>CM060901.1:1042217133-1043467133 GCA_030737815.1 Allium fistulosum | reverse complement strand
GATTTATGTGTCGCTTACCTTTAAGTAACCCCATATGACTAGGAAAACTAAATGACATCTATTAGCCGTATAAAACACCATTCCACTATTACAATTAACTTGGAAATTTACTTAAGTTGATTGATTGTTATGTTTTGATCCCTTATATACCTGTTGTTATTGATGCCATGTTAAACTGGATAAGTAAAATCAAATTAAAAGCACCATTGTGCTCGCTAAGCCTCCATTTGATTTTGTAAGGATAAATATTTCATTTTATTTTTGAAATAGTTTCAAAGTTATTGCATTTTGATCATGATATTTAAGAAAATTTAATAAATGGTTTTACTAGAGATGTTTTCAACTAATGGGAGTGGCTTTCCATGTTATAAAAGGAAGTTTTATAGAGAATTTTATAAATGAATTTGGAAATTTATAGGGTGACTTGGGTAAATGGATTTGAGTTTTTAAGCAAAGAAGATTTCATAAATAAGGGAGATTTATAAAATGGATTTGCATATTAAAGGAAGCTAATGTGACTTAAGTTGTTTAAACAGGAAAAGTTTAAAAAAAAGTTTTATAAATGATTTAGGGTATTTATAAATAAAGTTTTAGAAAATGATTTGGATATTCATAAAGGAAATTTGTAAAAAGGCTTGGACATTTATAAGAAATTTATATAAAAAGTTTGGATATTTATAAAAGGAATTTATATAAATGGTTTTGGATATTTATAAATAGGTTTTATAAATGAATTTGGAAGTTTTGGAAAGAATTTAGAAATGATTTCGATTTCAAAAATAAAAAGAGATTTCATGAACGAAATAGATTTGTTTAAAAAAGATTTATCGAAAGAAATATAAAAATAATTTTAGATTTGGGTTTCTCTAAACCGACCTTTCATAAATAGTGGTATGGAACATCTGTTCCACACTTAACACTGAGGGAATGGTTGAAAGTCTATAGTATGGTGGATCGATTATACAAACGACAAGTATATGACTAAATTCAAACTATAGTGTAACAATAGTAAAGTATGTAAATAAGAATAATCACATCAGGGATTTTATACTGGTTCGGACCTCCCGTCCTACGTCCAGTCTCGAAGCTCCTCTTCGGAATTTCCTTTCACCAAATAACCCTCACTTTACCCGGAGGAACATGTTTACAATAGCAGAATTTCATTGTCAACTGTGTGTTCTCTATTACACGGATTTTGACTATATAGTACAAATGCTTCCAATATATATCTAGAGAGTATTGTCTATGAGGAATTGTATATTTAGAAGAGTAGAATACAAGTATAGATTGCTAGAGATCAAGAGTATATGATAGAGTGTATAATCAGAAAGCATAAGTAAGTAAGGTTAATGTTCTCTTTGATTCTTGATGATATATATAGTTGTAGAGAGATTCCTTGAGTAGTTGCATCCATTAACAAGTGCTCTACAGTTGCTTCTGATGATGATGAAGAGTTGCAGCGAAGAGAATCGAAGATGCCTTTTCAAATGCGGTAGTTGTAATTTGAATTTTAAATTCCGAGTTCAGCATCAGACGTCTGGTATTTGTTTCAGACGTCTGGCTATATATATTTTTTGTATACAGTAGCCTTTCAGACATCTGAGTGCATTAACCAGACGTCTGATCCTGTCTGTTTTGTATTCCAGAGGATTTCTTCAAACGTCTGACTTGTGCACTCAGACGTCTGATCCTGTCTGTTTTGTATTCCAGAGGATTTCTTCAGACGTCTGACTTGTGCACTCAAACGTCTGAAGACTGTGTGTGTCCTTATTGTGCATGTTTCTTGTTGCTTCTTTGATCTTATCAACTTGTAGTCTCTTGTATTGTACTTTGCACCTTGTTCTTGTCTTTCTAATGATGTTGCTCTAGCAAGGTTGTAACGACCCGCAAAATTTAATGGTTTTAAAAGTATATTTAACTGGAAATTTGTAAAATTTTAAACAATAAAATTTGGAAAAAAAAATTTACTATTTGGAATACGTCTATTTTAATATAGCAACTGGTAAATTTTCATCTGATAATATTAAAGTTTATTTTCCTGTGAAATTTCATTTCAAATCAAACCGGTTAATAACAGTGAATTTATAAGTTTTTCGAAACCAAAATATGTCAACAGGAGAAAATTTATTCAGATCACTCTGAATCTGACTGTGAAATTCGTTTCGCGAAATTCGAATGTTTCTACCTCCGTTTGGATTTTTCCGTACTGAATAGCAACGTATATCAGGGTCCGTATGGACTTTTGATAGGAAGGTCCTGACACAGATAATTCTGTTTCCTCTTGTCCGTCTCATCGCCCTGATCACTATGATGTATTCATCGGTGTATTTCGGGGTCCGGTGCACGACGAAATCAACAGAATGCAAAATGTGTCGATTCGCCAAATTGGATCCATTTGCAATTCTGTGTCCTCCATCTGGTTCAGCTTATTGTGTTAATCACATATATAACCTGTGCCCTTTTATATTCGACGGTTTTGACACTCAAAAGTTAAAAATCTGAAAAGACACAAACGTTTTGGGGTGCACGTATATTTTCTTTTATCTCTTTCGTTTTGTTCCATTTCATTCGTCTCCCTATTAACTTCTCACGCAACTATCATCTCTCCACCATGAATTCAAGCAGCCTCTCTCCCCTTGCATCTCCGCCAGCACCCGACCTCCTCCCACAACCTTGGTCGCCCACCTACCACCTGACAACACCCCGAGAGCATCCACTCTTCCACAGCCGCACCTTCGCCTTTCAACTTCAACTTGACGAGACCGGAACCCATCAGCTCCATCCACCTTAAAACCACCACGCACGGCAACCTCCTCCACAATTAACCCGACCGACCTGCCGCCACCACCCACGAGCACCGCCTTTTCCCTCATCTCCGACACCACTGACCACGACCCACCGAGAATCACTTGCTTCATCCCATCAACTTTCGGCCTCATCCCTTCACTTTCCTCCTCCACAAATCTAGGTCGAAGCCATGCAGCAACACACATCACGCAAATCTCGTTCCTCCTCGCAGCCGCCTCGTCCTGCCCCTTCGCTTTGCGCAGCTGAGCCCACCCCAACTCGAATCCACCCATCACCCAAAACCTTGCAGCCTTTGCCGTGCTTGTCATCTCTCCTTCCTTCCTAAATTGGTAATCTACCTACATCACTATATATACTGATTTGTATGTATATATACATTGTTTATAATGTTTTTACTGTTTTATTTTATATACACTTAAGTACTGTTATATTTTGATTTGGTTGTATATTTATAAAATATTTCAAACTGTTGTTTTATTCATATATCACAGTACAATATATATAAACTTATACGTGCTAATTACCTTGTTTTATATATACTATGATGAAGTTTTAAAACTATAATATGTATAGATTTTGTTTTAATATGTTAAGTTTGCATATGTTATATTTTGTTATGCCTGATTGGTTCTATTGATATTTGTAGAGTAAGATTGAATATAGGATTTTATATGTTATAACCAGGCATGTCTATTCATAAATTGGATATATAATATACGTGTGTCTGTTGTCTTCATAAGGGTTGTTTCATCAATTTGTTCGGATATACCTATATTTATAATATCTTATAATAGGATGATGGTATAGTATAATTAGTTAAAGTTGGATAAACTGTTTGGTTTTCATTATATTATATAGTTACATACGTATTTATACAATTTGATTTTTATATAAATTTAATCTGCTGAGTTTCCATCTATGTTATAATGATTTAGTTATATTGATTTTTGTAATTGATTTTTAAAACAAAACAGGGTGTAAGTCATACATATGCTTCTGTATTAGCCTATAGACGTGTGTTCTGTTTAGTTCTTTGTAGGTTGTATAGTCACAGTACATATAGATTTGACTTCTAAAAAAAAAGATTTACCATATGAACAGTCTGCATATATCTCTATGTACTTACATTTATATTAAATATAGACTTATATTAGTATATTATATTAGTTATATTATGTGTTGGTTGTGAGTATTTTGTCTAGGCATATAGTTGTCCTGTCTGCATATGGGGGTGAGTAACCTGCATATATGTTAATCTATATACTAGTTGTGGTTTCACATAGGGTCTGCATATGTAGGTATGAATTCATAGAAGTTGTACGAGTCTGCTGTTTTCACTATAATAGGGTGTTTTAATAACATACATCCTTAAGCATATAAAATAAAGTGAATTTAGTTTTGAAATATATGTACATATGTTGGTTAGTATATATGTATATAAGTTTGTAATAACATTGATTTGAAAATAAATATATATGTATTATTTTAATTACATGGTTGATTTTAATATATATGTTTTAATTTAAAAATAATGATTTTATTATATATATATTTTACTTTAATATATGTGTTTTAAATATTTATTTCAAGGAAGTGATATATATATACACATTTGTTATTTCTGTCAAACTGATTCTAAATTATTTCGTCAATTTCTGTATCTATCAGCTTTGTCCGTCCAAATTTGTGCCAATCTAGCTTTGGTTTGGGGATTCGTGATTGAATTCGTAACTCATTTCTTTGTCAAATCTATCTTGCCTTGAAAGGTGAGCAATCACTCACGATTAACGTTCTTTTATTATTTAAATTTGATTTCATTTGAAATAGAAATTGAAATATGCTGCTGTAGTTATTTAAATTGTTATATATGCTATTATCTGTAACTGTTCACCTGTGGGATATGACACCATATCCCGTTGTTCTTATTCTATTGTTATTGATGATATATGCCTGTTGTTTTATTTTATATTATCTGTTATCCCTCTGCAAGTTCCCTATTAGTATAGAATTCACTATGGGTTGAAATGATACATACCCGAACGGACTTTAGAATAGGAGAATTTCGTTATGGGTTGAAATGATAAACCCAAGCGATTTTCATTTGAATTGGAATTGGGATTACGGGTCGAAATGATATCTACCCGTATATATTTAAATTTCGGATTGAAATGATAAATATCCGTATCACTTAACCATATGATAAATATATATATACAGACACCGTTGGTCCATATATATAAATATTTTAAAAATGAATTCTATGGTTTTGGAAAGAAATATATGGGTTTAATAAATGTTGAGCCTTAAATTATTATATATAAATGGGAATGATTGATTTAAATACATATAATATGTTGAGTATTTAAAATATATTTCAAAATAGATTTTGGTAAAAATTTGAATAAGTTAAGGTTAGAAAGATAATTTGAATTTAGTTGAAATTGTATTCAATAAAGAATTTTATTTAATTAAACCGATTTGAAACTTATTGAAATTGAGATGTAAGATATGATTTATAACTCGAGTTTGATTTATAAGTAATCTAATGAATATTTCTTAAAAAAAAAGGTTTAAGGAAATACTTAGTAAAATATGAAATTTAAGGCTAGTTAAATGATATTGAATTTATTAAGTGAATATTCCCTGATTTAATAATAATAAAGTTGAACCAAGAGCTATAGGAAACCGTTAAATTTAACTTTGAAAGTGTTGAATATTAAAGCTTTGAAATATATTGAAAATTTAAATGATCTGTTTAGAAATGAATTAAATTGACGAATTGAACTTTGAATAAATTTGAATTTGGAATTTGAAGTTGATTTGAATCGATTTGCTAGACTTGAGGAAATTAAATACTTACTTTTTAAATCATTTAATATATATATATATATATACTATTTTGGAAAATAGATATATTTGAAATGAAATGATATTTGGGTTTTGAAGTAAATAAATTTAAAATGGCCATGGTGTCATAGTGAATATTCTCACCTTGTAGATAGTTCTACAGATCCTTAGAGGATGGTTATCCCAAACATCCTTTAAGTTACTTGTATTTCAGTTGATATTTCACTTGAGTTGGATTTATTGATATAAGAATGTTAATCTTGATTCGAGTGTTTTGTGTTTTGCTTTACGCTCGGGTCAGACCGAGTGATACAGCATTTGAGACTCACCCTTGGGGTTTGGAGCTTCCTTTGGAGATCCAACTATCGATTCAGCTTTCAGCTTTTCCAGTTGATTTGTTCAGAGAGGTCATCTATTCGTACTGAAGACTTCACTGTATTTGAGATATTCTGTTGTATTTTATTTTAACTCTGATGTTTACATAGTAGCTTCATGAACTACTATTTTATCTATTCCGCTGCGTATTATTGTATTACTCTGTGTCTGTGATTCTGTGATTGATTTATTTACTGTATATTCTGAGTTTTGCCAAATTTAAATTAACAATCTGATATTTTGAATTATTCAAGTCTGACATGTGTGGATTTATTGTCGATTCGAATGGTCCAAAATACCGGGTCGTTACAGTTGGTATCAGAGCTTTGGCTCTAGGCGAAACTTAGCATATATTGTAAATTTATTTACAGAATCTCTTTCATTCGAGTTTAATCTCTTCCTTTTGACTCGATTTCCGTTGAACTTTGGAACGTTCCCTACGGTTTCAAAATTCATTCTTGTCCCTCTCTATTGGTATCCTTTTGATTCTGGAGTATCCCATAACTCCACTTCGAATTATCTCTATAAGAATAGGCGATCCCGCCAATCTTTGAATGATTTGTGAAGGGGTGAAACTCCTTCACAATTGGCATTGATTCACCGGAGATTTCTATATCTTTGGTTTAGATGCCGCTATCTCTAGCGATCAAATGTTGTTTTTTCTTGGAATTCTGCATCGATCTGTTCTTGAAGTCACGGTTGATCCGGTTAAGGTCGCCCGCGATTTATATAAGTATATTCATCTTCTATTTTGAAATTTAATTATCTCATCTTCGTTCGAGCCTATATTCGAATCAGAGTTCAATTTGAATAGAGTACCTCCAATTTGAATATCTATCTTTGCTTTGAAATCCATTCTTGAATCATCCTTTTGAAAAATCGGGTTTATTCGTATTTTGGAAATTATTTTATATATCGAAATTTTTATAAGTATGTTTATATTCTATATATAAAAGTGTAATGTTTTCGATAAAGATTATAAACCCTTTTAAAATAAGAATTTGAGGTTTCGAAAGGATCTGTAATTTTGAAAAATTATATAACAAATTTGATTCATAAAAAAAAATGATTTATGACTAAAGGATTTTAAATTTGAAATTCGAGAATTGAACTCCGGTATTTTGAAATTGGTTTTAAGATTTTGAAATATATAATAATAATATGATTTAAAAGCATTTTCCGAATAAGAAACGTTTCAAATGATCTTAATAAGTTTCGAATGATTTCAAAGAAATTTCAAAAGAAGTTGAGAAAATAGAAGTCCAGAACTCACTTATGTCGCTGGAAAATAATTTCGGTGATGAGTGCACGCATCATCGACATTGATTTTCGAATTTCTGAGTGAGGGATAGGCCACTCTAGTAGCATTGCTATGCGAGTGATTTTGCGAAACCAATTTTGATTTTAAATTCCGAAGTAAGATTGATATTCGAAAGATATATGTGTGTATATATATATATATATATATATATATATTTGAAATGATTTAAAGTAAGCCGGTGTTCAGTCCTCGAGTTTTGGATTGGATATAACCCTATCTATTAAAATTGATTTACTGATTTGTTGCTGATTTCCAACTCTTGAATTTGAAAATGATTTCTTCAACTATTTCGAAGGTTCGAGCACTTCCAAATCAAGGTTAACTTTTCAAAGCTAATTTTTTTTGAAAAGTATGAATTGTTTGATAAAGTATATAAATTTGTTTGAATATTTAAGTATGAAGTAATATGATTTAAATAAGTTGAAACTGTTTTGTTAAGTATATGAATAAGGCAGATTTTAAATTTTTCTAATATGAAATGTAGATTTGAAATGTTTTGAAAAGAATTTGGTCTTCAAATATTTTGAATAAAATTTAGTTTAAATGTTCTAACTTAGTAACATCTTTATAAAACTATATATTTAACAAGTTGGAATAAATATATAAGTTGTACGTATGTTGTTTTATTCGCACAATTAATTTGATCCAAGTCTGAGTACACAAGTTTGAGGTGAATTACACCATTTCGTGTTAGGATTTTTCATTCGATTCTTAATGACGAATATTTGATATGGATTTTGGGCTCGATTCTAGAATTCTCTATCATAGTATATGGCTATGCAAGGAGACTGATGGCCTCTAGTCGAGAAACCATATCGAAGTCCGCAATAGGGAAGTCGAATGGACAATACTAGTTCGAAGCGAACTTGTGTGATCGAGCGAGCGATCAAATGTGATTCTGCGAAATGATGACGTAGGTACATCTTATATTCTAATATCATTGATATATTTTGACGCTGAAATTGAAAGCTGTCGAGTTAGAATATCTTTGCTTACTAAAAGAAAATTTCCAATTTAAATTACAAAGATATATAACCCATAAAAGCAAAGATATTCAAATCCCATATGGCTCTTCATACAGCGAAATTTATTTTGATAAATTTGATCCTTATATAAGATGGACCTTACGTAAGTATAAGATGATTTTGAAAACATTTGATTTTGGAAACGAATTGGTTGACTTAAATTATATTGATTTGGGAATTTGGATTTATTTTCTAAATCTATTATTTTGGAAACTTTAAAACTAAAGATATTTAATTGGAGAAGAAATAATTTGGTGAAATTGTATCTGATTTTGGAAGTGAACTGATATTGAAACAAATTGAAATTTGAGAACCTTGTGTTACTAAATACTTGATTTGGGAGTTGTCGAACTTATATAAAATTGATTTGCATGAGTATGAAATTGATTCGAAAACTATAGATTTGAAAAGTACTCAATTTGAAAGTGAAATCTTATATAATTGAAGTCTATATAAGTATGATTGGATATACTATTGATTTTGGAAAGTATTTGATTTGAAAATTAAATCTTATATATAATGGATTTTATATAAGTACGATATTTGAAAGTGATTTGAAAAGGTACTATATGATACATATTTTCGAAGTAAAGATATGGAAAGTGCCTTCTGCTTGATATCCGATTTGTGGCCACATCTTGGATTCATTCTATCGATATTATTCTCTCTGATTTTGGTTTTCCGGATATGATACTCGAGTGTCCTTCGAATTCCATGGCGTTACCCATGGTCTTACGAACTCGACTGCATAGCGTAATTCGTAAGGCAGTGATTGCTTAAAAGGTACGGATGTTCCCTGGGGGATCCAGGCGTAACCATTGTGTATCTGCGATCTATGGTCGTGTTAGTGGCGTAATCCGCAAGGCAGAGATTGCTTAAGGGGTATGGATGTTTCCTGGGGGATCCAGGCGTAACCATTTTTATGTATCCTGCGGTCCACCGTTTTGTTGCATGGCGAAATTCGTAAGGCAGTGAATGCTTAAAAGGTACGGATGTTTCCTGGGGGACCCAGGCGTAACCATTGTGTATCTGCGATCCATGATTTGATTCGTTTTTTTTGATTGGATTGTACTTTCCATATCTGTTTTTAAAAGTTTTTCCAGTATTTTCACTGGGTGTTGAAACAAGTCTACTAAGTACCTGGAGAATTCTAGTTTTGCGCCTGATCAACGCACTACCAGAGTCTACAGGAACAAGGATAAACTTGTTGAAACATCGAGTTATAAAAGTATTTTCGAAAGGAAATTTGTTTCGACTATAAAGGTATTTTATTATAAAAGTATTTCCAACAAAGAAATTTTGAATTAATATTTGAAATTGAAATCCTAATGGTTTGAATAAATTATTCATGCCCGATACTAATCTTTTGAATCTATCTTATCTGCTCAGCTTTATTTATTCACCTATATTCTGTTTTTCCAAGTCCCTCTTCTCCTTGTTGACTATATCCCTTTAAATATTGTTTATTTATATACTATATGGTTTAATAGAAATTTTAGTGTTATAAATATTTTGAGTTATTAATTAAATACAACATATTTAAAGAAATGATTATTGATTTATTAATAATGTTGAAAAGTATCTTGAGATAAATTAATAAATTTATAAATTATGGATTTAATGTTTTCAAATAGCTTCTTTGTAAATATAAGTAATAATGTAAATAATTGTTTTCAAATAGTTTTCATATAATTATAAAGGTGTCATTTAAACATATAAATGGTATTTATAAAGGAAGAAAGAAATTTTACAAATGAGTTTTGAAAAAGTATTAAATTATAAAAAAATAATTGATTTGCAAATGAAGTTTTCAAATGGATATTTCAAGTAAAATTTATATAGTTTTAAATTAATTGTTTAATCTTAACTTTCAATCTATTTTTCTTTCTGGTTGTTCTATTCTCCTACCTCCTTCCTTTTCGGGGACGAAAAGTTTTGAGTGGGGGAGAGTGTAACGACCCGCAAAATTTAATGGTTTTAAAAGTATATTTAACTGGAAATTTGTAAAATTTTAAACAATAAAATTTGGAAATAAAAATTTACTATTTGGAATACGTCTATTTTAATATAGCAACTGGTAAATTTTCATCTGATAATATTAAAGTTTATTTTCCTGTGAAATTTCATTTCAAATCAAACCGGTTAATAACAGTGAATTTATAAGTTTTCCGAAACCAAAATATGTCAACAGGAGAAAATTTATTCAGATCACTTTGAATCTGACTGTGAAATTCGTTTCGCGAAATTCGAATGTTTCTACCTCCGTTTGGATTTTTCCGTACTGAATAGCAACGTATATCAGGGTCCGTATGGACTTTTGATAGGAAGGTCCTGACACAAATAATTCTGTTTCCTCTTGTCCGTCTCATCGCCCTGATCACTATGATGTATTCATCGGTGTATTTCGGGGTCCGGTGCACGACGAAATCAACAGAATGCAAAATGTGTCGATTCGCCAAATTGGATCCATTTGCAATTCTGTGTCCTCCATCTGGTTCAGCTTATTGTGTTAATCACATATATAACCTGTGCCCTTTTATATTCGACGGTTTTGACACTCAAAAGTTAAAAATCTGAAAAGACACAAACGTTTTGGGGTGCACGTATATTTTCTTTTATCTCTTTCGTTTTGTTCCATTTCATTCGTCTCCCTATTAGCTTCTCACGCAACTATCATCTCTCCACCATGAATTCAAGCAGCCTCTCTCCCCTTGCATCTCCGCCAGCACCCGACCTCCTCCCACAACCTTGGCCGCCCACCTACCACCTGACAACACCCCGAGAGCATCCACTCTTCCACAGCCGCACCTTCGCCTTTCAACTTCAACTTGACGAGACTGGAACCCATCAGCTCCATCCACCTTAAAACCGCCACGCACGGCAACCTCCTCCACAATTAACCCGACCGACCTGCCGCCACCACCCACGAGCACCGCCTTTTCCCTCATCTCCGACACCACTGACCACGACCCACCGAGAATCACTTGCTTCATCCCATCAACTTTCGGCCTCATCCCTTCACTTTCCTCCTCCACAAATCTAGGTCGAAGCCATGCAGCAACACACATCACGCAAATCTCGTTCCTCCTCGCAGCCGCCTCGTCCTGCCCCTTCGCTTTGCGCAGCTGAGCCCACCCCAACTCGAATCCACCCATCACCCAAAACCTTGCAGCCTTTGCCGTGCTTGTCATCTCTCCTTCCTTCCTAAATTGGTAATCTACCTACATCACTATATATACTGATTTGTATGTATATATACATTGTTTATAATGTTTTTACTGTTTTATTTTATATACACTTAAGTACTGTTATATTTTGATTTGGTTGTATATTTATAAAATATTTCAAACTATTGTTTTATTCATATATCACAGTACAATATATATAAACTTATACGTGCTAATTACCTTGTTTTATATATACTATGATGAAGTTTTAAAACTATAATATGTATAGATTTTGTTTTAATATGTTAAGTTTGCATATGTTATATTTTGTTATGCCTGATTGGTTCTATTGATATTTGTAGAGTAAGATTGAATATAGGATTTTATATGTTATAACCAGGCATGTCTATTCATAAATTGGATATATAATATACGTGTGTCTGTTGTCTTCATAAGGGTTGTTTCATCAATTTGTTCGGATATACCTATATTTATAATATCTTATAATAGGATGATGGTATAGTATAATTAGTTAAAGTTGGATAAACTGTTTGGTTTTCATTATATTATATAGTTACATACGTATTTATACAATTTGATTTTTATATAAATTTAATCTGCTGAGTTTCCATCTATGTTATAATGATTTAGTTATATTGATTTTTGTAATTGATTTTTAAAACAAAACAGGGTGTAAGTCATACATATGCTTCTGTATTAGCCTATAGACGTGTGTTCTGTTTAGTTCTTTGTAGGTTGTATAGTCACAGTACATATAGATTTGACTTCTAAAAAAAAAAGATTTACCATATGAACAGTCTGCATATATCTCTATGTACTTACATTTATATTAAATATAGACTTATATTAGTATATTATATTAGTTATATTATGTGTTGGTTGTGAGTATTTTGTCTAGGCATATAGTTGTCCTGTCTGCATATGGGGGTGAGTAACCTGCATATATGTTAATCTATATACCTAGTTGTGGTTTCACATAGGGTCTGCATATGTAGGTATGAATTCATAGAAGTTGTACGAGTCTGCTGTTTTCACTATAATAGGGTGTTTTAATAACATACATCCTTAAGCATATAAAATAAAGTGAATTTAGTTTTGAAATATATGTACATATGTTGGTTAGTATATATGTATATAAGTTTGTAATAACATTGATTTGAAAATAAATATATATGTATTATTTTAATTACATGGTTGATTTTAATATATATGTTTTAATTTAAAAATAATGATTTTATTATATATATATATTTTACTTTAATATATGTGTTTTAAATATTTATTTCAAGGAAGTGATATATATATATACACATTTGTTATTTCTGTCAAACTGATTCTAAATTATTTCGTCAATTTCTGTATCTATCAGCTTTGTCCGTCCAAATTTGTGCCAATCTAGCTTTGATTTGGGGATTCGTGATTGAATTCGTAACTCATTTCTTTGTCAAATCTATCTTGCCTCGAAAGGTGAGCAATCACTCACGATTAACGTTCTTTTATTATTTAAATTTGATTTCATTTGAAATAGAAATTGAAATATGCTGCTGTAGTTATTTAAATTGTTATATATGCTATTATCTGTAACTGTTCACCTATGGGATATGACACCATATCCCGTTGTTCTTATTCTATTGTTATTGATGATATATGCCTGTTGTTTTATTTTATATTATCTGTTATCACTCTGCAAGTTCCCTGTTAGTATAGAATTCACTATGGGTTGAAATGATACATACCCGAACGGACTTTAGAATAGGAGAATTTCGTTATGGGTTGAAATGATAAACCCAAGCGATTTTCATTTGAATTGGAATTGGGATTACGGGTCGAAATGATATCTACCCGTATATATTTAAATTTCGGATTGAAATGATAAATATCCGTATCACTTAACCATATGATAAATATATATATACAAACACCGTTGGTCCATATATATAAATATTTTAAAAATGAATTCTATGGTTTTGGAAAGAAATATATGGGTTTAATAAATGTTGAGCCTTAAATTATTATATATAAATGGGAATGATTGATTTAAATACATATAATATGTTGAGTATTTAAAATATATTTCAAAATAGATTTTGGTAAAAATTTGAATAAGTTAAGGTTAGAAAGATAATTTGAATTTAGTTGAAATTGTATTCAATAAAGAATTTTATTTAATTAAACCGATTTGAAACTTATTGAAATTGAGATGTAAGATATGATTTATAACTCGAGTTTGATTTATAAGTAATCTAATGAATATTTCTTAAAAAAAAAGGTTTAAGGAAATACTTAGTAAAATATGAAATTTAAGGCTAGTTAAATGATATTGAATTTATTAAGTGAATATTCCCTGATTTAATAATAATAAAGTTGAACCAAGAGCTATAGGAAACCGTTAAATTTAACTTTGAAAGTGTTGAATATTAAAGCTTTGAAATATATTGAAAATTTAAATGATCTGTTTAGAAATGAATTAAATTGACGAATTGAACTTTGAATAAATTTGAATTTGGAATTTGAAGTTGATTTGAATCGATTTGCTAGACTTGAGGAAATTAAATACTTACTTTTTAAATCATTTAATATATATATATATACTATTTTGGAAAATAGATATATTTGAAATGAAATGATATTTGGGTTTTGAAGTAAATAAATTTAAAATGGCCACGGTGTCATAGTGAATATTCTCACCTTGTAGATAGTTCTACAGATCCTTAGAGGATGGTTATCCCAAACATCCTTTAAGTTACTTGTATTTCAGTTGATATTTCACTTGAGTTGGATTTATTGATATAAGAATGTTAATCCTGACTCGAGTGTTTTGTGTTTTGCTTTACGCTCGGGTCAGACCGAGTGATACAACATTTGAGACTCACCCTTGGGGTTTGGAGCTTCCTTTGGAGATCCAACTATCGATTCAGCTTTCAGCTTTTCCAGTTGATTTGTTCAGAGAGGTCATCTATTCGTACTGAAGACTTCACTGTATTTGAGATATTCTGTTGTATTTTATTTTAACTCTGATGTTTACATAGTAGCTTCATGAACTACTATTTTATCTATTCCGCTGCGTATTATTGTATTACTCTGTGTCTGTGATTCTGTGATTGATTTATTTACTGTATATTCTGAGTTTTGCCAAATTTAAATTAACAATCTGATATTTTGAATTATTCAAGTCTGACATGTGTGGATTTATTGTCGATTCGAATGGTCCAAAATACCGGGTCGTTACAAAGGTCCTATATATATACATATATATGTACATTGATTTTCATTGTATAGTTGTTGTCATTAAAACCATGGATTTGATTTCCTAACAATCTCCCCCTTTTTTATGATGACAACTATACAATGTACTTATATGTAATTTTTATAAATCTCCCCCTGAATATGTGCTTTCCATTATCTCTCCCCCTTTGTCATTATCAAAAAAGAATGAGGGAATCATATTTGCAAATTCCAAAATCTTTCCTTTTGTTTCTCCGAGTACCTGTAATAAATAACAATCATTTTTTGGTACCCACTTACTATGTTAGGGTCCGGGGGGGTTAGATCTTTGAAAACCATACCCATTTGGGTGTGGTTGAACCTTTATAAATATAATTTTCATTATTAACTACCATATCAAAATAATCATCAATGTATTTTTCTCTATTTTTTCAATTAACAGGAACCCAAATACTTAGATAATTTTTATTCATATTTCCGTTCAATGATTTTGTACTTCTAGAGAAATTATAAATATCATTGGCCATAGCAGTATTTGAATTTCTATAAGAATTTGATCTAGACTTTACTCGAAATTTAGTACTAGTATTAACATTTTTACTATACATGAAAGCGTATCTTGTGCTATTTCTACGATCAATTTTATTATATCCTAAACCACTTTTGTCATGTAAAGGTCTAGAACTAGATAAAATCATGTTTAAATCGTTTTGACCTTTATTAAATTTTGTGACTTCTGTGTTACGTTTATCAAATTTAGCTTTGAAGTCAAAATTATTATTTTCAAAAGAAATATTACTATTTTTCAAAATATCAATTTGCTTGTTTAATTCAGAATTCTCCCTTTTTATCGTACAGTTCTCATTTTCGAGAAGAAAAATTCGAGATTCTGAATTATCTAAATATGATTGTAATAAATAATTTTGTCTTTTCAAATCCGTAATTTCTTTTGAAAAAATTTCCTTTTTTTATCAAAGATAGTATTTTTATTTTGCAAAACATTGATTTCCTCTAAAAGATCATTTTTTTTATCTTCTAACTGCTCATTTTCTTTTTGTAGGAAATCTTTTTGTGAAACAAGTTCTTCTACGGTATTTTCAAAACATTTAGTTTGTTTTATCAAAATTTATTTTCCTCTTTTAAACTGGAAATTTCTTGCTCACAATCTTTTAACTTTTCTAAAGCAATTCTATTAACTTTATTCAAGGTTTTACAATCTTTTAATAACTCATCATGTGCTAATAGAAGATCTTTATATAAAGAATCTAAGCATACCGATTGTGATCTGAGTTTAGCCATGAAGCATTTGTCTGTTTTCTCCATTGATTCTTCTTTATTGCTCTTCCTCTTCCTATTTCCTTGAGTAGATCCCTTTATAGCCATTTATTCTAGGATGTTGTTACGATCTCTAGAATCCCAGGCTCTGATACCAATTGAAAGTCTATAGTATGGTGGATCGATTATACAAACGACAAGTATATGACTAAATTCAAACTATAGTGTAACAATAGTAAAGTATGTAAATAATAATAATCACACCAGGGATTTTATACTGGTTCAGACCTCCTGTCCTACGTCTAGTCCCAAAGCTCCTCTTTGGAATTTCCTTTCACCAAATAACCCTCACTTCACCCGGAGGAACAGGTTTACAATAGCAGAGTTTTTTTGTCAACTGTGTGTTCTCTATTACATGGATTTTGACTATATAGTACAAATGCTTCCAATATATATCTAGAGAGTATTGTCTATGAGGAACTGTATATTTAGAAGAGTAGAATACAAGTATAGATTGCTAGAGATCAAGAGTATATGATAGAGTGTATAATCAGAGAGCATAAGTAAGTAAGGTTAATGTTCTCTTTGATTCTTGATGATATATATAGTTGTAGAGAGATTCCTTGAGTAGTTGCATCCATTAACAAGTGCTCTACAGTTGCTTTTGATGATGATGAAGAGTTGCAGCGAAGAGAAGCGAAGATATCTTTTCAAATGCGGTAGTTGTAATTTGAATTTTAAATTCCGAGTTCAGCATCAAACGTCTGGTATTTGTTTCAGACGTCTGGCTATATATATTTTTTGTATACAGTAGCCTTTCAGACGTCTGAGTGCATCAACCAGACGTCTGATCCTGTCTGTTTTGTATTCCAGAGGATTTCTTCAGACGTCTGACTTGTGCACTCAGACGTCTGAAGACTGTGCATGTCCTTTTTGTGCATGTTTCTTGTTGCTTCTTTGATCTTATCGACTTGTAGTCTCTTGTATTGTTCTTTGCACCTTGTTCTTGTCTTTCTAGTGATGTTGCTCTAGCAAGTTCCTGTATATATACATATATATGTACATTTGATTTTCATTGTATAGTTGTTGTCATTAAAACCATGGATTTGATTTCCTAACAATGGTGTTTAGGTGTGGTGACCCTCTCTCTAAAACACATAGATTTTTTTTTCTCACATACAAAAGAAATTCACCACTAAACACCATTTCTCCTATATTTGAATTTTTTATATAATTTCCAAATATTTTTCCCAAGACCCTGGATTTACCAATATAATCATATCAGTGCACAAACAAATTAAGACAATTATATATTTGATGATATATAATTGTTTCCCTTTGCCATTCAGAGCTAACAAATTTGCAAAGAGAGTTTGAATCAAACAGGAAACAAAATTACCATATGTGTTGACAACATATCCTTTTATTTCTTCCCTAATTTTTGTTCTACTACCAGAGATAGATTTTTGGCAATTATTATACTTATATGTATAATGCTGCAATGCACATGGTTTCTAGACTTTTTTGCCTAAATAAATCTATTGACATTAAAATGGCCTTTAATTGTTCTTATGATAGTTATCAAGTACTTGTATGAAATCACTTCAGAAATTATACTTGCAGGCATGAACATTGGAACTAGTTTCTATTTATCATTTCAGGTTGAACAATTGAAGTCATTTTGCATTTTTAATTTTAACATGGTGCAGACTTAAGTACTTGGTGTTTTACTGGAAATGCTTGGTGTTATTTGAGGGTTGCTTGGAGTTTTTTTTTGTTTGTTTGTCCTGGAAGCACTTACACTTCATGAATTGAAATGAAATGGTTCCAGGCTATAAGAGTTTGACCCATGGCCATCTAGGCCGGCCATAGTCCCTCTTTTACCACTTGCAAACCCATATTTCTCATATCAACAAACTTCTACCAAGGTCTATTCCCATCACAAGCATGTTTCTTCCTAAATTAAATTTCCTGGAAATGCATCTATATATATATGTATATTCAATCCCTTAACCAATCAGTACATCTACTTCCAGGATTATTTCTTTTCATAAATTTTTTTGAAATCAAATACATAAATACATGTTAACCAATTTTTTTATTCCAGAATTCATGCACATGCCTGTATCACTGACCTGCCATGCACAAATTCCTTTCTCTTGAATACCCCTACTCAAAATCTTGTAAGTTCATTTTTAAATCAACCACCTTAGCTCATTAATTTTTATAAAATCATAATATAAGTTTAGGCAATAAAAATCAGAGGTTATCATATACACATATCATATTTTTATGATATGTCTATTCCCTTATTTCTCCAAATCAGACATTCATAAGATCAGTAGTTAACCAAACATCACCATTAGTTACTCACAACAGGTTTACTTAAGTACATATTCTCAGTCCAAATACTTAAAAAATTTCCTGCAAGTAACTTCAACTACAACATGTAATTTGACTAATAAATTCATTACAAAGCAACTGCAAATTTTAAAACTGATATCTTTTATTTATACTAGCAGCTAATTGCCTTCTTCATCCATCAAGCCAACTTCAATTCCCTGCAAGCAATTCACTGAGCTGCCCCAATTTTAATGAGACACCCAGATGATTGCAAGGGCAACCAAAAGGGTCAGTTTTCACTGGTATGAGCATTTATCAAATTTGTACACATATTCATAAATTTTTGGTGAACTTGTAATGTCTTCCTAATTTAGCAGATTTCATACTTAGCATATTATTGGTTAATACCAAATGATACAAAGACACATTCATTTATTTAAACAATACACAGCAAACAATTAAAATAAATATATATAATTCTTGATTCATTTTCTCCATTTCTGAATAAGTAAACTTAGATTTTATACTCCCAATTTCACCCAGCAATTAATCAAAGCACAATATTTAACTTGATTAATTTAAGACCATATCTGGATATTTATAATCCAGATTTTTAAACCTCATTCCCCATTTATTTGATGGTCTTTAACTCCCTGTCAAATGAACACCATGTATGCATTGTGAAGAAAACTCCCAGGTTATTTAATTTATTCCAACACACAAAGGCCTCAGGGTGCAATTGCACCATGCATATACTTACTCCCACCTGAAGCAAGCAGATCATTGACTAACTCCCAAGTGACCAATTTAATTTTCTTTATTAAATCCCCCTCTAGTTTCTGCTCATTTTGTTAAGCTTCTATTTATGAATTCAATCATGAAAACTCCCAATTCATTCATATTTCAGAAAGGCTTATCTTCTTTAATACTTTCTGGTTCAACCCCATGTTCCCCATTTATTTTCCTTATTACAGAAAATACCCCAGTTTGCCTATAGTTTTTCCTAAGAATAATTTAAGCATCATAGTCCTTCTAACCCAGAAATTCTCCTCTAACTTATGATATGAATATTTAGTTTCATGCTTCATTATCCAAGAAATAAACATGAGCTAGATCACTGTCTTGCTGCCTATTCCCTAAATAATTTATATTCATATTTAATAATAATAAAATAGAACAAAAATGCTCAAACCATTTTAACTTTAAAAGCCCACATACAGATTAAAACTCCAAACAAGAATGCACAAACAACATTCATCTCACCCATAACAAATCATTTCAAAGATTTTTAAATAACTTATAACATTTTAGGCTGCCTGCAAGAGGACTTAATGCCTTTGCATACAAAGGATAAATACTCACCTAGTGTTCTCTTTTTACTGCCTTAATCCCCCCCCTGAACAGCAGATTCCTCTAGAGTTTCAAGCTAATGTTTCTCCTATTTTATTTTATTTCTGTTTTGATCCCGAGAGAATGGTGGATATGGTTATGTGCAGATATTTATAAAACCATTCTAGGGTTTAAGAAAAAATGGGTAATTTCCTTGATGCCCTTAGATACTCATGCACAAATCATTTCCCTGTGTGGTCCTTAATTGGAAATGCACATTGTTGGTTACCTCAATTAGTTATTTTGGGAATCAAGCATTTTAAACACTTCATACTATTTTCATAACTCTATTTTACTCATGCCATATGCATGTGACCCTTGGTTTATTTTTATTTTTTTATAAGTTTAAAGAAACTAAAAATCCCCTTTGTGTTTTCTACCTATCTACCATTTCCATTAATCATGCATACTATCATACATAATTATGTAATGTAAAAATCATTCATACTATGTTATTTGCTTGAAATAAATATAAGATATGGAAATTCTTATTTGATCCTGTATTATTTTTTTTTCTCTGCCTTTTGTCAAAACAGTAACTCCTCATACATCTTTATGTGTTTAAAAAAAAATCACATATGTCATGCTAATTATTTCCAGCTTAAATATATATATATATAACATTTAAACCTTTCATTAAACTTCATTTTATTCTGTCTTTTAAATAAAACAGAAAACACCCCATATATTAAATATGTGTATTTATATAATTCTTTGGACATGGAACTACATTTGTTTTGAATCCCAATTTTAATCACCTTAACTCCTTGCATTTTTATCAAATAGAAGCTCCCATGCAAATTTTATTTATTAACAAATTTTCTTTTCTGTTTTAATGCATTATATATATATTATAATTTCAGAATTTCTTAAAATAAATGTAACTTTCATTTTATTTTCTTTTATTTTATTTTAGGGTCATTACATACCCTCTCCCTTAAAGGAATTATGTCCCCGTAATTTCTTTCCAATTCTTCAAATAAAAGCACTAATCCATAGTCTGTTTTAATTCCATAACCCCATACTCACATTTTATGAAAGCAAGCAACATGTACAAAAATATTCAAAAAGTTATCATTAGGCTACTTAAACATACCTCTCCATCAGAAAACAAATTGGGGTATTTAGCCCTCATTTTGTCCTCAACCTCCCATGTACAATCATTTGGGTCCAAGCTCCATTGAATTTTCACCAGTTTAATCACCTTGTTTCTCAGCCTCTTTTCTTCCTTAGCAACAATCCCCACTGGCTCATTTGCATAGACCAAGTTCTTATGAATTTGGATTTGAGTAGGTGACTCTAAAATTGCTCCTTCATCTTGTACCCACTTTCTCAATTGAGAAACATGAAATACTGGATGTACACCACTCAATTTTTCTGGTAACTTAAGCTTGTAGGCCATGGTACCAATTCTCTGTATGACTTCATATGGTCCTACAAATCTTGGTGAGAGCTTACCAGATTTCCCAAACCTGAACACCTTCTTCATTGGTGACACCTTCAGAAAAACATACCCTCCTACTTCAAATTCCATTGGCTTCCTCTTTCTATCTGCATAAGACTTTTGTCTTGATTGTGCTGCCTTCATCCTATGCCTAACTAACTCAATCATGTTGGAAGTTTCTTTAACATGATATGGCCCTAATATTACACCCTCTCCCACATCCAACCAACAGGCAGGAGACATGCAGGGTCTCCCATACAAGGCTTCAAAGGGAGCCATTCCTATTGTTGACTGATAGCTATTGTTGTAAGTGAATTCTGCCAAGTGGATATGATCCTCCCAATTACCCCCAAAATCAAGCACACATGCTCTAAGTAAATCTTCCAATATTTTATTCACTATCTCTGTTTGCCCATCACTTTGAGGATGGTAGGCAGTGCATAAACAAAGTTGAGTTCCCATTGCTTCTTGGAAGCTCTCCCAAAATCTTGAGGTGAACAAAGTGTCTCTATCACTTACAATGGTCCTTGGTATGCCATGCAATCTCACCACTTCCTTAATAAATAATTGTGCAAGCCTATGTGCATTTCTGTCTGACCTGACATGGACAAAGTGAGCAGACTTGGTGAGTCTATCAACAATTACCCATATACTGTCATTACCTATCTTAGTTCTAGGCAAACCATCCACAAAATCCATGGAAATACTTTCCCATTTCCACTGAGGTACCTCCAAAGGTTGCAACATGCCAGAGGGCTTTTGATAGTCTGCCTTGACTTGCTGACAGGTTAAACACTTTGCCACATATTTTTCCACTGCTTGTTTCATTTCTGGCCACCAGTAGCTCCTTTTCAAATCATGATACATTTTGGTACCACCAGGGTGTATGGTGTACTTGGTTTTGTGATGCTCATTCATGATTTCTTCCTTTAATTCTGCAAAGTCTGGTACACAAAGCTTTTCATTCTTCCTCAAATATCCCTTAGGATCTATTTTAAAATTTTCTGACTCAATGTTATTTAATAACATTTCTTTCTTTTCCTTTAGATTTTGATCTTGATCTTGCATACCACCAATTTTCTCCACCAGATTAGATTTCACTGTGATTAATCCCAGTGTACCATACTCCACCATATCACCATGCTCTTTAAAATTCTCTCCATCCTTGCTATATATATCTGCCTCCCCAAGCACTGCAAGGTTTTTAAATTCATCAATCATCAAACTTGCTAATCTAATATGATTTCTACTCAAAGCATCTGCCACCCTATTAGCTTTCCCATGGGTGTACAAAATATCTAGATCATATGCAGCTAGAAACTCCAACCACCTTGCTTGCCTCATATTCAAATCTTTCTGAGAAAATAAGTACTTCAATGCTTGATGATCTGTGAATAATTCAAATTTTGCCCCAAGCAAATAATGCCTCCAAAGTTTTAATGCACACACTATTGCAGCTAATTCTAAATCATGAGTTGCATATTTGGTCTCATTGGGTTTAAGCTGTCTTGATGCATATGCCACCACCTTGCCATGTTGCATGAGTACTGCACCTAACCCAGACCCACTAGCATCAGTGTATACAACCATTCCTTCATTTACCTCTAGGATTTGCAAGACAGGAGCCTCCACCAATGCTTGCTTCAACTTTTCAAAGGCTTGATCACACTGCTCAGTCCACACATATGGTTGGTTCTTCTTTGTTAGCTTGGTCATTGGTGCGGCTATTCTTGAAAAATCCTTGATGAACCTCCTATAGTACCCTGCCAAACCTAAGAATGATCTCACCTCAGTCACTGTTTTAGGTCTACTCCATGATTGAACTGCAATGACCTTGCTTGGATCCACACTCACTCCTTGCTGTGACACTATGTGTCCTAAGAATTTCACTTCATGTTGCCAAAATATACACTTTGAATACTTGGCTTTTAATTCATGTTCTCTAAGCCTGGATAATACTAAATGTAGATGCATAACATGATCATTTTCTGACTTTGAATAAATTAATATGTCATCTATAAATACCAAAACAAATTTATCCAAGAAGTCTCTAAAAATTCTATTCATTAGATCTACAAAATAGGAGGGAGCATTGGTTAAACCAAATGGCATTACTAGAAATTCATAAAGGCCATATCTTATGTTAAAGGCTGTGTACTCAATGCTTTCCTCTGCAACTTTCATTTGGTGAAATCCAGAGGCTAAGTCTAGCCTTGAAAATATTTTAGCTTCATGCAATTGATCAAATAGATCATCTATTCTAGGCAGTGGATACTTATTCTTGATGGTCACCATATTTAAATCCCTATAATCCACACACATCCTCATTGTTCCATCATGCTTCTTGACAAAGAGCACTGGGGAACCCCAACTAGAACTGCTTGATCTTATGAATACCTTCTCTTCTAACTCTTCTAGTTGGTGTTTTAATTCCACTAACTCTTTTGGACCCATTCTATAAGGCTTCTTAATGATTGGGCTAGTTCCTGGCATTAATTTTATTTTAAATTCGACTGGCCTGTTTTGAGGAATTCCCCTCACTTCTCCAAACACATCTATATATTCATTGACTACTGGAATTTCCTCTATTTTTAATTCCTTTTGAACTTCATTAATACTCCAGATTTTATTAAAACATGTATTCTTTGCTTTTTCACTTAGAATGGTAATTCTTTTGCCTTCATTTGTCTCCAAAGAAATAGTAAGATTTTCTAAATTTAAAATTGCTTTGTTTTTCATTAACCAATCCACCTCCAAAATTACCCTAATACCAGGATAATTTAAAGTATATAGATCTGAGGTAAATTCATAACCCCCTATAATTAATTTCAGACCCATACACTTCATCCCCAACATACAATAACTCCCTATGGGGCTGTATACAGTTAAGGGTTGATCAATAGAAACACAAGCAAGTGCTAACTTCTTTGTAATTTCCAGAGATATTAGTGAATGTGAGGCACCAGTGTCATATATTACTGATATTGGTTGGGTATGAATAAAAATTATACCTTCAAGTTGCCCAACATTTCCAGTGTTGTTTGCTGCCAGAGCTCCTATCCTTGCTGTTCTTCTATTAGTCTCTGGGCAATCCTTCTTTAGATGACCCATCTTTCCACAATTATAGCAGCCTCCTCTGGGTATTTTAGGGTCAGGGCATTGGTTACTATAATGTCCAGCTTTTCCACAATTAAAACAATGAGTGAGTTTCTTGCTTTCAGGTGCTACTGCTCCTTCCCCCTTCTTAACTCCTTTGTTTGCCTTGTTCTTGTCATAAGGTTGCACTTTGTTCTGCCCTCCCTTCTTCTTGTTGAACTTCATGTTCCTGAATTTCTCTCTAGTGGCATCATGTTGCTCAAATGAGAGAGTTAGATCAATTACTTGATCAAAGGTTTTATCCTTATATGGCAACATTGCCCTTGACAGACTAGGGTTCAAGCCTTGAATGTACCTTGCATTCTTTGCTTCTTCATTCCCTATTAACACCATTCCATACTTAGACAATCCTTCAAATTTCTGAGTGTACTCATTCACACTCATGCCTCCTTGCCTTAATCTAATAAAGTCTTCTAGCAGTGTGGCCTTGGCAGATGCTGGGACAAACCTAGCCTCAAGCATGGCCTTAAATTCATCCCAAGTGATGTCATTCTCTGGCCTTCCTGCTATCACAACTTCCCACCAATCCAGTGCAACCCCCTTCAACCTTCTTGAATCTATCTGTCTCTTCCTTTGGTCATTGACTTGCATATCTGCAAAGACTCTCTCCATAGTTCTTATCCAAGTTTGAACACCCATAGCTCCTTCAGTACCTTCAAAATCCTTTCCTCCTAAATTGGTGCATGTCTTAAGCAGTTTGGAGAGCTCCTCATGAGGGTTGTCATGCCTTGGTGCTATTCCATCTCTCAAAGCTCTCACAAAATCCTCCATGTTTATCACAGGTGGCTCACGTGATGGTCCTGCACCTGTGTGATGTCTTGGTCCTACCATATTGCTATAAATATGATTTCTATGTTAGTTTGTTTACCCCCATCATTCTTGGTGTCTTTACTTTGTTTATTTTATTTCTGTGCACACTGTGCATGTATCACATGTACACACATATTTTTTATTCAGACATAAAAACAAAAGCATCCAACACCAATAATTCAAATAATGCATTCAAACATCCATATGCATACAATAATATTTACTATGTTATTTAAAACATAGCTCTGATACCAACTGTGGTGACCCTCTCTCTAAAACACATAGATTTTTTTTTCCTCACATACAAAAGGAATTCACCACTAAACCCCATTTCTCTTATATTTGAATTTTTTATATAATTTCCAAATATTTTTCCCAAGACCCTGGATTTACCAATATAATCATATCAGTGCACAAACAAATTAAGACAATTATATATTTGATGATATATAATTGTTTCCCTTTGCCATTCAGAGCTAACAAATTTGCAAAGAGAGTTTGAATCAAACAGGAAACAAAATTACCATATGTGTTGACAACATATCCTTTTATTTCTTCCCTAATTTTTGTTCTACTACCAGAGATAGATTTTTGGCAATTATTGTACTTATATGTATAATGCTGCAATGCACATGGTTTCTAGACTTTTCTACCTAAATAAATCTATTGACATTAAAATGGCCTTTAATTGTTCTTATGATAGTTATCAAGTACTTGTATGAAATCACTTCGGAAATTATACTTGCAGGCATGAACATTGGAACTAGTTTTATTTATCATTTCAGGTTGAACAATTGAAGTCATTTTGCATTTTTAATTTTAACATGGTGCAGACTTAAGTACTTGGTGTTTTACTGGAAATGCTTGGTGTTATTTGAGGGTTGCTTGGAGTTTTTTTTTGTTTGTTTGTCCTGGAAGCACTTACACTTCATGAATTGAAATGAAATGGTTCCAGGCTATAAGAGTTTGACCCATGGCCATCTAAGCCGGCCATAGTCCCTCTTTTACCACTTGCAAACCCATATTTCTCATATCAACAAACTTCTACCAAGGTCTATTCCCATCACAAGCATGTTTCTTCCTAAATTAAATTTCCTGGAAATGCATCTATATATATATGTATATTCAATCCCTTAACCAATCAGTACATCTACTTCCAGGATTATTTCTTTTCATAAATTTTTTTGAAATCAAATACATAAATACATGTTAACCAATTTTTTTATTCCAGAATTCATGCACATGCCTGTATCATTGACCTGCCATGCACAAATTCCTTTCTCTTGAATACCCCTACTCAAAATCTTGTAAGTTCATTTTTAAATCAACCACCTTAGCTCATTAATTTTTATAAAATCATAATATAAGTTCAGGCAATAAAAATCAAGGGTTATCATATACACATATCATATTTTTATGATATGTCTATTCCCTTATTTCTCCAAATCAGACATTCATAAGATCGGTAGTTAACCAAACATCACCATTAGTTACTCACAACAGGTTTACTTAAGTACATATTCTCAGTCCAAATACTTAAAAAAATTCCTGCAAGTAACTTCAACTACAACATGTAATTTGACTAATAAACTCATTACAAAGCAACTGCAAATTTTAAAACTGATATCTTTTATTTATACTTGCAGCTAATTGCCTTCTTCATCCATCAAGCCAACTTCAATTCCCTGCAAGCAATTCACTGAGCTGCCCCAATTTTAATGAGACACCCAGATGATTGCAAGGGCAACCAAAAGGGTCAGTTTTCACTGGTATGAGCATTTATCAAATTTGTACACATATTCATAAATTTTTGGTGAACTTGTAATGTCTTCCTAATTTAGCAGATTTCATACTTAGCATATTATTGGTTAATACCAAATGATACAAAGACACATTCATTTATTTAAACAATACACAACAAACAATTAAAATAAATATATATATATATAATTCTTGATTCATTTTCTCCATTTATGAATAAGTAAACTTAGATTTTATACTCCCAATTTCACCCAGCAATTAATCAAAGCACAATATTTAACTTGATTAATTTAACACCATATCTGGATATTTATAATCCAGATTTTTAAACCCCATTCCCCATTTATTTGATGGTCTTTAACTCCCTGTCAAATGAACACCATGTATGCATTGTGAAGGAAACTCCCAGGTTATTTAATTTATTCCAACACACAAAGGCCTCAGGGTGCAATTGCACCATGCATATACTTACTCCCACCTGAAGCAAGCAGATCATTGACTAACTCCCAAGTGACCAATTTAATTTTCTTTATTAAATGCCCCTCCAGTTTCTGCTCATTTTGTTAAGCTTCTATTTATGAATTCAATCATGAAAACTCCCAATTCATTCATATTTCAGAAAGGCTTATCTTCTTTAATACTTTCTGGTTCAACCCCATGTTCCCCATTTATTTTCCTTATTACAGAAAATACCCCAGTTTGCCTATAGTTTTTCCTAAGAATAATTTAAGCATCATAGTCCTTCTAACCCAGAAATTCTCCTCTAACTTATGATATGAATATTTAGTTTCATGCTTCATTATCCAAGAAATAAACATGAGCTAGATCACTGTCTTGCTGCCTATTCCCTAAATAATTTATATCCATATTTAATAATGATAAAATAGAACAAAAATGTGCAAACCATTTTATCTTTAAAAGCCCACATACAGATTAAAACTCCAAACAAGAATGCCCAAACAACATTCATCTCACCCATAACAAATCATTTCAAAGATTTCTAAATAACTTATAACATTTTAGGCTGCCTGCAAGAGGACTTAATGCCTTTGCATACAAAGGATAAATACTCACCTAGTGTTCTCTTTTTACTGCCTTAATCCCCCCCTTGAACAGCAGATTCCTCTAGAGTTTCAAGCTAATGTTTCTCCTATTTTATTTTATTTCTGTTTTGATCTCGAGAGAATGGTGGATATGGTTATGTGCAGATATTTATAAAACCATTCTAGGGTTTAAGAAAAAAATGGGTAATTTCCTTGATGCCCTTAGATAATCATGCACAAATCATTTCCCTGTGTGGTCCTTAATTGGAAATGCACATTGTTGGTTACCTCAATTAGTTATTTCGGGAATCAAGCATTTTAAACACTTCATACTATTTTCATGACTCTATTTTACTCATGCCATATACATGTGACCCTTGGTTTATTTATTATTATTTTTTATAAGTTTAAAGAAACTGAAAATCCCCTTTGTGTTTTCTACCTATCTACCATTTCCATTAATCATGCATACTATCATACATAATTATGTAATGTAAAAATCATTCATACTATGTTATTTTCTTGAAATAAATATAAGATATGGAAATTCTTATTTGAACCTGTATTATTATTTTTTTCTCTGCCTTTTGTCAAAACAGTAACTCCTCATACATCTTTATGTGTTTAAAAAAAATCACATATGTCATGCTAATTATTTCCAGCTTAAATATATATATATATAAGACATTTAAACCTTTCATTAAACTTCATTTTATTATGTCTTTTAAATAAAACAGAAAACACCCCATATATTAAATATGTGTATTTATATAATTCTTTGGACATGGAACTACATTTGTTTTGAATCCCAATTTTAATCACCTTAACTCCTTGCATTTTTATCAAACATAAGCTCCCATGCAAATTTTATTTATTAACAAATTTTCTTTTCTGTTTTAATGCATTATATATATATATTATAATTTCAGAATTTCTTAAAATAAATGTAACTTTCATTTTATTTTCTTTTATTTTATTTTAGGGTCATTACATTAGGGTTGTCTTTATATCTAATTTAAACAACATTTGTTTAATCCTTTTTAACATGAATTTGAAGTAAGAAGTTATTCACAAATGTTTTGTGAATATACTTATGTCAGAGAGATAAGTATATGAATGTTTTAGACAAACGTTTTGAAAAGGGATTTATTAAATAAAGATTTGTTTTGAGGCTTGGTGGTTGCTATGGATAAATAAATCTCAAATGGAATTGATTGTTGTTTGTTTATTTGATAGTTAAATAACCGACTATCAAATCTGGACCTATTTTGACTAAGGAGGTATGTCGGGTATATTCGGGTTCCCCGGTGAGGACTCGATTGCTTAGTGCATACTTCCAAAAGAAATGAAATTGAGTTAGCCGAAAATTATCACTTAGCTTTGGAGACACCAGTCTTCGGATATATCTGAACCACTCAAAACTAATAACAAACGATCTTAAATCATATTAAATATGCTGCAAAGTTATACTATTCTTCTTGAGGGTGATTCTAAAATGGAAGATAGTAACGTGGAATGTTTGTTCGATCCTGGAACAACTTGCATGGATGAATGATGGCATTGTATCTCTGCTTGGAGGGCGGTGTTAACTTTCCAAGGTGGTTCATTGGCATGAGAGAAGGTAAAGCGTAGCCTCAAGCCTCACAAACCGTGAAACAGCAAAAACAAGGT
Organism: Allium fistulosum; assembly: GCA_030737815.1. Classification (NCBI taxonomy): domain Eukaryota; kingdom Viridiplantae; phylum Streptophyta; class Magnoliopsida; order Asparagales; family Amaryllidaceae; genus Allium; species Allium fistulosum. Next base: position 1,043,437,452 of record CM060901.1, on the reverse strand, counting down.
ATGCAGCAGGGCTATGTGGTCAGCTACCATTAGTAGCCGCCATCATATTCTAGATTGTCCATATTCGAGTTGTTTTACCCGCAAACACCATGGTAGTATAAGGCCTTGGTGTTAAAAAGGTATGAGGTAATTCAGTTCACCATGTTAAAGTGGCAGCCGGCTCTGTATAGCAGGGGTACAAGAAGTTCTTGTCAGACTCCAGTGCATTTTCTAAGGGTGTACCATCGGAAGGTAGTTCCTTGCCTTGTCATAGTATGGAATCCAATCTCCAATATGTGCCTTTACGGTTTTTGATTTTAGAGCCTAGTATGCTGGAATTTAATATGGTGACTATTTCAGCTATTTTGACATGTATTTGAATCCTTAGATGTTACTATAATATCACTGGATTTTATATACAAATGTTGTGGTTATCGTAAGGTAAAAACCCGTCCGTGCTTATGTGCAGTGTGGTTTTACAAGATGTCTTTGATTTAAAGGTTTTTATTAAGTTAGAGACTTATCCTTTATTGACACTAGACCTATGTCTGACCCGGAGTTTATTTTCCTTTTTCCTAAACTCATGGGTGCTCAAATTTGAATGGGCAGCCAAGTAGATCGGCTTTTTCGCAGATTCATTTTGGAGGAGCTTGGAGTAGGTGGCTTCATCAATAGCTAGTTATTTTTCTTATTTCTGCTGTATTATATTATATTGTATTAGTTAGGTAGGAACAGACTGTTATAACTGTCCCAGGGTAAAATTTGTATTAGTATGACTCCGATGTAACATTTTTGAAATGACTCTGTAATATATTATGTTGAGTAATATACATTGTTCCGTTGCGTTGTGAGATTCTGTGTTGTTTAGTTTCTTCTCTTCTATCTTTTCTTTCTTTCACTCCTAATGACCTCAACCTGTCTTTCAGACGACTAAATGATCGGTACACAAATACCGAGGATGTATTAAGTGTCGTCTTTGGCAGTAAGAAAGGTGGATCGTTACAATCAAAATGTTATATTATATAATTATACATATGTAAAACAAAATCATTTATATATATATATGAAAAATTAATGATTATAATAATTATCTAAAATAATTAAATATATATATACACACGCACACATCTATACATAATTAAATCATAAATTCATTTAATAATTAATAAAAATAATTATATATATATATATAAGTTATTGTACCAAACCCAATGTAAATTATATATATAATTATAAGTATTTATGAATATACAAATATATATGTGTTTATATACAATAAATTTTATGTAAAAATTATGCATACATGCAACATGCTCTCGGTCCAAAAAATAATAGATACATATTTTTTTAACATATTTATTTATTATAAGTATTTATAAATATACGAACATATATATAAATATGTATATGATAAATTTTGTGTATAAATTGATGCATACTTACAGTAAGCTTTCGGCCCAAAAAATAATTTTTTTCATTCAGATTTATAAAATGATTTTAAATCAAAAATCAAAAATAGAATAAAACTTGTAAGGAATTAAATGTTAACAATTATTAAAACATCATTTATATTCGGTGCAGAAAAAACATTTTATTTTGAACAAGATTGGTTATCAAGTTAAATATATGTAACAACTTACATAATTGCCTCTATGACATGCACCTAACTCTATCAATCTCCCACTTTCACTTGGAGTCGATCATTGAATCCCCATCCCATTCCTTTAATCAGTTTGATGAGAACTGATCGAGTTAGACCCTTCGTGAATGGATATGCTATGTTGGTTTAATTAACTACTCTGTAATCAACTCTTCTGATGTTGATAAACTACATTTATCATGTAGAACTATTCAGGGTATGTTTATTGACTTCTAGTGAACTCTTATTATTACATTGTTATCATATAACAATGATGTAGTATTCTTAATACTTGAAATCACCTTTAGCTCACTTATAAATTTGCGCATTTGTATTTATATACATTGATTTTATTCCGGTGCTATTCAAGACGATGTACTTGGTCTTTCGTTGAATCGGCCACAACCTTTCATTTGGAACATTTCCAACTTAAAGCTTCTTAATTAAGGATTGAACATGAATTTAATATTTACATATTATACTCAGTAGCACTTATGAAGTTTGAGTTCGAACACTCTTTCATAAAGAGTTCGTTGTTTTGTAAACATTTCTCTAGTATTTCACAAATACTCGAGAACACTCTAAACTACCATTTAGTGAACTTAATTTGGGTTTGATATTTGCTTCATCATCAAATACAGAAGCAAAATACGATATTATAGACAATACAATATGTAAGATAATTCCTATTGTTAATACACAAGGAATCCATATTACATGTTCCATATTAAACATTTTAATAAAGTGTTTCTTTATATCGTCCGGGACATTCCCAACGTCCTTTATACTATCTATGAAAGACATCTTTTACAAATCCAACGTCACGTAATAAAATAACTAAAGTTGATTTTAACACAGGTATATTATTAACAATCAATAGTGTATAGTGTACTTACCGTTTAGAAATATCTATGTACCTTTTAACTTTCTTTTAGCACAAGCTTCCTCTAAATTTCGACTGACAATCAAACTATTTGATATTTCTATCAAAACACTTGTTCGATTTTGATGCTCGTCGAACGACACTATCGTAGCGGTTCTTGGATCATATACAAAAACTCACATACTCAACATCGCTTCCACTTACGTTGAGACACTTTGGTGATTATGTGTAAACGGTTTACTCTAAATCATTATTTTGAATTTTCTATTTCAACACATATGTACCAAAAACATAAAGTCATACTATGCAATAATTGTATGGTTAAAATCCAAACCAACTTAAGCACATCGAACAGTGAATTTGTTACGTTAATTTCAACATTTAAGATTCTGGATATTATTCTTATCAATATGGTTCACTATATTCCAACTACATTTGCTTTTCTCTTAAAGACACATTTGGGACTAATGAACATATCTCTTTGGGTGCAACTACCAAAATCATATTTTGATCATATACTTGGAATGTATTTCGGATCTGTGCATCATACCATGAAGAGTCAATACTCTTAATGGTTTAGTTTACAACTAAGAATTATCTATTCTCAACATTGATGAGTAACTCAGAATTTCTCTTCAATGCGTGAGAATATTTATTATACATTTTAATGCGCTGTGTTCACTTAGGTTTGGTTAATTTCATTTGATCCCTCGTAGTCAGTTTTATCATTGGATCGTTTCCAAATCCATTTCACCATTAATAATTTCTAAAAGAAATTCCTTCACTATGAAGTTAATATTTCTTGAAAAAACAATTGTTTCTCAGTTCAATGAAATCGGTATTCACAAACATTTTTGAAATTTTTTACATATAAATTGAATCTGTTTTAGTTTATAATACTTGTGTTCAAATATAAATTTTTCATTCAATGGCAGTCATTCCCAAACTCCTTTTTGGGTGATTCATATATGATCTTTCATGAACAATTATTACGTACGGTCTTTCAACTTGCACAACCCGCCAACTCCTTGGTCTAGGATATGTTGGTGTTTCTTATAAACCCTTATCTTGTATGATTTTATAAGCCATTCTTTCAATGCAATTAATTTTAACCTTGTGTACTACTCTTAAGTACACAACCTTACATAAAAGAAGTTAATTCAACCTCACTCACAATTAACTGTATTTCATCCAACAAAGTTCGAATACTCCTTATCGATATATCATTATGTATCATAGAGAGGAATTACTTTTGAGACCGAATCTTTATTCATTTTTAGGTATGTTCGAAACTCTTTCCAATATACTTGTCTATATGATTAGATTGAATCATTATATTATCTTTTGCACGTTATTTTATTTATTTCTGTTTTATATTCTATAAACTCGTATATACATGTTTATATTTATGATAATTCATCGATGAATACAACAAAGTACATAGAACCATTTTGGAATTAATAGACTTTCGAGTGCATACATCAATATGTATCTATCCGTAGAGTTCGCTAACTCTTATGATGCTCCCACTAAATGGGTGTTTTTCCCTTACTTGTCCGAGATACGATTTACTAGTACCATATGATTCATAATTATATAATAAAAATTATTTCTCAAAATTATGGCTTAGCCCCTAATTTAAAAATAATTGCAAATAAATTTTGATATTTCTATATTTTCCAATGCATCATAAATACCAGTACTATAGTTTTATTTTATAACAAATATTCATAATATTCATACAGAAATGAAACTATGTCTATTTTTCAATCAATACGAAAAAGTTATTATTATTTCATAAGTAATGTTTTGTACATCTTACGAAAACAATTTTCGTAACTTGGTGGACCAACAAGTGTTATATGGCATGCCTCCACTATTTCCACCATTACTATAATAACGTATGAAATACAAAGCTCCATTCAACCACTTAATATATGCTACATATTTCATTTATTGTAACCGGTTTACTGTCGAGAATTTCAAGTCATGTATCTAAAATTCAAATATATAAATATCAAAGAAAAAATTTCTATATGAAAATACTTTTGGAATAGAAATCATATTTCTCATTCTAATGTTAAGTATCTATAATTATTTTACAACTCTCGTTTTTGAATTTCTTTATCAAACAGAATTGACCATTCACTCTCTTTATCACAACTGTGCCTTAAGTTATATCCACTCTTATACATTCGATTTCCTTTCTAAATGGTCGAACCATTCAAAGGAAATCAGAACTCTTTACAAAAGTGCATTTGGTCATCCTTAACTTCTAAGGACATAAAATATATTACACTTCAATTAAACCAATCAAATTGACATTTTAGCGATCAAATTCTTAGATCTATCTTGTAGCTTTTGATCCAGTGCTACATTTAACACAACAAGATCATAATTGTAATCAATCATATTGAATACATGACCTCACACTACAGTTTATTTGCTTATTTCAATGAACTATTTTCATCGAGGTTTCATACATTACGAATTATGACCGTTCACCATATAACATTTGTACGTGATCATATCTGGATCAAGTATCCATATCCTTGCATTGCTTTTAGAGTTTGACTCATTGAAAATAATACACAATCTTGTGTAAGTAAATTTGTAAGTGACCAAGTTATGAACATATTTAGTGGTTGTATAATTAGGCACTTGCATGGGTCAACATGAAAAAATATATTGGTAATTATATTTAATATTTCTTTGTCAATATTTGATTCAGTTCCTTTGTATATTTTGATTGTTGAACATTTTATCGATTATATTTAGTGCACAAATTTATCGAAGTAGATTATTTTAATCATACATAACAGATGTTCTTGCAATATTAGAAAGGTTAAATGTTTCCATTTCATTTTTCTAATAAGGCTCCCACTAGTCTTCTCTGTTTCTCCAAAATCTAAGATGAAACATGAAAGTCTTTCGACTTCACCAGTGGGTGTTAGGACTCATATATCTTGGAATTTTAACCTCGAGGAAAACTTAACAAATCATACTCCCATATACGATGGATAACTCCTTATCGATTGTATAGCATACAATTCCAAACCTTGTGATTCTGGTCTTAATCTCATCTTTACCTCGAGGAAAGCTCAACAAATAAATAGAGATTATTCACTTGTACCAACCATTTTGCAATGGCCTAAGTATATTATACATACCTCGAGGAAAGCTCAACAAATGTGTATAAGTATCAAACCTCGTCTAGTCTATATATTAATTGTATTATACATAATATCCCAAGCTTGACGAAAGCTCGACAACCGAGGAGTATGTAAGTAATCTATTAATATAAATGGTTGAGGACAACTTTATATTAAAGATTCATAATCTTTAATATATTTAATTGAGAGATATTGACTTATGGAATAATGTATTGTTTAAAAAACACCATCGCGATTCAAGTGTCAAATACATCAAAAATCACAGTATATGTACTATAGGTATCTATTTATCCCTTAAGTCTATTTTGGGTTTCTTACTGTTCCACCTTTTATTGTACATTTATATTATATAAGTTTTACTTTATAACTTTTATCATTTGATTTACTTATATAATAGTCCTATGTATAATATTAAATTAATTAAATCTTATTTAATTAATTAATACTTTTATTATTTATTATGTTATTCAATTATAACATATTATATTGAACATATATATTATAACCTTTATAGTAATACACATATATCTTATATATCTGTATTTTAATTTAATTAATTAATTAATTAAACTATTTTAATTAAATTATATTAATTTTGAAAAATCATTTTATATACATACATGTATACTTATGATATGTTAAACATTTAAAATTATCATAACACATATCAAAATATATAATATATGTATATATATTTACAATAATTAACTCATTTAATTTATTTATTTTATTAATCTTATTAATACATTTAATTTCAAAATTAATTTATATTATTTTTCAAACATTCTGAAAAAATTTATTATATTATAACTTTTATAATATATATATATATATATCTTTTTTTAAATTTAACTTTTATTTTTAAAATATTATATTTTTAATTTTCAAACAATTTTGAAAATTAGCTTAAGGCCCAATTTAAATTAGGCCTTTTCTATTAGGGATAAGCTTTAGGCTTACATAACTGATTGGGCAAGGCTGATAGCCAAGCAGGACAAGATAATTGATGTAAGAGTCCTGAAACTCGGCCTTCGAAAATCGACACCCGTACTTCACTTGTACTCAAAATGCCGCAGATTCAAACGCCGAATCTGGCTCCCCGGAGCTTATAACACCATTAAGTATGACAACACAGCGGAAGAAAGAAATAGATGATATCATATACAACTCCAATGAATCCAATATCCAGAATGATATACAATAATGATATCAATATGATACGACAATATCAGAGACAAATAATGATACAGCGGAAAATAGAAGTGATAACTCCAAATGATCTTCAAAAGAGAATGAATCCAACAACTCCAACATCAGCTCGAACCACCATCACGTTGCACCAAGATAAGCAACGTCAGTCATGCATGAACTCCAAAACTGAACTAGCTCCAGATAATCTACTAAACCTGACTATCTGAAAAACCCAACTCTAGACTGCCCATGTGGAAAATTGTGGGCACCCAGAGTTTAGGAAGGGAACAATAAACTCTGAGTCAGTCATGGGACTGGTGTGAGTAAAAAAAAATAGTTTATCTTTAAACAAACAACAAAGGAATATTAAACATTGAAATCCGCAATGCTTTTGGAAAATGAAACTACCATAAGACCTCCCTCCACACACACAATGCAAACGCAGAATTGGAGGAGATTTCTTCTTATGATAGTCAAACATGCTTACTACGCAAAATCATTGGATTATTATTATTAGTGCATAGTGGAAAACATTTCGAAAGTATAATATTAATCTTATCCAGCATAGACATTTCGAACTATGCCTACTATAGCTACCATCTAAACAGTGGTGACCACCATAAGTAAATGGCAGGTTCTACAACTAAAACCGTACAAGGCACGTATTGAAGATTGGATTTCCAACAAATGGTCAGGCTAAGGAAATTCCTACTGCCACATGGGTACGCCTCTGGCTGGACGTCCTGAGAACCTAACCGGATCTCTGCCAACACAAGGCCGGGTTACCTCTTACACTAGGTAACTACTACACGAATATGCCACCCCCGATCCTTTGGGACCTTTATCCGAGGCGCCTCGATCACAAAGCAACAATCACACAGTTAATGAGATTGGAGCAACCACATAGGTTAAATATCAGGGCTCCATACCTGATACCACCCTTTTCCAGAAGGAAATGACATACCCTAAAGGGAGCGACCCTCATAACCTTGCCGCATCTTTCCTGTTTCGACCATTTCCGGTTTGTGAGGCTCGATGAGGTCTCGTCCACAAAGCTACGCTTTTTCACAAAGCCATGCTTTGATCACAAATGATCAACGAATGATCATCAACACACAGCAACACTCAACATGCCACACTACCAAATTGGGAGTATATCACTGATAACCTTCAACTACATAACCTCTAAGCTCGTACGTCTCAGAGAAGGGTGTTAAGCTAAGAGAATAAATTCTCCGCCACCAAACAGAAATGTATTTGAAAGAAATCAGCTTTATATCTCAAAGTGTAATGTCAAACATACAACCATACAAGTCTGTTCCGGGTTCGAACAGAACCGAAGGCACTTCCAAAGAAGCCCTTGCAATCCGAGTATTCACAATCCCGATCGGACTTCCCATCACTTAGGGAATCTCTATACCGGGCGCTACCCAGTGCAGAGACAATCGATAGGTTATCCTATCGTTTTCACAAATACCCGGTCTTCAACACCGGTCTTCAATTGCTATCCATATACGACGTATCACTTATTCGGAATGGGTTATATGACACAAAGTCCTCTCCCGGCTAAACCGAATAGTGAGCGCAATATTTGAAAACATATGGATATTGGGATTTCAATTAAGTCACGACTTATTATCCAAATTTCTCTTTTAAATGGTTTAAACACATCACCATTTTAATCATAAAAAGATTCATTTCACAAAGTTCACCCAGTTTCACAAAGATCTATTCATAGATTTCCAAATCGATTTCCATTTCGATTGGATTAACTCATTAAATCTTTAAATCAAGATTTAACTCATAGCTTTCAAAAAGAATTCATTCATAACTTGAAAAACCTTTTTTAAATTCAAACTTGAAATTCCTTTAACTTAAATTGGAATTTCATTTCTTATATGAAAGCTTTTTATCATTTGAAAACAAATAGTTTTCATTTCGGAAAATCTGATTCATTTATACGAGTTAAAACCTTTGGGTTAAATTCAAATTCTCAAAACCATACCTTTAAAATGGTTTAAATTCATATAAACATATTTATAACAACTTAACCAAAATTTCCAAACATGGAATTCAGTTCCAAATTTTGAATTCAAATTCAAATTAAATTATTTAAATTGGAAACTTTAACAAGTTATTCAAAATAACTTTTATCTTAAAAACTCCTTTTCAAAGCTTTAACATTTAACCCAATCCATTTCCAAAATCAATTGAAATTAAAATTTCAATTTCAAAAACATTAAATTTAAATCATCTGTGACTTAACTGATTTCCACGTGAAATCCATATTTTTTTGTGTATGGTGTAGTCCAGGGGTTTCACACAGTAGTGCAACATCATTCAATCATCACAGATCAGAATACAGAAATATAATCGATAAGCGGTATAAACTATAACGCTTATCTTTCATTCACAGATATATAAATCACAGATAATAATTTACATTCATCCCAAATAAATAACTACAGTACAGATCATGCATAAATCAGGATATATCACAAAGCATCACACATCAGGGATATCAACAATTCAATCATTCAGTCAGGTCCAAACATTCATAGGTAAGGTCAATTTATTTATCTGATTAAATTAAATTAGATTAGTCACTAATCCTAGTTTAATTAACATTAATTAATTACAAACCATTTTAATTAATTATCCTTTAATCATTTATTAATTAACCTTTGATAATAAATTAATTAACCTTTAGTTATTAATTAATCAACCTTAATTAATAAATCAATCAACCTTTAATCATTAAATAATTAACCTTTAATTATTTAATTATCCTTTAATTAATTATCTTTAATTAATTACATTAATTAATTAACCCTTAATTAATTGCCATTTAATTAATTATCCTTAATTAATTACAATAAGTGATTATCCCTAATCACTTATATTAATAAATCACAAATTAATTACATTGAGTAATTATCCTTTAATTAATTTCATTAATTGGTTATATTAATTAATTAACCATTAAATTAATTATCCTTAATTAATTACAATAAGTGATTATCCTAATCACTTATATTAATAAATCAAAAATTAATTTTAATCACTTGATTAATCAACTTTAATTATTAATTAATTACTTTAAATTAAGAAATTATCTTTAAGGAATTACTCACCTTTAATTACTTACATTAATTAAGTATCCTTTAATTATGGGTAAATCATTTACTTAATAAATCACTTAATTATCGTTTAAATCTTAATAATTAAACCTTCGGAATTAATAATTAAGACATTTACCTTAAACACTCACTTGATTACATCATAAAAATTCTTTGAAACACTTAGGGATTTAAATCAAATAATTAACCTATTATATAATTATTCAAAACAATTTAATTTCAAAACATTTGCATTATAATCTATATATCTTGAACTTGTTTTGAAAACTTGATCAACACCTTAATTTGAAAACCCTTTAAACTTGAGTTTTCTTTTTCTTTCAAAACTTGTTATCATATAAAAACCCGAGCCAACATTCAATTTCCTCGACCCAATCTCGAGTTACCCCTCCTGCATCGTTACTCCGAGTCTACGCGATAACATCCCTGAGACCAACCCGAGCACTTCCTTCTTCCACAACTTCGTAAACAACCCAAATACACGTCTTCACGCGTGCACGTGCACGAGGCGCCGGAGCCACTCCGATCACCATCGCCGTTGCCAACAAATCGTCGTTGGCTTCCTTCATCAATCCCCACCACCCAGACCTTGATTCGAACTTGAAATCGAAATCAAGCTCGAGCACCCCAACCTGTAACGAACCCAATTACCAAAAAAACACTCCACTACGACAACTCCGACCACCGAACTCCACGCGTTCATGACCCAAGCTGCTCCGACAAGCCACGAATCTTTTCCCCTTGGTGCGAACTATTCTGATCACCCCATGATGACGAAATTTCCACGCAACCGATCGTCGACCAAACTCGACCTTAAACCCTAAATTGATGTCGTGCCATCACTTTGATGATCGAAAAAAATTTCGATCATTTTTCCTGTGACCACCGAACCTCCAGCTACCTCCCCAGAGAACCACGACCTCCCCATCAACGAGATCACTAGAATTTGACCAAAATCCGATATACGTTCAACCCAGAATTTCTCAACAACCATCAACTTAAAAATCACCATATTATTATTAAAATTCATCATTTTTGATAAAAAATTTGATTATATAAACAAAGCATGGAAATTAAACAATCAATTTTCTGGCATTGATTGATTTTCACTGTAATATTTAATTTTCGAAATATTTACTAAATATTTTCACTCGCATTTATTTTTAAAAATGATGTTACACATAAACAAATACTTTTCATTCAGAGATCATATCCAGAAAGGGAATGGAGAAAGAGAATCAAATTTTTAAATTTCATTTGGTCTGTAAAAATCAAACAAAGGCTGGAATCTTCATATCTCCAAACATGCACAGGTTTATCTCATATTTATATACATATAATAGAACATACTTAACATCATAATTTCAGTGATTATCACAAGCATCAGGATATCAACAAAATTAGCTTTAGAGAAGGTTGTTTACTCACTTGTTTTTAGGAAGAAGAACAGAGCTTCTTTGACACAGATTGAACCTTGCAAGCTGAAGCTCCTTTCTTTGATTCTCTGATCTGATTTCAGTTGGTTTAGATTGAATTTTTTTGTTTAAGTTTTTGTTTTAGTTTAAGATGATAACTGCCTTAGATTTCCTCAGCTTGAAATGTCGAACTGAAATGAAGTTGATATGTTTAAAAATAAGTTTACAGGGTATTCATTTTGTACAGGTGATATTTTATTTTTGTTGTACAATAGGCAGAGATATTTCTTGCGTTGGTAGCTGATATACATCTTGCTTTGGTGGCTATAAGACATGGCATTTATTACTTGTACAAATTTACATATAATTATCTATATACTCTATCTTCCTTTGCAAGCCATTCACATATTTACTTATCTACATACTTATGCTTTGTTCACCTGTGAATGTATTGTTTTCTTTTCGGCTGAAATGATTTGTTTATTTTGAGATGATTCCTTGTTTTGCAAGCCCAGTTACATATTTTTATATTCTTGTTTGAACACACTTGAATGTATATTTGTTTAAACTTATCTTTAAACACTTTTGTTGTCTTTATTTTTATATTTATTTTTCTTAAACCATTTATTTGAGATTTTAAACTCAAATTCAATATATATATATATAATTTCAAATTTACTCATATATGCACATATATATATACAATTTCTAAATTTAAAATGATTTAATATATTTTTATTTGGATTCGGGGAAACTCGAATCAATTTATAATTAATTTCATAATTTTAATTCAAAAATTCAATAAATTATCAATTTAAATTTAATTAAAATCCAGGATCGTTACAACCTTCCCCCTTTAAGAAATTTCATTCTCGAAATTTGCCAAGGAGACACAAAGATAGATGAAAAATATTTCATCAAATCAACTAAATATCTATTCTGCATTTGGCTTACCAATCAGAATATCAATAATAGATACAAGAACGAATTTTTTTGAATTTTCCACACGATACTCGAGTTATCCAGATCTACGAAGCATGCATGGGCATTGGTTAGTCCGAAGGGATAACTAACCATTCGTAGAATATATTGGGACCCAAAGAATAGATAGATATATAGATACAATTTTCAAAACTTTTAGTTTAGAAACTAAAGTATACCTATCAACTATATCAACCAAAGCAAACCAGGCAACCAATACATCCAAATAAACAATTTCTGACTCAGTTGGAGTTTATGTCCCATACAAATATATCAAATCTTCTTCCAGGATCTACCAAGAACTATCAAAGAATTGAGAAAAGATGTTGAACAAAAGAAATTGATAGAGAAAAGATTGTTTCCTTGTTGTTACAGGGTATTGACCATTTATAGTCGTACTCCCATTGTAACGACCCCGAATTTTATATAAATTTAAATTGATAATTTAAAGAATTTTTGAATAAAATTTGTGAAATAAATCAATTTAAGTGATGCGAGTTTCCCCGATCTTCGAATTAATTTTGGATGAATCATTTAAATTAAAAATATTGTATATATATTGAATTTGAGTTTAAATCTAAAATGGTTTAAAAATACAAATAATACAAATAGAATAAAACAAATAAAAATAATAAAGAAAGATTTAATAAAAAATAGAAGTTCACTTGTATCTTAAAGTAATAATAACAAAACGAAAGAAAACAACTTACATTCAAATATGTAAAAATATAATTAAATGCATTAACAAATTCTAATAACATGTAAATATGGAAACTCATGCATGTTTCAAAGTAAAATAAAAATACAAACAAAATGCATTCAGATCTGGGAACAAATAAAATGTATACATAAGTATGTGCACTTAGCTAAAGAAAACAAAAATATCCATGTACACTTGGGAAAAAAATGAAACAAAGACTGATGTAACATACAAAGGAAGCAAAGGCATTAAATGCCATCACCTCTAGCACAAAGAAGAATCAATACTTACAGAAAAGCAAATCGAATAGCAGACTAAAAATATACAAAACAAGTAGACATATAAAGGATATAAAGTACTTAGCATTAAATGCCGTGTATATCAGCCCCAAAGCAAAGAAAAAATCTCTGTTCAATTTTTGTACAAAATGCACATTGTTGTACAAACAAGAATCATCACAATCTCATCTCAGTTAAACAATACATTATACCACCTGTAAGCTTCATCTTACATATCAACTTTTTATTTCATTTCGTTCCTTCCAAGCTATGTAAAACACTGGAGTAATATCATCTTCAACTTAAACAAGAGTTCAATTTAAAACAACAATACAATCAACTTAAACCAGAGATTCAAGAAGAAGGATTCCAGTTTAAATTTGCAAAAGCCTGGTTTCAAAACAAAAAGGCTCTGTTCTTCCCTTTCAATGGTGAGCAAACTTTAAATTTTAAACCAGTTCTTTTGAATCTTATGCCTGTGATGATAGTGTTGATGGATGTATCTGCTGGTTCATATGTATATCCTGTATATATGTATGTTTTTGATCTGTGCATGTCTAATATCAGGCATATTGCCTCTGCTTGGGAAACAGGTTTTTAAAACCTGTTTGAAAATCCAAATCCTTCTCCTCTGAATTTTTGTTAAACTTTAGAATATAAACAAAAGTTGTTGTTAGATTATGAACTAAGTTTATAAAAATTTATTTAAGAAGAAACAACTTATTATTGTCTCTGGAAAATTTTGCTTACAGGCAAACAAGAAATATGGTGATAAATTTAATTGTTATAAAGTACTCATTTAAGTTCATAATCTAAATCTTCAATGGAAAATAAGATTTTTAAAGTAAGAATGGTAATCTTTTGTTTTATATTTTACGATCAGTTCGTATTTGAACAAGATTTGTATTTTTTTCCATTTTCTGACAATCGAACCAATTTTAAATGTTGGAATTTTGTTGGAAGCAAATATGAACATCGATGATTTCGAGAAAAATACGAGATGATTTTATCTTTCATTGTGGTTGGTGATCGAAGTCGATCTAGGGTTTAAGCCCTGTATGTTGTTTGTTGAAGTCGCGAGGCATTTTCATCGTCGACATGATGTTCTGGGCGATCGCGATGGGGGAAGGTGGATCGTCGAAGTATGGCGAGGCTTCAGCCAGGTTCGCGTCGTTTCTGGGGTCGTGGTTGGCGAATGCGAGGCATTTACAGGTGATGGTTTTCTTGTCGAGTTCGTTCCAGGATTTGGAACAAAGTGTTCATTTTCGATTTGCGTTTGTATTCTTCGATCTGGGTTCGATATCGTGTTCGCATGGGGATGTGTGACCGGAGTGGATAGTCGCGATGATCTGAATTGGCCGTAGGCGGTGGGACATGTGCACGGGGTTGGGTGTGTGCACTGGGGGAAGTTTTGTTTGGAGAAGACGATGGGAAACTCGAAGGGAAACTCGCGTGTGTTTCGGCTGTGATTTAACTGAGACCCCGGTATCCATATGATTTTTAATTGCGCTCGTTATTCGGTTTAGCCGGGAAATGACCTTTGTGTCATATAACCCATTCCGAATAATGATACATCGTATATGGATTGCATTTGAAGACCGGTGGTGAAGACCGGATGTTTTCGAAAACGAAAGGACAACTCGTCGAATGTCTCTGCACCGACTGGTCCCCGGTATAGAGATTTTATCATCCTTTGTGATGGGAAGTCCGGACGTGATTAGAAATTATCCGGATTTGCAAGGGCTTCTTTGGAAGTGCCTTCGGTTCTGTTCGAACCCAGAACAGACTTGTATGGATGTGTGTCTGACATTACACTTTGAGATGTAAAGCTGGTTTCTATCAAATACATTTCTGTTGGTGGCGGAGAATTTATTCTCTTAGCTTAACACCCTTCTCTGAGACGTACAAGCTCAGAGGTTATGTAGTTGATGGTTACTAGTGATACATTCCCAATTTGGTAATGTGGCATACGAAGTGCTGTTGATCATTTGATTGATCAAAGCGTGGCTTTGTGAAAAAGCGTGGCTTTGTGAAAAAGCGTGGCTTTGTGAAAAAGCGTGGCTTTGTGAAAAAGCGTAGCTTTGTGGACGAGACTTCGTCGAGCCTCACAACCCGGTAATGGTCGAAACAGGAATGTTGCGACAAAGGTTTTTAGGGGTAGCACCCCTAGGGTATGTCATTTCCTTCTGGATAGAAGGTGAT
Source organism: Allium fistulosum (assembly GCA_030737815.1). Lineage (NCBI taxonomy): Eukaryota > Viridiplantae > Streptophyta > Magnoliopsida > Asparagales > Amaryllidaceae > Allium > Allium fistulosum. The sequence continues at coordinate 1,043,421,871 of CM060901.1, read as the reverse complement.
ATCATGGTATGGAGCCCAGATATTTTACCTATGTGGACGCTGCACAGTTATTATACTTTGTGGTTGTTGCTTTGTGATCGAGGGCCCTCGGATAAAGGTCGGTGACGACCGGGGGATGACATGACTCGTGTGTTAGTTACCTAGTTACAGCTGTACAGCGTGAGGTAGCGTCGGCCTTTTGTTTGTAGAGATCCAGTTAGGATTCGGGGCGTCTTTCCAGAGGCGTTTCTATTTCGGTAAGGAAGTTCCTTAGCCTGATCATTTGTTGGAAATCCAAAGAAACAATACGAACCCTATACGGTTTTTAGTTGTATAACCTGCCATGGAATGTGGCGGTAACCTGTTATTGAACAAGGTAGCTATAGTAGGCATACAATAATGGTTGTATGCTGGCTAAGATTTATATTATATTTTCGAAATGTTTTTCTACACTATGCACTAGTAATAATATCAAAAGAGTTTTGATTTTGCATAGTAAGCATGTTTGACTATCATAAGGAGAAATCTCCTCCAATTCTGCGATTGCATTGTGTGTGTGGCGGGAGGCCTTATGGTAGTTTCATTTTCCAAAAGCATTGCGGATTTCAATGTTTAAAAGCCTTTGTTGCTTGTATTAAAGATAAACTGTTTTTGTTGCTCATACCAGTCCCATGACTGATCCGGAGTTTATTGTTCCCTTTCTAAACTCTGGGTGCCCACAATTTTTTCACACGGGTAGTCTAGAGTTGGGTTTCTCAGATATTCAGGTTGAGTAGATTATCTGGAGCTGGTTCAGTTCTTGGAGTTCATGGACTGACGTTGCTTATCTTGGAGCATTCTATTGGAGTCATTTTATCCACTGCTGGAGTTATCATTTCTGCTTTCCGCTGTATCATTATTTATCTCTGATATTGTTGTATCATATTGATATCATTGTTGTATATCATTCTGGATATTGTATTCATTGGGGTTGTATATGATATCATCTATTTCTTTATTCCGCTGTGTTGTTATACTTAATGGTGTTATAAGCTACGGCGACTCGGATTTGAACGCTCGAATCTACGGCATTCGAGTACGATGTAAAGTATGGATGTCGATTTTCGAACGCGAAAATATGTATCGTTACACCCATGTCCCCTATCTCATTCACTTCTTACATTCATACTTACTATAAGTGGATAGTAAGAGAATTTACTGATGCATACGGACGGATATCTTAGAGATTACTCAATCTAGGGTATATTTCACCCTATCTCTAATGAGTTACTTAATGTGTTATACTCCATAGCTAAAGTTCAACCCTTAGCCCTGATACCACTTGTAAGAGTCCTAAAACTCGGCCTTCGAAAATCGGCACCCGTACTTCACTTGTACTCAAAATGCCGCATATTCAAACGTCGAATCTGGCACCCCGGAGCTTATAACACCATTAAGTATGACAACACAGCGGAAGAAAGAAATAGATGATATCATATACAACTCCAATGAATACAATATCCATAATGATATACAACAATGATATCAATATGATACAACAATATCAGAGACAAATAATGATACATCAGAAAACAGAAGTGATAACTCCAAATGATCTTCAAAAGAGAATGAATCCAACAACTCCAACATCAGCTCGAACCACCATCACGTTGCACCAAGATAAGCAACGTCAGTCATGCGTGAACTCCAAAACTGAACTAGCTCCAGATAATCTACTAAACCTGACTATCTGAAAAACCCAACTCTAGACTGCCCGTGCGGAAAATTGTGGGCACCCAGAGTTTAGGAATGGAACAATAAACTCCGAGTCAGTCATGGGACTGGTGTGAGTAAAAAAAAACAGTTTATCTTTAAACAAACAACAAAGGAATATTAAACATTGAAATCTGCAATGCTTTTGGAAAATGAAACTACCATAATACCTCCCGCCACACACACAATGCAAACGCAGAATTGGAGGAGATTTCTTCTTATGATAGTCAAACATGCTTACTACGCAAAATCATTGGATTATTATTATTAGTGCATAGTGGAAAACATTTCGAAAGTATAGTATTAATCTTAGCCAGTATAGACATTTCGAACTATGCCTACTATAGCTACCATCTAAACAGTGGTGACTACCATAAGTAAATGGCAGGTTCTACAACTAAAACCGTACAAGGCACGTATTGAAGATTGGATTTCCAACAAATGGTCAGGCTAAGGAACTTCCTACTGCCATATGGGTACGTCTCTGGTGGGACGTCCCAAGAACCTAACCGGATCTCTGCCAACACGAGGTCGGGTTACCTCTTACACTAGGTAACTACTACACGAATATGCCACCCCCCGGTCCTTTGGGACCTTTATCCGAGGCGCCTCGATCACAAAGCAACAATCACACAGTAAATGAGATTGGAGCAACCACATAGGTTAAATATCAGGGCTCCATACCTGATACCACCCTTTTCCAGAAGGAAATGACATACCCTAAAGGGAGCGACCCTCATAACCCTGCCGCATCTTTCCTGTTTCGACCATTTCCGGTTTGTGAGGATCGATGAGGTCTCGTCCACAAAGCTACGCTTTTTCACAAATCCATGCTTTGATCACAAATGATCAACGAATGATCATCAACACACAGCAACACTCAGCATGCCACACTACCAAATTGGGAGTATATCACTGATAACCTGCAACTACATAACCTCTGAGCTCGTACGTCTCAGAGAAGGGTGTTAAGCTAAGAGAATAAATTCTCCGCCACCAAACAGAAATGTATTTGAAAGAAATCAGCTTTATATCTCAAAGTGTAATGTCAGACATACAACCATACAAGTCTGTTCCGGGTTCGAACAGAACCGAAGGCACTTCCAAAGAAGCCCTTGCAATCTGAGTATTCACAATCCCGATCGGACTTCCCATCACTTAGGGAATCTCTATACCGGGCGCTACCCAGTGCAGAGACAATCGATAGGTTATCCTATCGTTTTCACAAATACCCGATCTTCAACACCGGTCTTCAATTGCTATCCATATACGACGTATCACTTATTCGGAATGGGTTATATGACACAAAGTCCTCTCCCGGCTAAACCGAATAGTGAGCGCAATATTTGAAAACATATGGCTATTGGGATTTCAATTAAGTCACGACTTATTATCCAAATTTCTCTTTTAAATGGTTTAAACACATCACCATTTTAATCATAAAAAGATTCATTTCACAAAGTTCACCCAGTTTCACAAAGATCTATTCATAGATTTCCAAATCGATTTCCATTTCAATTGGATTAACTCATTAAATCTTTAAATCAAGATTTAACTCATAGCTTTCAAAAAGAATTCATTCATAACTTGGAAAACCTTTTTTCAATTCAAACTTGAAATTCCTTTAACTTAAATTGGAATTTCATTTCTTATATGAAAGCTTTTTATCATTTGAAAACAAACAGTTTTCATTTCGGAAAATCTGATTCATTTATACGAGTTAAAACCTTTGGGTTAAATTCAAATTCTCAAAACCATACCTTTAAAATGGTTTAAATTCATATAAACATATTTATAACAACTTAACCAAAATTTCCAAACATGGAATTCAATTCCAAATTTTGAATTCAAATTCAAATTAAATTATTTAAATTGGAAACTTTAACAAGTTATTCAAAATAACTTTTATCTTAAAAACCCTTTTCAAAGTTTTCACATTTAACCCAAATCCATTTCCAAAATCAATTGAAATTAAAATTTCAATTTCAAAAACATTAAATTTAAATCATCTGTGACTTAACTGATTTCCACTTGAAATCCATATTTGTGTGTGTATGGCGTAGTCCAGGGGTTTCACACAGTAGTGCAACATCATTCAATCATCATAGATCAGAATACAGAAATATAATTGATAAGCGGTATAAACTATAACGCCTATCTTTCATTCACAGATATATAAATCACAGATAATAATTTGCATTCATCCCAGATAAATAACTACAGTATAGATCACACATAAATCAGGATATATCACAAAGCATCACACATCAGGTATATCAACAATTCAATCATTCAGTCAGGTCCAAACATTCATAGGTAAGGTCAATTTATTTATCTGATTAAATTAAATCAGATTAGTCACTAATCCTGGTTTAATTAACATTAATTAATTACAAACCATTTTAATTAATTATCCTTTAATCATTTATTAATTAACCGTTGATAATAAATTAATTAACCTTTAGTTATTAATTAATCAACCTTAATTAATAAATCAATCAACCTTTAATCATTAAATAATTAACCTTTAATTATTTAATTATCCTTTAATTAATTACCTTTAATTAATTACATTAATTAATTAACCCTTAATTAATTTCCATTTAATTAATTATCCTTAATTAATTACAATAAGTGATTATCCCTAATCACTTATATTAATAAATCACAAATTAATTACATTGAGTAATTATCCTTTAAGTAATTTCATTAATTGATTACATTAATTAATTAACCATTAAATTAATTATCCTTAATTAATTACAACAAGTGAATATCCTAATCACTTATATTAATAAATCAGAAATTAATTTTAATCACTTGATTAATCAACTTTAATTATTAATTAATTACTTTAAATTAAGTAATTATCTTTAAGTAGTTACTCACCTTTAATTACTTACATTAATTAAGTATCCTTTAATTATGGGTAAATCATTTACTTTATAAATCACTTAATTGTCGTTTAAATCTTAATAATTAAACCTTCGGAATTAATAATTAAGACATTTACCTTAAACACTCACTTGATTACATCATAAAAATTCTTTGAAACACTTAGGGATTTAAATCAAATAATTAACCTATTATATAATTATTCAAAACAATTTAATTTCAAAACATTTGCATTATAATCTATATATCTTGAACTTGTTTTGAAAACTTGATCAACACCTTAATTTGAAAACCCTTTAAACTTGTGTTTTCTTTTTCTTTCAAATCTTGTTATCATATAAAAACCCGAGTCAACATTCAATTTCCTCGACCCAATCTCGAGTTACCCCTCCTGCATCGTTACTCCGAGTCTACGCGATAACATCCCCGAGACCAACCCGAGCACTTCCTTCTTCCACAACTTCGTAAACAACCCAGATACACGTCTTCACGCGTGCACGTGCACGAGGCGCCGGAGCCACTCCGATCACCATCGTCGTTGCCAACAAATCGACGTTGGCTTCCTTCATCAATCCCCACCACCCAGACCTTGATTCGAACTTGAAATCGAAATCAAGCTCGAGCACCCCAACCTGTAATGAACCCAGTCACCAAAAAAACACTCCGCTACGACAACTCCGACCACCGAACGCCACGCGTTCATGACCCAAGCTGCTCCGACGAGCCACGAATCTTTTCCCCTTGGTGCGAACTATTCCGATCACCCCACGATGACGAAATTTCCACGCAACCGATCGTCGACCAAACTCGACCTTAAACCCTAAATTGATGTCGTGCCATCGCACTGATGATCGAAAAAAATTTCGATCATTTTTCCTGTGACCACCGAACCTCCAGCTACCTCCCCAGAGAACCACGACCTCCCCCATCAACGAGATCACCAGAATTCGACCAAAATCCGATATACGTTCAACCCATAATTTCTCAACAACCATCAACTTAAAAATCACCATATTATTATTAAAATTCATCATTTTTGATAACGAATTTGATTATATAAACAAAGCATGGAAATTAAACAATTAATTTTCTGACATTGATTGATTTTCATTGTAATATTTAATTTTCGAAATATTTACTAAATATTTTCACTCGCATTTATTTTTAAAAATGATTTTACACATAAACAAATACTTTTCATTCAGAGATCATATCCAGAAAGGGAATGGAGAAAGAGAATCAAATTTTTAAATTTTATTTGGTCTGTACAAATCAAACAGAGGCTGGAATCTTCATATCTCCAGACATGCACAGGTTTATCTCATATTTATATACATATAATATAACATACTTAACATCATAATTTCAGTGATTATCACAAGCATCAGGATATCAACAAATTTAGCTTTAGAAAAGGTTGTTTACTCACTTGTTTTTAGGAAGAAGAACAGAGCTTCTTTATCACAAATTGAACCTTGCAAGCTGAAGCTCCTTTCTTTGATTCTCTGATCTGATTCCAGTTGGTTTAGATTGAATTTTTTTGTTTAATTTTTTGTTTTAGTTTAAGATGATAACTGCCTTAGATTACCTCAGCTTGAAATGTCGAACTGAAATGAAGTTGATATGTTTAAAAATAAGTTTACAGGGTATTCATTTTGTACAGGTGATATTTTATTTTTGTTGTACAATAGGCAGAGATATTTCTTGCGTTGGTGGCTGATATACATCTTGCTTTGGTGGCTATAGGACATGGCATTTATTACTTGTAAAAATTTACATATAATTATCTATATACTCTATCTTCCTTTGCAAGCCATTCACCTATTTACTTATCTACATACTTATGCTTTGTTCACCTATGAATGTAATGTTTTCTTTTCGGCTGAAATGATTTGTTTATTTTGAGATGATTCCTTGTTTTGCAAGCCCAATTACATATTTTTATATTCTTGTTTGAACACACTTGAATGTATATTTGTTTAAACTTATCTTTAAACACTTTTGTTGTCTTTATTTTTATATTTATTTTCCTTAAACCATTTATTTGAGATTTTAAACTCAAATTCAATATATATATATATATATTCAAATTTACTCATATGTGCACATATATATACAATTTCTAAATTTAAAATGATTTAATATATTTTTATTTGGATTCGGGGAAACTCGAATCAATTTACAATTAATTTCACAATTTTAATTCAAAAATTCAATTAATTATCAATTTAAATTTAATTAAAATCTGAGATCGTTACAATTGATTACTCAATATTCCAGCAAAAGCACCACCTTTCTTAGGCACCCAACTAACTGGGTTGTAAGCTTAATTAATTAGCCCTAATATGACTAATTTAAACCACATAGGCTATTTCTTTCAAATACAGTGTTGGAACTAGGCTAGTCCATAGTAAAAGAAATGAGTGAATTTTAAAAAAATTACCATTTTGGATCTTTATTGGGCCTATGAAGTCTAATTAATTTTGAACATTTCTAAATTTCTTTTAAATAAAATCATTATTTTATTTGATATTATAAATAAAGTTTTACTTTATATTGTTTTGTATTATATTTGAATATGTGTATCATATACATATATGTGTACGTGAGCAACATAATAATATGTGCATGGTTTAACATGCTCATGTATAGATGTTGGGATTTATACCACAATGGACATTACACCCTCTAGTATTCGAGCATGCTGTCTAAATGAAAATATTTGTACGCATCAAAATGTTATATATATAAAGTTATACATACGTAAAACAAAATCATTTATGTATATAAATATAAATAATTATGATTATAATAATTTATATAAAATTATTAAATATATATATATGTGTATATATATATAATTAAATCAAAATTTCATTTAATAATTAATAAAATTAATTTTGAACATAAATATATATATACATATATAAGTTAGTGTACCAAACTAGAGAGTAAAGTAAAATTATATATATATATATATATAATTATAAGTATCCATGAATATACTAACATATATATATATATATATGTATATGTATAAATAAATAAATAATAAACTTTTTATGTAAAAATTATGCATACTTGTAGTAGGCTCTCGGCTCAAAAAATAATATATATAAATATTTATATCTTTACACATATTTATTTATTTTAAGTATTTAAATATACGAACATATATATATATATAATATGTAATATATATATATATATATAAATTAATGCATACTTATGGTGAGCTTTCGGCCTAGGAAGTAATTTTTATTCGTTTATAAAATGATTTTATATCAAAAATCAAAAATAAAATAAAACCTTTAATGAATTAATTGTTAAAATTTATTAAAAAATCATTTCTAAATTCAAAAATTATGTAATATTATTATATAAATTCTATACTTACTTTCATATCATATATATATATATATTAGTATAATTAATTTCTAGTTAAAAATAGCAATATTAATATATAAATATAATATATATATATATTAATATAATTAATTTTTAGTTTAAAATAGCAATATTAATATATAAATATAATATAATATAATATAATATAATATAATATATTAATATAATTAATTTCTAGTTAAAAATAGCAATATTAATATATAAATATAACATATATATATTACATTTTAGTTATTCTGCCAAATAACTTTTACATGTAAATAATTTCTTTTCAAATTTTTTGAATATTTATTTTAATATTTAGAATATGATTTATTAGTTTATAAAATTATATATTATTATTTTATTCGAAGAATTTTTTTAAAATTTCTTTGGCCGTGAGCTTAAGATCAGTATGCATTCAATTTTTTTTCATATACATACATACATATATATATATATATATATATATTAATGCACAAATACATCTAACCATCTAACATGTGATGGAATGTCGGTTTACTAGATTCATCATATGATCTAACAGCCTATGATATGAATCCTTAATCAATTATAATATCATATAAATAAGATGAATTGCCTTTCACCAAAGTTAAGAGATTACACCTTGAAATGATGATAGATGCTCCTCGATTCCGTTTGCAAATTAGAAGGTGTCAGCTTCCAAACAGTTGACCGCCAATCATTTGAATTGAAGTGCTTTTGATATGATTTGAACTTGAAAACTATTTGGTGCGTGGATGGGTAGTTTGGCCTCTACCATTGCTGTAGAAGAGTGATTGTATAATTCAAATAAAATGTGGTACTAGTGGAGTAAATAAAGGAAGCATTGAAGGAGTAAAAAATGGATCAGATCCACTTTTCTCTCTTTACCAATTCTTGCCTTTTTAAAACTCAAACTATTTAGCCATGTACTATACATCGTAGGTCTCACCCTTGCATGCTGATGGCCAAAATTATAAGCTACCATATGGGCCTTGAAACCATTTCAAGCCCAAACAATAATTGCTACATTTAAATCTAGTTTAAACGCATACTAATATCGTATATCGATCGGGATATTTATAACTATTATAAAATTATTCAACATATCAAATAAAATTTTAAAATTAATATTTCACAAATATTAATTAATTTATAATAACTATAGATTAACCAAATCAGGTGGCCAAAAGAGTATTCAACGTTTTAGTTATGTGACTCTTAAGTGTAAATTTGGTCAACAATTAATATCAAACAATTCAAATATTAACGTTCACATGTCACTTAGCAGGTGGTGTGACATTATGGCCAAAATTTTCACTTACTTGGTTTTAGTAAAATCCAATTTGACTTTGTTAAGTATTACCCAGTAGTGACTATTATTTACACTGGTTCTCATAGTCAAAACTATATCATTTTGGACTTATGAAATTTGGTAATGGTCAAAATTCAAATATCATCCATACCAACTTTGTAGTCCAAACACAAAGTCCTTGGTTCAATAATAATAATTATTATTAACTAAAATGCTCTAGCCAAAGACTTTGACTTTGAGTTGACTTAAGTTGACTGTGATACTAACCTCATATAACTGAGGAGGCAGATCGTCTCTTGAATAGTGTTCCACTTCCAATAATGCTTCCACTCGACCCAAATATAGTCATTTGATGGACGTATTGCCACGATTTAACTATAATCAAAGCGAAGCATCCGCATTGAAGATCAACAATATTCTAAAGTCAAGAGAACAATATAATTTTGTAACATCGATACTTTCTGTTTGACCTTAGTTATATTAACCAACAGAAAACTATCGAGTGAGTCATTTCATAGTTATCCAATAATTATCAGTATGTAACCCCTTGGTGCTACCAGTAGTCATGAGTAATACACTGCCCAACAATTGGAGAGCATTACATACTCTAGTTTCAACAGATGCAACGATATCCAGTCTCGATACATCTTGACTAGGAATATTTAAAATGGTATGCTTATTTTATTTTGATAAATCACTCACGGTTACAACACATTGTAACTACAAAACATACCATTTATGGATTTTCTATTAATATACTTTTAGTTAAATAAATTAATTAATATAACATATTATATCAAGTATATAATAGAAAGAAAACACCTTTTATTTCGAACATGATTCATTACTGAGTTAGATATATGTAACAAATTACATAATTGCCCCTAGAGCATACCCTAACTCCATTAGCTTTAAAGACCAATGCGTCTATTTTAAGAAATGTGATGAAGGTATAATCTCTTTATTTCTTTATATTGATGATACGTTGATAGCTTCTAAAAGCATGGCTAGAGTTTTAGAGTTAAAGACGAAGCTTGGTAAGGAGTTTAATATGAAAGATTTGGGAAAGGCGCAAAGGATTTTTGGGATGGAAAGTCAGAGGGATAGAAAGAAAAGATTTTTGAGGCTCACTCAAACTCAGTATATCGAGAAAGTCCTATCTCGATTCGGTATAGAGAAAGCAAAACTAGTGGCTACTCCATTAGCCTCTCAATTTCAACTATCTAGAGATTTATGCTCTACATCAGATGAATACAAAAGGGATATGGCTAATATTCCTTACTCTAGTGCAATTGGAAGCCTTATGTATGTTATGATATGCACAAGGCCTGATATTAACTCATGCAGTTGATGTTGTTAACAGATACATGTCTAACCCAGGCACTCATTGACAAGTAGTAAAGTGGATTCTACTATACTCGAGAGGCATTCCTGATATTAGATTATTGTTTGGGGAGTCAGTAGCGATATAACTCTAAGGGTTTATTGTGATTCAGATAATGTTGAGGATAGAGATGGTAGGAAATCAATTTCAAGCTATGTTTATACACTTGGCTTAGGCCCGATTTCTTAGAGATCCAAGCTATAATCCATCGTAGCTTTATCAACCTAGGAGGCAGACTTTATTTATGTTGTGGAAGAGACCAAGGAAAGATTGTATTTGTTTCAACTTTTGGAGGATTTATCAATGATGCAGAAGACGATGGAGTTGTTTTCAGATAGCCAAAGCATCATTCATCTTATGGAGAATCAAGCATATAGCTCACGGACCAAGCACACTGATGTTAGAAGTTTGTTTTTCATGCTTAAAGAAGAGAGAAATAAGATAAAGCTAATGAAGATACACACAAAGGACAATCCATCTGATATGTTAACAAAGTCAGTTCCAAAGGACAAGTTTGAACATTGCTCAAACTTGATTAGTGTGGTATGAGCTATCTAGCACCATGGAAGCTAACCTAACAACCAGTTTTGTTGATTGATAGATGTATTTGAATCGAGGTGGAGTGTTAAATTTGGACGATTCAAATATATTTCAAATACTAAAAGAGAGAATATATTAATTGATTCATATAATAAATCAAATATGGGAAGCAAATATGAAAGGTAATCAATTAATTTAAGAAGATATATTAATTGATTTAAGCAATTATTAAAATATGGATATATGTGGAAACAACTACCATTATGCTTGATTTGTGTTGAAATCAAATCAAGTAAACTAGAAAGATTTCAACCTTATCTTTAAGCCAGTCTTTATCCTCGCACTTATATATAAGAAGACAATTGTTCATCTTTTTTAATATAAGAGGAGACAAGAGAGTTCTCCATAGAATATCTTTAATAAAATCTTTATTTCCATATCTATTTTAGGGTAAGTGAAATTTATTGAGTGATTTATATTCTTTTTATACTGTAGTACTCCATTTTGAAGTGAAGAAATAATAACGGTTGCTAGGTTTGAGGACATAGGCATAGCTGAACATCATTTTATTGGTGTGTTCTTTCCTTTCTTTCTTTGCCTGTAATTTGTGTACTTTGATTTTCTTTTTACTCTCTTTGTTGGATTAAAATTGTTGAGATTGTCCACAGAGTAGATTATTGGGTATCCTGCTTCCACTACCCAAAACTCTGATTTGCGCTACATTTTGGTATCAGTGCTTGTTGTTATGTCTGAAGACTATATCGGATAAGTCTAATATTCTACAAAGAGTAATTGGTAGAAGCTTTACAAATTATGGAGTCAATATATTTGATGGAAAGGGAAATTTTGGCACATGGAAGATGAAGATGAAGGCGGTGTTGAAGAAAGATAGGACTTTTAAGGTTGTCTCGGATCCAAGAAAACTGAAGAAATAGACACCTGAAGAGATTAAGGAATTAAAGGAGGATGATTCTACCACCATCTGGCTTAGCCTTTTGGATGAAGTCCTTAAAGAATTTTTATCATGTGACAACCGTTAAGGAATTATGCAATGCTCTTCAGAGAAAGTTCCATGACAAGTCTCTCACCATCACATCATCATAAAACTAACAGTTTTATTCATTTAATATGAAGCCTGGAATCGACGTATTAGCTCACGTGGATGTCCTAAATACACTTGTTATGAATCTTCGAGCAGCTGAAGTAAAAATTAAGGATGAAGTGCAAGCTGTCATTCTTTTATGTTCTTTGCCTGCAGAGTATAACACTTTTGTTGGACACTCTTCTATTTGTTTGGAAGATGTTAAGACAAATTTGCATAGAGAGATATTGAGGGGAAAGTTAGCAAACATGAGCATGGAGAATGATTCCAAAGGCCTTATTGCACAGAGGGGAAGAAGTAAGAGTAGACCAAAATATGGTGGAGATGGAGGCAAGTCAAGATTTCAGTCAAGGCAAGCTCTGAAGGGAGTTTGTCATTATTGTAGAAGGCCTGGATATTATATTGCAAGTTGTCCCAAGTTGGAGAATAAAAACAAAGCCGTTGTCCAAAAGGCTTCGGCTTCTATAATGGAGACATCAGATTCAAAGAGTGATCTTGGCACTTTTACAACTTCAACCTCTTCTACAAAGGGTACTATTTGAATTATTAACTCTGGAGCATCCTATCATATGACACTTGACAAGCACACTTTTTCCACTTATCATCAGTTTGATGGAGAAGAGGTTCTTATGGGAAATAATGCTACTTGCTGCATGATTGGTATTGAAATGGTAAAGGTCAGGATGTTTGATGGTGCTGTTTGTACTTTGTGTGATGTCATGCATGTGCCTGATTTGATGCATAGTTTGATCTCTATTGGGGCATTGTGTAAACTTGGCTTGAAGTGTGTAATAAAAAAAATTCATTGAAAATTTCAAATGGCTCAGTGATAGCGATGAAAGGGGTAAAAGATGGTACCTATAGTTGTTGTATGGTACTACTATTATTGCAGATTCTTCTTTGGTTGTTGATTCCGATTCTACCAAATTGTGGCATTTTCGTATGAGACACATTGGAGAGCATAGTTTGGAGGTATTGAGAAAGCGAGGTTTGATTGATGGCATTCGTCATTCAAAACTTGGCTTTTGTGGGGAATTCATATTTGGAAAGTAAACGAATGTTTCTTTCGGCATTGCAGAGCATAAGTAAGATGTTTTGAAGTATGTTAACACTGATGTTTGGGGCCCTGCACCATTCCTATCTATTGGAGGAGCTAAGTATTTTGTTTCATTTGTTGATGATTTTTCTAGAAAGGTATGGGTTTAGTTTATGAAGTCCAAGGATGAAACTTTTGATAAGTTTCACAGTTGGAAAACTTTTATTCAGAAGCAGCCAGTAAAAAAAGCTTCATTCGGATAATGGTAGTGAATTCATTTCTTAAAAATTCATTAAATTTTGTGAGTCCAAGAGAATCAAAAGGCACCACACCACATCGGGCGACCCTATGTCAAATGGAGTTGTAACTAGGATGAATCGAACATTGTTAGAAAGAATTTGTTGCTTACATCTGACTGCTGGATTAAAGAAAAGATTTTCTTGGTTTTCCTCATCAACCATACACCAACTACCACCATAGATATAAAGATTCTTAAAGAAGTATGGAAGTGGGAGCTTGCTTCATATTCCTTTCTCAATGTTTTTGGTTATCCAACTTATGTGCATGAGAGCAAAAGGAAGTTGGATCCAAGATCGCGTAAGTGTATTTTTCTTGGCTATAGGAGAGGGGTTAAGGGTTATAGGTTGTGATGTCCTACTACCTAGAAGGATTGTTACTAGAACATGTTACTTTTGATGAAAAGGCTATGTTGAAGATGAAGTCTTCTTCAGTTAATGATGATGTTGAGAGGTCAAATTTAAAGTACCAGACACTAAGTAGATCATCAGACTTCCATACAAGCACAAATGGTGTTTTCGATGACACTGTGGTTGATGAGGAGAGGACAGAGGATCAATTTATAAGTGGAGCTCAAATTCAAACTCGACCAATCAGAGGGAAGAAAAGACCTAGTTGGCTTGATGATTTTGTGGAATTGAGCATTGAAGATATTGACTTTGATGACATGGTAGCCTATGCATTAAGCATTTTTCACGATGAGCCTAGAGACCATAAAGATGTTATTAGTTCGGTTGATAGTTCCAGTTGGTTAGTAACTATGGAGGAGAAAATCGAGTCTTTGCACAAAAATCACACTTGGGATTTAGTGCTACTTCCTTCAGGCATGAGATTAATTGGGTGTAAGTGGATCTATAGGATGAAATAAGGTGGCAATGGTGACTTGAGGTATAAGGCGAGATTAGTGGCGAAGGGGTATGTCTAGAAGAATGGTGTGGAGTTTCATGATAATTTTGCTCCAGTTGTTAGACACACTTCCATTCGCATTATTTTGGCATAGATTGTCCATTTCGACATAGAGTTGGAATAATTGGATGTCAAAATAGCATTCTTGCATGGTGTCTTTGAAGAGAAAATTTACCTACAATTGCCAAAGGGGTTCGTTGACAGTAGTAGAAGGTAACACCCTTAATTTGGTTAACATTATTTAGGATATTTAAGAAGATAAATTAAATAAAATAATGAAAAAGTTTAAGGAAAATGAGATTTGATAACTAAAATAGGTCGTACCTTAACAAATGAGTTATTAAGAATGAATTATAATTAAATAAGAAGGAGCATGCTAAGGGAAAAATATGGATAGGCCATAATTTCTAAACATAAACTCTTACATTCCTTCTCCCTCATTTCCTTTCATTCATACAAACCTAAACTAAATCAAGGTCGACCATTATTAAGAGCATTAAGAAGAAGAAAAGCTAGGAAACAAGATTAATGCTTAGGGGAAAATAATTCAAACTCAAATCCCAAGTTTTTTCATCAAATCATGGTGAATAATTATACCCGTCTCTAATATGCTTGTTTTATTTCGGTTTCACGATTAAACCCGAAATAGCATGATTGATATTATGCCATGTTTGAATGTTTGGATGATTATATGCTTTATGATGAATTATTAAATTTAATTATGAAATTCTTAAATAGGTTTAAAGTGAAATCCTATCATGTGACACCCAAATGACTTGAAATTACGATATAATGTTAGAAACATTATTTTGGAAGTGGGTTTTTAATATCATAATTTTATGATTAACTATGAATATTTTATGATTTTCTTACGTGTAAAAAATGGTTTATTTCGGGTTTTAATTATTCAAAATAATTAAATAATGTTTTTGGCTCTGAAATTTTTACATGTTAAATATTATATAAAATCCGATCCATTGTGATTTTTGGGATTTTTCCCAAGTATTTACAAATTATTAAGAATTTATTGAGCCAGAAACGCCTAATAAATATATTAAAATATTAATGTAAAATGATGGTTTGCAAATTTAGTTTGGAAAAGATAAATTTTCTCTGTAGCAGTTTTCTAAAAAAGATTTTGATAAAGAGAATTACTATCCAATAAGAATTTGACAAATAAAAGGAGTTTGTGAAAAGATATTGCTATTTGGAACAATCAAACGGTTTTTATGTTATTTACGATATTACTGTGCCGAAGTCATTGACGCCGAAGGCCATGGTGTTACCATTAAATGATGTCGACCTTAGTGAATGCATAGGATATCACTTCCTGGTGATATGGAATGAGTTCATTTGGGTTGGAGTCGACGTCTGCATGCATGCTAAGGACGTCAATGATACCTCATATATTCTCTACGTCACATGCCTATGTGCCGCATTTTATATAAAAGGCATGATGCTGCATATTTTCTATAACGTCGCCGATTTTATAAGGCAATGATGCCGCTTATTTTCATATCAACTATGATGGTGCCGCATATTTTCATATCGGCTATAACGATGATGCGTGTCATCAACCTCGGCTGTAGTGATGCTATTGTTTTCTTTTAGCCAATGATGCCGCTTGTTTTATAATGGCGGTAATGAGGCCACACTTTTCTTTAAGACATTGATGCTGAAAGTCATCAATGTCGCTATTCCCATAACTCTAGATTTTAAGGCTTTATACTATGCAAACCAATAATAACGCCGCTCATAGTTAGCTACCTATATATGCGATGTAAATAATTTTGGCTCTACAGCTTTATACTTTGCAGATCAAAGGCTTTAACATGATTTTATTTTAGAAGGGGCGATAATCCATAATGTTGATATTGACGCAAAGTTTCATCAATATAATAGTTTTATTAAGTTTGGCTTTATGGCCTATAGTTTTGAGGGGCAACAACCTCTAAGTGGTTTCGAAATTCATCAATATTATTTTATAGAACACATATCTTGACATAAGTATTTTGGATAAAGTAAAGGGCTATAATTTTCCTTGTTTTTAAATATGATTCAAGGGTTAAATCATTTATAAAGATTTTATTTTCAAGGAAATAGAAAAAAGGGTATTTAGCCTAAAGTTTTACTAAAGAATTATTGTTCTTATCACCGTCAGATAAATTGTGATAGGATGAATTGACTCGGAGATTAGAGAAACCAGGCGGGACTGGTGTAGGGTCGCGCCTTATACTTTAGTTGTAGCCTCTAGCTGATATTAGTCCAAAATTCCAGTGCTTAAGGCTTTCTCATGGATACGACTAAAAGTAGGTTTACACACCGAAAAGAATAAACATAGATGAATTATGCTATTGGTTGGCCTGTAAAACCATTAGGATCAATATGACCTTAGAAATTGTAAGTTCCGGGCAGACCGTCCAGTTTCTTCTAATGGTAAGTTAGAAAGTTTATATACCGGGTAGGCCTGACTCAGCCATATAGGTTTATAGTTACCTTGAGAAAACTAGACCAATAGTCCATTTATTTAGACAGATTGGTCATGATTACCCAGGTTGCATGCATGCATACAATTGTTTATATTATTTAGTTTAACCATGGTGGTTTGCGGTGCTTGGTTTACGAAAGACATATTTTAGAGGATACTAGTGAGGGGAAAACCCGTTCCGCTCAACGGCGCGGTCTCACTAGATGTCCATTTACAGAGATGGCATATTATTATTCACACCAGATTTTTTGTCTAACCCGGAATTTTTGTTTTCCCCTTTAACACTCGGGTGCTCATTTGAGTAGTTTGAGAGTAAGGTTTACATGTTATTTAGGTTGAACGAATAAAGCTTTTGTGGACGTATATGGGGCAGTTTTAGCTATGTAGGAGTCTATCTATTTAATATCTAATGTGTTGAAGTTTTATTTAGTTGGAATGTATGTATTGACAGATGTTATAATTGTCTACTAGTTAACTATGATCAACCAAGGGAACATCTTCATATGTCGCTCTTGGAGTATTTTGTAATAATTATATTTTATCTGAACCTAGGCAACGTTTGAGATTATGTAATGAATGTGAAATATTATCTATGAAATGAAATGTGAAAGTTCGTTATGAAATTGTGTTTAAGAAAATTTCATATTCTTGTGTTTTGTTGTGATTGATACTATTAACATGATCGCATTTTGTCATCGGAAATTAATACTATAGACGACTGCAGCATCTGTACCGGTTAGTATCGGGCCTCAAAATGGAGAATGTTGAAACTTGGTATTAGAGAATAGGTTTATGTAAAACTAAAATGATTTTGAACTTAAAAAGAGTTTTGAAAACATAATCCGAATGAATCAGAGAATAAGATTGGGGTATAGGATAACGCTATAGTAATGTACTTGCATTTGCTATATATAAGTATATATCCTATCTCTATTCTTCACATCTCAATTAGAAAATTCTTTTGTATCTTACTAAGGTTTGAATGCATATTTAAGGAACGTAAGGTATGGGGGCAGGAAATGGAAGAGTTAATCTCGATGGAGGAAGAACCACTACTAATGGAAATGTCAGGCCCAATACAAGGACAAATCTTGGTAGACAAACAGCTGCTAATGTGGGTGCTGGAGCATCGCAGGTAGATATGGGAGCTATGTATCAGTTCTTCATTAATATGATGCAAGTATGAGTCGTAGCTGGATTAGTGCACGGAAATGCTTAAGGGGCAAATCTTGAAGTTCCAATTGTCAACAATTATGCTGTTTGAGTAGGGATTATGCAAGACTTGGAGGAAAGTCATTTATTAGAACTAAGGATGCTACCAAGGTAGAGAATTGATTACTCCATTGTGAAAGGATTTTCGCCAATTTAGGTCTAAATAACGAGAAGAAGAGGAAGCTGGCATCTAGACAACTGCAAGGAGCTACATTGTACATGTGGAATAATGTAACTATTGAGATGCCACAGGAGAACCTGACTTGGGAAAATTTTAGAAGGAGGTTCGAGGAGAGGTTTATGTTTGAAAGTGCCAAGTTGACTTTGCTAAGGAAGTTAGTTGAGTTAGTGCAAGGAGACATGACTGTGCTGGAGTATGAATAAGGTTTGAGGAGTTATCTAGGTATGGGTATGCTACGGTGGAAACTGTGATTAAGAGAAATGAAAAGTTCATACGTGGATCAAGACCGGAGCTTGCTAAGGAAACCTTACCACATCTAAGGGATCTGTGTGATGTAGTAGTGGAGATGGCACTAAGGAATGAATAGATGCTTTCTTTCTTTGGTAGTAACAAAGCAGTGGAGACACAGAGTGAGTAGAATCTGAAAAGAAAATTCTTTCATAAAAAGGGAGCTTAGAAGGGTAGAGCTGCCAAGAAAGGAAAAGCAGAGGTTGTGTGCTGAAAATGTGACAAGAAAAGGCATTTTGCAAACGAGTGTCGTTAGGAAATGGAAAGAAGATCATTGGAAGGAAGAACATCAAGTGCTTTAATTGTGATCAGATTAGATATTACAAGAATCAGTGTAAGGAACCTGCTAAGGTTGAGAAATGAAAAGTGTTTTGCTTTGGAACCATCTGCCTCGAGACGTACAATGGAGGAAAAGGAAAAGACTGTGATGGGAGGTATGCTTTAGATTCACGGTATACCTATTAGAGTACTGTTTGATACTGGTGCATCACGTTCTTTTATATATTATTACTTGTAGATAAGCTAAATTTAGAACCATCATACCTAGTTACTTCCTTAAGGGTTGCGAATCCGATAGGAGGGTATGCAACTCTTGGGATGAGATATGACCATTTAGAGTTTGAATTATTAGGTCATATATTTGCCTGCGGTTTTCATGTGGTCGACTTTGTGGGCTTTGGGATAATTTTGGGTATGGATTGGTTAAACAAATATGATGCTAGGATATTTTGCCAAGATAGGGAAATATCACTAAGACACCCTAATAGTAATGATAGATTTATACACTTAGTAGAGGACTCGAATTTTGATGTTTGTGTTTTGTTGGGTGCAATGGAGGAGAAAGATGGGTTGAATCAAGTTTTTGTCATAAAGTTTGCTGATGTCTTTGAGCTAGTGATAGGACTACCGCCGAAACGAGTTATTGAGCTTTGTATAGATCTTGTACCTAGAGTTGAACCAATAAGTAGACCGTCTAGTAGAATGACACCTACAGAGATGAAGGAGTTAAAGGTGCAGCTGTAGGACTTAGAAGGAAAAAGTTTTGTTAGGCCAAGCAGTTCGCCTTGGGGAGCGGCCGCGGTGTTCGTAAAGCAACCGGATGGGTCGTTGTGACTATGTATCGATTATCATATGCTGAATGAGAAGACAATAAAGAATAGATATCATTTGCCAAGGATAGATGATTTGTTTGATTGGTAGAGTGGAGCCAAAGTATTTTCTTGGTTGGATATGGCGATAGGGTTCCATCAATTGAGGGTGGTGGAAGACAGTATTCCTTTGATGACATTTCAAAAAAGATATGGTTTGTACGAGTGGTTAGTAATGTCATTCAGATTGACTAATGCACCTGCTTTCTTCGTAGATTTGATGAAATGGATCTTCCAAGAGCATCTGGATAGATTCGTGTTAGTGTATATAGATGACATTCTGATATATTCTATAAGAATGAGCAAGATCATGAGACTCGCCTTAGAATAGTGCTTGAGACATTGAGACAGCATCGGCTAAAAGCAAAGTTTTCAAAATGTCATTTGGAAGAAAGAAATAAAGTTCCTTGGTCATGTAGTCCCAAAAAAGGGTTGTCAGTAGATCCAGATAAGATAGAAGCTGTAAACAATTGGAAGAGACTCGGGACAGTGACTGAGATAAAGAGTTTCCTTGGTTTAGCTGGCTACTACCGAAGATTCATCAAGGATTTCTCTTGTATAGCAGCACCGATGACTAAAATAACAAGGAAGGATGTGAAGCATGTTTGGACCGATAAATGTGAGGAGGCATTCCATAAGCTGAAATGTTTATTACCCAATGTGCCTATGTTAGTTGTTCCGGATGGAAATCAAGATTTTTTGGTGTATACTGATGCGTGCGGAATAGGATTAGGAGTTTTGCTGATGCAAAGGGGTAAAACGATTGCCTACGCTTCTCGATAGCTCAGACCGCATGGAATTAAATATCCGACTCATGATTAAGAGTTTGCTGCTATAATTTTTGCTTTGAAGGTGTGGAGACACTACCTTTTGAGAGAGAGGTTCGAGTTTTTTATGGATTACATGTCTTTAAGATACTTATTCTCTTAGAATGAGTTAAATATGAGACAGCTAAGGTGGTTAGAGTTTATACCTTCTTATGATTTTGGAATTGAATATACATTGGGAAAAGGAAATAAAGTTGCAGATGCACTTAGTAGAAAACATTGAAATGCGGTATTGACGATGTTAGCAGAGTGGAATGATTTGGAAGCCTTAACTACTTGTAGTGTGCAGTTAAGATTGAATGCGAGTTGTAACGATTCGGAGTTTTCGACTTCCGAAAATCGACATTAATACGTCCACTGTATCAACTGCCGAGCAATCGAATGCCGAAAAACCGAATTGTTATGGTTAAAAAGAAGAGGTAGAAGAAGACAGAAAGAAAGAAAGAAAGAAAGAAGAAACAACAGAAATAATACCAGAATCTCACATATCGCAGCGGAACAACATATAATAGATCAATGAATAATCTTTTAAAACAAAGAACTATATCAGTTTGTACATTACATCATCAGAGTTTACAACAACAATATACAACACAATACATCAATGGACAATTATACAAACTTGTCCTCATATAGAATACACAGCGGAATAAATAATATCTTATACAAGTGATACGTCTTGTCATCCAGCTCGCCACTAAGCTCCACAGCATCTCCTGAATCCAGAATGACCTGATAACCTGACTCTAGGCTGTCCGTGTGGAAAATGATGGGCACCCAGAGTTTAGGAAGGGAACAATAAACTCCAGGTCAGTCATGGGACTGGTGTGAGAACTTAAAATAGTTTATCTTTAAAACAAACAACAAATGAATTTTCAACATTGAAATCCGCAATGCTTTTGGAAAATGAAACTACCATAAGACCTCCCACCACACACATAATGCAATCGCAGTCTTGGAGGAGATTTCTTCTTATGATAGTCAAACATGCTTACTACCCAAAAGAAACTCTTTTGATATTATTACTAGTGCATAGTGTGAAAACATTTCGAAAATACAATATTAATCTTAGCCAGCATAGGTACCATTATATTATACCTGCTATAGCTGTCGCCTGAGGAGACATGTTATACAAATTGCAATCGTAAAAGGCTCGTATTGTTTCTTTGGATTTTCCAACAAATGGTCGGGCTAAGGAACTTCCTACTGCCACATGGGTACGCCTCTGGCGGGACGTCCCGAGAACTAACTAGCTCTCTGCCAACACAAGGCCGGGTTACCTCTTACACTAGGTAACTACTACACGAATATGCCACCCCTCGGTCCTTTAGGACCTTTATCCGAGGCGCCTCAACAAAACAACAATCACACAGTAAATGAGATTGGAGTAACCACATAGGTTAAATACCAGGGCTCCATACCTGATACCACCCTTTTCCAGAAGGAAATGACATACCCTAAAGGGAGCGACCCTCATAACCTTACCGCATATTCCTGTTTTGACCATTTCCGGGTTGTGAGGTCCGAAGAGGTCTCGTCCACAAAGCTATGCTTTTTCACAAAGCCATGCTTTGATCAACAAATGATCAATAAATAATCATCACACAGCAACACTCAGCATGCCACACTACCAAATTGGGAGTATATCACTGATAACTTTCAACTACATAACCTCTGAGCTCGTACGTCTCAGAGAAGGATGTTAAGCTAAGAGAATAAATTCTCCGCCACCAACAAAAATGTATTTGAAAGAAATCAGCTTTATATCTCAAAATGTAATGTCAAACATGTAACCATACAAGTCTGTTCCGGGTTCGAACAGAACCGAAGGCACTTCCAAAGAAGCCCTTGCAATCTGGGTATTCACAATCCCGATCGAACTTCCCATCACAAAGGAAATCTCTATACCGTAGCTAACGGTGCAAAGACAATCGATAGGTCATCCTATCGTTTTCACAAATACCCGGTCTTTGCCACCGGTCTTCAAAGGTGATCCATATCGTCGTATCACTAATTCGGAATGGGTTATATGACACAAAGGTCCTTTCCCGGCTAATCCGAATAGTGAGCACAATATTTTAAAACATAGGGATATAGGGATTTCAATTAAGTCACAACTCATTACCCAAATCCTTTCCTTTAAATGGTTTAAACAAATTACCATTTTAAATCTTTAAACAAAAAGATTCACTTCACAAAGTTTACTCAGTTTCACAAAGATTCATTCACAGATTCCCAAATCAATTTCCATTTCAATTGGATTAACCCAATAAATCTTTAAATCAAGATTTAACTTATAGCTTTCAAAACTATTCACAATTCAAGTCTTTTATAATATAAAAGATACACCTTTTAAAATCGTCTTTGATTTCAAAATAAAGCTTAATCATCTTCACACTTTTTAAAATCGTCTTATAATATAAAAGATACACCTTTTAATATCACTTGAAATGTTTTCGATATAAATTAGAAATCTTTTCACTTTATGAAAGCTATTATTATTTGAAAACAGATAGTTTTCGTTTTGGGAAAAACTGGTTATAATTACACAGGTTAAAGCCATCCAAGTATAAAACTTGAATTATAAATTTAAATTTCCAAAACCATATTTTAAATGGTTAAAAACCCATATAAACACCTTTTACACTTGTAAAATCTTTTAAACCAAAATTCCCAAATTATTGAATTCAATTTCAAGTATTGAATTCAAAATTTAAATCAAATGATTCAAATTTCAATTTTATTAAGTTATTTAAAATAACTCTTATTTTTGAAACTCATTTTCAAAAACTTTCTATTTCAATTCCAAAACTATTTTGGATTCAAGAATTCAATTTTCAAAATTGATAAAAATCTGTGACTTAACCGATTTCCACGTGAAATCCACATTTGTGTGTGTATTGTGTAGTCCAAGGATTTAACACAATAGCGCAAAAACATTCAACCATCACATATCAAATATAACAATATAATTGATAAGCGATATAAACTATAATACTTATCTTTCATTCACAGATCATATATATTCAGATCATAGATAAATAGATCACAACACAGAACATGATATATCACAAAGCATCACATATTTGGGATATCAAACAATTCAACATCCAATATAATCCAAACATCCATAAGTAGGATTAATTTAATTATCTGATTAATTTAAAGTCAGATAAATTTCTATGAATAAATTTGGCTAGTTATGGTAATTAATAATCAATTAATTTCAAATTGATTTTCAAATTTATTTCAAAACACCAAATCAAATTTTTAACGAATTTCCAAATTATTTCCTTTTTAAAATAAATTTCTTTATCTCTTCAAATCTATTTAAAAATCCAAATTTAAATAAATTCTTCAATTTATAAATAATATTATTAAAAATCCCTTTACTAAGCCTTTTTTCGCAAAATTTGAAATTTAATTCAATACAGTTCAAAAATAAGACTTTTATCTTTTTAAACTCCTTTTTAAATTTATCCAATTCTCAAAAATAAATTTTTCAATAAATTTTCAACTTAAATTTTAAAAATCCAATTTTTATTTACTTCTGGTATCCAACTGTTGGGTACGTTTGTACCACTACCGAGCCAACACGAGGAGACAGCCACCGAACCATTCGGTACCGAACCAAAGCAAGGAACAAACCAGCCTTCTCCAAGACGTTCCGAACCAAGCTCCTACCGGACCACCTACCACCGGACCAAGACGTTCTGAACCAAGCTCCAACCGGACCACCTACCACCGGACCAAGACGTTCCGAACCAAGCTCCTACCGGACCACCTACCACCGGACCAAGACATTCCGAACCAACACTACCAGGCCAGATCGCGTCAGCCCAGGCCCACCAGCAGCTATATACATCCAAGACCCCTGCCCCCAGCCTCACTCTATAAATAGAGGGGCAGGGGCACAACAATGGGGGACAAGTTTGAGAACTCAAGCATGGAGAGAACTTTCAAACAACTTTCATATACTTGTATCAAAGCTTTGTACTTGTAATCGGAACAAGAAAGGAGAAATAATATATAAAGTGGACGTAGGCACATTCTGGCTGAACCACTATAAATCTGTGTGTCTTTTACAGTTTAGTCCCTGCTTTTCATATATTTGCATAAATCACCCAAATCACAAAGAACAACATAAAATCTATTAAATCATACGACTTGGAGGTGTTTGTCCATTTTTTGTGCAAACATTTTTGGTGCTTTCACTGAGAGCTAGAAGCTCGAAGCTTCAGCTTCTTCCACTTAACCTTCTTCCTAACAGCATCGTTCATTGCTTGGAAAACATGCCTCCAAGCAGAAGAAAGATGTTAACAAAGGAAAAAACATCGCAACCAGCAGTCTTCCAGATCCAGTGGTCACAGATCAAGTAAATCGTCCCCCCAGTAGCAGTACCAAATGAAGGTCAGGCAAATCCGACCACCTCTGCCGCAGAACAGCCGGCAGCAATTACTAGGGCAGATCTAGACAGAGTTGTGGCTGAAGTGACTAACCGCTTCACGTCCCAGCAGGAAGCCTTGGTGGACCATCTCATGTCACGCTTAAGGGATGCTGAAGAGTCCAACCGCAACACTGAATCATGGGGTGAGTCCCAGTCTGGAGGATCTCAAAGACAACAAAGATCTTCCTTCTTCGAAGGAGCTAACAACAGAAGCGGCCATGGTAGGAGCCGAGATCGAGCATAGCCCGAAGTTAGGCCTGAGGAAACGCTTGGAACCGAACCCAACGGGGGAGGTGCCGGGCGGAGGTCAACTGTAGCTGAGCCGGTTGTATTGCCTAACCACGGAAACGCCTATGAACGGGGCCGAGCTAGAGTCCAGCCCGAAGTTGGACCCGAAGAAGTGCTTAGATCAGAACCCAACGGGGGAAGATCAAGGCAAGGGCCAGCTGTAGCTGATCCTAGCATGCTCCCAGAAGATCAAAGACAGCCACTGGAAAATATCAGGAATGATAGACGATACCATCCCTACAGGTCATCTGGACGGAATCAATCCCACAGAACAGAACCAAACTCGTTTCTATCTGCTCCAAATTCTGATGAAAGGATGGCACGCTTGTTCAGAGAGTGCGTCCAACGGGATCAAAGAGATCGAGGGATAGGCGCTAGGATAACCAGCCCTTTCGCCCGCAATATCGAAATTGCTATCACCCCCCGAGAATGGAAAATGCCAACAATGGAACCTTACAAAGGAACCTCCGACCCCGTTGTACACTTACAGAGATACACACAGCATATGCTCATGAGTGGAGCAACATAGGGAGTACTATGCAAATGCTTTCCACTATTCTTAGCAGATCTAGCTACCTCCTGGTTTTGTTATTTACCCCAGGGATCCATCAGCTCGTGGGAAATGTTGAAAGAAAGGTTTATCAGTCAGTTCCGCATTCATGTGGAACAACCCAAGGACGCTTATTCCTTATCCAGTATCAAACAGAAAACTGGAGAGAAACTGTAGCAATACCTAACCCGATTCAATACTGCAGCGGCCGCAGTCCAAGATGCCGATGAGAAGCTTATCCTAATGGTCCTCTATAGTGGTGTGCATCCGGACACTAAATTTGCTAGAAGGTTGACAAAAGAAAAACCAGCTACTTTACCCGATTTCTTCCATGAAGACGGGAAATATACGAGGCTTGAAGATGCTGCCACTGAGGGGCAGTCAGGGCAACAAAATAAGGCAGCTCACGGCAACACGCCCGCTGCAGCGAAGGACGTTCGAAGAAATGATTCTAGAGACAACGCTGGGGGCAAGAAGGGAGAAAAGCGCCTATATCGGCCAGGGCCAAGATTCGACACTTACACTCCTTTGAACGAAACCATTGAAAACATCTTCCTTGCCACCCAAGACGAAGTTAGATACAAACGCCCACCATACAAGAAGGAATCGGATAACGCACAAAAGTCTGGAAAGTTCTGCCGCTTCCACGAATCTCATGGGCATGATACCAATGAATGCCATCATCTTCGGGACTTGATTGAAGAACACATCAGAAGGAAAAGACTGGAACGCTATGTAAGAGGTCAGAACAGGGCTCCAGCTCCTGCCAATGAGAACCCAAGGCTACCTTCACCAGAGATAGGCAGAGGAAATCGCAACACTAGCGGCTCTAGTCAAGAGAAGATAGTGGTCCATACCATCTCGGGAGGACCGCACATCGCCGACAGAAGCTGGACAGAGATGGAAAGATATGGAAAGTCGCTTAGAAACAATGAAGACTGTGTTAATTCTGTTATAGAAGAGCGCCACCCGAAGTGAAAAGAGAATGATGACATCACATTCGGTAGGCGTGACCTAGAAGGAAGGCAATACCCTCACATGGATCCCATGGTTATCTCTGCCCGGCTCGGTCCAGTCGAAGTTTTCCGAATTCTAGTAGACACTGGAAGCTCAGTAAATATCCTATTCAAGCATGCGTTCGACAAAATGAAACTATCAATGAAGGATGTATCTCCCTGCAATAAACCACTATACGGTTTCACTGGAGATGCGAAGATGCCCCTCGGGCAACTGGACCTCTTTGTTGAAATTGGAAGCCATCCCCGCTCCGTTGTACGGAAACAGACATTTGTGCTGATAGAAAACCACTCGGCCTACAACGCCTTCTTAGGAAGGCCAGCCTTGTCTGACTTCCAAATTGTCCTAGCCCCATGGTGCCTAAAGATGAAATTTCCAACGGACAATGGAGTAGGGGAAGTAGAAGGAGACCAGGACGTTGCTCGAGACTGCTATGTGACTGAACTTCGCAACAACCACAGGAAGGATAAAGGGAAAAGTGTAGAGGTTGCCCTCTGCACAAAAAGTTTGGAAGCATAGAAACTAAAGAAAGCCCCTCCTCTTCGATATACCAGCGACCCTTTCAATGAATTAGACCCCAGGGACAAAGAGGAGGAGGCCACCGCCGAGCCTGCAGAGGCTATGGAATTTGTATCTGTAGACAAACATGACTCGAGTAGACTATTGAAAATCGGGTCCCAACTAAAAGCTGAGTTGAAGGAGCAGAACGATCAGTAGCCCTCGATGAAGAAGTAAAGAATCTACTTGCAATGACTTTATACGAGAAGCCATCTACCCAGAGTGGATCGCCAACCCGGTGTTGGTAAAGAAAGCTAATGGGAAGTGGCGAACATGCATTGACTTCTCCAACTTGAATGACGCCTGCCCGAAGGATTGCTTCCCACTTCCCCGAATCGATCAACTTGTAGACAGCACAGCCGGGCACGAACTCTTATCCTTTATGGACGCATACTCAGGATATAACCAAATTCCTATGCATACTCCCGATCAAGACCACACTAGTTTCATCACAGACCGGGGTTTGTACTGCTATAAGGTAATGCCTTTCGGACTTAAAAATGCAGGAGCCACCTACCAGCGCCTCGTCAACAAGATGTTTGCAGGGCTAATAGGACAAACTATGGAAGTGTATGTGGATGACATGCTGGTAAAGTCAAGGAAAGCCGACGATCACGTAAGCCACCTGGGCGAGATGTTTCAAGTACTTTGCTAGTATGGAATGAAACTTAATCCTCTAAAATGCTCCTTCGGAGTATCATCAGGAAAGTTCTTGGGATTCATCGTCCATGCCAGAAGGATTGAAGCAAACTCTGAACAAGTCCGAGCTCTAAAAGATATCAAAATACCTTCCACTCGAAAGGAAATGCAAAGCCTGAATGGGAAAGTGGCCGCCCTAAGCCGATTCATCTCCAAAGCAACGGACAAGTGCGTCCCTTTCTTGGAAGCTCTAAAGAAAGACAAAGGAAAGTTCGAATGGACTGACGAATGCTTAACCACTTTCCTTAACTTAATCGAACACCTCCAGAAACCGCCGGTACTCTCGACTCCAAGCGAAGGCGAAGAGTTATACCTATACCTTGCTGTGTCATCTCACGCCCTGAGCGCTGCGTTGGTAAGAGAAGACAACCGCACGCAGCGGCCAGTATACTTTGTAAGTAAGAGGATTACGGGGGCAGAAGTCAGATATCCTAAACTTGAGAAGCTAGCATACTGTTTACTAATCACATCACGGAAACTACGTCACTACTTCCAGTCCCATTCCATCAAAGTTCTGACCGACCAACCACTGAGGCAGGTACTCCACGCCCCGACACTTCTGGGCGACTACTTAAATGGTGCATTGAACTAAGTCAGTATGATATCACCTATCACCCTCGCACCGCCATCAAGGGACAAGCCATGGCCGATTTCATTGCAGAATTCACTACCAACGAAGGTAAGGAGCAATCAGAAATAGCAGAAGACATCAAGTGGAATCTCTTCGTGGATGGTGCGTCAAACGAACAAGGCTCGGGGGCAGGTGTGGTAATAATCACTCCTAGGGGAAATAAGCTGCACTATGCTATAAGGTTGGAGTTCGCTGCCACCAACAACGATGCAGAGTATGAAGCAGTGATAGCTGGATTAGAACTTGCCTTAGAAATCGGAGCCAATTCTTTGCCTCTTCATAGCGATTCTCAACTTATTGTTAATCAAATACTAGGAGAATTCCAGGCTCGAGAAGAACGACTCATAGCATATTTAAAGAAGAACAAGTTACTTCTCAGTCGATTGGACCACTACTTAGTCAAACACATCCCTCGGGAAGAGAACCGAGAGGCCGACGAATTGGAAAAGCAAGCGTGAGAGACGGCGATATTTCCGGAGCAGTAGCCATCTCGAAGCAACTAACCCCAAGTTTTGAGCAAGTGAATCTGATATCCGCAACCGAAGAAGCAACTTGGATGACTCCCATACGAGACTACTTACAAAGTGGCACACTACCCAACGGGCGTAACGAAGTCAAGAAAATCTTGAGGAAAGCTTCCCGCTACACAATACAAGAGGACACCCTCTATCGGCGCGGATTCTCTAACCCCCTATTAAGGTGTGTCGCTGGAAGGGAAACCAAGGAAATCTTATCCAACATTCATCAAGGAAGCTGCGGAGATCACACCGGAGGGCAAACTTTAGCAAAAAAGATACTCCGATATGGATATTTCTGGCCCACCTTAAGCAAGGACGCCTTAGATTTCGTCAGAAAATGTGACATAAGCCAGAGGTTTGCTAAGATTCCGTGGCTACCAACAACTGAGTTTACTCAAATGACCAGCCCGTGGCCCTTTGCAGTATGGGGAATTGACTTAATCGGCGAACCACCAATGGGCCGAGGCGGGGCCAAATATGCTATAGTGGCAGTCGACTATTTCACCAAATGGGTGGAAGCAGAACCCCTGAATAAAGTATCTTCAGCAAAAGTTATTAACTTCTTAATCAAAAATGTTCTGTGCAGGTACGGAGTCCCATTCAAAATCATATCAGACAATGGACTTCAGTTTGACAGCGAGGAATTCGCCAATTGGTGCCAAGAGCACGGAATTCACAAAAGCTTCTCATCCGTAGCGTATCCCCAGGCAAACGGACAAGTCGAAGCCGTCAACAAAATTCTAAAAACTCTAATAAAAAAGAAACTCGAAAAGTCAAAGGGCGCTTGGGTGGATGAACTCCCTACGGCACTGTGGGCCTATCGCACATCCTTCAGAACATCAACAGGGCATACTCCTTTCTCTTTGGCATACGGATCGGAGGCTATGCTCCCAGTTGAAACCATCGTGCCTTCCCACCGTAGGATCCACTATAACCCAAAAGAGAACGAAGAACTCCTTCACATGTCTTTGGATCTAATTGAGGAGAGAAGAAATGATGCAGTCCTCAAAGCAGCAGCCCACAAGCAAAAAGTGGCAGCACAATACAACTCCAAAGTCAAGCATCGTACCTTACAAGAAGGGGATCTTGTCCTCAAGTGAATCTTCCCTCGCCCCAGAGCACTAGATCCAATCTGGGATGGACCATATGTAATTCATAAAGATCTCCACAACGGAGCTTATATTTTGTCAACAGTGGACGGAGAGGTGTTCCAGAGGGCATGGAACATCCAACACATCCGTCGATACTTTTCTTAACTTGTACTGCCCATATGAAGTGAATTAACAAAGAGAATCAGTGGACGTAGGCATTTTCGTGCCGAACCACTTTAAAAAACCTTGTCTCTTTTTTTTACTTGTTCCTTTATATCTTGGCTGCTTGTTAACTTTATCCTTTTCTATTGAACAATATCCTATGCATATAGCATTTCCATTCAAGGCACTTCACAGCGCAACTTCACCTGGACAAGACCTAATAGGTACTATGCGAATCTATGCCCTCGCCAATGAGACACTTTCGCTCCGGCATCCCTCTGCTGTGGGTTAACTCATTGCTCGCGACGGCCCTTAAAGCCAACTGTAATGAGCCGATTATAAGCCACCGAGAAGGCCGACTATAGCCGAGGCAGCTCATTACGGCGTTCGGCTCGCCGGCAACTATGAACCGACTATAAGCCCCAACATAAGGTGTGGCCAGCCAGGGGCAGTTCACGGTTGACGATCGGCACCCACGCTTGCCGGCCACAGTAAATCGAATAATACCCACGATTATGGGCCATAATGGCCCGGGTAGTTACTGTACGCGATCTCGGCTCCGATGTGTCTTAAGTGCGGCTGTGGTAAAAAATAATTAACTCCCCGCGGAGGCGTAAGATGGGTGACAAATGTCTCCAAGACCCACAGCTAGGGAAAGTGACTACAAAGCCCGTTTGCCACGAACTTAAGCACATCGAAGGCCTTCCGTGATTGGAAGTTTTACTATTTCACATATTTCAATTTTATTTAAGAAACTTTTCTCCTATCCTCTGTAACAATCCCTGAAGTACAGGACATAGAACAAGAGACATTCGCTAATGGAAGCGGATACTCACAGCAAGATACTAGACCGTATTCTATACCCGGTCACACAAGACATTCAAAGCTGCCATCTACAAGCAAAATATAAAGGGCGGTATTTCCTTCTTTCATGTGTAAACACGTGACTATAATTTATCCACACCTCACGCTAACATTGCAAGTCATGAAATTATGTTTTAAACAAGAACTTGACATCAAACACAATTTAATTACAAGAATATGCATAGCTATACAACATGTCAAAATAGCAAAAACATTCAAAAGACGACAGAATCAGCTTAAGTTAAAGAATTACACGTCAAGAATAGTGTTGTTTATTACAAGTAGCGTAATTACAACCTAAGAGTTACGTTACTGTTTTGAGACTAACATCTACAACAATGTCAAGTCTACAAAAAGATATCCAGGTCTAATCAAGAAGCTGGCTGCGTCGGAGTCTTATCCTTGTCCTGTTGCCCGCCTGTCCGGTCAAAGAAAGAATTCATTAGTGATAAGCAACCAAGTTAACGGAAAGACTAGAAAGGAAGACTTACCAGCATCTGCTCCTTGATCATCTTGATCATCATCCTCTACTTGCACACCTGCCTCCTCAGCTGCAAGCAACCGCATGCCCTCCTTCACCGCCACCTTCTCCTCCTTGGTAAACTGGGCGGTAACCACATCCATCCTGAAGGCCACACCGCCCTCCTTATCCGCCTCAGCCTTGGCCTCCTCTAGAGCCCTGAGATAGATCCTATCCATGACCCGGGGGTAATCGTCCATCCAGGACAAGTTACCCTGCCTCCAAGTACGGAAGTACATATCCTGGAGCATCCCCTCCATCATCCCCTCGTTCTCTTCAAACTCCCTCATTCGGACCTCAGAAGCCCGCAGCTTTGCAACAACAACATCCCTCTCCGATCGATACCATAAACGGTCAGCCTGAAGGGACCTCCTCATCGCCTCCATCTCCTCCTTCGACTTGACCTGAGCAAGCTCCGCGGCCTCGAGTCACCCCGATAGTTCTTCTACCCGCTCAAGGTCCGCTTGCCGAACCTCATCCACCGTGGCAATGGCCATATCAATCCGCTCCTTATAGACGGCCTCCATCCTCCGCGACTCCCCCTTACTGGCCTCTTCAATAGTCTTCCTCAATTGTCTGGATGCGGCCTCATGCTGGGAGATTTGGATGGCTTGGTCGGCGAGTTGTTTAGCCTGGTCGGAAACCAGCAACCGTAGCCGAATGTTGGCGCTTCCTATCTCTTCCCCAGCCTTGATCAATCGAGCATGGTGCCCCATCAATTTCCTGGTCTCCTCAGCAACCCGGTCAATATTTGCCTTAGCCTCATCCCCCAGAGTTACGACCCGGGTAGTAAGCAGATCAAGGTCCAGGGACTTAGCTTCGTCAAGCACCCGTACCATAGGATTACGAGGGAGGAGATGCTCACCAGTAACCTCATCAAAGGAGATGTCATGAGATGCCGGGTCCAGGTCTGGATGACCCGCAAATGGATTGCGTACTAAGCCAGGATGATCTATCGGGATGACGGTTGGATTCTCAGACGGATGGGGGGAAGGCATAAGCTCGGTATCCTCCTCCGCAGTGTCGTGAATAGGCTGGAGTGGGGCCAGGGGGTCAAGAAGAGGTTCAGACGAAGATTGACTCCTCTTCCTCTTTTGTATATCTTCTTCAATAACTCCCAGAAGAGGACGATAGCCGACTACGTCTCCAGGGCGGTTAGTAGAAGGCTTCGGCTTGGAGGAAGCTTTAAGGAGTTTGTATTGTTCAAGCCTGTGCCGAAGATCTGAGATCCTGGCCGTTTTGCCCACTCCTGGAGTAAAAATCAAGTGTCACCAGTATGCATTGAGCCATCATTCGAGAATTAAAAAGAATAGAGGGAAATTCACCTTGAACCGCAGAAGTTGCCTCAGTAGAAGCGCTCCCAGAAGATAAATCGACGCCAGTCCCAACTTTATCAGCTTTCTTGGACTTCTCCGTTCCCTCCAAACCTTCGAAGGCTTGGCGAAAAGCGTCATCCGTCCACTCTTGCATCTCGCCCACTTGCCCGGAAGACAAAGCCCTGGTGCCATCACCACCCTGTCCTTTGCCACCATCATCACCGTGACGGTTGCCGTCACCTTCTCTACCACTTCCTCTCTCCGCCTCACCTCCTTCGTCCTCACCTTTCTCCTCCTCCCGAACATCCGGATGTGTGCTGGGAGAGGTTCCATCGGACTTCCTGAGCTTCTTCCCCCCGGCGACTGGATGCGCCGAGAAGGGTCTCCTTTTGCCGCTCTTCGCCGTGGCCCCTCCTGTGGCTTTGGCAACCCTCTCCTCCGCCGTGTCTCTCTGCTTGACCACAGACTTGTGTGGTAGGATCAGGTTGTGCCCTAGAAGTGTAGCGTTCCTAATCAAATAAGAGGCCGACCTATCCCTTCACGTGATGGCTTCTATTTCCGCAGCCATCTGAACCAGGCGGTCACTCTCTACGACCGCAAAGCCACCTGTCGCTAGCAAGAAACAAAAACACATAAGAAGAGGTATTGCAGTCAGAACGGAAATTATAAATAAGCTTAAGACTTACAGCCGGAAGTGAAGCGACGGATGGAAACAGAGTCATCCTTGATAAAGAACCATTCTTTCTTAAACATGCTGAACTTCGAGTATAAGTCCAGGACCGGCTTGAAAGATACGGCTGATTCCAAGCTAATGTATGGAGACCCCTTCTTATAGCCCCTCAGGTTGTACAAATACCGGATCTCCCGGTTGGAAGGAGGACGCCCGTATCTCCTCTGGAAGATAACAAAGAGGCTCACCAGAATGGCGTAGGAGTTAGGCTGAAGCTGGAATGGAGCCACCTTCAGATATGTGACAAAGCTGACTATCCAGGCATTGAGAGGCGGGATGGCACCACACATACAGTGATACCTACTGTAAGCAAAATATCCTTCGGGGGGATTATATGGCATCACTCCTTCCCCCGACAACAACATACGCGCCCTGTCAATCCCGGAAGAGCGAGAAATGACATCAAGCTGCTCGTCTTTGAGGGAGCTAGGGAAGCAATCAGGAGGAGAGTTCAGGAGCTCTTGAGGACCGTACCCGTCCACTAGCGATCTCGGGGTGGGTCCATGTCATTCTGCATTCGGCTGAACTGGGGGCACGACGGGAGATTCTCTTCTGTCCGTAGATCTTTTCTTTTCTGATCGGGTTTCCACTTTGTGAGACATTTATCTGCAAACACAGGAAAGCACGTTGTTAGAACGAAGGATGTAGAAAGACAAAACAAGCAAGTGTATGATGTCTGGAGTTTAACTTGAAGTTCTCAAGTCCATTCGGTACGAAAGTTCTCAAGTTCATTCGGTACGAAAGTTCTCAAGTTCATTCGGTACGAAAGTTCTCAAGTTCATTCGGTACGAAAGTTCTCAAGTTCATTCGGTACGAAAGTTCTCAAGATCATTCGGTACAGAAGTTCTCAAGTTCATTCGGTACGAAAGTTCTCAAGATCATTCGGTACAGAAGCTCTCAAGTCCATTCGGTGCAGAAGTTCTCAAGTCCATTCGATACAGAAAGTTTTCAAGTTCGTTCGGTATCAGGTTCATTCGGTGCTGAAAGATTTCACGATCCAATCGGTATCGAGTTCATTCGGTATTTGAAAGTTTTCATGTCCATTTGGCATTGAAAGTCTTTAGTTTCATTCGGTAAAACAAAGAAATTCAAGCTTAAAAAGTCATTCGGCAGAAGAGAACTTACCTGGTCCGGCAGCTAATATTGGTTCGGCACAAAAGTTGATTCGGCAGTTCAGAATTTAACTCAGATATTTCGTTCGGTGAGGAGTGACGAAGGCATGTGGCTCCTACTTATAGAGGAAGGATGGATAGCCGGACCAGCCGGTTCGGTTCTCGGGCCGAATATGGTTGCCCTAACTGGAACAAAGCACGACATATGCTAGCATATGCCCTACTTTGGGGGGCAAATGTTGGGTACGTTTGTACCACTACCGAGCCAACACGAGGAGACAGCCACCGAACCATTCGGTACCGAACCAAAGCAAGGAACAAACCAGCCTTCTCCAAGACGTTCTGAACCAAGCTCCTACCGGACCACCTACCACCGGACCAAGACGTTCTGAACCAAGCTCCAACCGGACCACCTACCACCGGACCAAGACGTTCTGAACCAAGCTCCTACCGGACCACCTACCACCAGACCAAGACGTTCCGAACCAAGCTCTTACCGGACCACCTACCACCGGACCAAGACATTCCGAACCAACACTACCAGGCCAGATCGCGTCAGCCCAGGCCCACCAGCAGCTATATACATCCAAGACCCCTGCCCCCAGCCTCACTCTATAAATAGAGGGGCAGGGGCACAACAATGGGGGACAAGTTTGAGAACTCAAGCATGGAGAGAACTTTCAAACAACTTTCATATACTTGTATCAGAGCTTTGTACTTGTAATCGGAACAAGAAAGGAGAAATAATATATAAAGTGGACGTAGGCACATTCTGGCTGAACCACTATAAATCTGCGTGTCTTTTACAGTTTAGTCCCTGCTTTTCATATATTTGCATAAATCACCCAAATCACAAAGAACAACATAAAATCTATTAAATCATACGACTTGGAGGTGTTTGTCCATTTTTTGTGCAAACACCAACGATACCAAAAATATATTCGGCTAGCTTTCAACAATCCCAATTCACAAATATAATCACACAGAGATTACAAATAATCAACACACAATATTGAAACAAATTCAATTATTTGAGGAATCCAGTTGGATCCCTCCAACCTATTTCCCAGCATCCACAGATGTTAGCATAATACCAATTCCACTTCAAGGTGGAATATCGCGGTATATGGGATTTATAAAATACTATCCGCTATTATGCGGCGCAATAGGGTCTCATCCGCTAAATAATGCGGGAAATCAACTCCAAATACATATATAATACCAATTCCACTTCATGGTGGAATTATCGCGGTATATGTTTTTAATATAATAACCTCCGCTTAATATGCGACGTATAGGGTCTATTTCAACACAATAGATAACAATCATCATTCAATTCACACAATCAATACTATCAACAATTTTAAATCTAACTATTTAAAATTTAAATCGAAACAATTTCGATTGAGTGAGAAGTTCTCACCTTGCTTCAAAATAGTTGCAGTGTTTTATTTCAAATAAAATTAAACACATGTTTAATTTTACTCAAAATTATCACTAGCTCCAATTGACTCCAATCTAGCTCCATAATGTAGTGCTCGACAAAACGAACCGAACGCAAGTCGTTTCGTCAAATTCCGACCTCGTATCAAAACGTTACGCTATTGTAAAGTTTATACGATTTTAATATAAATAAATTTACAACTTAAATTTTTATTTTCAAACCCTTCAATCTGGGCCGCCCAATCCCTTTGATCGAATCGTGGTCGTGCTTTCATGCTTCTTCCCCCATCAGTTTTCGAACGCGATGAAACAACCCATGCCGCCACTTATTCACGAATTAACGCGACCACATCGATCATCTTCAAGTCGATCGAACTACGCCAGGACGAAGCTCGCCTCCTCACGCACCAACGCCCAGCGACCTGCCACACTCGGCCTCCCTAATGTCTCGAAAAATGAGTGCAAACCGATGATGAACGCGAGCCAAATCCTCCCCGTTCCATACTCGAAAACGCATCATCACCATATGGATTTGTAGAGCTCGACTAGCTCTACAAATTCCCTGTTGAACTCGAATCGTGAAAAGGCGTGGATTGAGAGAGATTGAGGGTAAAAGAATGGAAAATATCGACCATTGAATTTTTGAACTGGCGGCTAACCCTAGCCTCCTTAGGGTTTTAGCAAAATGAAGAAAGTTAGGTCCTTATATAGAAAATTTCAAAAACACTATTCATCTGAGATTTTCCGAACTCCAAACGAAGCGTGCCGACTGACGTTCATAAGGTTTTACCGCGTTCCGAACACAATGGAATGTGTTTCGGGAGCTAATTCGGTCATATGTGCAAGTTACGAAATTAAACGATCAAATTAAAATTAAATCGATTAAAACGATTTCTATGCATTTCGGCTTGCCTCGGACAAACCGTAAATCCGATTGACACGAAATTTGAAACCTTACAATAATTTCACATTACGGATCCGATGAAACTAGTTTCATGGGAATTCGAGACTGTTTGAAAAATGACTATTTTCACTCGTTAATTAAATATTAAAATATTCAATTTTCACAAATTAACTTTTAAATCAATTTTAAAAGTTTACAAACATCATTCTAACTCCAATATGATTTAATATAACTTTATAAATCATTTTTATACACATTTGACCCAATTATCAATTATTTCTGGAATTTCAAATATTAAAGTGTCGATTTAATTATCCAATTAAATCTAGATATTCGAAATTAAATTTATTCAGCTTATAGAACTTACTTGTTAATATTTAAAATCAATTAAATATACGAATTTCAAATGACAGAAATTCTGGGTCGTTACACGAGTTCTAGTTAGATTACTGCAATGTTATCTTTCTTAGAAGTCCGACCAATACTGATTCAAAAGATTGCTTCTAAGCAAAGAGATAATCCATTGCTAGCTGAATGAATTAGAAGATTGGAAAGTGGAACTTAGATTGATGATTTGAAGGGATTTTATCTTGGTCAAAATGGATGGCTGAGAAAGAAGGGACGATTGTGTGTTCCAGATGTTGGAGACCTAAGGAAAGAAGTCCTTAGGGAGTGTCATCGATCAAAGTTTACTATTCATTCTGGAGGAACTAAGATGTATCAGAATATGAAGAGAAATTTCTTCTGGGAGGGTATGAAATGGGATGTAGGCTTATGGGTAAAGAAATGCTTGAATTGTCTGCAAGTAAAAGCCGACCATCAGAAGCCAAGTGGATTGCATCAGCCATTGGATATAATAGTGTGGAAATGAGATTCTATATCTATAGATTTCATTGATGGATTGCAAAGGTCGAGTAGGGGAAATGAAAGTATGTGGGTTATAGTTGATAGACTAACGAAGAGTGCACATTTCATTATCATTAAGTCGACAAACACGACACCTGATTTGGCTAAATTATTTATGAAGAATATTGTTAGACTGTATCAAGTTCCTATTAATATAGTCAGTGACAAAGATACCTTATTCACTAGCGAATTCTGGAAAAGTCTACAAGAAGCTTTAGGTACCAAGCTCAAGATGAGTACCGCATACCATCCACAGACCGAGCTTTATATGGAAGACCGTTTAAATCCCCATATGTTGGTTAGAGACTGGAGATAAATTGATTCTCGATCCAGATTTAGTAAGAGAAGCCATAGAAAAGATTGAGTTGATCCGAGCTAGAATGAAGGAAGCTCAGTCTTGACAGAAGAGTTATGTAGATAAAAGATGGAAAGACTTAGAGTTCTCAGTTAGAGACCATGTTTTTGTCAAAGTATCACCAATGAATGGTGTAGTAAGATTAGGGAAGTCTGGAAAATTAACACCTAGATTTGTTGAATCATTTCCTATTATAGAGAGGATCGGAAAACTCGCTTACATGATAGAGGGGTCCACAATGTTTTTCATATTTATTATCTTAGGAAGTGTGTTCGCGATCCATAGACTACTATCACTCTGACTACATTGGAAGTTTAGTAGTGGAACTGGACATGACTATTGTTAGGTTACAAGTTCGTATTATGGCTAGAGATGAGAAGAAGCTAAGGAACAAGACAGTTATATTAGTAAAGGTCCAATGGAGTGATAATGAAAAAAACTATAGTTGGGAGACGGATGATAGGATTAGAGAGACTTACCTTGATTTGTATGTTTTATGTTTATGATTATGGTTGTTATGTACCTTATCGTAATTTCGATGACGAAATTCTTTAAGAAGGGGAGTCTGTAACACCCCTAATTTTGGTTAACATTATTTATAATATTTAATTAGATAGATTAAATAAGATAATGAAAAAGGAGAAGGAAAATGAGATTTGATAACTAAAATAGGTAGTGCCTTAACAAATGAGTTATTAAGAATGGATTATAACTTAGAAAAGAAGAAGGAATTCATGCTAAGGGATAAATAGGAATATGCCATAATTCTTAAATATAAACCTTTACATTCCTTCTCCCTCATTCACTTTCATTCATACAAACCTAAACTAAATCAAGGCCGGCCATTATTGAGAGCTTTAAGAAGAAGAAAAGATAGGCAACAAGATTAAAGCTTAGTGGAAACAAATTCAAACTCAAATCTCAAGTTCCTTCATCAAATCAAGGTGAATAATGATACCCGTCTCTATATGCTTGCTTAATTTCGATTTTAGGATTATACTCAAAATACCATGATTGATATTATGTCGTGCTTGAGTGTTTGGATGATTACATGCTTTATGATGAATTATTGAATTTAATTATGAAATTCTTAAACAGGTTTAAGTGTGAAATCCTATCATATGACACTCAAATGACTTAAAATTTTGATATGATGTTAGAAACATTATTTTGGAAGTGATTTTTTAATTTCATAATTTTCTAGTTAAGTATGAATATTTTATGACTTTCTTAAGTGAAGAAAATGGTTTATTTTGGGTTTTAATTATTAAAAATAATTAAATAATGTTTTGGCCCGAAATTTTTACATGTTAAATATTATATAAAATCCGATTTATTGTGATTTTTGTGGATTTTTTTAAGTATTTACGAATTATTATGAATTTATTGGGCTAGAAACGTCGGATAATTATATTAAAATATTAATTTATAATAATGGTTTGCAAAATTAGTTTGGAAAAGATAAATCTGCTCTATAGCAGTTTTCCAGAAAAAGATTTGATAAAGAGAATTACTATCCAATAAGAATTTGACAAATAAAAGCAGTTGGTGAAAAGATATTGTTATTTAGAGATATAAAACAGTTTTTATGTTATTTACGATATTGCAGTGCAGAAGTCATTGACGTCGAAGGCCACGGTGCCGTTTTAAATGATGTCGACCTTAGTGAATGCATAGGATATCACTTCCAGGTGATATGGATTGAATTAATTTGGGTTGGAGTTGACGTCGGCATGCAAGCTAAACGACATCAATGATGCCGCATATATTCTCCACGCCGCATGCCTATGTGCCGCATTTTATATAAAAGAGCATGATGCTGCATATTTTCTATAACGTCATCGATTTTATAATGCAGTGATGTCGCTTATTTTCATATCAACTATAATGGTGCCGCATATTTTCATATCGGCTATAATGATGAGACGTGTTATCAAACTCGGCTCTAGTGATGCTGTGTTTTTCTTTTAGGCAATGATGTCGCTTGTTTTATAACGGCTGTAATGAAGCCGCGCTTTTCTTTAAGACATTGATGTCGAAAGTCATCAATGTCGCTATTCCCATAACTCAAGGTTTTATATTATGCAAACCAATAATAACACCGCTCATAGTCGACAACCTATATATGCGATGTAAATAATTTTGGCTCTATGGCTTTATACTTTGCATATCAAAACATGATTTTATTTTAGAAGGGGGCGATAATCCCTAGTGGCGATATTGATGCCAAGTTTCATCAATATGATAGTTTTATTAAGTTTGGCTTTATGGCATATAGTTTTGAAGGGCGACAACCTCTAAGTGGTTTCGAAATTCATCGATATTATTTTATAAAAGCATATATCTCGACATAAGAATTTTGGATAAAGTAAAGGGCTATAATTTTCCTTGTTTTAAATATGATTTCAAGGGTTAAATCATTTATACATATTTTATTATCAAGGAAATAGAAAAAGGGTATTTAGCCAGAGTTTTACTAAAGAATTATTGTTCTTATCACCATTAGATAAATTGTGATAGGATGAATTGACTCGGAGATTGGAGAAACCAGGTGGGACTGGTGTAGGGTCGCGTCCTATACTTCGGTTGTAGCCTCTAGCTGATATTAGTCCAAAATTCCAGTGCGTAAGGCTTTGACATGGGTAAGACTAAAAGTAGGTTTACGCACCGAAAGGAATAAACATAGATGAATTTGGTTATTGGTTGGCCTGTAAAACCATTAGGATCGGTATGACCTTAGAAATTGTAAGTTCCAGACAGCCCGTCCAGTTTCTTCTAATGGTAAGTTAGAAAGTTTTATATATCTGGTAGGCCCGAGTCAGCCATATAGGTTTATAGTTACCTTGAGAAAACTATGATGTTGGAACATATAGTCCATTTATTTAGACAGATTGGTCATGATTACGCAAGTTGCATGCATGCATACAATTGTTTATATTGTTTGGTTTAACCATGGTGGTTTGCAGGTGCTTGGTTTACGAAAGACATATTTTAGAGGATACTAGTGAGGGGAAAACCTGTTCCGCTCGGCGGCGTGGTCACAGTAGATATCCATTTACCGAGATGATATATTATTATTCACACCAGACTTTTTGTTTGACTCGAAGTTTTTCTTTTTCCCCTTTAACTCTCGGGTGCTCATTTGAGTAGTTCGAGAGTAAGGTTTCCAGGTTATTTAGGTTGGACAAATAAAGCTTCCGGGAACGTACATGAGGCATATCTAGCTATGTAGATTTCTATCTATTTAATATCCGTTGTGTTGAAGTTTTATTTAGTTGGAATGTATGTATTGACAGATGTTATAACTGTCTAGTAGTTAACTCTAATCAACCAAGGTGGCATCTTCGTATATCGCTCTTGGAGTATTTTATAATAATTATATTTTATCTGAACCTGGACAATGTTATAGGATTATGTAATTAATATGAAATATTACCTTTGAAATTAAATGTGAAAGTTTGTTTTGAAATTGTGTTTAAGAAAATTTCATATTCATGTGCTTTGATGTGATTGATACTATTAACATGACTGCATTTTGCCACTGAAAATTAATACTATAGATGACTACAACATCTGTAGCGGTTAGTTTCGGATCTTAAAATGGGGGATGTTACGCAGATTTAGTCATATTTGTAAGCTTAACAAACCTCTTAATGGTTTAAAACGGTCTCCTAAATAGTGGTATAAGAAATCTAATAAGTTTATGATCTCACATGGTTACTGTATAAGCTTTTGTTGGAACCGGGCCAGCCGCAGCGGAAGAAATGGGTATATTTTAAAAAAATTACCATTTTGGATCTTTATTGGGCTATGATGCCTAATTCATTTAGCACTTTCTAAATTTCTTTTAAATAAAATCATTATTTTCTTTATTTTGATAAATAATGTTTTACTTTATATTGTTTTGTATTATATTTGAACATGTGTATCATGTACACATATGTGTGTACGTGCATGTGCAACATAATAATGTGTGCATGCTTTAACGTGTCCGTGTTAAATGTTGCGGTTTACACCGCAATGGACATATTATGCCCTTTAGTATTCGAGCATGTTGTCGAAATGTAAATATTTTTATGCATCTAAATGTTATATATATTCACATATGTAAAACAAAATCATTTTATATATAAATATGAATAATTAATTACTATAATAATTTATATAAAATAATAATATATATATGTATATATATAATTAAATCACAAAATCATTAATAATTAATAAAAATAATTTTGTGTATATATATATAAAAGTTACTGTACCAAACCCGAGAGTAATGTAAATTATATACATATATATATAATTAATATGAATATACAAACACATAAATATGTATGTGTGTGTATAATAATAAATTTATGTAAAAATTATGCGTAGTTGCAATAGGCTCTGGGCCCAAAAAATAATAGATATTTTTTTAATATATTTATTTATTATAAGTATTTATAAATATACGAACATATACATATGTATATAATACATTTTTTATATAAATCGATGCATACTTACAGTAAGTTGTTGGCCCAGAAAATAAATTTTTTTATTCGGATTTATAAAATGATTTTAAAACAGAAATTAAAAATAAAATAAAACCCGTAAGGAATTAAATGTTAAAAATTATTAAAAAAATCATTTCTAAATTCGATGTAGAAAACACCATTTATTTCGAACAAGATTAGTTATCGAGTTAGATATATGTAACAAATTACATAATTGCTCCTATGACATACCCCTAACTCTATTAATCTCACACTTGCACTTGGGGTCAATTATGAAATCGCTATCTCATCCCTTCAATCAGTTTGATGAGAACTGATTAAGTTAGACTTTTCGTGAATGGATTTGCAATGTTGATTTAATTAACTACTCGTCAATTAACTCTTCCGATGTTGATA
This sequence comes from Allium fistulosum, assembly GCA_030737815.1. NCBI lineage: Eukaryota > Viridiplantae > Streptophyta > Magnoliopsida > Asparagales > Amaryllidaceae > Allium > Allium fistulosum. The sequence continues at coordinate 1,043,378,122 of CM060901.1, read as the reverse complement.
AACTACATTTACCGTGTAGAACTATTCGAAGTGTGTCTTTGGCTTCTAATGAACTCTTATTATTACATTGTTATAATATAATAATGATGTAGTATTCTTAATACTTGAAATCACCCATAACTCAGTTATAAATTTGCGTATTATATTTATATATACATTTATTTTATTCTGGCGCCATTCAAGGCAATGTATTTAGGCTTTCGTTGAATCGGCCATAACCTTTCGTTTGGAGCATTTCCAACTTAAAACTTCTTAATTATGGTTTGAACATGAATTTAATATTTACATATTATATTCGGTAGCACTTATGAAGTTCGAGTCTGAATACTCTTTCATAAAGAGTTCGTTATTTTGTAAACATTTCTCTAGTATTTCGAAAATACTCGAGAACACTCTAAACTACCATTTAGTGATCTTAATTCGGATTTGATATTTGTTTCATCATCAAATACATAAGCAAAATACGATATGTAGACAATAAAACATGTATGATAATTCTTATTGTCAATACATAAGGAATCCATCTTACATATTCCATATATAACATTTTAATAATGTGTTTCTTTATATCGTCTGGGACATTCCCTATGTCCTTTATACTATCAATAAAAGACATCTTTCACAAATTCAACGTCAAGTATTAATACAACCAAAGCTGATTTTAAACGGATACATCCTTAACAATCAATAGCGTGTTGTTTACTTGTGGTTTAAAAATATCTATGTACCTTTTAACTTTCTTTCTTATGAGCACACACTTTCTATGTTTTTTGACTGACAATCAACTATTTGATATTTCTATCAAAACAGTTGTGGGTGTGTTCTTTCTTTTCTTTCTTTGCTTGTAATTTGTATCATTTAACTTCCTTTTTATTCTTTTTGTTCGATTGAAATTGTCCACAGCCTAGATTATTGGGTATTTTCTTCCGTTACCCGAAACTTTTATTTTACGCTCCAGTTCTCGTAGTAATGAATTTTATTTTTGCACTTACAAATATTATAATACATAATTAACGAAAACAAATGATGTGCCTATTAGAAAAAGAAACATATTAGATTTGCGAATTTGCTTTCATAACTTCACTTTCACAATAACCCCACGTTTAAGTTCTTATTTTTGAAAAAATTAAACGTATTAGACAATAGTCAAAAGGCTGTTTACATTTACGGTTGGTTGAGATGTATTTAAATGTTCATTGTAAAGAGTTGATGTTGGATGTGAGGTATACATTTGACGTAAGGTAGTGCGCTTTTGGCCTAAGCCTTATTGTTTGGAATTTTTTAATGGTTGTTTCTATATTAGTATCCTCATTGACAAATCAAATGGCTAGCCTTTCCTCCTCCTACCAATAAGCATGTCAACCATGCAACAATTGCCAATCTCGATTGAAATTATAAAAATTTATAGCAACTGATTGTACTTTTAATGATCAGGAGTTTGTGTATTACTCCAAGAAGCTACTCAATATAACATCAAAAATCGATGTGTATAGTATAAGATCAACAACCTTATTAGATAATACAAGTTTCTAAGAAATTTCTAATTAAGGAGTAGATGGAGTGAATCCTAATTTTTGAATTGTTATTGATGATCAAAGAATTATTTATTATTAATCATTACATATTATCCATAATTTATTAATTATAAATTATCAATTGGAACTTGTTAATGGTGCTTGATTATTACTCATTAAACTGTTAGTTATCAATTTTTTGTTATTAATTACTACTAATTATTTAAAAGGAGAATTAGGAAAAAGAAAAAACTTTGAAGAAAAAAATTAGGCTGAAGGACATGGAGTTTATTTTTAGACTAAGGACAAATGCTAGTTATAATTAACATTATATTCAACTTTTACACTATACAAAATGCTAGTTATATCTAGCATTATATTCAGTTTTACACTATACAAAATGCTAGTTTTTTTTTTGAGATCATGGGGAACCTTAAGATCATGGTATTCATTGATACTCACTTAAGTAAACCCCACGCCGTGTGTCTACCCCGCTTTTATTTAGTCGTCGCACACGGATGCGTAACGTTGAAACTCCCACTGATGGTTTGGCGCTGGGATTCGAACCTGCCCGGACACAGTCCTTTGGTTCCCATCTCCCATCTCCCAAACCAACCGAGCTACGAACGGCGGGTACAAAATGCTAGTTATAACTAGCATTATCCTTCAATCTAAAAAAACAAACTTGTTGTCCTTCAACTTAAATTTTTTTCTAAGTTTGTCATTGTGTCTATTTTTCTGTTATTTAAAAGTATTAGTTATAATTTATCGGTTATTACTTACAATTTACCAATTATTAATATGAGGCATAAGGACAAACTTTGAAAAAAAAATTCAAACTGAATGACACCAATTTCATTTTTTGGCTAAGAACAAACTCTGGATGAAAATTAGATTGAAGGACAATACTAGTTATGACTAGCATTATATTCAGTTTTTACACTATACAAAATGCTAATTAGTATCATATTCGGTTTTACACTATACAAAATGCTAGTTATATTTAGCATTGTCTTTTAGCCTAATCTTTTTCCAAGTTTGTCCTTCAGTTTAAAAATAAAACTTGTTGTCCTTCAGCGTAAATTTGTTTCCAAGTTTGTTCTTGTACTTATTTTCCACTAAAACAAACATAACAAGTTCAGAAGTATCAATAAATCCACGAATTTGCGTTCAAGTTAACCAAGTGCAGAATAAATTTGCAGAACCCAATCCTATTAGAATCAACCAACTCTCAACAATCCAGCTCAAAGCATTTTGGACACCACATGCGTTTTCACTTTTATCAGACCTGAAGCAAAGAAGTGATGTTTCTATTTCTAAATAAACCGAAGAGCCAAGCTTTCTATGTAGGACCAGCTTTAAACCAAAATTACATACATTGAGGAATCTGCCACCAATTATAGCAGTAGTGACGTGACATGTGAAATAAGAGTTGTGATAGAATGCAGAAATCCTTAAATCTTTCACAACCATTCAAGACAACTTGAATTCAGAACAACCATTTATAATCGTATTACCATTATTATTATCACTCGGACCACAGAGTACATTATCACAACCAACCAAGCAAAGTTCGAAAATGACTGACTGACAAATAACATAACACAAATGTTCTTTCTTCTAAATACAAATGCAATTTTTCAATGCAAATGGAGATAACTGATACTTTTTAGTTCATTTAGAGCATGGTGGTCTTCGCTATCATGGAAGTAACCACATATGGATCCATGTTAGAAGCTGGCCTCCTGTCCTCAAAATAACCTGCATATTTTGATAAACATATATATCAAGTAACATATATTTATATATGAATAAAGTTTTATCAAAAGAATTGAACTGGAATACTAACCTTTACCATCCTTCTCTGTGTCACGGCCAACACGGATTGATGCACCACGGTTGGCAACTCCCTGGATATAACATAAAAATGTTGTTATTTACTACTATTTTTTCCTAATTTTTCCCCCTTCCTCTAGAATACTTCTGTATGCAAAAAACATCATCATACCCATTTAAATGTGTTGATATCGGCGGTCTCGTGCTTTCCAGTAAGGCGTCGCTCATTTCCTTCTCCATAAGCAGCAATGTGTTCTTTGTGCTTCAGTCCAAGCTTCTCAATGGCCTTCAGTATAACCGCATATCCTCCTTCCTCTCTCATAGACTTGGTACTAATATACAAATGACAATACATCAATATATAGAGTGATAATGAAACTTAATTACATTGAATAAAAACTGTAAAATCAAATTGTAATGAAAAATAAACTTAATGCACCTGTAGTTAGTATGTGCTCCTGCACCATTCCAGTCTCCCTCAATGGGTTTTGGGTCGAATGATACGACCACTCCAGCAATCTCAGTAATCCTCTACATAATTAGATTATAAGCCTTTTCTATTCTGTAAAATATACGAACAAACTGCAAATACAATAAGTAAACGATTCACACATATATACCTCAAGAATGTAACGTGCAACCCACACTTCATCGCCAGCTGAAATACCAACAGATGGACCAACTTGGAATTCCCACTAAATTAGATAAAAGATTGTTAACTTGAAATATATTATCAATACAAATATAATACATGAAATGCTATGGGAGTCACCATATATTTACCTGACCAGGCATGACTTCACCGTTGATTCCACTGATGTTGATGCCTGCATAAAGACAAGCTTTGTAGTGAGCATCAACAATGTCACGCCCGAACGCCTTATCAGCACCAGCAGAGCAATAGTAGGGTCCCTGGAATAAAATAAAATAAAATAAAAATAGTATAAGGTGCAAACACTTGTCCAATTTAACCAACATTAATCTTTCGTACAGACTTCTCAATCAAGTATGTGTAAAGCTTATGTTTACGGTAAAGAAAATACAAATCTGAAATTTTATGGCAATCTTATGCCTAATTTATCTTTAGATTTGATGAAAGGGCTATTAACATTTAGAGCTATAATCAACATTCATATGTGAATTTTAACTTACCATTTTTACGACCTAATATGCTACGACTTAAGAATTGTCAGTATCTTTTATATGTCTTATACAATAGCTCATCAACAAGCAAAAAAGATAAAGTACCAACAAGGCACACATCATACCAATAAAGTAACATAAGCAACCAAGATATTTATGATAAACAGTAGTTAAGCAAGTTCAATATGAATCAAGTCTTAGTTTCGGAAATTTCAAATGAAGTGGAGAAAAATATACATACCTGAGGACCAGGGAATCCACCAATTGGCCATCCAAGAGGCCATTTAACGTCCTTTTGAAGGAGTGTGTACTCTTGCTCAATTCCATACCTAGATTTATTCAAAAATTGAACGCGCATAAAATAAAAAACATGATAGGATCATCATTTATTATGGCCTAAAATCAATGTATAGAAGCATCAAATGTTCTGAGCCATTAGATTAAAGATGTAATGTCTGTTTATCAATAGTACATTTTAGCACATTCACTTTTGCTAAAATGCACCATTGGTTAAACTAAGTTTAATGGTTGGTGTGTTTTCATCCTAGTTAAACTAAAGTAGGTGATTCTGCTCTAGTGACATTGAGCGTTAACATGTCATTCAGATTGAGCATCTACCATGGTACTTCTTTAGCCACATCGGGATGGCTAAATATCTTTGCAGCATCTGCTCTCTTGTTGGTAGGAATTGGTTCTCCAGCTGGGGTATAACAGTCACACATAACCTACATATAAAGAATAATTCAGCCAAATGGCAATTCCAAATGAGCATACCATAATAGTAAAGAAGACAATATAGTTCATAATGTGGTTGAAGAAAAAAAAATTCCAAGATTTTATAAGAAGTATCAATAACATGAGGTATGCTAAGCTTGAAATCATCTAACCAACTTTATTGCACACATCAACCAGCAAATTAATATTTAGGACTAACCCAACAGCATATTCACAAATCTTTGCACTATGACATCAACTAGAATGATTTACAACATTGCAGCCATCGTAGTTGTATATTGAGCAAAAAAGTAAGTACTTACAAGAATATTGTTTCCCCTTCTGAAAGGATCCTTGAAAATGGCTTGTGGGCTATTCACATCAACAAACACACCATAAATCAATTTGAACATACATTTATATTTTCGAATCATATACGATCAAGGAATTAATTCACTTACTATAAAATCACTTCACTGTCTTCTCCTGGAGCCTGACCCGTGCTTGAGCCATCGTAGTTCCACTTTGGAAGTTTACTGGGATCACTAACTGGTCCAGAAAGTGTCTGCTCAAATTGAAATTGTAAATTATGAATCTTAAATAATCTAAAAGTAAAACAATGGGGAGAAATTAACAATCATGAGAATTTCGTGTGATGAAAGCTAGTAAGATTACCCTTGCTTTGCTTCGCAAGTCCATGCCACTTCCACCAATCCTATTCAAAATAACAAATTCATGTTAAAATATTGATTTGACAATAAGCTACATAGATTGTCATATGGTTAATTGTAAATAGCAAAATTGTTGGTGTTCGATCATAATGTAAACAGCTAGATGTTGGCGAAGATTCTAAGCAAATTACAACTATCAAGTAAAACCATGGAGAGTCCAAAACAAACTAAACTGGCTGGAAAAACTAGATCTCTGTTAATCACAAATAAATTTAATACCACACGTACAGAAATGAAGGCAAAATGTTAGTTATCCAGAGATATCAGATCACATGTATTTTATACTACCCAATTAAAGTTTAAATGTATGAAAACCATGGTAACCAACAAAGGTTAGTAAATAAACATATATGAAATAGAATCAATTATACATAGCTTCCGGTCCTCCTGACACCGTCTGTACAGAAAATTGCAATAATAAGCGATATAACTACAGTTCAAAACTTCCACCAACGCATAGATAATAACGGGTGAAATCTAGTGAAGATCAAAACTTCTCCCAATACAGCACAAAACACCACATAAAAATTCTGAATTTCACTAGAAAACCATTAAAAATAAAAAAAAGGAAAAAGACAAACACATGCTAAGATTCAAACTTCTTACCAACTCATAAAATCATTAAAAATCTATAATTATCCATACTTTATTATTACAGCCTAAACATGAGAGATAAAAAAAAGTCAAACGTTAACTGAAACGCCAAATCTATTACCATATGTATTCAGCAATAATCTTCTCAGTAGAATCAGAGAGGTCGAGATTGATGAGATCTGAAAGGAGCGACATGACCGCTGAAATATAAAGCTAAAAAATCTTAAAATGAACAATAATGGGATAGAAGGGAGGAATGGAGGAGACTTTTATAGAAGATGATGGCGATGCTTGGGATCCAGATTCTTTGAATTTTGATATTATTTTAGTAAATATCTTAATGCACTAATATTTAATGGAATCCATTTAGAATCTTTAATTTTGACGATAATAGTGAATTAATATATTTCCTATTAATCCTCCTGCTATTTGAAAATCAGATAAGATTGACGGAGGACTTTTGCGTGTCATTTCAGAATACTGTGCGACATTTATTCATTTCCTTAACATTTAAGTGGTTATGGTAAGGTCTATGAAACAAGACATGAATTTTTGGAAGGTGCCTGTGAAAGAATATAAAAGAGGTAAGTCTGAGGAAAAAATAATGTGGGTTTATGTTTTGAAAAAGTAATGATATGAATATTTGAAAGGATATTTAATTATTTTGTTATTAGTAATTATTATTACTATTAATATATTTTTTAAAAGAAATAACTCTAAGGTTGTCAATTGAATTAAAATTAATATTATATTATAAATTATTAAGTAGTGCAAAAATAAAAAAGAAATAAAACAGACATGACATTTCAAAATAACAAACATAGTGGTACATATACAATAAGTTTGAATTACAAATACAACAATACATATATATGATATTTTAAATATAAAATGCAAAGATTTCCTAACAAAGTTCTACAACAACAACAACTTCATTTATAATATTACGAGGCATGCTCGCTTTCTTTGACCTTATTCATTCTCCCTTTCATCAAACGCTCAAATTGACGTATTCTTCAAGGTATTCTATTATGTAACAGAATCGGGATCATCATCAAATGGCATAAATTTTGAATCATAGCTATTGTATTTTCGTATAAAATTCTAAATAGACACTAACAACACAACTTTTAAAACAATGTGAGAATTAACACAACTTGTGCTATTTGACATTTGCAATCTTTTCTGCAATGTGGTGTGTTGGAAATGACAAAGCTATTGTATATTAAATAAAATTGCTACCATTTCTCTTACACATACTTCTAGGTCTCAAACCATAACTTTTCTAATGTTCCATGATGTTAGCAAACAAAGTCTGTTCATGCAGAAGTTTCTTCGACTGCGTTCTTGATGACCATATAAAATATCTCCAGCGTAATTAAAACCACTATAAGTCGAACTACAAATTCGCATGATGCATGATGAGCGCCCTCCTTTACGTCTTAATTGTTCTTATAGAAAATATATTAGTGAAATCTTCAACATCGGCATTATTGCTTGTGTAGTTGTACCATTAACGTAGAAGAGAAAACGAAATGGTGATAAAAAGAAGAGATAGTGTGTAGTTTTGGAGATATAATTAGGTTAGATGTGTCGGATGTCACGGATGCATTAGGTGCGGACGGAGGATCATACTCAAGTAGTCTGAACGTGGTAAACATGAAGTGTGACGACCCACAATTTCTAATATCTAAAATCAGTTATAAATGGCATCGACATACACGTAACTAACCGTAGACATTAAAAGCAGTGGACCCTAGGTTTTATAATTTAAAAAGCTAAAATAAAAATGGGCAAAAAGAGGAAAACCTCATAGCAGAATTTAAGTAAATATACATAATGAATACATACACCTCAAACACATATGGTCTAATAAAAAAACATGGTTTATTTTCTTATACAAATCATCATTAAATCTCTAAAACGATACAACGATAATACATGGAAATAATTTAAGTAAACAACATGTAGACGTCTTCTACATCCACACATATTTTTCCTACTTTTCTTACTCCTGCAAATTTTACAAATTCATCGAAATGGAAGAAAAAATTATTCAATTAAGTTTGAAAGCGCCAAATTATATAAAACCCAGCCCAACCTAAGGGATTCGATAGTTATTGAATAGAAAACGATTGCACATATACCGTTTTTGGGGATTAAGCCCACGCAGTTTTTTTTCTTATTCTTCTCCAACTAAGTCATGCAACCAATTCAAGCAGGCAATTCTACTCCAACTAAGTCATTACAACCAATCATCATAAATATATGGTAACAACAATAATTGCACACTAAGCCATTAAGCATCATATACATTTAACAACACTCAATGTCAATCCCAAACATCAAATAAACCAATCACAACATATACACTCACACATACACTCACCATTAACTATTAGTATTACGTCATCAACGCAAATATGAATCATACAAGACAAGCACCGTTGTCCGAGTGGTTAAGTGATTCGGCTTTGGTGCGAGAGGTCACAAGTTTGAAACTTGCGTAGCGTGATTCGAACGTTTATTGACATGTGTTATATTGTCCCAGTGACATATTGTGTATATAAAGTACCATTCAAAAAAAATGAATCATACAAATGTGTATTAATTACCTCGTATTAGTAACACTACATTAATCTCATCAAATATATACTGACCAATCATCATTAATAACACAAACATCCAATCATCAAATGTGTTGAAAAATAAAAGTTATGATAAATGAACCATGTGAATGAATTAAAATGAAAGAAATTCATTTAGCTTTATAATTGCATTATCCTTAAAAGGTTGAATCGAATAGTTTAACTTTGGGCAAAAAAAAAGAAGCTGAAAACTTTAACACCATAAAATTGGGTTAATTTTTACTCAAAGTATGTAAAGACTTCAAGTTTAGAAGTTCATGGAAAAGAATAAGAATGATATTATTGTTGTTCTGGACTACGTTCAAAATTTGAAACTAATAGTTTGTTGTGATAACCATAAATGAGAAGGCACTTGTTTTAAATAAATTTCCTCCTAAAGTGTTTATTTATTTTCTTCTCATTAGGAAGATTTAAGATGCAAGTATAGACAAGTTAAATCTAAGAAGGTTTTCACTCAAAGGGCTTCTTTGTGCATGGTAATAAGTTTTAAGGACAAAATTTCTAAAAAATTAGTTTTAAGAACGATTTACAGAAAAAAGATAAATGAATTTATCATTTTCAGTTATACAGAAATAATGATAAATGAATTTATCGTTTTCCTGCATAACTTAAAAAGATAAATGAATTTATAAATTTCCTAAAAATTGACCTTAAAACCAATTGTTCAAAAATGTTGTCCTTAAAACTTATTACTCTGAAATGAGAAGCCCTTCAACATAATTTCCACTTAAATCCAAAGTATGCCTTGTAAAGGGAATTAGTGATGTTTGAATTTTTACTCTTTGTAAGTTTAATTTATAAGGCAAGTCATAAATACGAAAACTATTTTCATATTTAGGAACTTGTTAGCTAAAGGAAATTTATAGTTTACAACTCTTAGCTTTATGGAAAAATGAATTTATCTTAAAACTTTGTTTAAAGGATTTTAGCAAAAGCATTTTGTTTGGTGTAACATTTAGGGTTGAAATGAGAACTTATAAAATGACTATAATAAAAGGACCATATTTTTTGACTCTTTAATCCGATTACATCTATTAATTTTGGGTTTGAAACATAATTAAGTAACGAACAACTTTTATTTAGATCATCTTACCAAATTCTACAGTTTTCATGAACTAAGCCTAATTTTAAAATAGACCATAAATTATAGCATGTTAGAAATTCCTAAGTTAAAACATCGACCTGTTTTGGTCATAACTTTTGAACGGTAAATCTGATTTCAGTAATCTTACTCATTCTGGGAAGCTAAGACTGCAAGAAAAAAAAAATTATGCGTTTTCCCAAATTTTGATATCTTCTGTGTGAAAACTGATGATTGATAAAGAAGACTTGAGGAGAAAAGTAAATTTTAGATTTAGTAAGTAGGAATTTTAATGAAAATATTTTAATGTTCCTTTAAGTCTAAATTTCAAAACATTTTGGATAATTTAGTAAACATTTTACAGTCTTAATTGATCATTTATGGTTGTTATGTAAATATGATTTGTATGTTATTATTTATATGGCATGTTTGAGCATAGGTTTTGAAGGTGATCAATAATATAAAGACAAATGCCCTTTGCTCGCTAAAGGTAGGTAAGAACGCCTAAAAATGGTAATAAAATGCATGCTTTATTATTTTATACCATGTTTTAATTTTTTTATTTCCCCCGTGTTTCCAATGCCTCTTTGGAATGTATATATATTTATATGTATTGTAAAATTTTGGAATGCTCTCCGTACAAGGAAGACTTTGCCAAAATTTACCGTAAATTACTACACTTAGAAATTTTTTTGGCTCGTAGGCAAGAATAGAAACTTTTAATAAAGGTAAATTAAATATATGGCATACGAAATAGATGAATTCCGGATGGCCTTTATTGGTTGAAGTCGCATAGAGGGATTGGATGGTATGCTTTAGTAGGTAATATAATATGGAGTTTTGGGCTATGGTTGTTTGGTGAATTTATTACTAGAGTAATATGTATATGTTATAGACTTTGCTTTGAAATGGAATTGCGAAGACACAATTTCTTTAAGGAGGAGAGTTCTGTAACAACTCTGATTATAAATTACCTTGATTAGAATTTCGTAATAATTATTCTGGAAATAATAGTGGGAATTTAAAATTTCGTTTATTAAAATAAGGCAATTGGAAGGTTTTGTTGTTACTAAAAAAATTCTAGAATGAGTAACTCTAAATTAATGTAAATTGAAATTTTTTATTTTTATCTTCTTAAGTAAAATTTAATTGGTAGGAAAAATGTAGATTTTCGGCTGTTAAACCTTTTGAAAAGAATAAAGGAATTTTCAAAGTGTTAGTAAGAAAAAATGATTTATAAGTAAAATTATGAATTTTGGAATGGTGTTAGGTTTTGAGTTTCATGAAATAAGAACAAAAGTTTTGAAGAAAATAGAAAAGGTGACTTTGGTTAAGAAGAAAGAAAAATTATTTATTCCTTTTAATGGGTTTGTTTGCAACCCAATCCCATATTAATTTTAACTAAGGAGAAGTTTCTTCTCTTCTGTTTTACAGTACATTCATTTTTTACAGTAAACAGAATAGAGAAAAATTTCTCTAAGTATATCTTCCAAAACCCTAGCCTTCCAAAAATCAAAACAAATTTAATAAATTCCCTAAATTCACCAAACTCAGAACATAGCTTCTCAACGCCACTTTCCATCCCATTAACCCAAAAAGCTAGAGTTTTCGCCATAGTTAGAGGTTGAAGCTGGTTGAATAGCAAAGAGGAAAAGTGAGAAATATAAAGCTGAAAATGCGAGAAAATATTAAGTTTTACCATGCTAAATTCTCATTGCACTGAGGACGAAATTCAGGAAATTTATTTGACTTGCTTGAGATTAATGTGTGCGATTTGGAGCTTTTAGGATGTTTAATGTGAGTAATTCTCACCACTCTCTCTAAATTGATTGCATGTTTGGATAGATATGATTTCAGTAGTAAATTGAATTGAATTGTTGTGGTTATGTAGTGATTGAAAGTAATGCATCTTTGAAACACAAGGTGGTAGCTGAAAATTTATTTGGTAAGTGTGCTGTAATAAAATAGCGATAACTTCGACTTCGTAAACCTGTTTGTTGTCAGCCTTTATGGGTTGGAAAATAGATTCAATGAGCAACAATTTCTCTTTTGGTCACCTTTTGATATTTAGCAGTTTACTTAACCTGAAATGGATTTGAAAGTATAGTCACAATTCCGTCTTTAAAGTAATTTTCCGAGTTTAAACATGAAATTTATTTGGCCATAACTTTTGAATCATAAGTCAAAATTTGATGTTGTTTTACTTATTGGAAAGCCCAGACTATTATCTACAGCTATCATGTTTTGAGTTTTGCAAAATTTTGAGGTTTAAATGGTCGAAACTGTACTTTTGAGTCGCAGCCCCGAGGATGAAAGATTTTGCACATGATTAAGGAATTTAAACCTAGAACTTATTTTGGCCATAACTTATAAACCGTAAGTCCAAATTTAATGGTCTTTTTCATAATGGGAAGTAAGACTCTTATCTATAATTTTCATGTATTGAGTTTTACAAAAAATTTAGGTTTAAAGGGTCAAATTGCATTTTTTATCGCAGCCCTGAGATTGCAATGATTCGGGAAATTTTGTCTGATTGCCCTTTTTCGTGTTTTCTTCGACCATTCTTGCGTTTTCTAGATGGTTGCTTGTATTTTGATTTGTTTTCGACTTTCTGAGATCTTTTTACAATATTAAAGGTGTTTTTAAACGATTTTACATGTAGGAAAAAATTGTTTGATTAAAAATGCTTTTATATATAAGTAAATATATAAACACTTCAAAATTTCCAAAGATGTGTTATAAAACATCGTTTCAAACTATTTTAAAAGTGAGATTGCTATTCTTGTTCTAAGATGAATAAATTTAGTTTTAAATTTCTTTTTTTTTGTTTGAAAATTGAGTTTGTGATTTGTTGGAATTTCCTTTCTATGAGATAAAGAATATTAATAAACGGATTAGAATTAACGAGCGGTATGGAATGTTCTTTAAATCTATTCCACTTATTTTTATAACTTGTCAAATAAAGAAATGAGTGGAATCTATGATCTTTTAGTAAATATTCGAATACCACCAAATGGTTATGGAATATTAGGGGAAACTCGAGTATTTAACATTAGAAAGTATATAACACTTTAGATCAGGAATGATCTTTGAGATAACACGCATCTAGGCATGTACGATAAGTATCGGCTTGTCTTATTATGACACGCATCCAGATGTGATCAGCGAGTATCGGCTCGTTTTTTAGATAACATGCTTTTAGACGTGTTTGGCAAGTATCAACTTGTCTTATTATGGCATGCATCTAGGCATGTACGGCAAGTATTGGCTTGTCTTAATATGGCATGCATCCAAGCATGACCGGGGGGTATCAGCTTATCTTGAGATGACTTACTTTCACGTGTGCCCTTTGATTTATGAATTTATCTACGAGATTTGATTTGACTTGATTTCATGCATTTTTTTAGTTTCAACGTGCTTTCATGTACGCCTAACTTGCTATAGGCTTGTCTATTAATTTTCGACTTGCTTTTATGCTGTCTTTTAGTTTTAACTTGTTTTCATACTTGTCGTTTGGTTTTGACTCGCTTCATGCTTATCTTTTAGTTTTGACTTGCTTTCTTGCTCGTCTTTTGATTTTGATTGGTGAGATATTTTGATTCACCATATTTGAGATGATTGCTTTTAATAAGCTTGATATGTTTATAACATGTTGAATTATTATGATCTTGCCATTTATTATTTGGATGTTGGCATATTATATAGTTATAACTATGTTATTGGAATTTACTTATGTTGCATCTATGATCTCACATTTGTGGAATTAGAGATAGTCTAATCCATGTATTATTTATTAGCACTTGGGTCAACCGAGACATTTTAGGCACTAGGACTCATTGACCGTGGATGTTGAGCTAGCTTATGGATATACACATATATATACACATATATACATATATATATACATATATACATATATATGTGTCGTTGGGTCCTAAACCTTTGTACATGTTGTATACTTTGTATGAGTTGATGACTTTTTATATCATGTATATTTTTTAGCATCCTGTAGTTGATCTATAAACGTATTACGTGAGTCTAGTATTTCTATTTTGTAGACTCACTTATGTATGTATATATTTTCATGTCGATATTATATACTCCATTGTTCTCTGTGATTTTGCATTCTCTGTGATATTATATATTGTTCTGAACTTCTTTTTAGCCATCGTGTTTATTTCTTTGTACCGATACCATACTTGTCATATATGATTTTTAAGGTATAGTAAAACATATCAGTGTTAACCAAATGGAATATTCATGCTTAGTCGCTTCTAACCGGTCTTATTTTTTGTATTAGCAAACAATATTACTATGTAATATAATATTCTTTGTTAGTATGGGTATAGAAGTGTGGCATGACAAAGTTTGTTAATAAAGAATAGATTTGTTTCCTTTCAAATCATGTGTCTATCAATTTATATATTGAGAAATGTTTTCATTTAGCTAACTTAGTAGCTTGCTTTGCTTATCTTTAATCGAGCTTCATTTGACTAGTGGTAATGATGGAGTTTATATCACTCTCCGCGCTAATAGATTTATAACTTAGGTACCTATCTCTGGACATCCATGTTTGGTCTCGCTAATCTATGGGCATCGATTAATATTGATCACCTTAACGATGTTTCAGACGTCTATTTCTTAGGCATTTTACCTGATCTTGCCTAGCACCAGAAGTTGATCGTACATGCCATATCTGTCGGGCTAAGTGAACATGATGCCATCTTCCAGGCACTATAACGTCTATTTCTGGAGGTTTATGTTAGATCTTGCCAAACTTCGAGCATTGATTGTTACACTTTCCATTCTCCAGGAAAGAGGTCATGCTTTCCTGAACTCCGGGCAAAGGCTTTCAGGGTGTACTATCTCATCTTACCTTTGAGTGTTTATACCCTTGTACCTAATTCATGGGTTGGAGGAGTTGATTGGCAACTATCTTTGGAATTTGAACAGTTTTGTTCCCAATCATGGACCGCAAAGCTCGGTTGGTACCTATCTTCGGGCACTTGCGTGCCTTCATTATACACATGCAAATTGCTTGATTATGCTATTAGTCATAGCATAAGATTAGGCTAATGAGAATATAGATTCATTGATCCCCAAAGCCAATTCATTTTATATTCACCATAATGGCAGATCACACCTTGTTACAATTGAAATCAAAAAAGTATGTACAAAGATAGTTTTAAGCAAAATAGCATCATAAATGCTTGTCATTCCATGCCCTCAGAAGTGAAATCCGATCAACAGTCGCTGGCTTGAATGTTCCATCTCCAAGCTTATATTCGATAGCATACAAACCTTTCCAGGTCGGGCCAATGTTCATTAGGGAATATTCGTTTAAGAACGAGATCGCCAATCTCGAAGGTCCCTTTCTTGTTCTTTTTGTTGTAATACCATGCTACTCATTTCCGATAAGCAACGGCTCTCAAATCAGCTTCGTTGCGCTTCACATCGATCATATCATGGGACTCAAGCAGGAGCTCCTTGTTCCTTTTGGGATCGTAGTGGATCTTTCGAAGAGATCGCATTTATAAGTTCCAACTCAATTAGAATCATGGCCTTTGATCTGTAGGCCAAAGCAAATGGAGTGTGACCAATCATGAATTTATGGGTCATTTGATAGGCCCAAAGTGCTAGAGGCAATTTATCGACCCACTTTCCTTTGGCCTTTGTCAACCACTTTTTCTGAACAGACTTGATGATTTTGTTCACTGCTTCCACCTATCAATTTTCCTATGGATGTACTACTGCAGAATATCTTTTCTCTATCTGATATTTTATACAGAAGCTCTTGAATTCCACACTGTCGAACTAGATTCAGTTATTGGAGATGATCGTTTATGGATCCCAAACTGATAGGTAATATTTCTGACTAAGAAGTTGATTACCTTCTCGTGGTGATTGAGACAAGCAGTTCCGCTTCAGCCTACTTCATAAAATAATCAACTACAACAATGGCGTATTCTGCTCTGTCCTTCGACATCGGTAGCACACTAATAACGTCGATTCCTCCAACTGCAAATGGCCATGGGCTGACTATTTGCGTAATCTCTATTAATGGGGCTCTAGGAATTTTTGGGAATCTTTGAAATTGATTACACTTTCTGGGTAATCGGTTGCATCTCAATTGACTGTTGGTCGGAAGTATCAGTAGGGAAGAATCTTCTTAGCTAGTGTTTGCCCCCAGTGTGATTGCTATATATCCTTCATGAACGTTCGCAAGCACCTTCTTAGCCTCCTCATTTGCGATACACCATAGTAGAGAAACAAATAACCATCTTCTATATAGTAATCCTTCCTGAACAATGGACCGTGGAGCTTGGCACAAGAGTTTTCTTTGTTTATTTCTTACTTCTGGAAGGGTTTTTTTGAATAGGTACTCATAAGTTGTCAATGATTCTTTATCAAATTTAGTGTCCAAGGTCTATTCCATATCCAATTGGTCGATGCTCGAAGCTAATAATACCTCTATTGGAACTAAAATAATAAGTTGTGCATCCTTGAAACTAGCCAGCTTGGCTAGTGAATCGGCTTTCGTGTTCTTCTCCCTGGGATGTGAATTATCACGCAATATTCAAAGTTATTGAGCAGTTTCAAAAGTTTCATCAGATAGGCGGCTAGACTCGCTCTCTTAGCTTGAAATTCTTTCCTCACTTGATAGACCACCAATTGAGAGTCGATTGTGCAAAGCTTTGACTCCCAATTCTATCGCCATCTTGAGTCCCGTTATCAACGCTTCATATTCAGCTCCATTGTTTGTTGCAGGGAACTGAAGTTTAGGGCATAGTAAACCGACTGTTCCTCTTGGATCACCAAAACCACTCCTACCACTGAGCAACGTTCATTGGATGCTTCGTCGGTGTACAACTTCCATTGATAACTCCGCTTTGTAACCTCTTCTCTCTCTTCATCCTGAGTGGTGTACTAAGTAATGATGTTGGTCAGTGGTTGGCCTTGGATTGCTCTTTTAGGGTAATACGATATATCATACTGACTCAATTCGATGTTCCACTTTAATAATCTTCCAAAAGCCTTAGGTCATTGCAAGACAACCTTAAGGGTTAATTAGTTAGTACCTTAATTTGATGAGCTTGGAAGTAGGGATGGAGTTTCCTTGATGTGATCAATAATCAATAAGCCAGCTTTTCAAACTTCGGGTAATTTCTTTCTATTCTCATCAATTTCTTGGCGATATAGTACACTGGACATTCCACTCTAGTTTCCTCACATATAAAGGCAACACTCAAAGCATAAATAGACACTGCCAAATAAACAAAAAATCTTCTCCCTCTAAAAGCTTTGAAAAGGTATGTGGTCTTTCCAAGTGACCAACTCAGGCATGAAAAGCATCCTTAAATTCTTGCGTCCAGGCAAAGTTTATTTTCCCCACTTTGAGAACATCGAAGAACAATATACATTTGTCTGTAGCCTTTGGGATGAATCGACTTAGTGCGGCTACTTTGCATTTTTGACTCTGCACCTCCTTTATTGTCTTTAGGGCTTTAACATTTCTCAAGGCTTCAATCTTCTAAGGATTGGCCTCAATTCCTCTCAAGTTTACAATAAAACCCAAGAACTTCCATGAAATAGCTCTAAATGAGCATTTCAATGGGTTGAGCTTCATTCCATATCTCCGGAGCATGCCAAACATTGCTAATAAGTTATCCAAATGGTTCATAGATCGCCATGACTTTACCAGCATATCGTCCATGTAGACTTCCATTGAACATCCGATCTAGTCTCTGAACATGGAATTTACCAATCTTTGGTAGGTGGCTCCAACGTCTTTTAGACCGAATGGTATTACAAGATAATAGAACAATCCTGGGTCGGTTATGAAGCTAGTATGTTCCTAATTCAGGATGTGCATTGGAGTTTGGTTATAGTCGAAATAAGCATCCATGAACGATAGCAATTCGTGGTCAACAATTGAGTCCATCGATTGGTCAATATTTAGTAGTGGAAAACTGTCCTTTGGACATGCCTTATTCAAGTCTAAATAGTTGATGCATGTTCTCTATTTTCCATCAGATTTCTTGACTAGGACCGAATTGGATACCTAGTCAGGGTATAGAGCATTGATGGTGAAGCCATTAGCTTCTAGCTTATCCACCTCTTCTTTCAACATAGCAAACTGCTTTGAACCCAGGCTACATCGCCTCTTAACATGAATATATCTGAGGTATACATTCAATGCATAGCGCGCTATCTTCGACGATATTCCACACATATCACAATGCGTCCAAGCGAACACATCCAGGTTCGCCTAAAGAAAATTGTTCAATCCCTTCTTCATCTTCATGTTGAGTTGACATCTAATTTTCAGTACCCAGGTAGGATCATCCTGACTAACCGAGGTGCTTATCGTCAGCTCGATAGTGGCTGCCCTCACATCCTCCAAACCTTCCCTCAGATCCATAGCTTTGTGAAATCTGCTATGCCGACCAAGCCAGGGCATAGGCGGTGGTGGCTATGCGTCGGATGATTTGATGCAAAGAGGTTTTTCTATGTCCTTTCCCTTCTTACGCCGCCTTGCCTCCCTTAGCTCCGCGACATATCATTCAAGTCCAACATTCTAGTCACCCTGGAATCTGGATGACCCATGCCCCATTTTCCATTGGGAACTTCATTGTCAAGCACCATATGGCCAGGGTCGCTTGGAAGCTGGAGAGGGCCAGTCAGCTTAAGAAAGTGTTATATGTATAAAAAACATCCATTACAACAAATGTCACAACCTGCACCCTCTTGCGGTCATCTTCTCCTAAAACCACCGGTAAATCACCCATCTTATAGGTTCTGCAGCCTCTTTGGTAAATCCCTAAATCTGGGATTTGTAAGGCTTTAGATTCTGATCATCCATCATCATTTGATCATAAGGTTTTTTAAACTAAATATTAACGGAACTTCCACGGTCAACAAGATCTTTCCTCACAGTCGCTGGCCCAATTACGGTCGATATCACCAAGGGATCAAGCGTAGGTGCTTTAATCTTATTTGTATCTCAATTTCTGAAAACTATGTCATTAGTCATGGTCTTTAGGTTCTTTGTCGGGCTTCATCTTCGACGGTGCAACAACTTTCTTATACAACATACCTCAAAGAACTCGCATGCCTTTCCATCTCATTCCAGCTTTTATCAGCTGGATGAGGTCCTCCAATCATTATATTAATGACAAGTCCTTTTCTAAGTTGTCTAAGATGGTCATCACTAGGCCCAACTTGACCCCATTGGAGAAATTTCCCTGGGATTCGAGCATGACATGTCAGCCGTCCTTTAGGGCTTTCACATATTGTTGGAGTTTTGGCTTCCTAATCAAGTCCTCTATCACATCATGCAAATGTCTACATTCATTCATGTTATGGCCGCACATCTCTTGAAACGGCAGTACTTCCCAAATCTCTTCTCCTTTTTTGTTGATTCCCTTGGAGTTAGCTTCTTATAATGTTCGTACCTTGCATCGCAAGGTAAATACCTCGATTGATTTGTTCAACGATGACAGTCCTACTACTTTGGGAATCTTGGACATTTCTTGAGCTTTGTTTTCTACCTTCGTTTCCCTGTTTACTTCTTTTTTGATTGCCGCCTTTTATTTCCATGTTTACGGCCATATTTCCAAAACTCTCTTTGATTTGCTTTACCACAACATTGCTCTGTACCACTTCACTTGACTGTCTACCACCAACTCTTCTAATCGATGTATTCGCCTCCTCTAAGTGCAAATACCAAATTTGCTTTCTATAGAATTCATCCTTAGTCAATGGAGGTTTCATTTTCAACCACCTTCCACAATGGGTATCTTGATGTATTCCCCTATTTAGTGCCATCAAAACAATATCGGCCTTGGCGTTGTTCACCTCCATTACCGTTGTGTTGAACCTACTTAAAAAGTCCTTTAACGACTCTCCAGTGTCCTGAAAAAGGTTTGATAACAACATTACATCCTTCGGACAGGTTGTGTGACAAGTGAAACTATTCGAAAAATTTGCCCGTTAAATGGTCAAACAAAGATATGGATCTCGGTGGAAGCCGGGTGAACCACATCGTAGTAACACCTTCTAAAAATATTAGGAAACATCAACATCTAACTACGTCTGTTGCCCTGGCTGTGTCCGTATGCCACTTGTATTTCAGTAAATTTTTCCTTGGGTCTATCGCTCCATTGTAGGATGACACAGTTGACATAATGAACCTTTTTGGGTACTCATCCCATAGCATCTCTTCCGTTAATGGGCATTTACTAGGAGAAGAGCCCCAATCATCATTATGTCTATGCTAGTTTTCACTTACAAGCTTTCTCACCATATCTGCCAAAAATTTTGGTTCTATCAAATCAACTGAATGGTGATAATCATGGCTAACCCCAGGTGTTTGGCCCTGCAAACAGCCTCAGCTAGTTCTATGATGCCTGGATTCTCCTCGCTCTAGGAGAGCCGTTCATCCAAATGATCTGTTTCTATGATTCCATCGTAATGGATTGACGATAGTTGTTTGGATCTCAACGTTCTAGCCAATTCTAATATGGCCACCTCCACCAACATCATCATCCAACCCAACAACACCTCCAATATCTAAGTCACGATGGTAGGAATCAGTACTGACCCTAGGGGATGGGTTAGTACCGATCCATGCTCATGCGTTCTGGGCACTACCTCACTTACTATCGAAATTTCGGTTTCTTTTCATTTCATTTTCTACCTCCCTTCCCCATAGTTTCCACTGGATAACAAAGAACCGTCTTCTTCTAAATTGGAAGGTGATAAGTCCCTCATGTTCCTTCTAGGACTATGAGATAATTGGTTCAGTAAATCTAGGCTTTCCTTTATTTATTTCCCATTTCGTCTGGGCCTTCAAGCAGTTTGTTGTTTAACTCCTTCATCATCCTATCCATCTCAAACCAAGTAATTACATCGGAAGCACTTTTAATTTCAATAACATTAGGTTGAGAAACTTCTTCAACTTGTTGAGATCTAACGTTCTCAACGTCGTTAGCAGGCCTGGAGGCGGTAGATTTTTCTCTAGTATTTCATGGAGTCATTACATCGTTAATCCTATGATAGATTTTGCAAAAATCTGAATAGTCAAGGATTATAGAACAAAATTGATGGATCTACCTCGTAGACTCAAGTATTCCAAAAGTAGAAAATAGATCCAAATAGCAAGAGAACAACGCTTTCTCGGTGAAAGCACCAAAAAGTTTGCACCAAAAATTGGCATAAAAACCCAAAAGATTATAGAAGAGAGTAAAGTGAAGAAAATAAATGAAAAATGAGAGAAAGCAACACACAACAATCATAGTGATTTGGATAATCACTAACTTACGTCCACTTGAACTTTATTTATGATTCTACAAAGTTTTATAGAGGCGATCTTATGGATTGATAGTCTGTGGATCCGTACCGATCAAGAGATTGCAGCAGAAGTATAGAAATTTGGAATACAAGCGAAAAATATCCCAAAACAATGTTTATCACCCTCTATTTATAGCTAAAGGTCAATGAATTTATCTCTACCATATTTATCTACACGTTCCTCATGTCCTGAAGGAGCTGCTCTCAAAAGATCGTGGCCAAAAGTCAGCAAAATTCAAGGATCGGTACCGATCAATACTGAACCGTGCCTGTAGATCGGTACCGATCCATAAGATGGGTTATAAAGCCTTCTTTGATCCTTCGAAATTGCTTGGTTGGCTTGTACCATCATTTATGGAGCTTGGCTGTATTGGTATGAGTTTAAACTAAAGTGATTCTTTAGTTTAAATATTGGATGAATGTACTTGATTTATCTGTCGATTGTTTGGGTTGTGGATAACTAGCGAACCATCTCATATGTTATATACTAATCTATAAGCACCCCAACTTCATGCAACGTGGATCATTGGTGAATTAGAGCCAAAATTATAGGTTGGTACCAATTCATCTTATGGATCGGTACCGATCCATGACTTAGTCATGAACCTTTGATCCTTAGCCTTGGATCCTTTGGTTGATTTAGCATGTAGGCAAGTGAGGGGAACTTTGGCAGGTTGGTGACTTGATCTGTTAGTATCTTTTGGTATTTTTTTCGAAGTTATCGTTTTGAACTTGTGATTGATCGTCCTTTAATTTAATCAATCTGACTTGCCTAGATTTAGCTTGAGCATGAGGCTGGATAACACAAGCCATGGCCTACTCACCAACTACTACTACTATGCCCCCAAGAGCTACACCATCTCCAATACCTACCACAGCTGTCTGAATGTTCATAGACGGTGAAACATCCCCTATAGTATTCCAATAGTCATTGATCCAATCAAGCATCTCAAACCGCCTATCTTCAGTTACTCGTGCACGCCATTAGTTTATTCAGATAGCCTTAAACAAAGATACCTTAGCCACTAGCAAGTGAAAGAATCAAAGTCCAGGAGACAAGTGGTGTATGAAATATTATGTAGTAGAAAAATACAAATACGCTCTCTCAACGTATCTTCTTCTACCAGTTTGCTTAACTCAACTGGTTTACTTGGCCCCAAGTGTTGAGCTTAAGCACTGGGATTAACTGTGATGACTCGCGCTTCATGTTACCCTAAATCAATGTAGAATGACAACATGACTCTCGAATACCACAAAAGACATCTTATCGGGGCAAAATAAAAAAATGCCAAACTAAGGCGTATCGATAGAATCTCACAATGGAATGATAATATGTAATATACTTAATATACATGAACATAACAGGATAAATAGTGTATAAAAGACTGTACTGATGGAAGTGACAGATAAATAAATAACAATATAGAAAATCAGAATACAATATCTGATATAGGCGAGACGGTAGTATGGTAAGATATAATAATCAACAGAGTAGTATATCTTACAATGCATAGGATAAAATATAATAATCAACGGTATATAAAAAAGGTGAGACGGTGGTATGACAAAATGAACAAAGTGAATCAAAGTACATTGGTCCATAACGGATATACAAAACAAAGTGGAGATAGAGTTTATACATCATGACAAGTAAACTATAAATAAAAGGTTTACTCAAATAAAAAAGTACCGATAATAGCTCATCGGAAATGCATAGTGTAATAACACTAATAGCTGCAAAATATAATATATGAAAGTGCTAGCCACTGCTTATCCTTTGCCCAGCTCCATGCACTATCTCGGACCTATTATCCATAATTTATTTATTAAGAGTACTTGAGGTGATAAGAAACAAAGCATACACTACCGACTTAGAAAAAAGTCCGATATGAGCGATCTATAATCTCAAAATACTATAAAAATTGGTATGGTAAATAGGAATACAAGGTATGGAAAATCATACATGATGTATCCATGCATCCAACAAGTAAACACATGTAATAGAATGTGTTAGTCTATCATCATAGGGTGTACCACTAGTCAAAACAGTTTGGGGTGTCTAGGTATCTAAGTCAACAATTCCTACATCATATTACATTCACAACATAACGTCGCTAGTATAGAAACCATCAAGCAAACCATACTCCATTTACTCAAGTGTGTTGGGTATATGATAACTCTATGACCACATCCTGTCAGAGACTACTCAACACCTCAACTTCTTAATCCTCGAATCCATGCCAGTTCAAAGGTCGAGAACTTGACTTAACATCAAAAGACCATGGTACACAGATCCATAGTCAAAGATCTAGGATAACATCGAATCCAGGCGAGCGCCCTTTCATATCCCTACTTCATGAGCACACATCGAAACCTTCGAGTTACCAATGATCCCTTAGCACACATCTTCATAGTATAACGCATCATATGTTCCATTTTATAGGTCCACATTGTCGAAATTTCCCTTATGGATCATCAAAACAGTTCTCATACTTCAATCATTAATGTTCAGAACATTTCTGGACACTAATCTTATGTCATAGAGTCTTCTCGTTTTTGTCCCAAAGTCATCTCACTGATTCCTTAGGTTATGCCCTAAGTAAAATTCTAGAAATCTCGAGCAGATCTCACTTCGTCTTCTTCATTACTATATTAACATGTCTAAGGCCATTAATCGTTATTATTTCATTAAATGAACCAGCGATCTGTAGGGCATACTCCCTAAGTCTCCATCTTCGTCCTCCTAAAATTTTTATGAATTAGTACCGACTGTTACATGTCGGTACTGACCCATGTTGATTCGTACTTACCCAAAAATTAGCTAAGTGCTCTAACCCCAAACCATCTCCTAACTTGCCGAAGTCCATTCAGCATATTTATCTCCCCAGCTCAAAGATAGCTCCAGTTATGCTCCAAGTGTAGAACTTTCGGTGGTAGCTTCCTGAGATCATCTGTAGTAACCTTCTCTGTGTTCTCCTTGCTATACATGAAGTCATCTCTATGCAAGCTCAAAGCAACCTCCATCTCATCACCCTAAGTCCGACATTGCACTTCCTATCTACCCCTGTCAATTAATACCGATCGATGTGGTATGAAACCGATCGATATGAATTAGGTAAAAATTTGGCTAAGTCATTCTTTGATTTTCTGCACCGACACTAGTCCACTTTGTTGCTTTTTCGCAAACCATCACCAGATCAGATCAATATTCCAATCTTCGATGCTAAAACCAACTTAAAAACCATTGTTACATCAATTTGTCCTATACTTTATGTAATGATCTTGGATGGCTCATCTTATAACCAACCCATATACACATGATATAATCTCCTAGAACAATCTTGGTAGTAATTTGCTTTCGATCGGCATTTTCAACCAAACATCCATTCAAACACATACAAGCATAGAAATAATGCAATACATACATACAATATAATCACTGCATCCATATAAAAAAATATGAATTAAACAACTATACCATCCAAATCTAGCCTATTATTTGAAAAAGTGTATTGATAAGGACAGATATGCAAAATCCATTTTATGTCAGTTAAAATTCACTAATAAAATGTGGGTAAGTTTGGATCTAGTAAAAATTAAATTTCTTTCATTAAAAATAGTTAAAAACATAGTTTAAATCATATATCAACAGTAAATGCATAGTGAGGGAATATAATCACTCACCTAATGTGTAGAATTAACCAAAATTCACTAAACAAGTGTAGATCAAAATTTAGACAGCATCTACATGCTTCCGTAGGCACAAAATTCCTCCCCAAAGTCATGTGCAAATCTCTAGGCTAATCACCTTTTAATTAATATATTTAGGCTTATTTAGTGAAGAAAATGAAGAGGATTTGGTAGATCTAGGTCAATGGAGGTTAAGAGCTCTTTAAAGAAGAGAAAATTATGATTAGTGAGCATTGATCTTAATCCCAA
The DNA here is from genome assembly GCA_030737815.1 of Allium fistulosum. Taxonomy (NCBI): domain Eukaryota; kingdom Viridiplantae; phylum Streptophyta; class Magnoliopsida; order Asparagales; family Amaryllidaceae; genus Allium; species Allium fistulosum. The sequence continues at coordinate 1,043,352,570 of CM060901.1, read as the reverse complement.
TCCCAGATTATTGGCAGGCCTAATTACTGGTTTGGGTTAATTACCTACTAATCTACCTAAAAGACCGTCCAAATTTAAATCAGCCATATCTCCAAAACCGTATGTCCAAAAACCTATTATGGTTAATATATTGAATAGGAAACTGTCATATATTTCATTTGGAAGTGATTTCTGACCCTAATTCAGCTCCTACCAAAATTTATTGGTCTTTCAAGATTTTTAGGTCCGAATCATACAATATTTATTCTTGGGATCAAAAAATACAATAGTTGACATTTCCCAAAGTTATATTTAATTTGGACCTAATTTGTTTCTAATAAATATTTTTATAATTTGTCGATACGTGAAAATATGGTTCGTTACAAGAGATGGACGGGGTTCTTTCCCTCATGTGATTTTAGTATTTCATACACCCTAGGAAAATGGGATGTAGTAGTAGGTACTTTGAGTGAAAAAAGAATGGGACAGTTAGTTCCATGTTGGTGGAAGGGAAGTAGTCAGACTTTATTTCTGGTTTTGATTTCAAATCAATGTCAAAGTTAGTACCTTAATTGTTGACGGATTTAGAGGTTAGACCAACACTTATATACCATATTGGTTTTGAGTCATAAAAGTGATGAGTTATTAGCAATTATTATGGAATAGTTAGAGATGGGTAATGTGAAGACCGCCATACACCTCCAGCACCAAATATATCTGAAGAGTGTGCTGCCGCGGTGCCCGGCCGATGTAGGACGATAGCCAAGTGTAACGACCGTGTTTTTTGTATCAGCGGATTGTAATTTTTTTAATTCATATTAGGTCATATGGCTCTAAATTTTTAGGAAATGAATCTTAGGGGAATTTTCCACATCCATGATTTTTGTCAAATTTTTATATGACCATTTAACCTTGAAAATCTTATATGGCCTATAACTTTTTATAGGAGTCGAGTTAAGGTTTGAATCCATTGCTTTAAGATAATTGTTTCCCATTTCATAGAGTGGTCACAATAATAAAACATACATACCTTTTGAAAGTTATAGCTATTTAAAGTTTTGGCTACTGCTTGCCAGTAATATTGGTAATTAGGCTAACCCACACTTAGGCTCACTAAATAACTTCGAGATTGAGCCTAAGGGGGATTGATGGGATAACCCCAAGTCATTTCCATCTTCCTCAAAATATTTCTATGCCTCCATTAGCTCTAATCTCTTCAAAAATAATATTTTTTTCCTTGCTAATCTTAGCCAAATCATCATTAGATGGGGTAATTAGCATAAAGGGATTGAAGATGTATTGTATGTGTGTAAAAGTTTGATCTAGGCTAAGATTTATATGGTAATTATATTTTGATGGATGATATTTCAGATTTCTATGTTGTGCTTTGATATGCTTTGCTAGTGATTTTAGGTAGTTAGGATAGAGGTGGTCGAATTGGGCAAATCAAGGCCAGAAGTGGTTGGAATTTGATAAAACTTGGAGGATGGGCTCTGGAGTATGGGAAGAGCCCACGGTCCAAGTCGTATCTAGTTTTGATTGGTAGAAAATGCTCATAACAAGAAGAATTTTCTCGGCAAAATCATTCCATATCTACTCGGTAAGAACAAATTGTTTCCGGGCAAAGGCAATGAAACTTCAAGGCAAGCCATGGGACGAGGCTAGGAAGGGGTTTCGAAAGACAAAGGCCAAAAATAGACTAAGTATAGAGCTCACTACCAATCACTTCTGATTAGCACCAACCTATTTTTGTGGCCAAAGAATAATGCTAGAGACTCGGGAGCTTAAGGAATGAAGCAAAGAGTCCTAAGCAAGCTAAAGAGGAAATACTTAATGGAGAAATGATACATAGAAAAAACTAATAAGTATGAAAAGGAAACTCATCTCGTACCAACCACCTTAGGTTGTACCGACATCAATTTTAGGAGCTAGATAGTTTGGAACTTCTAAGGGGAAGTACAGGGGCTCTGCAGGTCATGTTGAAGGTGTTTGTTTATTCAGCTCATGTTTGAGGGCGATCTAGTAGCCTGATGATAGCTTTGAGACTTCGATGATGGTAACTCAATGGTGAATGAAGTTAGGTTCCGATGATGGCGACTCGATGTTAAAAGGAGTCGTGAGTATGGTTGTCCAAAAACGGCAGGTTCTAGGAAAGGTGACAGTGGATAGAATGTTGAATGGTTCTATCATGGAAAGAAGGAATGTGGAATGGTTCCTTGAGGATAATGGAGACTAGATAGAGGAAAAAAGGGCTCAGATATGCATGTTAAGTCATTGTTGATACTTGAAGTGTTTTCTGATGTACCTAAAGTAGGGGTATTGTGAGTGCACTCATGGGGACTTTGTTTGGCTGACCCGGATCGGTTAAATGGATCTGTATACCATGGAATGGTGGAATGGGTCTAGTATCAGCTTCATGCTAAAGACAAGTACGCTGACAATTGGGATTTCCATTAATCCTTGGTAGGTGAAAGGTCATATGAGTTATCATATATCCAGAGCATACTAAGTGATAGTGAGGATTGTTTAATGGATGCTATGTTTACTTTGATTGTTTCCCCGGTAGTTTATCAATATAGGGACGTCATTTGAGATAGGTATTGTGGATAGAGATACCCGAACACCTCTCACCATACTTAGTTTGCAGTACACCTTTATAATGTCGTAGAGGAACATATTATGTTGTTATGTGCTAACTCTTTGGTTATAGGGACAGGTTGGGTATGGTTCGTATACCCTTGTTCCTTATTATATCGACTTGTATAATATTTTGAGATTCATTTATTGCTCACATCAGATTGTTGTCCGACTCAAGGTTTTATGTTTTTCTTCTTATTATCTCAGGTACTCTTAAACGAGTAGACTAGATAGTAGGTCTAGGTGTATGCGGTGGTAGCGTAGTGGATGATCTAGATGGAGCTTTCTCGTATTATATATGGATATTCTATTGCTTATTTTGCTGTGTAACACTATGGAGCCTAGGTAGTGTTTTCTTTTCTATCATGAGATGGTTTATTTGATTTTATTCTTGCTTTGTACATACTCTGTTACTATATTATATAACTCTGTGGATCTATGCTCTGATATTTGGTTCACTTAGTCATTACCATCTGTTCTGTTTTATTATTGAGATTATTATTATATTTTATTCAATGCGCTATGTGATATATGACAGGTTCTGTGTTGTTTTATTTTTTAAACCCTTGACAAACCTCCTACATCGGTCGGACACAACAACAATACAATATTTAGTTAACTTGGGTGTCGATGGTGTAGGGCGGTCATCACACCAAGGGTGAAGAGAAGAGAAATGATCACAAAACCTTTCGTATATCTCATAGCGCATCGACTAAAATACAAATATGAACACCAATGATATAAAGCAGGCGAGATAGTAATAACGAAATGAACCACAAATATTAGAGTGCATAGGTTCATGCATTTATACAAGCAGAAATAGAGTCTATACAGGTGGAAATAAACTCAAAGTACAACTGTCTATAAATAAAATAAAAAACACTATCTAGGCTCAATAGTGTCACACAATGGAATAAGTTACAATATGAGAAAGTTCCATCCTCACTTCTCCTCTGTATAACAATCACATACCATCTAAACCTGCTATCTAGTCCACTTATTTAAGAGTATCCGAAATAATAAGAAGCAAAGCATAAAACCTCGAGTCAGACAACTATTTGGTGTGAGCGATAATAAATATAAAAATATTATACATGTCGATATAATAAGGAACAAATATATAAGAATCATACTTGACCTATCCTTGCAACCAAAGAGTCACCATATGATAACTATAATATGTTGCTCCATTATCATCATAAAGATGTACTACATCTTAAGTATATCATTATGCATCTAGGTATCCCCATCATAGTACATACATCATATGACATCCCTAGAGTGACAAACAATAGGAAAAGCAATAACAATAAACAATCCTCATCGTCACTCAATCTGCCCTGGATATATAACTCGTATGACCATTCATCTGCCAAGAATTAATGGAAAAATCTCGATTTTCAGCGTACTCACCCACCAGCCCATAGCTGATACTAGATCCATTCCACCAATCTAGGGTATACAGATCTATTCCACCGATCCATGGTAGCCATTTCAAATACCCAATGAGCATCCTCAGAATACCCCTAGTGACGAATACAACAGAAAACACTCTAAGTATCAACGATCCCTTAACACATGTGTCTAAGGCCTTTCCTTGCTCTACATAGTTTCCATTCATCCTTATGGAACCATTCCATATTACTTTCTTTCCACGATAGAACCTTTTTACATTCCATCCACGGGTCACCCTTCTTAGAACCTATACTTGTGGATAATCATCATCACCACTCCATTCAACATAAAGCCATCGTCATCGGAACATAACCCCATCACTATCGAGTTACCATTATCGAAGTCTTGAAGCCATCATCCTTCATCGTGAAACCATATCACAACTGAATGTAAAGGAACAAACGTATTTAGCACGATTTATGGGACATACTCTTCACCCCCGGAAGTTTGGCCAAGATTGGCTTCTTCAATTCATGTCAATACCAATATGAATTGCTTAGCCAAAAATTTAGCTAAGTCTTTCACACCCCAACATCTTCGCTTTTGGATTGCATTGACCTCCTTTCCTCAGTGCCACACTCCTCAAGTCCTTCAACACTCCCCTAGGCCCAAAATAAGGTTGGTATCGATCAAAAAGAGATCCGTGCTGATATGTTGATCTTTACCAAATTTTGGGGTTAAGTTCCCATTTTTGTTTCCGTGCCTTCCCTGAAGTCTTTCCCGAAGTTTCACATCCTAAGTCCCGAAACAACTACTTTTATCGACCACATCTTCAAATGCTACTAACCTGAATCGAGCAACCAAATCACCTCCAATTGATCTGCGGCAAGAACTGCAAGCTCCCCAAACTCCCCCCAATAACATCTCCAAGTCTTGTTCGATTTTAAGCTCGTTTGACCATCGTTTTCCCAAATGGACAACCACATCATATCTATTATAAAAGCACTAACAAGCATATCAAAGGAATACATGAAATAGAAACCATCATCCATAAGCATACAATCAACACACAGTCCACCACTACCGCATACTTCTTCATCCAGTCCATCCCCAAAATGATCCCAAACCCAACGAAACACAATATAAAGCAATCACAAGCAAAAGAGCATCCACGACTCGATAAAACAAAACCATGATAAACCATACAAAGACTAATGGAGCCTCCGGTAGGGTTTGTTACTACTAAGGGTCGGTTAACTATTGCAGGTCTCAATCCCAATCTATCTACCAGGTTATTAGATATAAAAGAATGTGAAGTCCCAGTATAAAAAAAAAACATGTATGGAAACACCATAAATAGAAAGCATACCTTGAATAATGATACTTTCCTCTTCTTCTTCATCGAGCGAGCACTTGACGAAGTTAGGACAACATCTAAAGCAGACGACACCACTTACTTCTATTGCACTAGTTCTGGGCAACATTTTTGCATATGTCCAAACTTTCCACAGTATAGCAATTCTTCTTTCCTTCAGACTTGCAATCCCTAATCAATGGCCCTTCTCCATAATCATAGCAAACATGATCCCACTTTGTCATCTTCTGAGCATTTTTCCCTTGAAATTGCTTCCTCTTCCCATTCCATTCTTCCTGCCTCCACCATCATGTCGTGGCTTTGGCTCTTCGTTAACTATAGCGGACTTGGGTTTATGGTACAAACTCTCAAGTCAGAGGGCTTTCTCAACTACCTGCTCAAATGGCTTATCGATGTGCCCTACCAACTTCTACCCTAAGTTGTCATCTAACCCTATAATCATCTTTTCATTCTTCTTCAACAGAGTGTCTATAAAGGACATCCCGTACTTTGATAGAGAATCAAAATTAGCAACATGTTTAGAGATGACATATCTCCCTACTTCAGCTCTGCAAATTTTCAACATGACACCAACTTTTGAGCAACCGGAATAAAGTTCTCCTCAAATCAGTTTTGAAATGGTCCCAAGTAAAATGGTCCTCAAGTGTGGCAACCTTAATAGCGTTTCACTAGTTTATAGCTCTATCTTGGAGTTGTCGAGAAGCCAGTCTCCTCATCACGTCATCCAACTCTAAGTCATTGAAAATCCTCTCGTAGGTGTCCAATCAATCCTGCACTTCCATTGCCAATTCGTTTCTTGGAACAGTTTGCCATCAAGACCACAAATTCCTTAATTAGCTTAGCAAAATTGACTTTGGGCACCTACACTTGAGCGCCACCACCTATAGTAACATTGGGAATAACCGCTTCGCCATTTTATATCATTTTTGCCATCATCACGTTTAACATAGCTTGCAAGTCAGGGTTAGCAGCCCTTGAGCCTGCTCCTTCCATGATTCCATAGATGAAGTTTCTTGTAGCGTTTCTAATATGCCTACTCATATTGGTCTGTAATAAGAATGATCATTCTCTTATAAAGAAAATCACACCAATGGTACTCGTGTATGCATATGACTTATATACTGTATATATTAGTATATAGTTTTGAAAGCCAAAATATATATCAAGCATGCTCTCTCTCGTATATATACGCTCTTAGTCCAGCTTAAGGTGCGAACTCTTTCCCTATCTCTCAACTAGACCAAGGTATCAACTCGGGTTAATGACGTAACCAAGAGCTCTAATACCAAATGCGATGACCGCCCTACAGTCCAACTCCAAATATTCTTGAAGAATGCATTGCTAGGTGCCCAACCGATGTAGAACAATAGGCAAAGGTGAAGAGAAGTGAAACAATAACAAAACCTGTCGTATATCTCACAGCGTATCGAATAAAATATAATAATAATAATAATAATATACATCCTTGATATAAAACTGGTGAGAAAGTAATAACTAAATGAACCAAAAATATTAGAGTGCACAAGTTCATGCAGTTATACAAGCAGAGATAGAGTTTATACAACTGGAAATAAACTCAAAGGACAACTGTCTCTAAATAAATAAACGAACGCTGTTTAGGCTCTATAGAGTCATAGAGTGGAATAAGCATAAGTAAGTCCATATATAATATGAGAAAGCACTATCATATGCTTGTCCTCTGTACAACAACTATGTACCACCTAAACTTGCTATCTAATCTACTCAGTTGAGAGTACTTGAGATAATAAGAAGCAAAGCATAAAACCTTGAGTCAAGAAACAACTTGCTGTGAGTGAAAAGAAATCTCAAAATACTATACAAATCGATATAGTAAGGAATAAAGGTATAAGAATCATACCTTACCTGTCCCTGCAACCAGCACATAACAACTATAATATACTACTAAACTATCATCATAAAGGCGTACAACATCCTAAGTATAATGTCGGGTGCCTAGGTATCCCCATTATAGTACCTACTTCATATGCCATCCCTAGAGTGACATACAATGGGAAAAGCAACCATAACAAACAAAGCATTCATCAAACAATCCTCATGTCACTCAATGTGTCCTAGATATATGATAATTCGTATGATCATTCCTTTGCCTAGGGTTAATGGAAAAACCCATGTTTTCAATGTACTCGCCCATTTGCCCATAGCTGACACTAGATCCATTCCATTGATCTAGGGTATACGAATCCATTCCACTGATCCGGAGTAGCTATACAAAGTACCCAATGAGCATCCTCACAATACCCCTGCTTATGAGTACAATAGAGAGAGTTCAAGTATTAATGATTCCTTAACATGCATATTTGAGCCCTTTCCTTACTTCATCTAGTTTCATTTATCCTTAAGGAACCATTCTACATTCCTTTCTTTCCATAATAGAACTTTCCAACATTCTATCCGTGGGTCTCCTTTCCTAGAGCCTGCTCTTGTGGATAATCATCCTCACAATTCCATTCAACATTGAGCCATCATCATCAGAACATATCTCCATCACCATCAAGTTACCATCTTTGAAGTCCAGAAGCCATCATCCTTAATCATACTACCACATCATAACCGAACATCGGTGAACAAACGAATACCTTCAGCACGACCTATAGGACATACTCTTCGCCCCTGGAAGTTTGGCCGATATTGACCTCTTAATTTAGGTACCAATATGAATTGCTTAACCAAAATTTTGGCTAAGTCTTTCATGCCCTAACTTCTTCCCACTTTTCTTGCTTTGAGCCTCTTTTCTTGCTTGCACGGCCTGTGGGACATACTCTTCGCCCCTGGAAGTTTGGCCATGATTGGCCTCTTAATGTAGGTACCAATATGAATTGCTTAGCCAAAATTTTGGCTAAGTCTTTCATGCCCCGACTTCTTCCCTCTTTTCTTGCTTTGAGCTCCTTTCCTTAGTGTAATACATTCAACACACATGATTCATCCAAACACGATTAACATAAAAGGTACTACTTAAATCTAGTTTTATACAAAGATGATAGTATAATTCAAAAGATATTTAAAACCATTTAAAAACCATTACTATCTTTTTTAAATTTGACCATAAACATATATGAAGGTTAAATTTAAGTTTGAAATCATTTTGATATAGAAACCGTATCAAAAATATCATTTTTAACTATATGGACATGCATAAGATAGTGAGAGATCAAAAATCACTCACCTAATACCAAACTTACCTATTTAATCCCCAAATAAGAAGTGGACAGCAAGCCATTCAAATTTTCAAGTAATCAATATGATAGATCTCCAAATCCCTTTGCTAATTACACTTCTAATGATGGTTTAGGCTAAGATTGCTATGAAAAAGATGAGCTTTTTTAATCAAACTAAGTTTAATAAAGGTTCAGAACTATTTTTGGGAAATGGAAAATGATTTAGATCTTTCCCATTAGTCCTAATTAGGCACGATTCCTAAAACATGTTAGTGGGCTAAAGTTTAGGTTTAACTAATCACCCACTAATCTGGTCAGCAACAGCCATATCCCTTAGGCGGTGAGTCCATTTTCCTATTATGACCACTCTACGGAAAGAGAAATCATCATCCCGATCTAATAGTGGTGGTTTTAGACCCCAATTCAACCCCAAGTAAAATTTATTGGTCTTATAAGAATTTCTAGGTCAAAACTTTTCGACAAAAATTCTAAGTATTGAAAATGTCCCTAGTAATCATTTTTCAAAAAATTTAGAGTCATACAACCTCATATAATCTAAATAATAATATTTCACAATCCTTCGATACATAAAATATGAGCCATTACAGGTGACATGTCTTCTCATTTGGAAAGGTATTTTATGTATTCCAGAAGATATTCATGACATGATGAAAAATTATGTGTACTGGAAGTTATGGAGCATATTGATGAGGTTTTATTTGAGTATCATTGTTCTAGGATGACTGTTTATACTAGTGGCAACAAGATGTATAGGGATATGAAGAGCGTTTTCTATTCGTCAAAGATGAAGAGACAGTTAGCGTAGTATATTGTTAGATGCTTGACTTTCCACTAAGTTAAGACTGAGCAAAAGAAGCCAAGTGGACTATTATTGGCCAGATATTCCACAGTGGAAGTGGAAGCAAATATCGATGGACTTTGTAGATGGACTACCAAGGAGCAGAAGAGGAAACAAGAGCATTTCGCTCATAGCTGATCCATTGACCAAATACGATCATTTCATTCTAGTACGGACTACAAAGACAACACTATTAGCTACTTCGTATGCGAAGGAAGTGATTCAGTTACATAGAATTTTAGCGAGCATAACTATTGATAGAGATCCACTTTTTATTAGTGAGTTTTAATGGAGCCTTCAAGATGCATTAGTTATAGAGTTAAATCAAAGCACCACTTATGTAACATCCCCCATTTTGAGTCTCGAAACTAAGCGCTATGGATGCTATAGTCATCCATAGTATTAATTTTTAGGGACAAATTGCGGTCATGTTAATTGTATCAATAATATCGGATGCACATGAATATGAAATTTTTCAAAACACCATTCATTAGTTAAACTTTCACATTACATTCCAGAAATTAAATTTCACATTCATTCCATAATCTCATTCGATCCCACGTTCAGAGAAAATATAATAATTATAAAATACTCTAAGTGCGGCATATGAAGATGCCTCCTTAGTCGATCAGAGTCGTTACATCTATTTAAATAAGAAACAACATGGTGGAAAAAGGCTCCTAATAATAGTTAGCTTGCCTCCTGCGCATTTCCGGAAGCTTATTCGTCTAACCTGAAAATCCCTACTCTCGACCAAGACAAATGAGTACCCGAAAGTTCTAGGGGAAAAACAAAAACTTCGGGTTAGACAAAAAGTATGGTATGAATAATAATATACCATCTCGAACCAAAATAGATATATAGTAAGACAACGTTGGTTCGTGGAATGAATTTTTCCCTCACTAATATATTGTTTAATCATGTCAATCACAAATCATGCACCTACAACCACAATGGTTAGAATAATAATAACATGATCATATGCATGTATGCAACATGGGTAAGTCCAACTAATCTATCCTCCGTTGGCTATGCACAGCCAGGATTTACCCTTCCTAAAATAGACTATCTGTCTCAACTCAAATGGAATATCCATCTCAAATCATAGTTTTCATGGGACCACTATGAACCTAATGGTTTTGCAGGTCAACCAACGACCTATCGAGCTAACTCGGGCCATAACTTAAACTGATATTCCGAAATCTCCAAATAGGTTAGGAGGAATACTAATCTCCAAATACAGTTAAGAGTAAACAAAACATTCTTAGGAGCAACCAATAATAAAAATCTCCAGATACAGTTAGGAGAATCCCCAAATACAGTTAGGGGAGAACAACTTAAGCAATACTGTGAGCATATAAAGCTATGAGTTTTCTTCTGTGCACACAAATCCTTCTAGTCTCACTAATAATATAGCCCAATGCATTGAAATCGCGGACCTTTACCAACCGGCATCTAACAGTTGAAGCATAGGGCATGGCCCTACACCAATCCCACTTAATGTCTTATCTGGTTTTGAATCCCTGAGTCATATCGTTTTGATCAATTTAGGGCATCCTAACATATTAGATCTATCCGATTTTATGGATACAATTCTACTCACTCAGGAGTTAAATCCAACCATACTCGCTGTTAGGACAACCTAACTAGTTATTCTGATCTCAAATCCCAAAATGCAATGTTGGGTCATAATAATTGAGCAAGACAATGATAAATGTGTAATTTAACGGATCAAGTAATTACAAGAACATATCATATCATCCATCCAATATGTTCAATCAGTAATCATTGGCATTGCAAAATTACTTAATCTTAAGTAATAATTTGCAAATTCCAACAAAATAGGCTAGACACCAATTTATTTCCTTGAAAACATTTATTTCTATATATGATTAATCCTTTAAAATCGTATTTTAAAACAAGGGAAACATAGTCCATTACATGGCCAAAATATTATGCCAAAATGCAGTCCTTTTTGAAATAGTTTTCCTTACTTATGATATCAAAAGGAGGTTGTCAAACCTCTAAACTTGGCTTTAAGTTTGCATAGTATAAAGCTTTCAGCTTATAAAGTATAAGATATCGAATATGAAAGTTTTCGGTATCATTACCATAAATTACTTGATATTGAAAATATGGACTTGAGGCATCATTACCTCAAAATAATTGATATTGAAAATAAGAACTTGCGGCATCATTGCCTCTAAACTACTGTTGTCAAAGTCGTAAACCTACGACATCATTTGCACTTTAAAGTGGATGTCAAAAACTATAACTTACGACATTCATGCCGCTTAGTATGGATATCGAAAACAAAGGGTGATAATGGACATCGAGTTTTACACCAATAAAGGATGTCGAACTTTAAAACCTAAATGCATATCCTTAAAACAAAGCGGGTTGCCACTTTGGTAGAGTTACGAAGCCTATGATATCGAATGATGCCGAAATCCTATGCATTTATATGAACAGATTCATTTAATACCTACCTAAGTATATATCATATGCATCCCTTCATGTCGATGTCGCAATTCATGACTGCTATCAACATTGGCCATTATCAAGGATTTCGATACTCTAATCAAACGACATGGAAATTTCATAATCAAACTCAAAACTGTTTTATTTCCATATAAAGTCATTTATTTTCACTAACTATTGTCCCCTGTCAATTCTCTCTTGGTTAATAAAATGCTTTACCATATTCTTTTTAGAAAAAGTGCTGCAATGTTAATTTACTTTCTCCAAAATAATTTGCAAGCCATTCAAATTATATTATTATTTTAATATAATTTATTAGCCTTTCTAGCTTAATAAATTAATAGAAAATCATAATTACTCGGGAAAAATTCCCAAAAATCACTAAAAATAAGAATTTACATATTTTTTCTCATATAAAAACTTTAAGGCCGAAATAATTAATTAATTATTTTTAATAATTAAAATCCAAAATAAACACATTTTCCATCTTAGGAATTCATAAAAATGTTCATATTAACTTGGGAAATTATGAAATTGAACCCATCTCCAAAATAATGTTTTACACAACATAAATCATCACTTAATCCAACAATGATATAATGAATCCATACATGACATATTATCGTAATCAAGTCGGAAATAGATCATAGATTCAAAAATAAACATAAAAATTTTTCCTTAATAGATTTGATATTGATTATTTTTTCCTTACGCTTCCTCTTTGGATTTGTTAGGTTCTCCTTTTCTTATTTTACTAGTAATGGCCGGCCTCCCTTTAGCTTTTGTTTTGATTAAGAACATAAATGAGAAAACGAACGGGAAAATGTGGTTTGGGGAATGGAATAAGGGGCAATTCCCATTTTGCCATGCTCATTGGTTTCTTCTATTCTATGTTTTAAATCAATCTTATTAATTGGTTACTTAATCCAGACCTATATTAGTAAGCAAATCTCATTCTCCTTATCAAACCACACATTTACTCTATTCCTGAATAATGTTAAATAAAAATTATGGGTGTTTTACAGGCTCCTCCTTAAAGAATTCGTCCTTGAAATTACGATAAGGATAATAATAAGCATATCAATCATGCAAACAATACTAGCCTATTTGACTAGCAAAAGTCTATATATAATAAATATAGAACATACCCTCAAAACAATGCAGGATAAGTCTCTTTAATCCCCCCTTCCATCTCCTAAGTACAGTCTTTCACGTTGTCACTCCATTGGACTTTCACTAACTTGACTGTCCTATTCCTTAATTTTTTCTCATTTCTTGCTACAACATGTACTAGTTGTCTAAATGTCATATCTGGTTCCACTACTAAATCTTCCAATGCAGTCGGAGTAATAGTAGTCTTTGGATCATCCACACACTTTTTAAGATAAGAAACATGAAAAACATTATGGATCCCTACCAAACTATGGTAACTCTATCCGATAAGCGAGTTTCTTGATCCTCTCTATAATAAAAAATGGACTTGCATATCTCGGTGCCAATTTCCCCGTCTTTTCAAACTGTACCACACCCTTCATCGATGATACTTTAGAAAAAATGTAGTCTCCAATTTAAAACTCTAAATCCTTACGCTTCTTATTTGAGTAACTTTTCTGCCTAAACTGTGCTTTCTTCATCCGTGCTCGGATCAACTCAAAATTTTCCATGGCTTCTCTCACCATATATGGACCAAGAATTAATCTATCTTCAGTTTCTAACCAACATGTTAGCGAATTGCACAGCCTTCCATACAAAGCTTTGAAATGCGCCATTCTTATACTGGTCTGATAAATTTTATTATAGGAAAACTTGATTAAGTGTAAATGGTCTTCCTATGACCCTCCAAATCTAGTGCACAATCCCTCAACAAATCTTCAAGTACCTTATTGACCCTTTTTATTTACCCATCCATCTAGGGGTGATAAGCGGTACTCATCTTTGGCTTATTACCTAACAGTTCTTGTAGACTCTTCCAAAATTCACTAGTGAACAAAGTGTCTCTATCACCGATTATACTACTAGGAATCCCAAGTAGTATAATAATATTCTTCATGAATAACTTTGCCAAAGTAGGTGTCATTCTTGTCGACTTAACGGGAATAAAATATGCACTCTTGGTCAGTAAATCTACCACAACCTAAATACTTTCCTTTCCCTTATTCGACCTTGGCAACCCATCGATAAAATCCATGAATATAGAATACCATTTCCAAACTGGTACATCTAAAGGTTCAAGTAATCCCACTTGGCTTCCGATGCTTGGCTTTTACTTGTTGGAAATTTAAACATTACTTCACTCATAAGCCCACATCTCTTTTCACCCCTTCCCAAAAGAAACTCCACCTCATATCCTAATACATCTTAGTATGTCTAGTATGAATAGTAAACTTTAATCGACGACACTCCCAAAGAACTTTCTTCCTTAGGTTGCAAACATCTGGAACACATAATCGTCCTTCCTTCCTTGATCATCCCTTCTATTCAAGACTAAAAATCCTTTAAATCATCAATCTCAATTCCACCTTCCAATCTTCTAATCCATTCAGCTAATAATGGATCATCTCTCTGCTTTGAAGCAATCCTTTCGACCATCATCAGTTGAACTTCCAAACATGACAATATGGCAGTTACCTAACTAGAGCTAGCCGTTGATATTAACTGCAAACCACAAGTAGTCAATTCTTCTAAGTCCTTGCATTCTGCCAACATAGCCAACACCACATTCTGATGTTTTCTGCCAAGTGCATCTGCCACTTTATTTCCTTTCCCTGGCGTATACTCAATACCAAAATGAAAAGCTACTAAAAACTGTAGCCATCCCTGCTGTCTCATATTCAACTCCTTTTGAGGGAATAAATACTCCAAGGACTTATGATCTGCAAATAGCTCGAATCTTTCTCCCAAAAGAGAGTGCCTCCACACTTTCAGAGCATAAATCACTGTTGCCAACTCTAAATCATGAGTCGGATATCTAATTTCATGTGGCCCAAGCTGTCGAATAAGGAAGGCAATCATTTTACCTCTTTATATTAAGATGGTTCCTAGCTCTGACCCACATGCATCCATATACACCACCAAATCTTGATTTCCACCTGGAACAACTAATACGGGTGCATTGGTCAATAAATGTTTTAGCTTTAAGAATGTTTCTTCACATTTATCGGCCCAAACAAACTTTACATCCTTCCTTGTTAGTTTATTCATAGGTGCCGCTATACGAGAGAAATCCTTGATGAATCTCTGATAATAGCCAGTTAGTCCAAGAAAAATTCTTATCTCGATCACAGTCTTGGATCTCTTCCAATTATTAACAGCCTCAATCTTAGTTGGATCTACTGAAAACCCTTTTTATGAAACTACATGACAAAGAACTTCACTTCTTTCTTCCGAAAATGACATTTTGAAACCTTCGCTTTTAGTTGATGCCGCTTCAATGTTTCTAGCAGTATTTTGAGATGAATTTCATGATCTCGTTCATTCTTAGAATATATCAGAAGTTCATCTATAAACACTAACATGAATCTGTCCAAATGCTTTTGGAAGATCTGGTTCAACAAATTCATAAAGTAAGCAGATGCATTGGTCAGTCCAAAGGGCATGACTTACCATTCATACGAACCATATCTTGTTCGAAACGTCATTAATGGAATGTTCTCTCCAGCCACTCTCAATTGATGGAACACGGTAACTAAATACAACTAGGAAAACATTTGGACACCATGTATAAGATCTATTAGAAACCCAAAAGCTCATTTATCACGGTAGTCCTGTAACTGGCTCAAATACATCTACAAACTCTCTTGCAATAAAAACCCGATACACTTCATCCTCACTTCCATTGCATCCAATAGAGCACAAACATCGAAATCGGCATTATCTACTGAGTATATAATTCAATCAGTGCTATTAAGGTGTCTTAATGACATCTTCCTATTCTGGGAAAATATCCCACCATATCCGATTAACCAATCGATACCCAGAATAATCCCAAGACCCACAAAATCAAATACATATAAATTGCAAGCAAAGGCCTGACCTAGTAACTCAAATTTTAAATGGTCACTTTCTCATCCACAGAGTTGCATACCCTCCTATCGAATTCCCAACCCTTAAGGAAGTAACAAGGTATGATGGTTGTAGATTTAACTTATCTACCAAATAATGAGAGATAAAAGAATGTGATGCTCTAGTATCAAATAATACTTTATCAGATGTGCCGTGAATCAAAAGCGTACCTCCCATCATAGACTTTTCTATCTCCTCTACGATTAGCCTAGATGCAGATGGCTCTAGAGCAAAGGCTTTCCCTTTATCAGCCTTGGCCGGTTCGTGACACTAATTCTTGAAATGCCCTATCTGATCGCAGTTGAAACACTTTACACTTTTCTTTTCCATAACCTTCTTTCCCTTACTAGTCCAACACTCATGAGCATAGTGCCCTTTCTTGTCACACTTAAAGTAAACAACATTTGCCTACACTTTCTTGGCAACTCCGCCCTTCTGAGTTCCCTTCTTATGAAAGAACTTTCTTTTCTTACCTTGAAAACCTTGAGTCTCTACAGGCTTGTCCTTTCCAAATGTAGAAAGCATTTTTTTCATTTCTTAATGCCACCACCACATCAGTTGGGTCTTTGAGATGCGGCATAGTTTCCCTAGCGATCTATGGCTTCAATTCATGAATGAACTTCCCATTTCTCTTAATCACCAATATCAATGGTAACATATCCATATCTGGACAATTCATCAAACTTAGTTGCATATTCCAGTACAGACATCTCTCCTTGCTGTAATTCAGTAAACTTCCTGAGAAAAGTTGACTTAGCTATCATAGACAAGAATCTTACCTCAAACCTTCTTCTAAAGTCAACTCAAGTCGAATTCTCCTCTAGTACTCCTACAGTCACACTGTTCCAGCAATACAATGTAGCTCCTTGCAACAGTCTAGATGCCAACCTCCTCTTCCACTCAAAGTTTAAGCCTAAATCAGCAAAGATCCTCTCACAACGCAATAGCCAATTCTCAACTTCAATATCATCTTCTATTCTAATAAAAGGTTTTCCTCCAAGTCGGTTGTAATCTTGGCTCAAACATAGTGTAATTGTTATGAGAAGGTACTTCGAGATTAGCACCTCTTGCATTTCCACTAACCAAGCCAACTGTAATTCCAGCTTGCATCATATTCATGAATGACTGATACATGTCTCCATATCTACTAGTGGGGTTCCAACATTCAAGTTAGCATTTGAATACGGGTTAGCATTTGCTTGTCGACTTGGATTCCTTCTAGTATTGGGTCGAACATTTCCCTTGGTTGTGGTGCTTCCTCCACTAGATTCACTCTTCCGTTTCCTACTTCCATATCTTGCTTTCTCGTAATCTGCATACAAGCCTTAATAAGATACAGAAGAACGATTTAAGAGGGATGGGAGAATAGTGGTAGAATACATATTTATATATATCAAATACAAGTATTTTACTATAGTGTTATCTCATACCCCAATCTTATTGTATGATTTATTAGGATTATGTTTTCAAAATCTTTTAATCTTTTAAATTTACGTAAACCTATGCACTGATACCAAGTTGTAACATTTTTTGAGGCCCAAAATTAAGTGCTACGGATGCTACAGTCATCCATAGTATTAATTTTCGGTGGTAAAATGCGGTTATGTTAATTGTATCAATAACATCAAAAGAATATGAATATGAAATTTTTCAAAACTCGGTTCATTAAATAAACTTTCACATTACATTTAATAAATAAAATTTCACATTCATTATATAATTCTATTCGATCCCACGTTCAGAGTAAATATAATAATTACAAAATACTTCAAGAGCAACATATGAAGATGCCCTATTGGTTGATCAGAGTCTAATACTTGATAGATACAACTTATGTCATTATATCCATTCAAATCAAAAACAACACGGTGGAAAATAAAACCTCCAAATAATAGCTAGCATGCTTCCTACACGTCTTCGGAAGCTTATTCGTCTAACCTGGAAATTTATACTCTTGACCTACTCAAATGAGTACCCGAGATTTAGGGGGAAAAAATAAAAACTTTGGATCAAACAAAAAGTCTGGTGTGAATTATAATATACCATCTCGAACTACAATAAATATCTAGTGAAACCACGCCGCTTAACAGAATGGGTTTTCCCTTAACTATTATCTTGTCCAAATATGTCAATCACAAATCATGCACCCACAACCATAATGGTTAAAATGATCGTAACATCATCGGTTGCATGTATGCAACATGAGTAAGTCTGACAAATCCACCCTCCTAGGGTTATGCACACCAAGGGTTTACCTTTTCCAAAATAAACTATCTATCTCAAATCAAATGGACTATATGTCTCAAATCATAGTTTTCAAGGGATCACTACAAACTTAATAGTTTTGCAGGTCAAAATAACCTATCGGGCTAACTTGGGCCATAACATAATTGGATATTCTAAAATCTCCAAATACGGTTAGGAGGAATACAAATCTCCAAATACGGTTAGGAGTAAACAAAACAATCTCCAGATACGGTTAGAAGCAATGAATAATAAAAATCTCCAGACATAGTTAGGATAATCCCCAAATACGGTTAGGTGAGAACAACTTAAGTAATACTGTGAGCATATAGAGCTAGAGTTCCCTTTTGTGCATACAAATCCTTCTGGTTTCACTAATGATAAAGCACTATGCACTGGAACGCGGACTTTACCAACCAAGGGCTAACGGCTGAAGCATAGGACATGACCCTACACCAATCCCAGTTAAAGTCTTATCTGGTTTTAAATCTCTAAGTCTTATCTTGTTTATTAGTTCAAGGCATCCTAGTATATTAGATCTATCTGATCTCCTCGATGCAATTCTACTCATTCGGGTGCTAAATCTAATCATACTAACTAGTGGGACAACCTATCTGTCCATTCTACCGTTAAATCCCAAAATGAAATGTTGGGCCATAGTAATATGAGCATGACAATGATAAATGTGTAATTTAATGGATCAAGTAAAAACAAGAACATATAATATCATTCATTAACCATGTTCAATCAGTAATCATTAGCATCACAAAATTACTTAATCTTAAAGTAATATTTCCTTTTCAAATTCCTATAAAACTTGGGCAAGACACCAATTTATTTCCTTAAATACCTTTATTTCTATAGATGATTAATCCTTTAAAATCATTCTTTAAAACAAGAGAACATAACAAATTACATAGCTAAAATCTTATGCCAAAATACAATCCTTTTCGAAATAGCTTTCTTTATTCACGATATCAAAAGGAGGTTGTTGAACCTCTAAACATGGCTTTTGGTTTACATAGTATAAGGCTTTCGGCCTATAAAATGTAAGACATCGAATCTGAAGGTTTCCGACATCATTGCCACGGAATACTTGATATCGAAAATATGGACTTCCAGCATCATTCCCTTAAAATAATCGATATCGAAAACAATAACTTGTAGCATCATTGCCTCTAAAATATTGTTGTCGAAATCATAAACACGCGGCATCATTTGCACTTTAAAGTGGATGTCGAAAACTATAACTTACTACACTCATGCCGCTTAGTATGGATAACGAAAACAAAGAGTGATACGGGACATCAAGCTTTACACCAATAAAGGATGTCAAACTTTAAAACCTGAATGCATATCCTTAAAACAAAGGGGCATGCCGCTTTTGTAGAGTTATTAAACCCATGATGTTGAAGGATGTCGAAATCCTATGCATCTATATGAACAGATTCATTTCATACCTACCTACGAAGATATCATATGCATCCCTTCATATCGGTGTCACAATTCATAACTACTATCGATATTAGACATTATGAGGACTTTGGTACTCTATCAAGCTACATGGCAATTTCATAATCAAACTCAAAATTGTTTTATTTCCATGTAAAGTCATTGATTTTCACCAACTCCTGTCCCTTGTCAATTTTCTATTGGTTAATAATATTATTTACCATATTCTTTTCAGAAAAACTGCTGCAATGTTAATTTACCTTCCCTAAAATAATTTGCAAACCATTCAAATTATATTATTATTTTAATATAATTTATTAGCCTTTCTAGCTTATTAAATTAATAGAAAATCATAATTACTTAGGAAAAATTCCCAAATTACTAAAAATCAGAATTTACACATTCTTTTTCATATAAAAAATTTAGGGCCGAAGTAATTATTTAAATATTTTTAATAATTAAAACCCAAAATAAACATCTTTTCCATCTTAGGAAATTCATAAAATATTCGTATTAACTTGGAAAAAAATAAAATTAAAAATTCATCTCCAAAATAATATTTTATACAACATATCAAAATTTTGAATCAGTTGGAGATCAAAAACTCAAGTTTTACCCTTAAAACCTACTAAATTAATTCCATAAAAATTCCAATAAATCGTCGTTTAATCCAATAATGATATAATCGATCCATACATGACATATTATCATAATAAATTCAGAAATTGATCATGGATCCTAAAATAAACATAAAAAATTGAGATGGATACTACTATTCACCTTAGATTAGGTAAGAGATTGAGATTGATGTTGATTATCTCTACCTTAAGCTTCCTCTTTGGATTTGTTAGGTTTTCCTTTTCTTCTTTTACTAGTAGTGGCCAGCCTCCCTTTATCTTTTATTTTTATTAAAAATGTAAATGAGAAATTGAATGGGAAAGAGTGGTTTAGGGAATGAAATAAGGGTGATTCCCATTTTTCCCTTCCCATTGGTTTCATTTATTCTACTTTTTAAATCAATCATATTAATTGATTACTTAAGACACGACCTATATTAATTAGCAAATCTAATTCTCCTTATCTCACAACACATTATTCTATTTAATTTATCTAATTAAATCTCTTGAATAACGTTAAACAAAAATTAAGGGTGTTACAACTTTTTATCCACAGATAAATGGACCGATTGGGAAGGTGAATAGAAAGATAGAAGATTTATTAACGGAATGCATCCTAGATTATTGAGGATCTTCGGAAGATCGGCTGCCATTAATAGAGTTTACTTATAATATTAGCTTTTAATGAAGCAAATCACCATTGTGTTGGTAAGAGATGGCTAATAGCGTTATACTTGGCCCATACGTGGTTGGAAACACTTCCAATAAAGTGAAGTCAATACGAAAGATGATGAAGACTTCATGGGGTATGCTGATAAGAGGTGTACAGAGCTAGAGTTCATAATAAGTGAAATTGTATTTGTGAAAGCCTCGTCGTTGAAGTATATTATGCTTTTGGCAACATGTGAAAGTTGGCACAACATTTTGTTAAGCCTTTTCGATATTAGAGAGAGGAGGAATGTTAGATTATATAGTGGACCTTCTAGAAAAGTTGACATGAGTTCACAATTTTTCCATGTATCACATCTACGAAAGTGAATCCATGATTTAGCTATCATTACTGAACCAAATTAGCTAAAGGATGTGGAGCTGGAGCCTATAGCACCCCATGGACCTATCTATATTTAGAATATGGTGTGAAGCAACTTATAAATAAAGAAGTGAATTTAGTCCCAATATAGTGTGGTAATAATCCAATGGAGAGTACTTAGAAGCGAGAGAAGAAGATTTGTCATTCCCATCA
Source organism: Allium fistulosum (assembly GCA_030737815.1). Classification (NCBI taxonomy): domain Eukaryota; kingdom Viridiplantae; phylum Streptophyta; class Magnoliopsida; order Asparagales; family Amaryllidaceae; genus Allium; species Allium fistulosum. The sequence continues at coordinate 1,043,331,029 of CM060901.1, read as the reverse complement.
TGAACTCTTTACCAGTATGTTTTCCGCTTACTTATTCTAGACTACTTATGTTAAAATAGTTGTATGATTGCTTTGATCATGTGTGATTATTTATGTTGATGTGAATAGTTATTAGGATTATCCAACATTCTAGACTTACTAGATTACTTAGGGGATTATATGATATATAGATTTTTGATGAGATGTGTGTTCACATTCATTTAGAAATTATATACTTTATATTAGGATGTTTGCATACATGCCTAAATGTAATGATATTTGCACACATGTAGGAGGCCGATAGTTGCATTTCTGCATTTTGATATCACTGCACATAAATCATTCATGTTTATATATGTACGCTGACTCAATTTAAACGTTTTCTTGATTAGATTTCAATTATAAGTATGTATATAGTGTATATGTTTGATATGTTATAGAGAGAAAAATAGAGAGAGCGACTTACATTGTTTGTCCTTTGGAATTTCGAGGATGAAATTCTTTTAAACGGAGATAATGAACACCCCATAAATTTAGATAACTAAAAGAAGATTTAATTAAGGGAAAAATAATTATTTTACTACAGAATGGGTAAAATTGAAATTTTTACAAATAAGTGAATTAAGTGACGACTGCAAAGATCATATTTTGTTGGTCAAATTTTACTATAAGAACATATAAATTGGATAAAGTGATTAAAAGTTATAGTCGAATTTATGTTCGAGTTTGAATTAGGTTAAATTAGGTCCTAAGTCCCATTGGTTCCAAATTATGAATAAACTAAACTCCTAACATTGAAGAAAAGAAGCACGGTTAATTCCAATCCTTTTTTCTTTATAAGCGCACAAAACCATTAACCTAAACCTAGAATCATACATACAAGATAAATTCTCTACCAAATTCAACAAATTTGGAGGTTAAGGAGATCAGAACAAAGAGGGCTGTGTGTTGATACCGATATCAAAAGGACTTGTGTAGATTGGAGGCTAGGGAAAGATTCGAATATCGAAGAAGATTTTAATCGAGACTGGGGTTTTCTCAAATAATAGTGAGCGGAAATTTATTTATTAATATATGTAATATCATATATGCTCTTATTTCATTTTTTGGAGCCTAAGACCATATTCATGAATTAGATATTAGTATATGTTTAACTTGGAGTATTAACATTTGAATTGATATTAGATATAGGTAAATGGCCATTATGGATGAGTTATGACCATGGGTTAAGAAAATAGGAAGAAGATGATAGAGGAAGGTAGGCAACGAACATAGATTAAATACCTTTATGTAAATGATTATAAATAACATATGAGCTCGAAAGTATATAATTGTACTCAGTTAATATATTGAAAAAACCATAACTTTGTAAGGGTAAACATTATGGTGACAATAAATAAAGATGTAGGAAGAGGAAAACTATAATTATCACAAGTTAAGATAATGACGATGGCAGAGACAAGTTGGGTAAGAGGGTAATGTGAATATTTTTTATGAAATGATCGTATAAACCTTATATTATACTTAGATAATGTATATGATGATATTAGTATAGTTTAATTAAAAATTTACAAAACATCAAGTGAAAACATAGAAAATAGAGAAACCTAAAGTTAATGGAAAATTTGACGTCTGAATTTATAGTTCAGATGTCTGAAATTTGAAATAGTAAACCTATAAATTCTTTGTCCATTTTCAGGAAATTCAAACATCTGAAATCATAGCTCAGTTGTTTGAAATCAAGGACCAAATTCCTAAATGTTTTGGCCATACATCCGAAGAACTGAAGGAAATTTTCCATTTGAGATTTAGACATTTGAATAGTGTAAGAAAATGTCTGAATATTATTCAGACGTCTGAATAATTATACCTAACGTTTGAATGTTTTTATGAGCCCAAATTGACTCTGAACCCTAAAAGGCCAGTATAAATAGTTGAAGGCACTTTATATTGATCGAGTAGCAATGCTAGGACGTTATATGATGTATGTAATCTTGTGTAGAGTAACACTTAGAGCTGATGAGTTTTGTGAACACTTATATTGATATAAGTAAAATCGATGAAAATAAATGTGGATAATTTGGTCAGTATATATGGCTAGGTGTTCTCACATATGGTGCAGGGATCGCGGTAGGTGTAGACATCCATCTAGTTCAGTGTAGTGGCTGTAATTTGAATATATTTTTTAGTAGGTCCATTTTAGTAGGGATAAGGATTAGCATACGATCAACCTTTACAAAGATCACATGATGTAATAACTTAAAATTTCATCATTTGATTTTGAATATTTAATTAATTTTGAATATTTAAATAAATATTTTTTAGAATTTAATAACTTATACTCAAATATAGGATTATTTAAATATTTGAATTGTGAATTCTATATTAATTAAATGGATTTAATAACCTTATTTAACTCTTTTTAATTAATAAATAATACCGGCAAACTCATTTTGTAAATTTATTTACAATAATAAACAGTTCGAGTAAATAACAAGAAAACTAATTATCGATAAAACGACTTGATTTTCAGTGACGTACTTTTAAATTAATTTACTTGATTTTTCCATAATATTTAGTTTAATAAATAATTAAAATTTTGTTTTACGTATTTTACGGCAAACAATGCTATTTTGAAATTTTACAGAATAAAATAATCTGTGTATTTTTTTTGTAGATTTGTGATTGTGTCGCATTTTGGTGAACGATCGTAATTTTATTTCTGTCATTCGCGGTTCGTATGCGAATGGGATATTGTGTGGCGAAATACTATGAAACCATCTTTCAAAACCTTTTTCAGTTAAATCAAAATTAAAATTTTGAACTTCCATTAATGTTGATTTGATTTTGATATTAGTTTGCTTGAGAATTTGGTTTAACTTGTGATGGAAGTAAAGAAATTGATTTTGTTTGTAAATATGAGAATATTAACATAACATCACACATATAGTTTCCAATATCCTAGCTTCTCATTTTTCACTCCTCTCTCTCTCTCTCACAATTTTCATTCCTAGGAAAGAAAAAATACACATCCACCTTTCAAAAATTAAAATCAAAAACTACAAGCACCTAAAATCATGAAACTGGTTCGATTGGGTTCGTACGGAGGAAAAACCCACGAGAGTTTGAATGAGTTCGATCATGTTTTAGGGTGATCGACTTTTCCAGTCAGCTTAGGGTTTAGGCGTGGAGGATATTAAGGTGAATTTAGGCGAAATGGAGTGTGGATTCGTGCTTCTCTTGGCAATGGGCTTTTGTGGTGATGATTTTGGAGGGTGCAGTTGCTTTCAGGTTGATGCAAGATTTTAGGTACAATAGCCTTGAGCTGCCAGCTGATTTTTTAGTTGATCGAGCAAGGAGTTTTTGGGTGGAACGTGGGGCATTCACGTAAGTTCTTTGAAGGAATCAGTGGGTGTTCTCTAGGGGAGTATGGAGGAGAGAGGGTGTGAGGCATGGGTGTGCACTATGTACATGTGCACGGTAGTATATTTGGGGAAGATCATTAAGGTAGTGATTAGTTAATTAGTTATAATTAGTAATTAATTAATTTAATTCAATCTCAAAATCTTATAAAATTGATATCTAGCTTATACGAGGTTGTATTCAGACGCGGTAAATTTGCATTGGACTCATATAAATGTTATCTACACAATGGAATTGGATTCGTTGGATTTGAAGCTAGTGAAATTTTGAGCTAAAGTTAAACTTCGTTCGATTTTAGATCAAACCGGAATGTGAAAGCATCGACTAGAATTTTGGTGAGTTTAGTCTACCCTAAATAGACTATATGATATCTATGTTGTTATAGATTACTGTTCAAAGCTTGGATGATAGTTGATAGTTTTAATGAAAGACATAATAATCAAATTATAGTGATTTAATTTTATTACTTTTAACGCAGTTATACTTCGTTGTGATATTTATTTAGCAGAATAAAATACCGTTCTGCTATAATTAAATTGAATATATTATTTTGGACATTTATTGAGTAGAATAAATCACCGTTCTATGCTTGCGAAGTAAAAAGATTATTTTTGAATTCAATTAATATGTGGATTAACTAATAAATAATACGATAGCTATTGATTGCTAATTGTTGATAAAAATATGATTGTTGTTATTGTTTGACTGTTTGTTTGGATTTGAATTCCTGCTTGAAAAGTGGACTGCGTAAATAACCATTATTTTGTAGAGGACTGTTGTAAAGAGACCCTAAGGGGTTTCTCGCCATTATTAATTTACTGTTATATGCATCTTACTTATATTCTTATATTGCTTGTGGTGATGTTTGATTGAAATAATTGTGACATACCGTATGAAATATCATCCCCTTAAACCTTTGTGTGTGTTGAACTTATGCTGCTATATTTATAAAATAAACGTTTGGTCGTGTTTTTGCACTTTGAAAAGTTGTTTAAACTATATTTTCAAGTATTTTGAGAATTTTGAAATTAAAGGATAAGTGTTGATTAAAATCTATAAAAGGAGTTATAAATTTAATTTTCTTGCAGGATAATTAACGCTATTTTAAATTTGTAAAGCGGTTATTAATTTGATTAATTATCTTTCAAGATAATTAATGTTGATTTAAATTTATGAAAGATTATAAATTGGATTTAATTATCTTTTGGGATAATCATTGTTGTTTAAATTTATATAGGTTATTTACCTTAAATATTTTGTAAATTCTTTTCCAATGGGTTTTTAAGGATTGTATAAGTATTTGAAAAGAATTGAAGGTTTAAATATATTCTTAATTATTATTTAACTATAATAAAGTTAATTAGTAAATTTATTAATGATGTTTAAAGTTAATTAATTGATTTAATGAAAGTGTTTTAAAGCTAATTAACTGATTTGACAAAGGTGATTAAAGTTAATTTAACTGGTTTAGTAAAGGTGTTTAATCTCAATTAATTGATTAATTAATTGAGTTGCACATTTGATTAATTGTCTCTTGGTTAAATTAATGTAGATCTAAATTTATAAAAGAATTATATCAATTATCTTTCAGGATGATTAACATTGTTTCAAATTTATAAAAGCATTTTAGTTGGTTTATTATCTTCCTGGATAATAAAAATTGTTTGAAATTTATAAATCATATATTATAAATGAGAAAATATCTTAAAAAGGAATGTTTAAAAATAAAGCTAAGTGTAAATCATTTTGGCTATGTAGTAAATAATGTTTTAGTGACATTTGATTTGACTCTTCTTTTCAATACACTTAGAAATATAAATTTGATTTTAAAAAAGAATAGTTATAAAGAGTGTTTTTAAAAGTGTTTTACAAATATTTATGATGTGAAAATCAAGCATAAGCGTGAGTCAAATGTTTTAAATGATTTAATTTTCATATACAATCATTTTGTTATTCCTATTAGTTGATTTATTGACTATCGATTTCGATTCCGCTATCTACTTTGTGTTTCGTTTATTCAAGATGATTTGTTGCTCTGTTGAGCATTGATAACCTTTGCCGGAAATGACTAAAATAAAAGAGCGAGTGGGGGCCAAGCCATGTGAGATTGCTCCCATTAAGGTATTTTCATGTCTACTGCAGATTGGTTTCCATTTTATGCGCATTGAGATATGAAATACTCGGATTCTTGGTAAGGTTGGCGGGGTCCGACTTGGAGGTTTCCGAGAGCCATCGTAGTTCTCAAGTATATTTCTAGACGTATACTTTCGGTAAGGGGGCGCACCCTCCTAGTCAATGTCGGAAAATTCCTTTTTCTTATTTGATTCAAATCTTTGAATGATTTTCTTAGTGCATCGAGAAGTGCATGTAGCTCTTCTCGATGTTTAATTATTTGTATCCATTCCTTCAGGTCTGATTTTGTTCCGACTTATTTCCGTTCTTTCATCTATGGATGTTGTTCTTGTGAGGTAAACCCGTTTTGCATATAGCGGCATAGTCTTACAAAATTATTCTATGTTTATCATATTACTTAAATTTTCTCACGTTGGTTTTTCAAACTGATCCGGGTGTTATTTTATTATATTGCTTGGGTCAAATTGAGTATTTTTCCATGTTGTCGTTGGTAGGACATGGAGCTTATGGAATAGAGCTGGATGTTCACCTTGCATAGTATTTTATTTTCCACCGTATTAGATTGTGTACCTATTAGCAATTATAGTGTCGAAAAGTTATTACTATCCAGGCTGATGAGGTTTGTTTTTAAATCTAATGTACCTTGCATCTTGGAGTGACAGTTTATAATGTCTTTATTATATATTATATGTTATCATTTCTACCGTGAGACTCTGTTTCCCCTGCTTGTTCGTTTTATTCTATTTCTGCCGTCAAAGGGTTACACATTCCTACAATTACCCAATCCTAAAACAGTCCACGTAAAGCTAACTAGAAACCTATCGGGTTGACTTAGTCCAAAAATATAACCAGATAATCCATAGTCCCTCACCCCACAAGAGGAGATAATCTCATCTTGTCCCATAGAAAAATACAATAGTGAGATTAGCTGCTACGAGTTCCTTTCTTTGCATAGTCTCAATTTCATCTTTCCTTCGGTTAGGCCCTATGTAATGGAATCACGGACCTGACCAATTGGGGGTCAACCAGTTAGAGGATAGGGCACGACCCTACTAATATCTACATGAAATCTTAATCTGGTTTTCAAAATGTCAACGAGTCATGTCTTTTGATCAGTTCGGACATCCTAATGCAAATTTTGATCTTCACGATCCCCTGGATGTAATTCTATTCACTTAGGAGTTTACGTCTAACCATACACACTATTGGAACAAGTCTAACCGGTCATCTATTCCTCCAAATCCCAAGGTGATATTGTTGGGTGATGTGATATATATATATATATATATATATATAAGTTCAACAATTCAATTTATGCAATAATAACTAACCTACGTATAAAAGGGAACATACAACACATCATCAATCAATTAAATATATGTTCAATATAAGAGGAAATTTATACGCAAATTACTTTCCTAAAGTAATAATTCCTTCTTAAAACTTTTTAAAAAATGGGCTAAAACAATTTTTGTAACATCTTGAAATAAGAGGGAATTTAATAAAAGGATTAAATTAAAAATATAATAAGGGCAAAAATGGAATTTTTACAAATGTCTGAATTTGATTATAAAACTTGTGTCGATGCATTCGTAGCAATTTTCTGAACAGTTTTCATACATAACACACTGAAATCGGAGCTAGTATGGAGAAGTTATAGATGTTTTAAAAGTTGAACTCGAAATTAATTAAATAAACAAATAAGGAAATTTAATAATCCTTAAATAAATAGCTCCACCAGTCGATATGTTTATGGAACCTATCGACTCATAGCGATCAACCACCTAATATATAGCGGTCGACCGGTCGATGTGTCAAATCGACAAGTTTGAGATGCCAACGGCCCAGATTTAACGTAATATTTTTACTTAGCGACGAAGTAAGTGGTTAACACACATGATTTAAAAAAATATTCTCATAGGGTTTACCAACGGTCGATTCAAATCCAAAATCTCTATAAATATACAACTGACCTAAATCCTAATTCATTAGAAATCTGTCTGTGTACCGAAACTCTTTCAATTCTTTACTCATTAACTTACAAAATTCTTCAAAATAAACAAGAATAAATTAAATTAATCTAGGAAGATCAAAGAAAGCAAACATTTAATGAATGGTGGAGATTTCTAGGCGAAATTCGAAGGAAAGAATGGATTTGAGGTGAGTGGAAAGATTTTTAAGAAGATGATTTATATGTAGTTTATTTTGATATACCCTGTTTGATTTAGGATGTTAGAAACTAAATTAAGAATTATATTATTTAGATTTAATGGTTAAATTAAATAGAAATTGATTTGTATTAAACCACTTTTTCTAAACCTTTTCTAATCCTCTTAAAATAATTTTCTAATAATGATGTTAATCGCAACCTAGATTTTTTCTATCATTGTAAATCTGAAATCTAAGAAGTCGAATTTGAATAAGAAACTTAGGTAATTAGGTTATTGTAATTGCTCTATAACCCACTATAATGGACATTTGGAAACAAACAATTAATTATTAATCAAACAACCAAAATGAACTAAAATCAAAAATTAAGACTCTAAATTAGTGACGTCTAGTCGTTTACACTACCCGGAGAGGTAGATAGCAAGAGGTCGACCGCCATAGTATATAGCGGTTGATCGGTTGGCGTTTCAAACACACAATCTGAACCTCGGCCTGAGGCCTATGATATAAATAAACTTAGGTACTAGTATATATATTATACACACACATGGATGTTATGGTAGGGAAGCTAATTACCTATGAAGCGACATTTGGATGTTGCGGTGCTGGTTAAATGATATATATCCAACAGGGGTCAATATTCAATTGAGGGCAATCCTATTGCAAATGACACTCATATGAGGTTTTACGGTGAATGCGCAGCACTAACTGATACATGATAAAGAGTGTGGGCCCAACATAATGGGAATTCCTGGGTATTAACGGATTATGATGCGTCGTGATGTTGGTTGTGGTTGGACCCCACCGCATGCAATAAGAAGCAATTATCTTATAATTGAGAGATGAACACGAATGTAGATAATGCAACACTTTGGCGAGTTGGCATTGCATGCTCAACTTCAATTCGTAACAGGGATATGAGTAGTCATAGTTGTGGGAAACTTAATGCCAAGGTAGAAATTATAGGGAAACCTACGTGGAATAGTTTAGGTAGTTATTAGCCGATCGGTAGTTGTCTAGAGGTTCAATCAATTGTTCGGTCCTAAACATGAGCCTATATAAGTAGTTAGTGTAGGTGTGTATTTAGCTAAGCCCCTTAAGTCAAGAAACTTAGTAATACATGGGCACTTGTAGAACACCCTAGGTCATGTAGTATCATTGAAGTCAACTGCATTTGATCACCATATATTAATAATGTACTCATTTACCAGACTTTTGTCTGCCCACCCCTTTTCCTTTCTTTTTCTCACCACATAAGAACAGGGCAGCATGTGATAAGCCCCTGATTAGTATGTGGAGGGGCAAGATTATCATTAGAGTTACTTGTCATTTTATTTTACTCTACTTGTAACTATCTACCTTGTTCAGTACTTAGTATTTTATCAAACTGTGTATCGTGTTTCTATGTACGCTGGATTCGACCACGTACTATTTTCTAAGATTGTGTTTTGATATATTTTCTGAGATTTTTGTTTTCTATATTTATATTTTGTTTCCTTCCGCTGTGAGTTTTTAAACTATGGTATAGCTTAGATCATATATGTACGTCATTAGTCTCTTTATTATTTTAAAAACCTAGATAGCTCGTGCTTCATCGCACCGACGTGATCCAAAAGCCACTCTAGGCTTTAGATTAGTGTGTCGGAAGGTGCAAGTTGTCACATTTGTATCAAAGCCCAGGTTTGACATTCCTTAGGGATTAGGCGCATATCGAGAGAACATACTTTAAAAAGTTTTTTGAAAAAAAGGTTTTCCAAATGTTTTTCAAAAGATTTTCCAAATTTTGTTTCAAAATGAGTTTCCAAAGTTTATATATGTATGTATAGGTAATAGCTTTTCAAAAGATTTTATATAAGTATAACATGAATAACTCTTTCCCTTATTCTTGCAATGCTATCTATGAAAAGTTGCTAATGAATTCCTAAATCACAGATAGAAGATGAGCGATTCAAGCTCAGGCAACCCGACCGAGATTTCAGGCATGAATATTCTGATTTGGTTCCACCGGTATCTTCAAACAAGGGGCAAGCCAAGCTTAACCCTAATAGAGGACCCACGGAGCGAGTGCCAAGTGCAGATCCTACTCATCCACCTTCCAATGATTTTTCTAAGTTATGTAAGGACTTTGCGAGCCTATAAGGGAAGCCGTATGTGGGGATCGGGTCATATGTAGATTCGAGGACATGGGTTCATACTTATGAGAGGATTCTTGGATTGATGGGTCTTGCAGATGCGACGATGAGACAACTTGCCAATTGGCATTTAGGTAGAGGACCTGAATTAATGGGAGGTAGTAGTAGCGGGGACTGATGAGGGAGATATCACTTAGGGGAAATTAGGAGACAATCTAAGATTAAGTTTCTTTCTAGAGCTGAAGAAGGAGTGCAGTTAGAGAAGTTCATTCATCTGAGGCAAGGCGACAGATCGGTGAAAGAGTATGTCAATAAATTCAACAAGTTGGCTGATTTGGAATGGTGTTGGTCAATACCCCTCACAAGAAGGCTCTGAAGTTCGAAAAGGGGCTTAACCAATCTCTTCTAGGTTTGTCTCTTAGTTATAATCCTATGGGTGCAACTTATGTGGGTTTGGTGGAGATGGGTTTACTGAGTACCATCTCTAAGAAGGAAGATAAAGAGGAGCCCATGAAGTGTGGAGGAAAGACATCACAGCAGAATCAGCGCAAGAGAGGAATGGGACCTAAAGGAAAGATTAAGAGGTAGAATATACAGTGCATGAGATGTGGTAAGAAGGGACACTTTGCTAAAGAGTGCAAGGTGGATAGTCAGAGGATTAAATGTAATCAATTCGGGCACATGAAGTGGGAGTGTCCAGCACCTTCGAAGACCTCTACCCAGGTGGTTCCAGCTTATGCACCGGATATAGTTCCTAGCTCAAGTGCGATTCTAGTAAGGGCGAGAAGGTCGTGATTGAAGGTTTGTTAACTCTATCTAATTTGTCCATTCATACCTTATTTGATACAAGGGCATCACACTCTTTTATTTTCAGTAGACTTGTAGATGAGTTGCACTTAGACACTAGCATAGTTGCAGACCCTATAGTTGTGTCAAACCCTATTGGAGGACCAGCTTATTTGTCTATGATATCTAGGGGTTTGAAATTGTTTATTTTGCGGGTGAGTTCAGTTGTAATGCTTTTTTCTTGGGATTATCTGGGTTTGGATACATTTTAAGCATGAATTAGATGACGATGTATGGGGCAATCCTAGATTATGATAGTAAGGTTGTTAGGTTAGGTACTTATAGTGGGCATAGTCTAGAGGTTTATTACGATCCCAAAAGTTCAGTTATGTTGAGTTATCTATATTCATTTAACATATCACATGGAGAGTTAGATTCAGTGTCTATAGTTAAAGGGTACCTAGATTCCTTTTTCGAGGTTACCGGTCTCCCACCCTAGAGAGAGATCGAGTAAAAAAATTATCTTATGGATAATGCTAAACCTATTGCCTTACCCTTGTGGCATTTTGCTCCTAAGGAGAGACGCAAGCTAAACAAGCTGTTGGATAGGGCTTCATTAGGAGTATTTTAGAGTAGGGAGCACCAATCGTCTTTTCCATTAAGGCGGATGGTTCTCTGAGGCTTTGCATCGACTATAGAGAGCCGAATAAACTGAAAAAAAGAATCATTACCCACTACCCTACATAGATGATCTATTTATCAGTTGGTTGGAGTGAAGGTGTTCTCTCAGCTTGATTTGGCTATCAGATTCCATCAGCTGCATGTAGCTGAAGATAGTATTTAGAGGACTCCGTTTCGTACACCTGATGGACTTTATGAGTGGTCAATCATGACCATCACACCCGCCTAACTTATTGATCTGATAAGCCAAGTTTTTAGAGGGTTACTTATTAAGTTTGTTATGGTATTGTTGGATGATATTTTGGTCTATTCGAGGAGGGAGAAGGGGCACGCGTTGCATTTAGAAGAAGTGCTTAATACACTTCGTGAGAATAAGTTTAAGGCAAAGTATTTTAAGTGTCACTTTTAGCGAAAGGAGGTATGCTTTTTGCGACATGTTGTCTTAAAAGTGGTTTGCAGTCGATACGAGTGAAGTTACTACAGTTCAGGATTGGCATATGCCTAAGAACACCTCGGAAGTAAGGAGTTTCCTTGGTTTGGCGGGTTGGTGTCAAAATTTCATTAATGACTTCACGAAGACCTCTGCCATTATGACTTGCCCTACCAAGAAGAATTTATTTTTCTCGTGGGGCGCGAAGTGTGAGGACTCTTTTATTAAGCTGAAGGAGGAATTGACTAGTGTATTTGTTCTAAAGTTACCTGATGGCATGAAGGGATTCACGATACATAATGATGCTAGTGATATAGGGTTGGGTATGGTGTTGATGCAGGAAGGGAGAGTAGTGAGTTATACTGGTCGACGGTTGAAGATCCACGAGAGAAACTACCATACCCATTATCTTGAGTTAGTAAACATTGTCATTGCACTTAGTAATGTTAGAAACTATCTTTTAGGAGAGCATTTTGAGCTGTATACGAATCATAAGTCTCTAAAGTACTTATTCTCCTAGAAGGTCATGAATTTAAGGCAGTATTTGTGGATGAAGTTTCTGGCATCATACGATTTTGATATCTCATATACTCCAGGCAAGGTCAATATGGAGGCCGATGCCTTAAGTAGGTAATGTGCGGTGTTGAATCTTTTATTCTTAGAGTGGAAGCATTTAGAGTTCATTTCTATGTTTGACTTCCGACCATCGTCAAACATTATTCTAGGATTGTTAGCAGCTTTGGATGTACAACCTACACCTATGGACCATATTGGATCAAGTCAGAAGCAAGACAAGGAATTAATGATTAATTTTGAGAAGCTTGGTAAGGGAGAGCAGTTGAGTTATTTGAGGCATTATGCCATTGACTCAAAAGCGTGGTTTCAAAGGGATGGTAGATTGCATTTTCCTCTCATTATGGATTTGATCGACATGGTTCTAGTAGAGTCTCTTCACATTAGGATGACCATTTATCCCCACGAAGACAAAATGTACCATAACATGAAGAGAGTCTTTTATTAGTATGATATGAAGAAGCATGTGGTGGAGTATGTGGCCCGATGCATGACTTTCCAAAGGATAAAGGTATAGCAGAAGAAGCTGGAAGTATTGTTGTAGCCGTTGGATATTCTACAGTGGAAGTGGGAGAGCATTTCTATGGACTTTCTTAATGGACTACCTAGGAATTGGAGAGGGAGTGAGAGTATTTGGGTCATAGTCGATCGACTAACTAATCACACTCATTTTATTCTCATGAGGAGTACGAGGACTGCGGTGTCTTAGGCGGCACTAGCGTGAGAGATATCATTAGGTTACATGGAGTTCCTTCTAGCATTATTAGCGATTGAGATAAGTTTTTCACCATCGAGTATTGAAGGAGCCTATAGGAGGCTTTGGGCATTGAGTCGAGTGTAACGACCCGTATTTTTGACCATTTAAAAATATTTAATTTAATTTAATTATCGAATAAATATGGTTAGAAACAAAGATTTATATTGTTATTAATGAAAATATATCGAATGGAAGTGATAATCTAAACTGAATCTGTAAATGAAAATATTGCAATAAGAGAAAAGTTTTAATTGGTATCTGAATTGAAACAAACAATATTCAATTGTATTAAATTAATAATTGAAGTATGACAAATAAATGTCATTTAAATAAAGAAATTGAATAAATGTGCAATAAGATAAAAGATGATAACAAATTTCAATATAACCTTTTGATATTGATTGTAAGGAATTAATAATAAAATTCGAATTAACAAATGTTTATTCTGAAATACAAGATTGGTTGGTTGTTAATAAAAGAAGAACATAAGTCGAATAGATAAAAATTTTGATATTTGAAATATCTGAATCTATTAATTTTGAAACTATATTAAATTTTCAAAAGGCTAATTTCTGAATAAGAAGAAAAATTATATATACATGAATGTAAACTTCACCATTTCAAACTTATGATAAAATATCTATATATCTATATACAAATATATACAAGCTCTATTTTAATGACAAAAATATATATAAGTTTATATATACGTATATATGTTTATAAAAATATTGTATATGTAAACAAATATATATACATGAATGTATAAACTTCATAATGGCAAATTTCAAACTTATGACTATGTATATATGGGTATATGTTTATAAAAATAGTGCATATGGAAATATAAATATATATATATATATATATATATATATGTAAACATGTGTATATATAAATGTATATATGAATATGTAAATATGTAAATATATATGTATATAAATATATCTGTATATATGTATATGTAGATATGATAAAATAAATATGTATATATATCTAAAAGTAAATAGTGAACATGTAAATATATATATGGAAAAAATATGTATATAAGAATGAATATATATATATATGTATACATATGAAGCTTCATGATAACAATTTCAAAGACAAGCCCCAAAACATAAAATCAAGAGCATACTATAAATCAAATCACACACAAAACATTAAATCAAGCCACCATGTAAGTCAAATCACTTATAAATCAAATCATCCCATGAAATCATATCAGCACACCAAAGTAAATAAGAAAAAAGAAAGAAAAAAAAGGTGAAAGATGGAGCCTGTACATAGCCACCCTATATGTACCCATAGCTACCCTAACATTTCACTGTACACTTTCCATTCTCTATATGTATACATGTGACCGGGCTTGCATTTGTTCATACTTATAAAAAAAAGAATCTGCCATTGAATATTAACATAAAAGATCAATTTTTCAGAAGCTTCGAGGAAGTTAAAACAAGCAGCAGTGTACTGTTCATCAGTATATAAAACAGCGAGTAAAACAATTTAAACTTTATTAACTAGTCATAGATATATGCCTGTATATCTGAGATGTTGAATGAATCCTTTGGTTATGTCAAATATACATGTGTTGATATGTATACATGCCTTTGTATATTTGTATTAGACCTAGTAGTGCACTCAAAACCCTGTACTTCTTCCAGGAAAGCTCTGTACGTGTTTATTTTGATTAAAACAGTTATGACCCTTAACTTTAAAAATCCATATCCCATTATCCAAGCAGTTTTAAACTTTGATTCCAAAACCAAAGTTGATTGTTTTTAAGTATAGAACATTTTGAAATTTATTTCATTCGAATTCATTCAGCACGGAGGGAGAAAACCCTGTAATAGTGAGGAAGTAGGTTTTGATCGAAATTAGACTTTCGTAATTTAATGAATGGGGCATATAGTCATATTCTTCGTTGGAAAATACGATTTTTAAAGGTTGTTTGGGGATTTTTAGTGGTGTAAGGAAGGAGGGGTCGAGAGATGAACGGAGTTGGGCATTTGGTCAAATTACGGCGACGCGGTCGATTTCATGCCGTGGCTTCGGGCGTGGAGGAGCGTCGGGGGATTGAGCATCTAGGAAAAATGGTGCGCGATTTTTTAAGTGCGTGGATGGGGTAGACGAGATCGAAGAAGGGTTTAGGGTTGTTAGGCATGAGCACCAAGGGAAAAGGTGGCGGAGGTTGTAGCGATGCTCGGGACGAATTCTGGTAGATTATGGTGGATCATGGTGGCGAGGCGAGGCATTTGGGTAGGATGCATATGGTTCCAGGTTTCGGGTTTGAGGGTTCGAATTTCGATCTAAGGCTTGGATGTGGGTTCCAGGTGGATGGAAGAGTTGCAACGGTCGTGGGTGATGTGCAAGGAGGGTCGGCGGCGAGGTATAGATCGGAGGCAGTGCATACATGTGCCCATGCTCGTGCACATTTTCGTACTTCCAAATGAAAGAGAGGGAGTTGGAAGAAGACTGGGAAGAAGGGAGAAAGGCTTTGGGTTGGGTTAGTTTGGATGGGCCAGGATTGTTTGAGATGGGTTGGGTTTGGTAAATAATTAAGTAAGTTTAATTAATTTGTATATTTACTAAATCTATAAACTGATAACACGAATTCTCCTTCGTTTTGAATCCGATCGCCGAGCAGATTTTTGCATCGAGCTCCTATCGCCATGTATTTTATCTGAACTAATTATACGGTTTTCTACAATGTAAAATTTAAGGATTTATAAATATTTAAACTGAACGAATAAGAAATTTCTTATTCGATAAATTATCTGTTAATTAATCGATTCATTTTTAAATGGACTGTTAATTTTTAATTAACTAAAAATAAATTATTTTATTTAAACTCTTTGGTTAACAAATAATCTAGATTTAAATATAACTTGACTCAGTTAATTGGAACCAATTCAATTCTGATTGGTAAATGGATTTAATATTGCTTATTAATCGGTGATTGAATTAATGACCTATGTTTGACTGATATTTCTCTGAGATATTGATTTCAATTATCTTTTGTCAGTGCCATTAAGTAGCCAAACAAATTAAAGTAGTTAAAATAAAACATTGACACGTTTATTGAAAGTAAATCGACTTGTACTGATCACTATTCCAAATTACAGAAAATGTGATGATTATAACCGAATTAATTTCGATGGACAGGTCATGATAAAGTAAACATATGGAATGAATTTCCATATGTGAATATTGACACCCTGATTGTGAAATTGTTAACTGATCAAATTTCCCTTTTTAAATTTATCGTTTGAGTTCGAAGAAACCGGGATCAGATATCAGCATTATCTGAAACCACTTCGATCCAATAATTACCACGAACCTTTACGATTTTGATTTTAGAGCCTAGTATGCTAGAATTTAATTATTGTAACAAATTTGGCTATTTTAATAAGTATTGTACTTAGACACTATTATAATATCACTGGATTTGCTATAAAATGTTTTGGTTATCGTAAGAGAAAAACCCATCGTGTTTTTATGTGACGCGGTCTTATGGGATACCTTTGTTTTCAAAGGATTTTAAAAATAGTAATAATTCAAATTGAGTGTGTTTACTCACGCTGGTTTTCCAGACTGACTCGGGTGTTATTTTATTGTAATGCTCGGGTCAGACCGAGTATTACAGATTTAGGATAGGATGCTTGGAGCTCAGGAGACGAGCTGGATGACAAAGACGTATTACACGTACTTGATTATATTCCATTGTGTATTGTAGGCTGTATATTCAGCACTTGTAAGGAAAAGTTAATCTAACTGTCCAGATTTCTATATTGATGGTTGTACTCTGATAATTTGTATGTATGTTAATAGCTACAGATTCCTTTGTATAAAATCTGTTATTATATATTATATTTTGTTCCGCTGCGATTGTGAGATTCTGTGTTGTTGTTATTTCTGTTTCTTCTTCTATCTCTTTTCTTCTTAATCCCTAATGATCTGGTATTTCCGACACTCGATCGCTCGGTATTCTATATAGTGAACGTATTAGTATCGATTTTCAAGGGTCGAAAATCCCCGTTCGTTACATTGAGCATGAATACAGCTTATTATCCTCAAACGGATATATAGACAGAGAGAGTGAACCAAGTGTTGGAGGACTTACTTCGGATCTGCATATTGGATTATGGAGGCTCTTGGGAGGATCATTTACCATTAGTGGAGTTTACCTATAATAACAGCTATCAGGCGAGTACCTAGATGACAACTTTTGAGGCATTGTACGAAAGGCCTTATAGGTTATCATCATGTTAGTAGGACACTATGGATATGATTGTTCTTGGGCTAGACATGGTGAGGGAGACATCAGAGAACGTAGACTTGATCCATAGGAGGATGTAAACTGCACATGATAGGCAAAAATCTTACGTTGACAGGATGCACAGAGTTGGAGTTCGCAGTGGGCGATATGGTTTTTGTGAAGGTCGCATCGCTTAGGCCTTTTATGAGATTTAGTAGTTTGCAAAAGATAGCACCGACGTTGATAAGGCCTTTTTTGATTATTGGTGGAGTTGGGAAGTTAGTTTATAGAGTGGAGCTTCCTGAGAAGTTGGCGGGAGTACAAGACATTTTCCATGTGGCACACCAGCAGAAATGCTTACATGATACAGCTATTGTAGTCGAGCCGAGTCGGCTAAAGGTGGTGGAAGTAGAGAGGGAGTCACTTGTTTATCATGCACCCTCTTGTATTCTTGAGAGTGGTACAAAGTGACTCCATAACAAGGTTACTAAATTTTTAAAATTCAGTAGGAAGACGATCCGGTAGAGAGTACATTGGAGCTTGAGGAGAGGATTCGAGCTTCCCATCCACAACTCTTTTTTGGTACATTTCCATTTTAGATAATCAAGTATAGGCCACTTGTGGTTTTTTGGCTCTAGATTGGTATACCCCATAGGTAGAGACCATTGTATGTTAGGACTGATTGTGAACGTGTCATTAGGATATGTTTTAGATGATGGATGCTGGTGGATGTATTTGTTGGATTGGTTTTTACACATTTAGGTAAGTACATCCTCTAGTTAACTCACACACCTACATCATCGTCACTTGTCTATTTTATTGAGTTATATGCATATGATTGTTGCATATGGATTGAATGGTTGTGCATACATATAGAATTACAAGTATATTTACCTAGATGTTGAATGCATTGGATACATGGCATAAGTACTTGCGTTTTAGGAGGTCGACTAGAACAGGAGACCGCCAACTCTTTGCATAAGTATAGGTTCATATGCATTGCATGCTTGCATGTACAATTGGATTATAATTTTAACTAAGTACAATGATTGTCAGTAGATGAAGGATGACTATATGGTTGTAGCTATTGATTATTGCACGGATGGGTTACATTTTTCCATCCTTGGAGATTTCGGGAATGAAATCCTTTAAAGGGAGGAGAGTGTAACACCCTGAAAATTTAAAAAAGGATTTAATAAAAGAATTAAATTCAAAATAGAACAATGTTAAAAATAGAATTTTTACAAACGTTCGAATTCGGCTACGAAAGTTGCACTGATGCATTCATTTGATTTTCTGCATAATTTTCATATATAACACTCTGAAATCGGAGCAAGTATGGAGAAGTTATATATGTTTTAAAATTTGAAAATGAAATTAATTAAATAAATAAATAAATAAGGAAATTTAATGATCCTTAAATAAATAGATCCACCCGTCGACATTATTATGGGAACCGGTCGACCCCAAGCGATCGACTGCCCACATATATAGCGATCAACCGATTAGTGTGTTAGATCGACAAGTTTGAGCAGCCAACGGCCCAGATTTGACGTAATATTTTTACTTGGTGATGAAGTAAGTGGTTAACGCACAAGATTTAAACAACTATTCTTCTAGGATTGATTAAAGGTTAGTACTAATCCAAAAGCTCTATGAATACATAGCTTAACTAAACCCTAATTCTTTAGAAATCTGTCTATGTACCGAAACTCTTTCAATTCTTTTCTCCTCAACTTATAAAATTCCTCAAAATAAACATGAATAAATTAAAAGAATCTAGGAAGATCGAAGCAAGAGAACAACTAACGAACGAGGGAGATTTTTAGACGAAATTCAAAGGAAAGCTTGGATTTGAGGTGAGTTGATATATTTTTAATAAGATGATTTATAAGTAGTTTATTTTGATATACCTTATTTGATATAGGATGTTAGAAACTAAATCAAAAATTATATTTTTTACATCTAATGATTAAATTAAATAGAATTTGATTTGTATTAAACCCCTTTCTCTAACCCTTTTCTAATCCTCTTGAAATTATTTGTTAATAATGATGTTAATAGCAACCCTAGATTTTAATTATTACTGTAAATCTAAAAATTTGAAAAGTTGAATTTGAATAAGAAACTTAGGTTATTAGGTTATTGTAGTTGCTCACTGACTCACTATAATGGAAATTTGGAAACGAATGATTGATTATTAATCAGACAACCAAAACGAACTAAAATCAGAAATTAAAACCCTAAACTAGCGACGACGGTCAACCATACTATTTAGAGCGGTCGACTGTCGGCAGAAAGCGGTCGACTGTCGGCAGAAAGCAGTCGACCACCCAAGTATATAGCGATCGTCCGGTTGGCATTCCAGATACGCAATCTAAACCTCGACCTAAGGCCTAGGATATAAATAAACTTTGTTGCTAGTATATATATAATATAGACACACACAAACACATATGGATGTTAGGGCAGGGAAGCCAGTTCCCAATGAGGCGATATTAGGACGTTGCAGAGCTGGTTAATGCTATTTATCTAGCAAGGGTCAATATTTGACTGGGGACGATTCTGCCACAATTGGTACTCGCAGGAGGTTCTAAGGTAGACTCGCAGCACTGACTGATGCCTAATGAAGTGTGTGGACCTTGCACAATGGGAGTTCTTTGGTAAATACGGATTCTAACGCAACGTGTTGTGGTGCTATTGTTAGATCTCGGTGCATGCAATAAAAGGAAATTATGTTACCATTGAGAGGTGGACATGAATGCAGATGATGAGACACTTAGCGAGTCGGCACTATGAGCTTCCCCCAATGCGTAACACAGAGAAGAGTAGTCACAGTTGTGGGAAACTTAATTTCATGATAGAAATTATAAGGAAACGTATGTGGAGTAGTTTCGATAGTTATTAGCCGATCATTAGTCTACATGTTCAATTAGTTGTTCTATCCTAAGAACGAGCCTACATAAGTAGCTAGTGTAGTTATGTATTTAGCTAAACCCCTTAAGTCAAGAAATTTAGTGTGATATCCCGAAATTTTTGGGCAATATCAATTTAATAATCTGTTTAAAAAATTAAATTGATTTGATAATTATTGTTAATAAGATTTGAATTTGAATTTGGATTTGATTTTGAAATTCAAAAGATAGATATTTTGAAATATTTGGTTTTAAAAATATTTGTTTAAACTTTTATTTATATATAATTGGTTTTATTTTATTTTCTTTTAAAATAATTCTTATATGTATTTAGATAAGTATTTATAAAAGCTTTTTATTAATAGCTAAAGTAAATATTAATTACTTAAATGACATGGGTAAATCTCTAAAGGCTTGTTTTACCAAGTGTTAACTAATAAAACAATATAGTGACAAATGTCATTTTTTTTGAAATTAGTTTTCTTTTTATTTTTAATAAATCATTTTTACCATTATAAACATATGCCTTCTTCTCCTCATTTCTTTTCCTATTTCTCTTTTCTAATACAAAGAAATTTTCAGCCTGTATAAACTCAAACCAATTCTCTAACAAAATCTGAAACCATTTCCTCAAACCAGAAATCAATTCAATAACCTATTAATCATCTTCAAATCAAACCCTGTAAATCAATCTTCAACCAGAAACATATTCAAATAAATAAGCCTGTAACTCATTTTTAAAGGAAGACTGCAAATCATTTTCAAAATGGAATCAAAGCCTTGAGCATTTTCTTTTCAATCTGGAAGCCTGCATTTGTTCTTCAATTCTGTTTGAAATCAAGTTTCAGTAGCATGCAAAGTTTCTTGGGATTAAAGCATTCCAGTTTCAAGTTTTTAAAAGATCAAAGCATTTTTCCAGTAATTAAAGTTTAAAAGTTCCAAGCTTTTTTCAAAATCAAAATGGAAGCACTGTTCCTCATTTTAAATCTGGTGAGTAAATTTCTTTTAAAAAAAATAGATTAAACCTGATCTTATGCTTGATGCTTGTTGAAGTAATATAGTATGTTATGTCTATATAAATGCATAGATGTGAATGTATAGGTATATAGTGTGATGCATGTGAAATATTTGAAATCTATACAAACATGTTCTCTGTTTTATAACCTTGTGAGCAAACTCAACTTAAAATATATCTAAATGATCTATGAATTGAAATCTCAGAAAAGTGAGTAACTTTATTTTTAAGAGTTAATTATAAAATATGGTTGCATGCAAATATTGTTGAAATAAATCTGTATGTATGAATGTATTTATGTGTGCATGTCTGATCGAATATGTGTTCTCCTCTGTTTTATATTTCAGAGATTAAATTTAGCTCAAATTCCAATTTCTCCTCCTCTGATCTCTGTTAGGCTGTAGTTTTCAATCAAATTAAGTATGTTTTAAACTTGAACTTGGATCTAAAAATAGTTTAAAAATGTTTATATAGATATAGTATCTGTAAATTACGATTTACAGTAAAAAAATATAAACATGTTAAAATCAATGGTAACAATTCTTTGATTCAAGTATATAACTTGAATCAGCTTAGGTAAATATGATTTTTAAGATGCAAATTATGATTTTTAGATTAGAATTGAGTGTGCATTTCGGGATTGTCTGGAAATTGGTTTTTGGGTGATTTCTGGTGATCAGATTGATTTGGGGAGTCGTGGTTCTTCCTGGAGGTGGAGGAGTGATCGGAGAGTAGTGTAAAATTATCTAATGGTGATGCAATTCATTGCGGTGGCAGCGGTGATGGATTCTAGTCAGTAACCCTAGTTTTTACTGGACTTAATATTTTGATTTGTTTGGCATCTCTGGACGATCGAGTGTAGCCAAAGTTAGGGGAATGGTAGAGGATGAATTGACAATGGTATTGTAATACCCCAAAATTTTGTGAAAAATCATTTTTGTAAAATGATTTAATTTTTGAAATATTTAGATTTAAATATGGTGAAATTTCTGGAATAAATAGTGTGCAAGTATATGTGTGCACGTGCACACTGAAATGGCACAAGGAAGAACTCCAGATTTCTTGGATTTAAAACAAGAATTAAAAAGCAATACAAACATGATTTTGCAACATGGATATTTGATTTTTGGGATTATATGGATCATCTTAGAAAATAAGGAAAGTAAGTTTTACTTTAAATCAGTAAACAGTTTTATTTAAAACCCAGAAAAGAAAATTATACATATGTATATGTTATAAGGATTTGTAAACCTGTATACATATAGGTACATATGTTTCTGAAATTAAAGAGGGATTAAATAAGCCTAGATAAGATATGTTTACAAATATACATTTTCACTGAAAAGTATATACATATATATATAAGCAAGTGAAACTATAACATTAAAATGACATGAAATGTGATACAAGTCAATATGCTTGTATAGGTAAAAATAGCAAAGGGGAATTCTCAAAAATAATTAAAATATAAAAAGGATAGTCACACTTTTAACATGACTAGGTGAGTGGCCATTTTCTGAAAAGCAAAAGAAAGAAAATGCAGCCTTTAAATTGGTTAATATGGCCGGGGTATTATGAATGAAAAATGCATGATGTTAGCCAGGACAGAAATGGAATTCTGTTTTAACAAAACCCTAGTGGAAAAATTGCATATAAATAGGCAGTTTTGGCCAGTAGAATTATCTTTACCCCAAGCTGCACAAAAAATAAGAAAAGAAGAAAAATATTGGAAGGAAGGAGAAAACACTTATACAAGGATTTTCTGGATTAATAAGAAGAAATATTTAGGTGAGTAATCTCACTGAAGTTCATGGCATTAAGACCTGAGATGAGGCAGCCACTTTTTTATTGCCATTTATATATATTTCTGGTTTTGATGTATATGATTTCATCAATGCTTTTTGGATGTCTTATTTTAAATCTGATATGATTTAATATGGATGATTTTGATGATCTTTGATTGGTTGAGACATTTGTCTTTGGATGTGTATCATACTGTTTTATTTATACTCATAAATGTTAAAGTCTAAGATCTTAAAATTATATAGAGAATACTCTCAACTGTTATAGATCTATGGCATGGAAACTTTACAAAAAAATGTTTGGAGCTGCATTATACTTGGTATAAGTGCTGAGGCTTGAGAAGAAAAATGTTAAGGGTGCAATAGAAATTTTCTAAGTGCTGAGCCCTTAATCAAATCAAAAAAAAAAGAAACTCACAAGCTAAAATTATGATTGAACCAGATCTTGAATCTGAATCAATCATAAAGGCTTGCAGATCAATATAATAAGAACATGCCATGCCTTTTTTTTACAGTTGAAAATATTCTTATATTTTACTAAGATCAAGACATATTGACCCCATTTAGGAAATAACTGTCTGATTATTTCTGAGGAGAATTATGCTAGGAAAGATTATGGATGTTTCCATGTTTGCAGTGACATGTTCACTTAGCATATTTGATGATAGAATTTAAGACAATACACTAGTAAATAAACTAGGGAAGGGAAGGCCAAGAAAGCTGCTGGAATGCTTGTCATATTTGAAGTATGCAAGTTGGCACAAGGTTTGTTTAAGCCCTGAGATCTTTGTGCAATGATGTGAATTAGTTCATTGCAATGTGTCCCAGTGATTCCTTAATAGCGGATGAGGCAGGGATTTAAATTGAATTATACAACCTGTAAATGAAGAAATAGGAATATGGATATTTCTTAGGTTGAATGGTATGGAACCAAGATGGTTCCAGTGAATGCAAATGTTGCAAATAGATAATTATGTTTGCATGATTATGTATGAAAGTGTAAGAATGATAAATGAATATATCATACCTGAGTCAACTTAATTATACTATGCTAAAGTAATTGATTGCAGGAATTTGCTTAAATAACTGATTGGTGCTCTTATATTCTCTATTGCTTAATATCATGAATATATTGATGTTACTCATACCAGATCATAGATCTGACCCTTGTTTGCTCATGGCATATGGGGTGTCTCATTTTAAAATGAGGCAGCCACTCATGCTCTTTTAGGTAACCCAGGCACTAAGTAAAAATGAAGTTATGGCTATTATGGAGGAGTGAATGAACATGCTAGCTAGTTTCAATAAGAGCTTAAATTGATTATATCTGCATGTATTCAGGAAAAGTTTTATGTTTCTAAGATTTCCAGTCATGTAATGAATTTTATTATGGTTAGATGGACTAGTTGTATCATGATTAAATATATTGTTATGCACTAAGGTTTAAAATTTAAAAGAAATATCTGAGTGGGAAACAAGGAAATGATCTTAAGTATTGATATGGATGCTTGGAAAAGAAATATGCATATGTAGGTGAGCTACTGTTTTGCATAATTTATATTATGTATTAGTTAAATCTTGAGACATAACAGAGCACTGAGTTTTAGAATAAAATCTGGATTTAGCTAGAAGAAAACTTATAAGGATTTTAGTTTCCTTTTTACTGAAATGCTTTGTAAATAAGTTTGAATTCATTTCTGAATTGTATTGAGAAAAGTAAAATGTTTTTAAAAGCTTCAGACAGAATGCAATGAATGGTATCTCCATTGTTTTGAACTAGTGTGTAGCAGATACAGGATTCATGAGTTAACCAGCTTCAAATAAATGAAGTATTGGTTGATCATGATAGATTGTATTTTGAAAATAAAAATGCATTTCAAAAGCTTAGTACATTTAGCAATTGTTTCACCACAATCATCTTTAGAAGTTTAAGACAGATAAGCAATGAAAACTGGTTTGAACAAACAAAACCTGGCAACAATGCTAATAAAAGAATGGTCAGGTTAACCACATGGTTAGACCATAGGTCAGGCAAATTGTTCACTTCAAATCAATGAAGCAAGGAACCATTTGAACCCAGTTTTCTGGAAAATGAGCAAAGTTATTGACATGTACATGTATATCTGTGTACATGTTGATATTTGGGCAAAAATATAAACCTAAATTCCTAGAACAGTTGTAGGAATGGGTTTCAAAAATAATAAAGTAAGAATTATTGTTTTGTATGTTAGATTATAGGCAAAAATTAAATATATATGTGTAGATATAGGTAGATATCAGATTTCAAACCATACAGGAGAAAAAAAAACAAAAATTGTGTTTGAACCGACCAGCATAGCACTCGAACTCGTGACCTCTCATGTATAAGTTAGGCGTGTTTCCATTACGCCTAGATGTTGCTTGTGTTCACTTAGGATCCACTTTCTTTTATACTGAATTTGATACTATCCAGACTTTAACACAATCATCCATATTAAAAGCTTGCTTTCCACTGATTATTACTTGATCATTCCTTAATTAGAATGACAGACTAAAGTACATGTTTCCAGTGGATTCTATGGTCAAAAATCAATTAATCTGAATTGCTAAAAATCTAAATCAAACAGAATGTTCTTGTACAAAAAAAAATAAAGTATATACTCTGAATTTAAACAAGAGGAACACATACATCTTCATATGTATGTGTATGTTATTAGATATACACTGATATATTTATATTGGTAAGTTATTTTGATCCTGGATATATTTTGTTTATTGGAGAAAGAAAATGACCCTGGGAAAATATATTTGTAATGAATGATATATCTATATATCATCTCTTAAAAAAAAATCCTTATGAAATTAGGGTGGAAATAGGAGGGTCATTTCAGTTGGTATCAAAGCACTTGGTTGCATTGATTGTTAAGTATTATAGAAATGTATTATGTCTGTTTGTTTTGGATGAAATAATTTAGATAAGAAAATAGAAATTATAGAAGTACTCATAATATACTAATACCATTTGCCCAGAATTTAGTTAGCAGACCATGGTAGGAAGAGGATCTCATCACAATGCAGGACCCAGTGCACCTCAAATGCTTGATATGCAAGAATTTGTGAGGGTTTTAAGAGATGGAATTGGGCATAGGCCTGAGAACCCACATGAAGAGCTTTCAAAACTACTGAAGACTTATTCCAATTTGGGAGGCAGGAGTTTTGAAGGAACTGCGAGTGTGATGGAAATTCAAGCATGGTTGAGAACCCTTGATAGGATTTTCAATGACATGCAGTTGGATGACCAAAGGAAGAGGCAAGTAGCTTTTAGACAACTGAAAGGGGTAGCTTTAAGCTGGTGGGAGGTGATCATAGCTGGAAGAAATGAAAATGAAATCACTTGGAATCAATTCAAGGAGATGTTGGAGGCAAGATTTGTACCAGCATCAGCCAAGACCATTTTGCTTGAAGAATTTATCAAACTTAGGCAGGGAACTTTGAATGTCACTGAATATACTCAAAGGTTTGAGGGGCTATCTAATTATGGAGCAATGCTAGTGGCAGATGAAGCATCCAAAAATGATAGGTATATAAAAGGACTGAACCCAGGACTTAGCAGAGCTATGCTACCATATGCAGATAGAACATTTGATCAAGTAATTGATTTGGCCTTGAAACTGGAACAACATGACAAAGAAAGAGAAAAATATAGGAATTTTAAGAGCAACAACAAGAAGGATAAGGGAAGATATCACCCTTATGATAAAAAGAAGGAGGAGGCAGACAACAGGAAGAGTAAAGATACAAAAGCCAATGATACTAAGAAGAAATTGGTTTGCCATCATTGTGGAAAAGAAGGACACATCAAACCAAGGTGCCCAGAGTTAAAAGGAGGAGCCTTCAAATGCTACCTATGTGGGAAAGAGGGGCATATGAAGAGGAACTGTCCTGAGAATAAACAGCAAGGGAAATTGGCAACTTTGGAAGGTAAAGGCAAATCTGCAGTGAAAATTGATGCTGAAAATCATGGTCAAGTGGAAGGTACATTACTCATTTGTGCCATACCCATACCAGTAGTATATGATACTGGAGCAACACACTCTTTGATTTCCTATGAATTAGTTAAAGTGTTAAAATTAAACTGCATATTGGTTGAAACCCCATTGCTTGTACAAAGTCCCCTAGGGAGTTCTAGTGTTTTGAACATGAATTGTGTGGATGTGGAGTTAAACATAGGAGGAAATATTTTTATTTCCAATTTATATGTTTTAAATTACCCAAATATAGGAGTTATATTGGGGGTAGATTGGTTAAGGCAATTTAAAGCCATAATTAATTTAGACTCATCCACCATATCATTGCAAAATTCTAGAGGCCAGAGGATCACAGTTCTATGTGAAATAGCTAAGGAAGGGAAATTGTATCATTTAGTTGACTTAGAAAAAGATCTGAGTGAACTAACCATTGAAGAAATTCCCATAGTTAATGAATACTTGGATGTGTTTGGGGAAGTTAAGGGTGTTCCACACCACAGACCAGTTGAGTTTCAAATTAATCTCATTCCAGGAGCAAGTCCAATAATCAAGAAACCTTATAGAATGGGGCCAAGTGAACTGAAAGAATTGAAAAATCAGTTGGAAGAATTAGAAGGCAAGGGATTTATAAGGCCAAGCAATTCCTGCTGGGGTTCTCCAGTAGTGTTTGTAAGAAAACATGATGGTACCTTGAGAATGTGCATAGATTACAGGGAACTAAATAAAGTAACCATCAAGAATAAATACCCATTGCCTAGAATAGATGATCTCTTTGACCAACTCAGTGAAGCTAAAATATTTTCTAGGCTAGACTTAGCATCAGGATTCCATCAAATGAAGGTTGAAGACTCAAGTGTTAAGTATACTGCATTTAACACAAGATATGGCTTATATGAATTTTTGGTTATGCCATTTGGTTTGACAAATGCTCCTTCATATTTTGTTGATTTAATGAATAGAATATTTAGAGATTATTTAGACAAGTTTGTACTGATTTTTATTGATGACATTTTGATTTATTCTAAGACAGTGGAAGAGCATAAAAATCATTTGCATTTAGTTTTGTCAAGGCTAAGGGAAAATGATTTAAAGGCAAAATTTTCAAAATGTGCATTTTGGAAAGAAGAAGTGCATTTTCTTGGGCATGTTATCTCTGCCAAAGGAATATCAGTAAACCCTAATAAGGTAGTGGCAATCCAAGCATGGAAAAGGCCTAGCACCATCAGTGAGATTAGATCATTTATGGGGATGGCAGGATATTATAGGAGATTTATAAAAGATTTCTCAAAAATATCATCACCACTTACCAATTTAACTAGAAAGAACCAAGCCTTTGTATGGACAGAAAAATGTGAGCAAGCTTTTATCAAAATAAAAGAAGCTCTGATTAATGCACTAGTATTGAGAGTGCCAGAAGGAAATGAAAATTTGGTTGTGTACACTGATGCAAGTGGCTCTGGGTTAGGGGCTGTGTTGATGCAGCAAGACCAGGTGGTAGCCTATGCATCTAGGCAATTAAAGCCACATGAAACCAGATATGCAACCCATGATCTTGAACTAGCAGCAGTTGTGTATGCTTTGAAACTTTGGAGACATTATTTGTTAGGTGCCAAATTCATTTTGTACACTGATCATAAGGCACTGAAATATTTATTCTCACAAAAAGATTTGAATATGAGGCAACATAGATGGGTAGAGTTCCTAGCTGCCTATGATTTAGATATACTGTATACACCAGGCAAGGCAAATAAAGTTGCAGATGCCTTGAGTAGGCAACATGCCAAGGTAGCCATGTTGATGATGGAAGAATTTAAGGATTTGTCTATACTTACTGATTTGGAAATTGAGGAAAATAGTAAGGTACAAATGATGTCCATTGAAGAAGGTGAAGGTAAAGGGAAATTAAGTATGATATCTCTGCAATCAGATTTACTTCTTAAGATTGGGAAAATGCAGGAACAAGACCTAAACATGGTGGAAAAGAAAATGCTCATATCAAAAGGGGAGGAAGTAATAAATTATCAAATTGATAAAAATGGTTATTTAAGGAATAAAAATAGGATATGTGTTCCAGAAAATATAGAATTGAAGGAGGAAATATTAAATGAATACCATAGGAGTAAGTACTCCATACACCCAGGTAGCACCAAGATGTATCAAAATTTGAAAAGAAATCTTTGGTGGAAGGGGATGAAGTCAGATGTGGCCAGATATGTTGCAAGGTGCATGACTTGCCAACAAGTCAAGGCAGAGACACAAAGGCCATCAGGACTATTGCAACCCCTTAGTGTACCACAGTGGAAGTGGGAGGACATATCTATGGATTTCATAGATGGTTTGCCTAAATCTAAGAAGGGAAACACAAGTATATGGGTAATAGTGGATAGGCTAACTAAGGTAGCACATTTTATCCCAGTTAAAACAGAAAGAAATGCTCCAAAATTGGCTCAAATATTCATGAAAGAGGTAGTAAGGTTGCATGGCATACCCAAAACCATTGTGAGTGATAGGGATACCATCTTCACCTCAAGATTTTGGAAAAGTTTTCAAGAGGCCATGGGGAGTGAATTGTGCTTAAGCACTGCCTACCATCCACAATCAGATGGTCAAACTGAGGTGGTGAACAAAGTCTTAGAGGATTTGTTGAGAGCATGTACACTGGACTTTGGAGGCAACTGGGAAGACCACCTCCATCTAGCTGAATTCACATACAATAACAGTTACCAAAGCACCATAGGGATGGCACCATTTGAAGCCTTATATGGCAAGCCATGTTTATCACCTATATGCTGGGTAGAGACTGGAGAAAGGGCTGTTCTTGGACCTCAATATGTTAAAGAAACTACAGAGAAAATTGGGTTAATAAGAAAAAGAATAGCAGCAGCTCAAGATAGGCAAAAGAAATTTGCAGATAGGAAGAGAAAGCAAGTGGAATATGAAGTGGGAGACTTTGTTTTCATCAAGATTTCACCTATGAAGAAAGTCATGAGATTTGGCAAGCAAGGTAAGCTCACACCAAGGTATGTTGGACCCTATAAAATTCTGGAAAGAATTGGTTCATTGGCTTACAAATTAGAACTACCAGAGGAAATGAAAGCAATGCATAATGTTTTTCATGTGTCCCAACTTAGAAGATGGGTGCATGATAAAGAAGACATTTTGAAAGAGCCTACCAAAATTCAAATAAATCCTAACTTGGTTTATGAAAAAGAACCAGTGGGGATTGTAGCCAAGGAAGAAAAGAAATTAAGGAGCAAAACCTTGAAACTAGTTAAGATCCAGTGGAGTAGTGATCCTAATGACTGCACATGGGAGTTAGAGGATAAGATTAAAATGGATTATCCTAAGCTTTTTGCAAATTAAAAGGTATTTTTTTTCTTTCTGGAGAATTTTGTTATGCATGGTTGATATGGTTGAATTTGTTTGCTTATGCATATGTTTGATAAGTTTTCAGAAAAGAAAATGATGCTTGTTATAAATGTTAGAAAAATTGTGAGGACACAATTCCTAAAAGGGGGGGTGAATGTAATACCCCAAAATTTTGTGAAAAATCATTTTTGTAAAATGATTTAATTTTTGAAATATTTAGATTTAAATATGGTGAAATTTCTGGAATAAATAGTGTGCAAGTATATGTGTGCACGTGCACACTGAAATGGCACAAGGAAGAACTCCAGATTTCTTGGATTTAAAACAAGAATTAAAAAGCAATACAAACATGATTTTGCAACATGGATATTTGATTTCTGGGATTATATGGATCATCTTAGAAAATAAGGAAAGTAAGTTTTACTTTAAATCAGTAAACAGTTTTATTTAAAACCCAGAAAAGAAAATTATACATATGTATATGTTATAAGGATTTGTAAACCTGTATACATATAGGTACATATGTTTCTGAAATTAAAGAGGGATTAAATAAGCCTAGATAAGATATGTTTACAAATATACATTTTCACTGAAAAGTATATACATATATATATAAGCAAGTGAAACTATAACATTAAAATGACATGAAATGTGATACAAGTCAATATGCTTGTATAGGTAAAAATAGCAAAGGGGAATTCTCAGAAATAATTAAAATATAAAAAGGATAGTCACACTTTTAACATGACTAGGTGAGTGGCCATTTTCTGAAAAGCAAAAGAAAGAAAATGCAGCCTTTAAATTGGTTAATATGGCCGGGGTATTATGAATGAAAAATGCATGATGTTAGCCAGGACAGAAATGGAATTCTGTTTTAACAAAACCCTAGTGGAAAAATTGCATATAAATAGGCAGTTTTGGCCAGTAGAATTATCTTTACCCCAAGCTGCACAAAAAATAAGAAAAGAAGAAAAATATTGGAAGGAAGGAGAAAACACTCATACAAGGATTTTCTGGATTAATAAGAAGAAATATTTAGGTGAGTAATCTCACTGAAGTTCATGGCATTAAGACCTGAGATGAGGCAGCCACTTTTTTATTACCATTTATATATATTTCTGGTTTTGATGTATATGATTTCATCAATGCTTTTTGGATGTCTTATTTTAAATCTGATATGATTTAATATGGATGATTTTGATGATCTTTGATTGGTTGAGACATTTGTCTTTGGATGTGTATCATACTGTTTTATTTATACTCATAAATGTTAAAGTCTAAGATCTTAAAATTATATAGAGAATACTCTCAACTGTTATAGATCTATGGCATGGAAACTTTACAAAAAAATGTTTGGAGCTGCATTATACTTGGTATAAGTGCTGAGGCTTGAGAAGAAAAATGTTAAGGGTGCAATAGAAATTTTCTAAGTGCTGAGCCCTTAATCAAATCAAAAAAAAAAAGAAACTCACAAGCTAAAATTATGATTGAACCAGATCTTGAATCTGAATCAATCATAAAGGCTTGCAGATCAATATAATAAGAACATGCCATGCCTTTTTTTTACAGTTGAAAATATTCTTATATTTTACTAAGATCAAGACATATTGACCCCATTTAGGAAATAACTGTCTGATTATTTCTGAGGAGAATTATGCTAGGAAAGATTATGGATGTTTCCATGTTTGCAGTGACATGTTCACTTAGCATATTTGATGATAGAATTTAAGACAATACACTAGTAAATAAACTAGGGAAGGGAAGGCCAAGAAAGCTGCTGGAATGCTTGTCATATTTGAAGTATGCAAGTTGGCACATGGTTTGTTTAAGCCCTGAGATCTTTGTGCAATGATGTGAATTAGTTCATTGCAATGTGTCCCAGTGATTCCTTAATAGCAGATGAGGCAGGGATTTAAATTGAATTATACAACCTGTAAATGAAGAAATAGGAATATGGATATTTCTTAGGTTGAATGGTATGGAACCAAGATGGTTCCAGTGAATGAAAATGTTGCAAATAGATAATTATGTTTGCATGATTATGTATGCAAGTGTAAGAATGATAAATGAATATATCATACCTGAGTCAACTTAATTATACTATGCTAAAGTAATTGATTGCAGGAATTTGCTTAAATAACTGATTGGTGCTCTTATATTCTCTATTGCTTAATATCATGAATATATTGATGTTACTCATACCAGATCATAGATCTGACCCTTGTTTGCTCATGGCATATGGGGTGTCTCATTTTAAAATGAGGCAGCCACTCATGCTCTTTTAGGTAACCCAGGCACTAAGTAAAAATGAAGTTATGGCTATTATGGAGGAGTGAATGAACATGCTAGCTAGTTTCAATAAGAGCTTAAATTGATTATATCTGCATGTATTCAGGAAAAGTTTTATGTTTCTAAGATTTCCAGTCATGTAATGAATTTTATTATGGTTAGATGGACTAGTTGTATCATGATTAAATATATTGTTATGCACTAAGGTTTAAAATTTAAAAGAAATATCTGAGTGGGAAACAAGGAAATGATCTTAAGTATTGATATGGATGCTTGGAAAAGAAATATGCATATGTAGGTGAGCTACTGTTTTGCATAATTTATATTATGTATTAGTTAAATCTTGAGACATAACAGAGCACTGAGTTTTAGAATAAAATCTGGATTTACCTAGAAGAAAACTTATAAGGATTTTAGTTTCCTTTTTACTGAAATGCTTTGTAAATAAGTTTGAATTCATTTCTGAATTGTATTGAGAAAAGTAAAATGTTTTTAAAAGCTTCAGACAGAATGCAATGAATGGTATCTCCATTGTTTTGAACTAGTGTGTAGCAGATACAGGATTCATGAGTTAACCAGCTTCAAATAAATGAAGTATTGGTTGATCATGATAGATTGTATTTTGAAAATAAAAATGCATTTCAAAAGCTTAGTACATTTAGCAATTGTTTCACCACAATCATCTTTAGAAGTTTAAGACAGATAAGCAATGAAAACTGGTTTGAACAAACAAAACCTGGCAACAATGCTAATAAAAGAATGGTCAGGTTAACCACATGGTTAGACCATAGGTCAGGCAAATTGTTCACTTCAAATCAATGAAGCAAGGAACCATTTGAACCCAGTTTTTTGGAAAATGAGCAAAGTTATTGACATGTACATGTATATCTGTGTACATGTTGATATTTGGGCAAAAATATAAACCTAAATTCCTAGAACAGTTGTAGGAATGGGTTTCAAAAATAATAAAGTAAGAATTATTGTTTTGTATGTTAGATTATAGGCAAAAATTAAATATATATGTGTAGATATAGGTAGATATCAGATTTCAAACCATATAGGAGAAAAAAAAACAAAAATTGTGTTTGAACCGACCAGCATAGCACTCGAACTCGTGACCTCTCATCTATAAGTTAGGCGCGTTTCCATTACGCCTAGATGTTGCTTGTGTTCACTTAGGATCCACTTTCTTTTATACTGAATTTGATACTATCCAGACTTTAACACAATCATCCATATTAAAAGCTTGCTTTCCACTGATTATTACTTGATCATTCCTTAATTAGAATGACAGACTAAAGTACATGTTTCCAGTGGATTCTATGGTCAAAAATCAATTAATCTGAATTGCTAAAAATCTAAATCAAACAGAATGTTCTTGTACAAAAAAAAATAAAGTATATACTCTGAATTTAAAAAAGAGGAACACATACATCTTCATATGTATGTGTATGTTATTAGATATACACTGATATATTTATATTGGTAAGTTATTTTGATCCTGGATATATTTTGTTTATTGGAGAAAGAAAATGACCCTGGGAAAATATATTTGTAATGAATGATATATCTATATATCATCTCTTAAAAAAAAAATCCTTATGAAATTAGGGTGGAAATAGGAGGGTCATTTCAGGTATGACCAGAAGCACAAGTGTTCAGGTGATCGGAGGCGATGGCTATGGTGGTTTCTCCATCGATGGTTGGGTTCCTGAGTGTGGTCGAAAGTCTCGTTTTCATTTTCCGGCGAGTTAGACGAAGCTGAGTGGTCGAGTACATCAGCGAGTTCCAAGGTGACTAGCAGATGATCGGAGAGATGGTCGGAGTCGGGTAAGTTCAACGTGTACGTGCACGTGTGCACGTATGTGTCTGGCGATGATAGGATTTAGGAAGAAGGTGGAAACTCGGGATTGACTCGTGAGGTTGCATGGTTTTCTCGAAGCAGTGGGATAAGCGAAATACTCGAGTCTGAGCTCGGGAATCTGGAGTGTTGGCTCGGGTAGTCTTTTTGTTCTCGTTTTTTTATAATGTGTGTAGAAATTTTGTAACCGGGTTTTGGAAAATTAAAGTTTTAAAATAACAAAATGTTTAAAACGAGTTTAAGGTTTTAAAAGTTATTAAAATGATTTAGTCGACCCAAAGTAGAGTTTAAACAGTTTTAAAAAGAGTTTTTAAAACAAGATTTTGAAAATGTTAAATAATTTAGTTTAAAAACTTTTCTTATATAAATTTCTTTTATATAATAAATGTTTTCTTAACATTTGATTTGGAAGTTATAAAATTTGTGAACATTAATTTGGTAAGTTAAAGGATTATTTTATTTTAAACTTAATTAAATGATTTAATTAAGATTGTTAATTATAAGATAAAATGTTTTAATGTTAATGATAATTATGCCATTTATATAAATAATGTTTTACCTTAAGGTTAATTAGTTTTTATGAGTTGAGATTAATTAAATTAATAAGGTAATTAAAGAGAACTTGTTACCGTTTTTAAAGCAAAGAAAATCAAATATTTAGGCAAGTTAGAGTTTAAAGTTGTTAAAGTTAAAATTGTAATTATTTGAAATCTTTAATTTAAAAAGAAATTTAAAGATAAATTTAAAGCAAAAGATTTCAAATGCATTTGTTAATAACAATTAAGTTATTAATAAGGATAATGTTTTTATCTTAAAAGTTAATTAGGATTAAATGATTTGGATTAATTAAATTATTAAGATTTAATAATTTAGAGTAATTAAATTATTAAGGTAATTAAATGGATAATTAATTGATTTAATTAATTAATGATTTGGATTGATTAATTTAGTAATTAAGGGTTTTAAATTAATTAATTAAGGTTGTAATTAATTAAAGATAATTAATTATTAAAATTAATTAAAAGTTAATCACTTAATGAGATTAATAAAGGTAAATTGATTTATGTTGATAATCAAGGATAATTACTTAGTAAGAAATTAGTGGATAGTTAATGAATGAAATTTAAAGATCATTAACTAGTAATTATGAGTTGATTAATTAATGTAATTAAATTAAGATAATTGGTTTAATTTATTAAGATAGTTAATTACTTAATTAATTAAGGGTTAATTGATCTAAGTAATTAAAGGTAATTAATTAAATAATAATTAATTAATGGAAGTAATTAAGGAATTAATAACTTAATGTAATTAATTAAGTTTAAATGTAATTTGTTTAAGTTAATTAATTAAGTTTAATTGATTTAAACACTTGATGATTTGATAAATAATTACTTAATTTAATTAATGGATTGAAATTACTTAGTAAAGTAATTAATGGTAATTACTGGATGTAATTAATGGAAGATAATTTAAGAATGGAAATAATTTGAGTTTAATTACTTTTTGTAATTAATCAAGGGATTAATTAAAGATAATTAATTAAGGAGTAATTAATTTATGTAATGAAGTAATTAAGGGAAGTTAATTACTGGATGAGATTAATCAAAGGTGATTAATAAATGTGGTTTAATTAAAGATTAATTACTTAATGTAATTAATTTAAATAGGATAATTAATTAAGAGTAATTAGGGATCATAAATTAATATAATTAATGATGTAATTAAGGGTTGATTAATTAAGACTAATTAATCAATAATAAGTGATTAAAGAGTAATTAATTAAGGATTAAGGTAATAAATTATAGTTAATTAATTAATAAAGTAATTAAGGGTTAATTACTATAAATGGTTAAGAATAATTAATTTGTGAAATTAATTAAGAATTAATTACTTAAAGTAATTAAAAGATAATTAATCAAGGATGATTAATTGAAATGAATAATTAGAGGATAATTAATTAATTGATTTAAAATTAATTAATGGTTAAGTCAGCGGGATTTATAGAATGAAGTAATTAATTTAATTTATGTTAAATTAATTAGAGATAGTATAAATCATTACTTATGGATGGTTGAATAATGAATGCTTTGCATTGTTTGATATCTCTGATGAGATATGTGCTGATCTATGATATGGATGTTTGGTTGAATGATAATGCAAATTATCTATTTGTGATGATAATGTAGATTATCTATTGTGATATTGTGAATTATCTATCTATGTGTATATAGATAATTGAATTGAATTGTTTTAACCCTAAAACAACTTGGCCTTAAAAGATACGTTTTGGATTTAGATGAGACCGGGATCGGGTTTCCAGATTTGGATATCCGAATACCACATCGATCCAAAGTAACGATAGATCGTGAATCTCAAGTGAAGATGAAGATTCAGAGTGCAAGGGTTATTGTCGTTAACTCTGAGGGTGATTCCAAAACGAGTGTAACGAGATAATGCCTTCGGTTTCGTTCGAACCCGGAACGAACTTGTATGGATTGAATGCTTTCAGAACATCGTCAGGTGGACGATGAGCATTCTAAGTGATGTGTTCTGATTAAAGGTAATCGTAGCCTCAAGCCTCATCAACCGGGAATGGCTAAAACAGGGGAGGTGCAGCAAGGCTTCATGGGTAGTGCCCACTGAGAGTAAGGTCATCCCTGTCTAGATGTCCCTTTTCTATTTCGGCTTAGTGGTGCAGTTGAATGATCACAACCGTGGGGTGATTTTATTCGGAATTATCCAGTAAGGGATGGTTCCGGCTTCGTGTTGCAGGGGAGCGGGCGTACTCCTCG
This sequence comes from Allium fistulosum, assembly GCA_030737815.1. Classification (NCBI taxonomy): domain Eukaryota; kingdom Viridiplantae; phylum Streptophyta; class Magnoliopsida; order Asparagales; family Amaryllidaceae; genus Allium; species Allium fistulosum. Next base: position 1,043,293,652 of record CM060901.1, on the reverse strand, counting down.
GTACGGTGATCTAGGCCACGTACTGTGACGGGCGGTACCCCAGTAGCCCTGCCATTGTATGGAAATCCAACTTCCAATAAGTGATCTCGTACTTGATTGTATAACCCACTTTGTGGCTAGTATGCTGGAATTTAATAATGTAACAATTTCAGCTATGTGAATATTTATTTGAAAACCCTAGACCCTATTGTAATATAAATGGATTTCCTATCAAATGTTTTGGTTAGCGTAAGGTAAAAACTTTTCCGTGTTTATGTGCGGGGAGTCTTACGTGATACCTTTGTTTCAAAAGGATCTTTGAAGTTAAGCAAGTTTAAACCGTTTACTCACACCAGACCCATGTCTGACCCAAGTGTTTATTTTCTGTTTTATTAAACTCTTGGGTACTCAAATTTTTACGAGTAGCCAAGGGATTCAGGTTAGCTTTGACGAATCTATGGAGGAGATATGGAGCAGGAGACTTCAACATTCGTAGCTATATAGTATTCCGCTGTGTTGGTTTCTTTGAGTCTTTTGTTTGAGTTTTATCTTGAGTTGTATAATAGACAAAAATTTATAACTGTCTATTTTGTGATGTATAAGTTGTGTACTCTGATGTATATGATACTATGTAATATCTTATGTGATATATTATATTTCATTCGTTCCGCTGTGAGATTCTGATGTGTTGTTGTTCTTTCTTCTTTTCTTTTCTCTTTTCTATCCCTTTCTTTCTTATTAATGATGCGTCATTCTGTGGAATGAATGGCGGGTCGTTACATTTAGCAATACACAGGCACTTATAGAACACCCTAAGTCACATAGAGTATTACTGAAGTTAACTACATGTGATCACCATATATTAATGATGTACTCATTCACCAGACTTTTGTCTGACCCACCCTTTTCCTTTATTTTCCCCACAGCATGAGGATAGGGCAATAGGTGATAGACCCATTATTAGTACGTGGAGAGGCAAGCTCATCATTGGAGTTGCTTGTCATTTTATTTTACTCTTCATGTAACTATCTATCTTGTTCAATATTTAATATGTTGTTAGACTACGTATCGTACCTTTATATACTCTGGATTCAACTATGTATTGTTTTCTGAGGCTGTGTTTTGAGTTATTTTCTAAGACGGCTATTTTCTATGTTTATATTTTGTTTTCTTCCACCGTGAGTTCTAAAAGTGTAGTATAGCTTAAATCATATCTGTACATCTTTAGTCTCTGTATTGTTTTAAACACCCAAACAGCTCATGCTTTTTGGCATAGAAGCGAGTTCGAAAGTCACCCTAGGCTTTGGATAGGTGTGTCGGGAGTTGCCAGTTGTCACAATTTTTCTCTCTTTTGAAATTTCATAAAAATACTTAGCAAAATCATTTTTTATTTAAGTAAAATTTTTTCCCAAACTAGTTTGAAAATCTAAAGTGTTATAAAATAGCCATCACTCGCGTTTTAAAACCATAGCAATCATGCTTTAAAATTTTATTTACTTTCATGCGTTAAAATATACGTCATCGAGCCTTAAAATTTTACTTATTTTTAACTCATTAAAATATAGGCCATCATGCCTTAAAATGGAGGTAGTTGTACGTTTTGGCATATAGCTGTCGCGCGTTAACAATCCCAAAGCCATCGCATAAAAGAAGAGGTCATCATACTCAAAATAGAGGTCACCACGTTCAAACCCACAAAGTGTCATCGCGTATTAAACATGAAGGTGGTCGTGCTCAATAATTCAACCGAAGCCATCACGTGGTCATGTATATGTCTTTACCTTTAATTTAACCTTGTGCCCTGTCCCATGCTAACTATTTAGCTGCTAGTTCAAGTCTTCACGAAGTATAACCTTCGAGATATATGTTCCTTTTCTAGTAATTTCTTTTGGCTGAAAACGCAAGCATGGAGCCTTCGCTATTTACTATTTTCACATGTTATAAATGGGTTGACATGTGTCCCTACATACATTTTGCTTAAGCCTTATATATGTTTCCTTTCCCATTTTCTTAACTCTACGCATATAACTTGTACGCATGCTATCACGATGTAACACCCCAGATTTTTGGTAACATTATTTAGAATATTTAATTAGTTAAATTAAATAAAATAATGTGTTGATTAGGGGATTGAGATTTGATTTTAATTAAGGTGTAGCCGTGCCCTTTAACAATGAATTAAAATAAGAGTTAAAATGAATTAGAGGAGGGGTAAAATGGGAAACATGCCATTCATATATCCTCCAAACCTTGGTCGTATATAATTCACATGTCCATTTCATTTCAAAATTTTGGAAACTCAAGGCCGGTCATTATTAATAAGGAAAAGGGGAAGAAGAGTAAGAAAAGCTAAAGGAAAAGCTAAAACAAATCAAATTCAGCCAAATCTCAAGCTCCTTAATCTCAAAAGCTATGGTAAATAATGTTTACATCTCATTTTCTATTGAGCTTCAGTTTTAAGATGATTTTTGAATATTTTGCAATGATTTTCCATGTTTTTGAATGATGGAATGCGTATATATATACTTGTTGAAGATTTATACATGTTCATATTGATTTTATGATATGTTTTAAGGTAGAAACTCTATTAAATGACATCTTTATGCCTTGCAAATTTTTATGAAGATCAAAAATAATATTTCAGAGATGGGTTTCAATTATTATAATTTTTGGAATTAATGTGGATTTTATATGAATTTCCTAGTAAAGAAAATGATAATTTGGGTTATAAATTATTTACGGGTAAATAATATATGGTTTGGGTTTAAAAATTTTATATGTTAGAAAACATATTAAAGGAGATTTTTTGGAAATATTTCAGATTTTTCCTAAGAGTTTTGATAGGTATATAAAATTATTTGAGGTATGGGACTTAAATGTTTTATATATTTTAAAATTAGAGAAGGGACTTTTTGTAAATAATTTGAATTTATTAATTCTAGAAAATGGTAGCACTTTTGAAAAAGTAACATGGCAACCAATCATATTTAGACAAACAATGCAGGTTAGGTACAAAAGAAATAGTTTAAAAGTATAAATAAATAGGTCTTTCACTATTTCATCTCCTTCGGCACCATGTTCCACCTCTATACTATCGCCTTCGACACAGTCGAAACTAATGCATATGGTATCAGAAAACTGGTACGTAATGAATTGGATGTGGGATTTAAGTCTGACTCGAAGTTTTTTTACCCTTAAACTCTCGGGTGCTCAAAATTTGATTTGAGTAGGCTGAGGGTTTAGGTTTTCAGGTTTTAGCAGATTTTGGCGATTAAAGCATTCGAAGATGAGCAGGTGGCTGACGGATAGCTAATTTAGGGATTATGTTTTAAAATTGTTTCCACTGTGTATTAAGATAGTTATGTCTATATTGCTTTGGTCATCCAAGTGGGCATCTCCATATGTCGCTCTTGGCGTATTATTGTAAATTATATTTGATCAATGCCTAGGATTACGTTTGGGATTTTTGTAACCTGGATATGATTTATTTGAAATATAATCACTGAAAATATTGTTTTTGGAAATCTGTGATTTTGTTCATATTCAAGTGCATCTGATATTATGGATACCATTAACACTGTCGTATTTTGTCACCAGAAGTTAATACCATGGATGGCTGTAGCTTCCATAGCGCTTATCTTTTGGCCTCCAGATACAGGATATTACAGCCTGGTATCTGAGCATAGGTTTATGAAAAAATTTAACTAAAATTTGGTTTTGAAAACAAAAATCCAAAGAAATTAGAGTAAGATTCAAGGTTGGGTTAACGCTATAGTAACGTACTTGTATTTGCTATATATAAGTATGTGATTTATCTCTATTCATATATCTTTGATTAGGTTATCATTCTGTATCTCATGAGGTTTGAATACATATATGGATGGTAGAAGAAGTAGAGTTAACCAAGGAGAGGGAAGCACCGAAAGGAACGCTGGACCTAATGTAGGGAGAGGCCAAGGTCAGGCAGAGAATGTGGGTGTTGAAGTTCCACAGGTCGGTATGGAAGCCATGTATCAGTTTTTCAGGAATATGATGCAGGCAGGAGTTATAGCCGGAGTGGTAGAAGGAAATGCCATAGGAGCAGGGGTTCCAGAAGTTTCGGTAGTTAATCATTTCGCTAAGATGAGCAGTGGTTATGTGAAGCTAGCATGGAAGCTGTTTATGGGAACGGAGGATGCCGTTTAAGGGGAGAATTGGTTGTTGCACTGCGAAAGGATTTTTGCAGATTTAGGGCTTAATGATGAGCATAAGAGGAGGTTGGCGTCCAGGCAGCTTCAGGGGACCGCATTGTTCCGGTGGAACAGTGTATCAGCAACAGTTGATGAGGAGACAGTAACCTGGGAGGATTTCAAGAGGAGATTCTAGGAGAGGTTTATGTCAGTAATGGCACAATCAGCTTTGATTAGGCAGTTTGCTGAGCTGGTGCAGGGAGAGATTTCTGTTGCTAAGTATGCTAGGAAGTTCGAAGAGTTGGCTCAGTATGGGTATGCTTTTGTAGATACCGTGTTGATACGGAATGAGAAGTTTATCAGAGGATTGAAGCCGGAGTTGGCTAGTGCTACCTTGTCTCATCTTAGAGATGCTCCTGATATTGTTGTGGAGATGGCTTGGGGGTAGGAAGAAATCCTTGAGTCTCTGGAGAAGAGCAAGGCAAAAGTGGTCCAGGTTGGGCAAAGCCAGAAGAGGAAATTCTTTCCCAGGAAAGGTACTCAGAAGGGTGTAGCAGTTGAGAAAGAGAAGTATGAGGTCGTCTGCTATAAATGCAACAAGAAATGGCACTTTGCTAATGAGTGTCGCTCAGGGAAAGCGATGGATGTGGTTAAGGGGAAGAATGTCAGGTGTTTCAACTATGACTAGATAGGCCATTATAAGAACCAGTGCAAGGAGCCCATTAGAGATGGTAAGGGCAAGGTGTATGCATTGGAGCCTGCCGCTTCCAAGCCAACAGCCCAGAAGAAGGGGAAGGCAATTCTTGGAGGAATGCTTCAGATTCATGGTATGTCTGTTAGTGTTTTATTTGATACTGGTGCAATGCATTCTTTTATATCTAGATGTTTGATAGATATGCTTAACCTTGAACCCACATATTTAGTTACTTCCTTACAGGTTGTGAATCCAATAGGAGGGTATGTAACTCTAGGGTTGAGGTGTGACCAGTTTGAGTTTGACCTGTTAGGTTATACTTTTGAGTGCAATTTGCATGTGTTTGATTTTGTAGGGTTTGGAATCATCCTAGGTATGGATTGGTTAAGTGAGTGTAATGCTAAGGTATTTTTCCAGGGAAGGAAGATATCTCTTAGTCACCCAGATTGTAGCGATCAGATTGTTTTCACCGTATGAGGTTCTAGTGGTGCAGTGTTTGCTTTGTTGGGTGCTTTGGATTCAGATGATGAGTTGAGCTGAGTTTTCATGGTTAGAGAATTCGCAGATGTGTTTGAGCCTATAGTTGGATTGCCGCCGAAACGAGCCATTGAGTTTCGGGTAGATTTGGTTCCGGGAGCAGAACTGGTAAGTAGACCGCCAAGCAAGATGACCCCTTCAGAGATGAGGAAGTTGAAGGTGCAGTTGGTGGACTTAGAGGGCAAGGGTTTTGTCAGAGCGAGTAGTTCGCCGTGGGGTGCAGCAGCAGCGTTTGCTAAGAAGCCAGACGGATCGTTGAGGCTATGTATCGATTATCGTAAGTTGAATGAGAGGACGATAAAGAATCGATATCCATTGCCCAGAATTGACTATTTGTTCGACCAGCTAAGCGGAGCGAAGGTGTTTTGTCAGTTGGATTTGGCAATGGGTTTCCATCAGCTCTGGGTAGTAGAGGAAAGTATACCTTTGACATCATTCAGGACCAGATATGGATCGTACGAATGGTTAGTTATGCCGTTCGGACTTACGAATGCTCCAGCTTTCTTTGTGGACTTGATGAACTGGATTTTCCGAGAGCACTTGGATAAGTTCGTGCTGGTTTTCATAGATGATATCTTGATTTTCTCTAAGGATGAAAGAGAGCATGAAGTTCATCTTAGAGTAGTGCTTGAGACGTTGAGGCAACATCAGCTGAAAGTGAAGTTTTTGAAGTGTCACTTCTAGAAGAAGGAGGTGAAGTTTGTTGGTCATGTCGTCTCAGAGGAAGGGTTATCAGTAGATCCGACTAAGATCGAGGCAGTGAATAGTTGGTAGAGACCCAAGACAGTAACCGAGATTAAGTGTTTCCTTGGGTTGGCTGGTTATTATCGAAGATTCATTAAGGATTTCTCGCAGATAGCAGCACCGATTACTAGGCTGACGAGGAAGGATATGAAGTTTGTGTAGACCGATAAGTATTAGGAAGCATTCTATAGTTTGAAACACTTATTGACCCATGCATCTGTGTTGGTAGTTCCAGAGGGGAATCTGGATTTGGTAGTCTATACCGATGCGTGTGGAACTGGATTAGGAGCTGTGTTGATGCAGAGAGGTAAAGTGATTGCCTAGGCTTCTAGACAGCTTAGACCATATGAGGTCAGATATCCAACGCATGATTTGGAGTTGGCTGCTGTGTTTTTTTGCTTTGAAGGTGTGAAGACATTACCTTTTGGGAGAAAGGTTTGAGATGTTTACAAATCATTAGTCGCTGAAGTATTTATTCTCTCAGAAGGAGCTGAACATGAGACAACATAGATGGTTAGAATTCATAGCCACTTATGATTTTGGGATTGAGTACACACCAGGGAAAAGGCAATCAGGTTGCAGATGCACTTAGCAGGAAACATCAGAATGCAGTGTTAGCAATGATGACTGAGTGGAAAGATTTAGTAGTGTTAGCAGATTGCAGAGTGCAGTGGTGATCCAAGGCAAGGTCTAGTGGTGATACAGTTGTATTGTCTTGTTTAGATGTTCAACCAGTTTTGATCGAACGGATTGCTTCTAAGCAGATAGAGGATCCAGTGTTAGCTGAACGGATCAGTAAGCTAAAAGAAGGAACCAAGAGCGATGACTTGAAATATTTCAGTCTTGACCAGAATGGGTGGTTGAGAAGGAAAGGAAGATTATGTGTTCCGAGTATAGGAAACATAAGAAAGGAAGTCTTAGATGAATGACATCGTTCGAAGTTCACTATACATCCCGGAGGTACCAAGATATGAAGAGAAGTTTCTTCTGGGAAGGAATGAAGCGGGATATTGGTTTGTGTGTAAGGCAGTGCTTGAAATTCCAACAGGCAAAGGCCGAACACCAGAAACCGAGTGGTTTGCTTCAGTTGTTAGATATTCCAGTGTGGAAGTGGGATTCAATTTCTATGGACTTCAAAGACGGGTTGCCAAGGTCGAACAGGGAAAATGAAATTATATAGGATATAGTGGACAGATTGACCAAGAGTGCTCATTTCATTCCAGTTAAGTCAACTAGGACAACACCTGTTTTAGCAAGGTTATTCATGAAAAATGTGGTTAGACTGCATAGGGTTCCTAGTAGCATAGTTAGTGATAGAGATTCCTTGTTCACTAGCGAGTTTTGGAAGAGTCTGCAGGAAGTTTTGGGAACCAAGCTTATGATGAGTACCGCTTACCATCTGCAAATAGATGGGCAAACGGAAATAGTTAACAAGATCTTGGAAGATCTGTTGAGAGATTGTGTTCTAGACTTTAGGGGATCATGGGAGGACCATCTGCATCTAGTCGAGTTTTCGTACAACAACAGTTATCAGACTAGTATTGGGATGGCACCATTTGAAGCTTTGTATGGAAGGCCATGCAAATCTCCCATTTGTTGGTTGGAGACCAGGGATAGGTTGATTCTTGGTCCAGACTTGGTAAGAGAAGCTGTAGAAAAGATTGAGGTCAATCGAGATAGAATGAAGGAGGCTCAGTCTAGGCAGAAAAGTTATGCAGATACAAGACGGAAAGATTTGGAGTTCTCAGTTGGGGACCAGGTTTTCGTCAAAGTATCACTGATGAAGGATGTGCTTAGATTTGGGAAGTCGGGGAAGTTATCTCCTAGGTTCATAGGACCTTTACGTATTCTTGAGAGGATCGGGAAGCTCGCATATAGACTTGAGTTACCGAGCAGTTTGGTAGGTGTCCATGATGTTTTTCATATTTCTCATCTCAGAAAGTGTGTTAGAGACCCGGAGACTGCTATTGCATCGATAGTGCTAGATGATTTAGTGGTAGAAACGGACTTGACCATAGTGAGGAAGCCAGTTCACATTGTTGCGAGAGATGAGAAGAGGCTTAGAATCAAGACGGTCAGATTAGTCAAAGTCCAGTGGAGTGACGATGATAGAGACTGTACTTGGGAGGTTGAAAGCAGGATTAGAGATACTTATCCTGACTTGTTTTGATGGTATGTTTACCTTCTTTTTTATTTTAAGCCTTACTGTAATTTCGAGGAAGAAATTCTTTAAGGAGGGGGTCTGTAAAACCCCAGATTTTCGATAACATTATTGAGGAGATTTAGTTAGATAAACCAAATAAAATAATGTGTTGATAAGGGGATTGAGATTTGATTTAATTAAGGTAGCCGTGCCTTTTAAAACTAATAAACTTAATAAAGGGTTAAAATGAATTAGAGGAGGGGTATTATGGGAAAGAGGCCATTCCTATATTGTCTTCCTTAGGCCGTGTATTCCAAACACACGTTCATTATCATTTACAAAAATTTAAAAGCTTGGCCAGCCACCATTAACGAAGGAAGAAGAAGAGGAAACAAAAGAGAAGCTTAAGGAAAGAAAATTCAAGTCAAACTCATTTAAATCTCAATCTCCTTAATCATTAAAGCAAAGGTGAATAACGTTTACATCTCTAAATATTTTTGGTTTCGGTTTTAAAGTTAATTCCGAATGATTTTTGGAAATGTTTGCCATGTTTTCGAATGATAAAAGATTATATATACATGTTGATGATTTATATATGTTCACATAGATTTTATGACATGTTTTAAGAGGAAAACCCTATTAAATGACATTTGTTAGCCTTGCGAAGTTTTATGACGATCTAAAAAGTTATTTTAAAGATGGGTTTCAATTTTCAGAATTTTCTGACTTTTCGTGGATTTGTTATAATTTTCTAAGGAAGAAAAGGTTAATTTGGATTATAAAAATTATTTACGGGTAAAATAATTATTGTTTGGATCCGAAATTTTTATATGTTGAAGAGAAAATATTAATTTACTTTCTGGAATTTTTCCAGAATTTTTCAAGGTGTTTTGATGGTTATATAAAATTATTTAAGGTATGAGACTTAAATGTTTTATATAATTATAAAGGAGAAAGGGGATTTTTTAAAATTATTCAAATTTCCAAATATGGAAGATCAACAGCAATTTTCATATATAAAATTCTGGCAACCAATCAGATTTAGACAAACAGGGTAGGTGGGGTACAAAAGAACCATTTCAAATAGTATTTATATTGTTTCAACTCTTTCGGCAAGAGCTTCTGTCTTCATTCCAGACCTTCCGACAAGGTTGGAGGATATCAAACCTTCTGATTAGATTAAATACCAATGCACATGGTATCAGGAAACTGGTATGTAGTGAATTGGAGGGAGCCGAAAGGTAGGGGATGAAGGGTTATAGCTTTCGGAAGAGATGAAGTTTTGTTTTGGTTTTAAAGAAAAATACACATGCTAGCTTTTGACAAAGGGCTTTCGAAATTGTAAAAAGGCTTAAAAGGAAAAGGGTTCGATTGGTTTGCTTTCTTGTTTTAATTGAAACCTTTCGACAAAGTCGAAAGGTATAGCTTTCGGCAAGGTCGAAAGCATATTTGCCGCTTCCAAACCTTTCGACACAGATGAAGTCAAAGGTTATCTTTTGTTTTCTAAAACTTGCCGCCTCTCTCCATTGATTTCGAAGGGTTGGTTCCAACACCAACACTTCATTGTTTTCGAATACTTTCGAAAGGTTTTATAAAGGTTTCGAAGCAGTTGCTTTCGACTCCAATGTTTTTCTGATCCCTTTGCATAATAAAAATGTTTTAAGTCGAAACATTTTAAAGGTTTCAAAGTAGTTAACTTTAATGGTTTTGAAAGGTTTTCCACTTGTTTTAAATTGAACCCAATGTCTTCGAAAGGTTTTGAGTTACAATACTTTCGAAAGGTTTGTAAATGATTTATAGGGGAGGTACCCTAGTCTTTTGACAAAGTCGAAAGGTAAAAACCTTTCGACTAGGTCGAAAAGAAACCTTCCGACAAGGTCGAAAGGTAGGACCTTTCGGCAAGGTCGTAAGATATTATTTTGAAATGTTTTCAAAAGGATAAGGGTTAAAGGATTTAAAAGGCGGATGTCATATGTTTTAAAGCTTATAAAAAGAAGGCTTTTATAAATGGTTTTGAAGGAGTTACCTTCAATGTTTTCGAAAGGTTTATTAAAGGATATGAAGGGGTTACCTTCAATACTTTTGAAGGGTTTTATAAATGGTTTTGAAGGAGTTACCTTTAATGTTTTCAAAAGGTTTATTAAAGGATACGAATGGGTTACCATCAATACTTTCGAAGGGTTTTATAAATGGTTTTGGAGGAGTTACCTTCAATATTTTAGAAAGGTTGTTTAAAGGATTTAAATAAAGGTTTTGAATGAAAGGACTAGGCAGATAGCCTAAGTATTTTAAGTTATAAAGGACTTTAACTTATTTTAAAAGGATAGATAATCCTTATTGAACACCATCAACATTAATTTGAGTAAAGTATATATATATATATAATGGCAAAAATAGCTTAGAGTAAAGCTAAAGGTATATTCTTCTTATATATATATATATGATTTGATGGATAAAATCATTTTGAAAAGGTTTCAAGGAAAATTTAAAGAGTGGTCAGCTCAGATATTTTAAAGAGCAGTTAGCTCAAAATATTGTAGAGAAGTTAGCTTAGATACTTTGAAGGGTAGTTAACCCAAAAGAAAAAAATTCGGGCAGTTAGCTCATTTAAATTTGGACAGTTAGTCCATTTTGTGGGCAGTCAGCCCAAAGGACAGTTTGTCCAGAAAGAGCAGTCAGCTTTGATATGAACATATAGTTCATTTATTAGCATAACGGATCTTGCTAAATTTTTAAGGACAATTAGTGCACCCTTTTCACCTGTTTTTGGCAGATAGCCCACTATCTAGCATAAAAGATATTGCTCTTTTGGTATAACCAGTTTTAGGACAGATAGTCCAGAAAAGAGCAGATAGCTCAGAATTTAGAACAGATGGTTCAGATTTTAGACAGATAGTCTATTTTATTTCCTATTTTAGCATAATGGATATTGCTATATTATTATTATAATCTGTTGATTAACCAGTTTGGTTGTAGGAAAGGATTTGCAAAATATATGTTTTGAAAAGAGATATTAGTGAGAGGAAACCCGTTCCGCTAAGCGGCGTAGTCTCACTAGTTATCAGTAAACTGAGATGTAACAGATATTATTCATACCAGGCTTTAAGTCTGACTCGAAGTTTTTGTTTCCCCTTAAACTCTCGGGTGCTCAAAATTTGATTTGAGTAGGCTAAGGGTTTAGGCTTTCAGGTTTTAGCAGATTTTGAAAATTAAACCATCCGAAGACGAGCAGGTGACCGATGGATAGATAATTTAGGGATTCTGGTTTAAAATTGTTTCCGCTGTGTATTTAGACAGTTATGTCTATATTGCTTTGATCATCCAAGGGGGTATCTTCATATGTCGCTCTTGGCATATTATTGTAAATTATATTTGATCAATGCCTGGGATTACATTTGGGATTTTTGTAACTTGGATATGATTTATTTGAAATATAATCACTGAATATTTTTTTTTTGGAAATGTGTGATTTTGTTCATATTCATGTGCTTCTGATATTATGGATACCATTAACACTGCCGTATTTCGTCACCAGAAGTTAATACTATGGATGACTGCAGCATCCATAGCGCTTAGCTTTTGGCCTCCAGATACGGGATGTTACATCATCATATGTCGCTCTTGCCATATATTGTAAATTATATTTGATCAATGCCTGGGAAACGTTTTGGGATTTGTAAATTGGATATGATATCATTTTGAAATGTAAATAGTAACTTGTTGTTTTTGAAAATCTGGGATTTTGTCCATATTCAAGTGCTTCTGATATTATGGATACCATTAACATAGCTGTATTTTGTCACCAGAAGTTAATATTATAGATGACTACAGCATCTGTAGCGCTTAGCTTTTGAACTCTAGATACAGAATGTTACAACTTGGTATCAAAGCATAGGTTTATGAAAAACTTTAACTAAAAATGATTTTTAAAACATAATCCTAAAGAAGTAGAGTAAGGTTGGGGTATGGGATAACGCTATAGCAACGTACTTGTATTTGCTATATATAAGTATACGCTTTATCTCCAGTTTCCTATCTTTGTTAGGTCACTTTCTGTATCTTATGAGGTCTTAATACAGATATGGAAGGAAGAAAAGGAAGAGTTAACCCAGGAGGGGAAGGCACCGATAGGAATGCCATACCTAATGTGAGAAGAGGTCAAGATCAGGCACAATCGGAGAATGTGGGTGCTGGAGTCCCGCAAGTTGGAATGAAAGCTATGTATCAGTTCTTCATGAATATGGTGTAGGCAGGTGTTGTTGCTTAAGTAGTGGGAGGGGGAGTTCCGGGAGCTCTAGTTGTCAAGACTATGCTAAGTTGTGTGGGGACTACATTAAGCTTAGAGGGAAGCCGTTTGTTGGAACAGAGGATGCCACTGAGATAGAGAATTGGTTGTTGCACTGCGAAAGGATATTTGCAGATTTGGGCTCAATGATGAGCAGAAGAGGAGGGTGGCTTCTAGACAGCTTCAGGGAACTGCTTTGTTCTTGTGGAATAGTGTGACTGTGGCAGTGGATAAGGAGGCTATGACCTGGGAAGATTTGAAGGGGAGGTTCTAGGAGAGGTTCATGTTTGCAATGGTACATTCAACTCTGGTCAGAAAGTCTGCTAAATTAGAGCAGGGAGAGATGTCTATTTTGGAGTATGCTAGGAGGTTCGAGGAGTTGGCCAGATATGGGTATTCTTCAGTGGATACCGTAATGAAGAGGAACGATAAGTTTATTAACGGTTTGAAGCCTGAGTTAGCCATGGCTATTTGCCTCATATTAGAGATCCTTCTAATTTTGTAGTGGAGATGGCCTTAAGGCATGAGGAATTGCTTGATTCTTTAGAGAAGTGTAAGGCTAAGGAAGTCCCGGTTGGGCAGAGTCAGAAGAGTAAGTTCTTTCCTAAGAAAGGTGCTCAGAAGGGTGGAGCAGCTAAGAAAGGGAAGTCTGAGATTGTCTGTTTCAAGTTTGCGACAAGAAGGGGCACTTTGCCAATGAGTGTCATGCTGGGAAGGCAAAGGTAGTGGTTGGGAGGAAGAATGTCAGGTGCTACAACTGTGACCAGATAGGCCACTATAAGAGCCAGTGCAAGAAGCCCGCTAAGGATGGAAAGGGAAAAGTGTATGGATTGGTGCCTGCTACTTTGAAGCCATCAGCTTAGGAGAAGGGAAAGTCAGTTTCGGGAGGTACGTTTCAGATTCATGGTATGTCTGTTAACATTCTATTTGATACTGGTGCATCGCATTCTTTTATATCTAGATGTTTGATAGATAAGCTTAACCTAGAACCCACATATTTAGTTACTTCCTTACGGGTTGTGAATCCAATAGGAGGGTATGCAACTCTAGGGTTGAGATGTGACCAGTTAGAGTTTGCCCTATTAGGTCATGCTTTTATTTGCAGTTTGCATGTGTTTGATTTTGTGGGGTTCGAGATCATTCTTGGGATGGATTAGTTGAGTGAGTATGATGCTAGGATAGGAAAATATTTCTTAGACACCTAGATTGTAGTGACAGGATTGTTTATACCGTAGAAGGTTCTTGCAGTTAGATGTATGCCTTGTTGGGTGCTATGGAGTTGGAAGATGAGTTGAGTCGAGTTTTCGTGGTTAGAGAATTCGCAGTCGTGTTTGAGCCTATAGTTCGATTGCCACCAAAACGAGCCATTGAGTTTCAGATAGATTTTGTTTCGAGAGCAGAACCAGTGAGTAGACCGCCAAGCAGGATGACCCCTTTAAAGATGAGGGAGTTGAAGGTGCAGTTGGTGGATTTAGAATGCAAGGGTCTTATCGGGCCAAGTAGTTCGCATTAGGGAGCAACTGTAGTGTTTGCTACGAAGCCAAATGGATTGTTGAGGCTTTATATTGATTATTGTAAGTTGAATGAGAGGACGGTAAAGAATCGACATCCATTGCACAGGATTGACGATTTGTTCGACCAGTGAGTGGAGCTAAGGTATTTTCAGTTGGATTTAGCGACATGTTTCCACCACCTCAGAGTAGTAGAGGATAGTATACCTTTGACGGCGTTTAGGACCAGGTATGGGTCGTATGAATGGTTAGTCATGCCGTTCGGACTGACTAATGCGCCAGCTTTCTTTGTGGACTTGATGAACCGGGATTTCCGAGAGCACTTGGATATTGGTTTTCATAGATGATATCTTGATATACTCTAAGGATGAAAGAGAACATGAAGTTCATCTTAGAGTGGTGCTTGAGATGTTGAGGCAGCATCAACTGAAAGCAAAGTTTTCAAAGTGTCACTTCTGGAAGAAAGAAGTGAAATTTCTTGGTCAGGTAGTTTTAGAGGAAGGGTTGTCGGTAGATCCGACAAAGATTGAGGCAGTAAATAGTTAGAAGAGACAAGAGACAGTAACCGAGATAAAGAGTTTCCTTGGGTTGGCTGGTTATAATCGGAGATTCATTAAGGATATTTCGCGAATAGCGGCACTGATGCCTAAGCTAATAAGAAAGGATGTGAAGTTTATATGGACCGATAAGTGTGAGGAAGCATTCCAGAGTTTGAAACACTTTTTGACCCATGCACTTGTGTTCGTTGTTCCAGAAGGGAATCAGGATTTAGTGGTTTATACCGATGCATGTGGAACAGGACTAGGAGTTGTGCTGATGCAAAGAGGTAAAGTGATTGCCTACGCTTCTAGACAGCTTAGACCACATGAAGTCAGGTATCCGACACATGATTTAGAATTGGATGTAGTTATTTTTGCTTTGAAGGTATGGAGACATTACCTTTTGGGAGAAAGGTTTGAGTTATATACAGATCATAAGTCGCTGAAGTATTTGTTCTCTCAAAAAGAGCTAAACATGAGATAGCAGAGGTGGTTAGAGTTTATAGCCGCTTATGATTCTGGGATTGAGTACAGGCCGGGGAAAGGTAATAAGGTTGCAGATGCACTTAGTAAGAAACATCAGAATGCAGTTTTGGCAATGATTGCAAAGTGGAAGGATTTCGAAGCATTAGTAGATTGTAGAGTGCAGTGGAGATCCGAGGCTGGGTCTAGTAGTAATACAGTTGTATTATCTTGTTTGGAAGATCGACCGGTGTTGATAAAAAAGATTGCTTCTAAACAGATGGAGGATCCGGTATTAGCCGAACGGATCAGGAAGCTAAGAGAAGGAACTGAGAGCGATGAATTAAAAGATTTCAGCCTTGGCCAGAATGGGTGGTTGAGAAAGAAAGGAAGATTATGTGTTCCAAGTGTATTAAACATGAGGAAAGAAGGCTTGGAGGAATGCCATCGTTCGAAGTTCACCATTCATCCAGGAGGTACTAAGATGTATCAGGATATGAAGAGGTGTTACTTCTGGGAAGGTATAAGGCATGATATTGTTTGTGTGTGAAGCAGTGCATGATTTTCCAACAGGCAAAGGCCGAACACCAAAAGCCAAGTGGATTGCTTCATCCCTTAGATATTCCAGTATGGTAGCGGGATTCTATATCTATGGATTTTGTTAACGGGTTGCCAAGGTCGAACAGGGGAAATGATAGTATATGGGTAATAGTAGACAGATTGACCAAGAGTGCCCATTTCATTACAGTTAGGTCAACCAGAACGACATCTATTTTGGAAAAATTGTTTATGAGGAATGCGGTTAAACTACATGGAATTCCTAGTGGCATAGTTAGTGATAGAGATCCTTTATTCACTAGCGAGTTCTATAAGAGTCTGGAGGAAATTTTGGGAACCATGCTCAAGATGAGTACCGCTTACCATCCGTAGACAGATGGACAAACAGAAAGGGTTAACAAAATCTTGGAGGAAGAGCTTGTATTCTAGAATTCGGGGGATCGTGGGAAGACCATCTGCATTTATTCGAGTTTTCGTATAACAATAGTTACCAGACTATTATTGGGATGCCACTGTTTGAAGCATTGTATGAAAGGCCATGCAAATCTCCCATTTGTTGGCTAGAGACTGGCGATAGGTTGGTTCTTGGTCCAAATTTAGTCAGAGAATCTACAGAAAAGATTGAGGTCATTCGGGCTAGAATGAAGGAGGCTCAGTCTAGGCAGAAGAGTTATGCAGATAATAGACAGAAAGATCTAGAGCTCTCAGTTAAAGACCAAGTTTTCATCAAAGTGACACCGATGAACGGTGTGATTAGATTTGGAAAATCGGGGAAGTTAACATTGAGATTCGTTGGACCTTTTCCTGTTGTTGAGAGGATCCAGAAACTCGCATATAGAGTCAAGTTACCGAGCAGTTTAGCAGGATTCCACGACGTTTTCCATGTTTCTCATCTCAGAAAGTGTGTTAGAGACCCAACGACTACTATTGCACCGATAGTGCTAGATGATTTAGTGGTAGAACCAGACTTGACTATAGTGAGGAAGGCAGTTCGCATTGTTGCGAGAGATGAGAAAAGGCTTAGAACCAAGATGGTTAGATTAGTCAAAGTCCAGTGGAGTGATGATGGTAGGGACTGTACTTGGGAGGTTGAGAGCGGGATTAGAGATACTTATCTTGACTTGTTTGATGGTATGTTTTACCTTCTTGTTTGATTTGTTGTGTACCTTATTGTAATTTCGAGGACGAAATCCTTTAAGGAGGGGAGTCTGTAAAACCCAAGATTTTTGATAACATTATTTAGATTTGATTTTAATTAAGGTGTAGCCGTGCCCTTTAACAATGAATTAAAATAAGAGTTAAAATGAATTAGAGGGTAAAATGGGAAAGAGACCATTCCTGTATCCTCCAAACCTTGGCCGTGTATAATTCACACGTCCATTTTATTTCAAAATTTTGGAAACTCAAGGTCGGCCACTATTAATAAGGAAAAGGGGAAGAAGAGTAAGAAAAGCTAAAGGAAAAGCTAATACAAATCAAAATTCAACCAAATCTCAAGCTCCTTAATCTCTAAAGCTAAGGTGAATAATGTTTAAATATCATTTTTGATTGAGCTTTCAGTTTTAAGATGATTGCCGAATATTTTGCAATGATTTACCATGTTTTTGAATGATGGAATGTTTGTATATATACTTGTTGATGATTTATACATGTTCATATTAATTTTATGATATGTTTTAAGGTAGAAACCCTATTAAATGACATCTTTATGCCTTGCGAATTATTATGAACATCGGAAATAATATTCTGGAGACGGGTTTCAATTTTTAGAATTTTTGAAATTAATGTGGATTTTATATGAATTTTCTAGTAAAGAAAATGATAATTTGGGTTATAAATTATTTACTTTTAAATAATATATGGTTTGGTTCTGAAATTTGTATATGTTATAAAACATATTAAAAGAGATTTTCTAGAATTTTTCCAGATTTTTCCTAAGAGTTTTGATAGGTATATAAAATTATTTACGGTATGAGACTTAAATGTTTTATATATTTTAAAAATGGAGAGGGGGCATTTTGTAAATAATTTGAATTTGTTAATTCTGGAAAATGGCAGCACTTTTGAAAAAGTAATATGGCAACCAATCAGATTTAGGAAAATAAGGCAGGTTAGGTACAAAAGAAATAGTTTAAAAGCACAAATAAATAGGTTTTTCACTGTTTCGTCTCCTTCGGCACCAGGTTCTGCCTCCATACTATCGCCTCCGACATAGTGAAACCAATGCATATGGAATCAGGCAACTGGTATGTAATGAATTGGATGTGGCGAAAGGTATAGGGTCGAAACCATGGGGTTCCGAAAGGGTCGAAGCTTTGCTTTGGTTTTAAAGAAAAATGCGCCTGCTTGCTTTCCACTAAGATGCTTTCGACTTGGTTGCGTTTCGACTAGGTCAAATGGTTTAAAAGAAAATGGTTTCGATTGGGTTGCATCTTTGTTTTAAGTGAATGCTTTCGACTAAGTCGAAACACTTAGCTGCCACCTTTTTACCTTTAGACCCAGTAGGTTTCAAAGGGGTTGTTTTGTTTTAGAAAATCTGTCCATTTCTCCAATGCTTTCGAAGAGGAGGTTCCTACACCATCACTTTTTCTTAGGAAATGCTTTCGAAAGAGTGGCTTTCGACTTAAAAGGTTTTTATGACCCTTTTGTTAAATTAAAGTATAACCCAAATTGGTTTCGAAAGAGATTATTTGAATGATTTCAAAAGGAAGTGCTTTCCACCTAATGGGATTATGTCCTTTTGCTCTACTTGAAGGCATAATCCAATGGTTTCGATCGAGACATTTTCAAAGGGTTTTGAAGGAGTTAACTTTGAATAGTTTTGAAGGGTTTCCACATGTTTTAAATTGAACCCAAGTGCTTTCGAAAGGTTTAGGTTTAATGCTTTCGAAAGGTTTTAAAAGAGGTTTCGAAGGGGTGGTTCCCCAGAAGTTTCGAAGGAGTCGAAAGGTGTTGTTTTCTGATGGTTTCGAAAGGAAAGTTTTTCCAATGGTTTCGAAACGCAATGTTTAAAGGTTTTTAAAAGAAAGATGTCTAAGATTTTTAAAGTTTTCGAAAGGGTCACTTTCAATGGTTTAGAAGCGGTTACCTTCAAGGGTTTTCGAAAGGGTTGTTTAAAAGGTTTTAAACAAAGGTTTCGAATATATTGAATAGGCAATATAGCCTAAGTGTTTCAAGTTAAAAAGGACTTTAACTTATTTTGAAAGGATAGTTAATCCTCATTAAAATTCATCAACATTATTTTGAGTAAAGTATATATATATATATTATGGCAAAATAGCTTAGAGTAAAGCTAAAGATATATTTTCCTTGTATATATATGATTTGAAGGACTAAATTATTTTGAAAAGGTTTTCAAGGAAAATTTAAAGGGTAGTTAACCCTCAGAAAATGATTCGGACGGTTAGTCCATTTTAATTCGGACAGTTAGTCCAGTTTGCGGACAGTCAGCCCAATATTATGGACAGTTAATCCATTATAGCATAACGGATCTTGCTATTGTTTTTCGGACAGATTGTCCTTTTGTTAGCATAACGGACGTTGCTATTATATTGTGGGCGGATAACTCACATATTACCTGTTTTATGGATAGATAGTCCATTTATTAGCATAAAGGATACTGCTATTTTGATATAATTATTTTGATTAACTAGTTTGGTTGCAAGAAAGGAATGCAAAATATATATTCTTTGAAAAGGATATCAGTGAGGGGAAACCCGTTCCGCTAAGCGGTGTGGTCTCACTTAATATCAGTAAACCAAGATGTAATAGAATTATTCACACCATGCTTTATGTTTGACTCGAATTTTTGTTTGTCCTTAAACTCTCGTGTGCTCAAAATTGATTTGAGTAGGCTGAGGGCTAAAGTTTTTCAGGTTTTAGTCTTTGGGCGAATAAAGCTTCCGAAGATGAGCAAGTGGCTGACGGATAGCTAATTAGGATCGCAGATTATTTTGTTTGATTCCGCCGTGTATTAAGTCAGATATGACTATATTGCTTTAATCATCCAGGGGGGCACTGTCATATGTCGCTCTTAGCGTATTATTGTATATTATGTTTGATCAATGTCTGGGAAACGTTTTGGGATTTGTAACTTGGATATGATATCGTTTTGAAATGTACTCAGTAACATGTTGTTTTTGAAAATCCGTGATTTTGTTCATATTCAAGTGTTTCTGATATTCTAGATACCATTAACATAGCCGTATTTTGTCACCAGAAGTTAATACTATAGATGACTGCAGCATCAGTAGCGCTTAGCTTTTGGCCTCTAGATATGGGATGTTACACACGATGAATTCATATTCATATTTTTTTAAGCCTTGCATGCATTTTTTTCACCTACATGCGTGTCATTATGTTTAGCTATATACTTGCAGACTTCATTTGGCGTGTTAACCTTGATGTTCGTATGCTTCCTTTAGCTATAATTAATCTCTTCATGTAGGCCTTTATATTTTTCATCCAACACGTCTTCATATACACACACACACACATTTTCAACATATAACGTCAAAATAGTCTTTGCTAGTAATATTTTATTGTTTGCATGCTTTTGTATGTAACTAGTTGTCGCTGCAAATAAATATAAGTCGTCGTGTGCATTATGTATAAGCCATCGCCGCAAATATTTATAAGCCATTGCTGCAAATATATATAAACCATCGTTATGCATGCATGGAGCCGTCGCTACGAATCCACATTGAGCTGTCGCACGTAATAAATTATAAGCCATCACTTGTGGATAAATTTTTTGTTTTGTATATTAAAATGTTGGATCTTCGTATGGTGCTCACTCTTATATTCTCGCTTTCAAGCACATATTTTCTTGCCCCAATATAAAGTTTAGCCTTGGATGATTAGTTTCGCTTGGTCAAAAATGGTTTAATGGTGGATTTATAATTAAATTAAAAACTGATTTCTTACCCACTTAAGCACTTTCATTTTACAAAATCCAATTTGGTGTTGATTTTCAATTGACAAATTTTCTTATCATTTCAAAAACTTTTCAAAAAAATTAATCCATATAATTAGCTCATTAGTTAATTAATTAATTAAAATTTCCATAATTAATTAGCATTTTCTTTCACTGATTAATTCATATAAAATAGAAAATCAGCTGGAAAAATCCCAAAAATTCACCAAAAATCTATTTTATCATTTTTTACCGCCTATAAAAATTTTGGATGAAAAATATTATTTTCCATATTTTTTATAATTAATTTTCGAATTTTAACCATTTTCTCACTTAAAAATTTCATAAAATACTCACATTAATTCTAAAAATTACGAAATTTACCAAAATAATAATTCGAATATCATATCAAAATTTTAGATTATTTGAGAATAAAAAACTTAGCTTTTCAGATAAAAACCTTTAGGAAAATTCCTAAAAATCATATAGTTAACAACCAATCATCCAAAAGCCCATTTATATGGTTATTCAATCCAAATGCAAGATAAACACGCACAAAATCGGATTTACAGCAAATTAAATTTTAAAACACATAAAAACATGAGATGGATGCATACTATTCACCTTAACCCTTGTTGAAATATTGAGATTTGCTTAGATCCTTTTTCCCTTAGATTTCTTCTTCTTTTTTCTTAAATTTCTAATGGTGACCTTATCTCCTTAGCTTTTGTCTAGTTTTGTTTAGGTAATGGAACATAAATGACTGAGGGAGAGAGGAGAGTGATATGTTATTTTCTTTTCCTCTTTCATCCTTCCTTACTCATGTGTTTTTATTTCTTATTAAAAAATTCTCTTAATTTTAATGAAAGTTAAGCTAATTAATTAATTTGTGTGATAAATCCCGCATTTCTTAAGTTCAAATTTAATAATCCCATAATTAAATATTAAATTATATGCTATATAAAAATTAGGGGTGTTATAGATATATTATTTGCATATGGGACTGTTATTAGATACTCTATTCTTACTTTCTATATGGATATTTACTTATCAATTACTTCTGGCGGTGCAGTCTCTTATATATTGTTCATCCTTTTTGTTCAGGTATGTTCAGTATATTATACGTTATCATTCCACAATGAGATTATCTCGTTATGCCTTGATATCATTTTTTGTTTCTTTTCTTTCTAGTTTTACCAACGATAATCTGTCTTTTGTGGTATTCGAAAAATCAATCGTTGATGTAAGATGATGAATTTTGGGTATTTTGAAGGACAGGTTGTTACACTCACCTTTCTCCTTTAGAAGTGACGCTTCGAAAATTTTGACTTCAATGTGTGCCTCCTTAATTTATCAAGCACAACTCTCAAATGTGTCATATATTCCTCTTTCATCTGTGAGTAGTCAAGAATATCATCCACGAACACAAGCACAAACTTATTTAATTGATCCCTAACAACATAGTTTATGAGATCAACAAAGTATGTAATGATATGCCATTATTATTTCTAAAGACAACAGTTATTATAACCACGACCTTCGTGTGCCGATCAACTAAGCATCCAAAAGACGGGCCGTTAGGGAAAAAGGAAAGAAAAGACAAAAAAATGGAATAAAGAATCTTACAACACAAGGAAATCATATATAATAGAACATAAAATAGTACATACAGCCACTGCCAAAATAAAACATTACAGTTCCAACAAGTACTAACTTCAGCAAGGGACAATTATAACTGCCTGTGCGGACAATGCTGAAAATAAAACTATACGCACAACGAAAATAAAATAGATAACTAAATAACGTTGAAGCCTTCTGCTCCATACTCCTCCAAAATGCTTTCGTAACAACCTGGACTACTTTGCTACTCAAAAATTAGAGTACCCAAGAGTTTTAGGAAAAGAAAAAAACTCCGAGTCAGACATGGGTCTAGTGTGAGTGAATTCTAAACAAATGAATTGTTATACTTGTAAAACCGTTCAAAATAAATTTGTCTCGTAAGATGATGCCGCACATGAATATAGATGGGGTTTTACCTTATGATAACCAAACCATTTCAAATAGAAATCCAGTGATATTATAATAATGTCTAAGGTTTAAAATAAATATATAACATAGATGAAATACTTGCATCTCACATTCCAACATATTTGGGCACAATTAAGTCCGTAAAGCACGTTGTGGAAAATGGATCCATACAATGACCAGGCTACTGGAATATTGCTTGTCGCATTATGTAACACCCCTATCTTAAGGTCCAAAGAAAAGTGCTATAGATGCTGTAGTCATCTATAGTATTTAACTTTCGGTGACAAAATATGGCAGTGTTAATGGTATTCATAATATCAAAAGCACATGAATATGAAATAAAATCACAGGTTTCCAAAAACAACTTTTCTGATTATATTTCAAATCAATATTTGATAGTCAATTACATAATCTCCAAAACGATTCCTGGTTTATGATCAAATATATTAAAAATTACGCCAAGAGTGACATATAATCAAATGTATTACGAATTAAAAATTAATCCAAGAGTACTAAATAGATAGACATATCAGTCATGATTATATCGCAGCGGAAATAACACTAAATAACTCATACATAGCTACCTTTGCCTCCTGCACGTCTTCAGAAGCTTATTCGTCCATCCTACTAAACCTTAAAAGTCCTTAACTCTTAGTCTACTCAAATTAAATTTTGAGCACCCGAGAATTTAAGGGGAAAATATAAACTTCGAGTCAGACATATAGCCTGGTGTGAATAATTCCATTACATCCTGGTTTACTGATATTAAGTGAGACCATGCCGCTTAGCGGAACATGTTTCTCCTTACTAATATCCTTTTAAAAGCAAATCTTTTGCAAACAAGGTACTACAATCAAACAGATTATAACAACAAGAGCAATAATATATATATGCATATAAATCAGGTAATCAATGGACTGCCTATCCAATATCATAGTTTTAACTAGCTAATTATTAACCATTGGCTGACTTGGACCTACCAGACATAATAAATAATCTAACTTCTCTTAGATACAATACCAGATGATCTATTCTTAACTTACTTCTCCGAGGGTCAACTCATCCTAATGGTTTTGTGGGCTCATCAATAACCTATCTTTCTTTTGTATATTACTTTCTGTGTGTAACATCATTTTAGTCTTACATATGACAAAGCCCTACACGCTAAAATTTTAGGCTTATATTAGCTAGGGGTTAGTAGCTAAAGTATATGATGTGACCCTACAGCAATCCCATTTGGTCTTCTAATATCTGAGTCATAAACTTAGGGTCAACCACCCCCTTCAATTTTCCTTGAAAACATTTCTTCCAGATTTATTTAACCATTTTAAATCATACTTAAACAAGGAAAATTTACACTTTGCTTTACTCAAAATACCTATGCCATGATACATATTCTTTACATAAAACAATGTTGATGAAAATTCAAATCAGTAGGGTTATCTATCCCTTTAAAACAAGTTGAAGCCCTTTTTAACTTAGAAAATATTAGGCTAAAAATCAAAAGCCATACATTCAGAACCCTTGTTTAAAACCTTAAACAATCCCTTTTGAAATCATTAAAAACATCCCTTTCGAAAGCATTACATAAACCTTAGACATCCTCTTTCAAAACCATTTAAACTTGTCTTTCGAATGCATTTGGAAATCTTCCTTTCGAAACACTTGAAACATACCTTTCGAAAGCGTAGGGTTAAAGTAGAGTTGGTGGAAACATAGTTTCAAAACCATTTAAAATAGTTCCTTTCGAAACCATTGGGTTTAACTTTTTAATGTAACTATAAGGTCAAAGAGAACAGAGGCGAAAGCATTACTTTCAACAGCAATTATCCTAATTAAAAGAATTAGGGAAGATGATAGCGAAGATGATAGCTTCGAAACCCACCCTTTCGAAACCATTGCCTCTGCAACCATTTAAAAGCGTCCAAACTACCCTTTCAAAGGCATTGAGAAGGTGACTTTAAAACTGAAAGGCGAAAGCACCCCTTTCTAATACATTGTAACTCGAAAGGTATGAATGTGATAGCAAAGGTATCAAATAGGTTCAAAAGCGGCTATCCATTCGAAAGCTTCTTTTAAAACAAAGACAAGTTGATGGATTCGAAAGCTTATAAAAGCGGCTTCAACCCCTTCGAAAGCACGCCTTCGACATAGACCCTTTCACCTTTCTCCAATACACTACGTACCAATTGCTTGATACCAAATGTATTACTTTCGATTCAAAAGGCCTATTGGGCATGCTGACGAAAGCATGCAGAGGAAGTGGCAAAGTAGTAATTGAAACAAAACTGATTTTATGTCTTTCAAAGTAATTTCTTTTTACCTAACTTTCCTAATTTGTCAGAATATGATTGGTTGCCATTTCTTTATCAAATCCTTTTCTTAAAAGGCTGACAAATTCAATTAACAATGTAAAAATTTTAAGCAAATAAGCCCTTCTCCTTGATAAAACATATAAAACATTTAAGTCCCTTAGCTTAAATAATTTTATAACCATAGTAAAGCACTTAGGAAAATTCCCCAAAAATCACAATAATTCACTTTTAATATGTTTTCGAACATACCTAAATTTCATACCTGAAATCATTATATAATTGCCTTAAATAATTTAAACCCAACATTAACTATTTTTTCTCATAGAAAATTAACAATAAATCCACAATTATCTAAAATATTATGAAACTTGAAACCCAAAAATTAAGTTTTGACCATGTATCAAAAACGCAACTCATTTGGATGTCATTTAATAGGTTTTCTAATTTAAACATACCATAAAATCCATATGAAATCATATAAATCATCAACAAGCTTATATATCTATTTAAACAAACATAACATGGCATGTTACTTGCAAAATAGTTCGGACCAAACCTTGAAACCGAAATCATTATCAAAAGTGAGATGCAAATTAAATTATTCAACTTGGCGTTGTGTTAAGAAGGTTGAGATTTGTCCTTTAATTAATTTCTTCAAGCGTTCTACTTGATTTATAGCTTATATTCTTTTTGAATCTCCTTAATGGTGGTTGGCTGAGCCCTTATGGGTTCTAATATTTTTATGAGTGTTAATATGAATAAGGAATGGAGAATGGAAGAGTTTTGGGATATTGGAATGAAGGATGTTCCCATTTTATCCTTATCATATTCCTCCCACTTGCTTATTTTAAATCCGCTTTTGCTTATACATTCATTAAGGCATGGCCCCCTTATTAATTAACAAATCTCAATCTATTAACTATTAACATTATTTTATTTTATTTATCCAATTAAATATTCTAAATAATGTTAGTCAAAATTAGAGTCATTACTAACTCCCCTCCTTAAAGAATTTTATCCTCGAAATTACGATAAGGTACTCACAACAATCAAACATAAAGATAAAACATACCATCAAACATATCAGGTTAAGTATCTCTAATTCTGCTCTCAGTTTCCCAAGTACAGTCTCTCTCTCTTCATCACTCCACTAAACTTTGACTAATCCAACTGTCTTATTCCTTAGTCTCTTCTCATATCTCGCAACTATACGAACTGGTTTTTTAAATATAGTCGTATCTGGTTCCATTACTAGATCCTCTAACACAGCTGGTGTGATAGTAATCTCTGGATCTCAAATACACTTCCTTAGATGAAAAATATGAAAAACATTGTGAACTCCTGCCAAACAATTCAGTAACTCAACCCTATACGTGACTTTCCCGATCCTTTCTATAATAGGAAATGCTCCAACAAATCTTGGTGCCAATTTTCCTGATTTTCAATGATCACACCTTTCGTCGGTGACACTTTGATGAAAACATGATCTTCCGCTGAGAACTCTAAGTCTTTATGTCTCTTATTAGCATAACTCTTCTGTCTAGACTGAGCTACCTTTATTCTAGCCCGAATTAACTCAATATTTTCTACAACTTTTTTAACCAAATCCAGACCAAGAATTAATCTAAACTCGGTTTCTAACCAAAAAACGGGAGATTTGCCTGGCCTTCCCTACAAAGCTTCAAACAGTGCCATCCCTATACTGGTCTGATAACTATTATAATATGAAAACTCAACTAAGTGTAGATGGTCTTCCCATGATCCTCCAAAATCTAGCACACAAGCTCTTAGCATATCCTCCAAGGCTTTTTTAACTCTCTCCGTCTGCCCATCTGTCTGCGGATGGTAAGCAGTACTCATCTTGAGCTTGGTACCTAAAGTCTCCTGTAGACTCTTCCAGAACTCACTAGTAAATAAGGGATCTCTGTTGCTTACTATACTACAAGGAATTCCATGCAGTCTAACTACATTCTTCATGAATAACCTAGCCAACTCCGGTGCTGTCCTGGTTGACTTAATGGGTATAGAATGTGCACTCTTAGTCAGTCTGTTCACTATAACCTAGATACTCTTATTTCCTCTATTCGATCTTGGAAACCCGTTTATGAAAATCCATTGAGATAGATTCTCATTTCCATACTGGAACATCCAAAGGCTAAAGTAATCCACTCGGTTTTTGATGCTCGGTATTTATATGTTGACAGTTCAAACACTGCCTCACCCATAAGCCTACATCTCTCTTCATACGTTTCTAGAAGAAACTCCTTTTCATATCCTGATACATTTTAGTTCCTCCTAGATGAATAGTGAACTTCAAATGATGGTACTCTCTAAGAACCTCCTTTTTAACGTTTCCCACATTCGGAACACATAATCGCCCTTTCTTCCTTAACCATCCATTTTGGTCAAGGTTAAAATCTTTCAAACCATCGCTCTTCATTCCATGCCTTAACTTTCTAACCCGTTCAGCTAATAATGGATCTTCTCCTTATTTAGAAGCAATCCTTTCGATCATCATCGGTCGAACTTCCAACCATGATAATGGCGGTTTCCCGACTAGAACTAGCCTTATTTCTCCATTGTACCCTGTATGTAGTCAATGCTACTAAATTTTCCACTCATCTATCATTGCCAATATTGAATTCTGATGCTTTCTGCTAAGTGCATCTGCAATCTTATTTCCTTTACCTGGTGTGTACTCAATACCAAAGTCATATGCAGCTATGAACTCTAACCATCTCTGCTATCTCATATTCAACTCCTTCTGAGAGAATAAATATCTTAGTGACTTATGATCCGTATACAATTCAAACCTTTCTCCCAAAAGGTAATGTCTACACACCTTCAATGCAAAAATTACCGCAGCTAATTCCAAATCATGAGTTGGATATCTAACTTCATGCAGTCTGAGCTGTCGAGAAGCATAGATAATCACTTTGCCTCTCTTCATTAACATGCTCCTAATCCTGTTCCACATGCGTCTGTGTGCACCATTAAATCTTGATTACCCTCTAGATCAACTGACACAGGTGCATTAGTCAATAAGTGTTTCAGTTTCTGGAATGCTTCCTCACACTTACCGGTCCTAACAAATTTTACACCTTTCTGAGTTAGCTTACACATCTGTGTTGCTAACTTGCTATCCGCAAGAAGTCCTTAATGAATCTCCGATAATAGCTAGCTAACCCAAGAAAACTCTTTATCTCAGCCACTATCTCGAGTCTCCTCCAATTATTCACTGCCTCGATCTTAGCCGGATCTACTGGCAAACCCTTCTCTAAGAGTACACGACCCAAAAACTTCACTTTCTTATTTCAAAAGTGACGCTTTGAAAATTTTGCCTTTAATTGATGCTACCTCAATGTCTCAAGCACTATCCTAAGATGAACTTCATGATCTCTTTCATCCTTAGAATATATCAATATGTCATCTATAAACACCAATATGAATCTATCCAGATGTTCTTGGAAGACTTTGTTCATCAAGTCCACGAAAAATGCTGGCGTATTAGTTAGTCCATGACATCACTAACCATTCATACGATCCGTATTTGGTTCTAAACGCCGTCAAAAGAACACTATCCTCTGCTACTTTAAGCTGATGGAACTGTGTTTCCAAATCCAACCGAGAAAATACTTTGGCTCCACTCAACTGGTTGAATAATTTGTCAATTCTAGGTTACGGATACCGATTCTTTATCGTCTTCTCATTCACCTTATGATAATCGATACACAACCTTAACGATCCATCCGGTTTCTTAACAAATATTGCGGCCGTTCCCCAAGGCGAACTGCTTGGCCTGATAAAATTCTTACCTTCTAAATCCACCAATTGCACCTTTAACTCCTTCATCTCGGTAGGTGTCATTCTACTTGGTAGTCAACTCACAAGTTCAATCCTTGGCACTAAATCTGTCTGAAACTCAATGACTCATTTTGATAGTAGTCCTACCACTGCCTCAAAGACATCGGGGAATTCCCTAACAAAGAAAACTCGATTTAACTCATTTTCTGCCTCCATAACACCCAACAAAGTAATAACCTCAAAACTAGGGTTTTCTACGGAGTATGTAATCCAATCACTACAACTAGGGTATCTAAGTGGTAATTTCCTATCATGGCAAAATATTCTAGTATCATACTTGCTTAACCAATCCATACCCAAAATAGTTCTGGACCCTACGGAATCAAATACATGCAAACTGCAAGTAAATATATGACCTAACAACTCAAACTCTAAGTGGTCACATCTCATCCCAAGAGGCGCATGCCCTCCTATTGGATTTGGAACCCTTAAGGGTGTAACTGGGCATGAGGGTTCTAGGCTAAGCTTATCTACCAAACAATGAGATATAAAAGAATGCGATACACTAGTATCAAATAGAACTCTAATTGATACACCATGAATCAAAAGCATACCTCCCAGCACAGCCTTTCCCTTCTCCTCTATTGTTGGTCTTGAGGTAGTTGGTTCCAATGCAAACACTTTGCCCTTTCCATTCTTAGCCGGTTTCTTGCACTGGTTCTTATAATGTCCAATCTGATCACAGTTGAAGCATTTGATATTCTTCTTCCCGATCACCTTCTTTCCATCTCCTGAGCGACATTCATTAGCGAAGTGCCCTTTCTTATCACACTTGTAGCAGATAACTTCCATCTTTCCTTTCTTGGCCGCTCTTAATTTCTGAGCGGCTTTCTTATGGAAATTTTTTCTCTTCCGGTTCTACCCACATTGAGTTTCCCTTGCTTTGTTATCATTAAGGAAAGCGAGCAACTACTCATTCCTCAAAGCCATCTCAACAATTACATCACGTGGATCCCTAATGTGTGGCAAAGTTTCTTTAGTAAATTCAAATTTCAATCTGCGGATGAACTTCTCATTCCTTTTGATAACTTTATCTATGGTAGCATACCCGTACCTCGATAACTCCTCAAATCTGATAGCATACTCAAGCACTATCATGTCTCCCTGCACCACCTCAACAAACTTCTTAAGCAGAGTTGACTTGGCAATTTCCGACATGAATCTTTCCTCAAATCTCCTTCTGAATTATGCCCAAGTCATGGGCTCCTTATTTACTCCCACAGTAACACTGCTCCACCAGTACAGTGTTGCTCCTTGCAACTGTCTAGAAGCAAGGTTCCTCTTTTGCTTAACATTAAGCCCCAAATCACGAAAGATCCTTTCGCAATGAAGCAACCAATTGGTCCAATTCTCCACTTCAATTGCATCCTCAGTCTCAATAAATTGCTTCCCTCCAGGCCTAGCATGGTCTCTAATCAATACCGCATAGTTATTGACCACCAAAGCTCCATAATTTCCTCCTTCAACATTTCCTCCAACTAATCCTGTGGTAGCTCCAGCTTGCATCATGTTAACAAAGAACTGGTACATAGCTCCCATATCAACTTACGGCACTCCAGCACCCACATTAGCAGCTTGTGCCTGACCTGGATTCCTTCTAGTACTTGACCCGGCATTCCCATTAGTTGTGGTGCTTCCTTTACCAAGGTTAACTCTTCCATTCCTAGCAACCATATCTTACTTCCTTAAAATCTGTATTCGATACTTTGTAAGATACAAAAGAATAGCCTAAGAAAGATGGGAGAATAGAGATAAAGCGTATACTTATATATATAGTAAATACAAGTGCGTTAATATAACGTTATCCCATATCCCGGTCTTTTCTCTAATTCCTTAGGATTATGTTTTTCACAATAATTTTAAGTTTAAAATTTCTTTTAAGTTTTCATAAACCGATGCTCTGATACCAAGTTGTAACACCCCTATCTTGAGGCCCAAAGCTAAGAGCTACAGATGCTGCAGTCATTTATAGTATTTAACTTCTGGTGACAAAATACGATAATGGTAATGGTATCCATAATATCAAAAGCACATGAATATGAAACAAAATCACAGGTTTACAAAAAAAACTTTTCTGATTACATTTCAAATCAATATTTCATATTCAATTACATAATACCGAAAATGATTCCCAGGTTTTAATCAAATATAATATTACAAATTACGCCAAGAGCAACATATCAAGATATCCCCTTGGATGATCAGAGTACTAAATAAATAGACATATCAGTTATGATTACATCACAGTGGAAATAACACTAAATAACTCCTACATATCTAGCTTTTCCTCCTACACGTCTTCAAAAGCTTATTCATCCAACCTACTAAACTTGAAAAGTCCTTAACTTTGAATCTACTCAAAATAAATTTTGAGCACCCGAGAGTTCAAGGGGAAAACATAAACTTCGAGTCAGACATAAAACCTGGTGTTAATAATTCTAAATTACATCTCGGTTTATTGATATTAAGTGAGACCACGTCGCTTAGCGAAATGAGTTTACCCTCACTAATATCCTTTTAAAAGCATATCTTTTTCAAATCAAAGTCCTGCAATTAAACAGATTACAACAACAAGAGCAATAACATATATGCATATAAATCAGGTAATTAATGGACTATCTATCCAACATTATAGTTTTTAACTAGCTAGCTATTAACCATTGGCTGATTCAGGCCTACCAGACATAATAAATAATCTAACTTCGGTTAGATACAATAATGGACCATCTATCCTTAACATACTTCTTTTAGGGTCACTGATCCTAATGGTTTTGCGAGCTCACCAATAGCCTATCTTTTCTTTGTATATTCCTTTCTGTGCATAACATCATTTGTCTTACCTATGACAAATCCCTACACACTGGAATTTTGGAATTCTTTTGGCTAGGGGCTAATAGTTAAAGTATAGGGTGCAACCCTACACCAATCCCGTCTGGTCTTTTAATATCTGAGTCATAAACTTAGGGTTAACCACCCCTTCAATTTTCCTTAAAAAAAATTCTTTTGGATTTATTTAACCCTTTTAAATCATACTTAAACAAGGAAAATTTACTCTTTTATTTACTCAAAATACCTATGCCATGATATATATGCTTTACATAAAACAATGTTGATGAAAATTCAAATCAGTAGGGTTATATATCCCTTTAAAACAAGTTGAAGCCCTTCTTTACTTAGAAAACATTAGGCTATAAAACCAAATTCATACCTTCAAAACCCTTGTTTAAAACCTTAAATAATCCCTTTCGAAATCAGTGAAAACATCCCTTTCGAAAGCATTACATAAACCTTAGACATCCTCTTTAAAAATAATTTAAGCTTATCTTTCGAAAGCATTGGAAACCTTCCTTTAGAAACACATAAAACATACCTTTCGAAAGTATTGGGTTCTAGTAGAATTTGTGGAAACATAGCTTCGATATCATTTAAAATTGTTCCTTTCGAAACCATTGGGTTTAACTTATAGTGTAACTATATGGTCGGTGGAAGCATTACTTTCGAAAGCAATTATCCCATGTAAAAGAATTAGGGAAGTGGATAGCTTCGAAACCAACCCTTTCGAAACCATTGCCTCCGAAACCTTTTAAAAGTAGCTAAACTATCCTTTCTAAGGCATTGAAAAGGCAACTTTAAAATTAAAAGGCAAAAGCACCCCTTTCGAATACATTATAATTTGGAAGGTATGAATGAGACATCAAAGGTATCGAATAGGTTCAAAAGCAGCTATCCATTAGAAAGCTTCTTTTAAAAAAAATATAAGCGGCAACTCTTTCGAAAGCTACTTTCTAGAAGCAAAGACAATTTGGTGGATTCGAAAGCTTATAAATGCAGCTTCAACCCCTTTAAAAGCATGCCATCGACACAGACCCTTTCGCCTTTCGTCAATACACTATGTACCAATTGCTTGATACCATGCGTATTAGTTTCGATTCGAAAGGCCTACTGGGCATGGTGGTGGAAGCAAGCAAAGGAAGTGGCAAAATTGTAATTTGAAACAAAACTGATTTTATGCCTTTCAAAGTAGTTTATATTTACCTAACTTGCCTAATTTGTCAAAATATGATTGGTTGCCATTTCTTTATCAAAATCCTTTTCTAAAATGGCTGTCGAATTTGCAATTAACAATTTAAAACATTTTAAGCAAATAAGTCATTCTCCTTGATAAAACATATAAATATTTAAGTCCCTTAGCTTAAATAATTTTATAACCATAGTAAAATACTTAGAAAAATTTCTCAAAAATCACAATAATTCACTTTTAATATGTTTTCCAACATATATAAATTCTAGACTCGAAATCATTATATAATTGCCTTAAATAATTTGAACCCAACATTAACTATTTTCTCTCATA
This sequence comes from Allium fistulosum, assembly GCA_030737815.1. Lineage (NCBI taxonomy): Eukaryota > Viridiplantae > Streptophyta > Magnoliopsida > Asparagales > Amaryllidaceae > Allium > Allium fistulosum. The sequence goes on along the minus strand of CM060901.1, from coordinate 1,043,260,555 downwards.
GAAAATTCATAATAAATCCACAATTACCTATAATTATGAAACTTGAAACCCACTTCTCAAATATTTTTTTCAACCATATATCAAAAACACAACTCATTTGGATGTCATTTAATAGGTTTTCTAATTTAAACATATCATAAATCCATATGAAGTCATATAAATCATCAACAAGCATATATATATATATATATATATATATATATATATTAAACAAGCATGACATGGTACTTTACTTGCAAAATAGTTCAGATCAAATCTTAAAAATTGAAATCATTATCAAAAGTGAGATGTAAATCAAATTATTCGCCTTGGCTTTGTGTTAAGAGGGTTGAGATTTGCCCTTTGATTAATTTTTTCAAGCTATTTAATTGATTCCTAGCTTATCTTCTTTTTGAATCTCCTTAATGGTGGCTGACCGAGCTCTTAAGGGTTCTAATTTTGTTTACGAGTGCTAAAATGAATAAGGAATGGAGAATGGAAGGGTTTAGGGTATTAGAATGAAGAATATTCCCATTTTATCCTTACCATATTCCTCCTACTTACTTATTTTCAATCCTCTTTTGCTTATACATTCATTAAGGCACGACCCCTTATTAGTTAACAAATCTCAATCTCTTAACTATTAGCATTATTTTATTTAATTTATCCAATTAAATATTCTAAATAATGTTAGTCAAATTAGGGTCGCTAAACAATATATCTCTAAAGACAACGTACCGAGAGCCTCATATGGACCCCTGCCAATACAGAACTGGCCTATCCCTTCTTGGATAGTAACAAATATGTCATTGGATTGTTTACAATCAACAACCATTTCCATGGCCATAAGCATACATAATCCGTTAATATCGATCAAGCTCAAGTGACGACCATACCCAATTAGGTGCGATCCACATAGCCCTGCTGCATATCCCCTGTTTTATTCATTATCGGGTGTGAGGATTTAGGTTACATTCTATTTTTTAGCAAATCCCACTTGGAAAGCACACACTGCCCTCCAAGAAACAAAGCAATGGCAACATTCATTCATACAAGTTGTTAACCGAAGGCACTACTACTACTGCATCTTCAAGATTTGTAGCAAGTAGCCCTTGCCCTTCAAAGAATTTCATCTTCAATTCCATTGTCTTCAAGATGTCTTCAATTCGAACGCTTATGCCGGTTCAAGTGGTGTTCGGATAGCTCATCCTTACCCGATCTTGGTCTCTCCGAACCAACAAACGACAGTATCAAAACGGGTCAAGTTATTGATAGTGGACAAACCACTATCTGGGTGTAAGTATAGTTTGCAAGTTATCGATAGTGGACAAACCACTATCTGGGTATAAGTACAGTTTGCATATTAAAACTAAGACATCCTATACTAATCAACGCATTTCGATTTCAAACAATACAATTCCTTGATTAACAATGAAGTCAGAAAACTATCCTTGCCTTGACGTACATTCTTACTTCTCGGGATAGAGATGAGTTTCCATACCTCGGAATTTGGTGTCAAGTATACGATGTAGTACCTTCCATATCTTAATTAATTATGACCCATTTATCGAAATTAACCCTCTTTTACTTATCTTTCGACATTTCGACTACTTTATCCCTCAGCTAGAAACTCTGGTTCTAGATCTTACAAATAGGGGAAAGTCTACTCATCGGCTTTTAGTTCTAAATACAAGATGACTTACTTTCTATAAACATGTCAACATTTTTGCATAATTTATCACATTTGTTTGATGTTACTTAATAGAATAGACAAATAAATCCCTTATATTTAAAACATCCTTTTAAAATGTTGTCGCTTTAAAACAAAACTCGACCTTTGAAGCAAAGTGGTTAAAATTTAAACCTCTTGTTTAAATAATTAAATAAAATTTTGAAATATATTTAAGATTTCAAAATTCATTTTTAATACTTATTAACATATTTAAAAAAAATTTCAAAAATATCTAAAGTAGAAACTTGCACAAAAATTATCGATTTACAAACTGCATCCAAAGCGACTATCACTTTATGGACCATAAATTTTAAAACTTGTTTTGTAAATCAAAATAGCTTTTAGACCCTTCCTTTATATTTAAACCACTTCAATAACTTTGTAAAAAGGTTGGAAGAAAAAAGCTAAGTTTGTAAAATCCTTTAAATATATTCTTAGAAAACGAAGTAGTAAACTAGTTTAAAGAAGCACGGGATCTCAAAGTCGAATAAAACCAATTCAAGTATGTTAACTATACCAAGTAACATTCAACATTTGTATACATAAACATACACACACTGATATATATGTATATAACGGTAAATAACATCCATAAGGAAAGGAAAAATTATCACTTGCAAATCATTACCTATGCACTTTGAAGTGTGTGCAGCGATCTATTCTCTACGAACACTTCAACTTCATTTCAAGTCCCATGCAAATTATCACTTATGCCATCCGCTTTCAAGCGGGAACCAAACCAAACAATAATCATTCCAGACACACATAAACATAAGTAACCAATCATTGTTATTAAACAAATAATAAAGTTTTAAACTTGTTTTTTAAAATGAGCATTACTCGTCTAAACCAACATGAATTTGCAACTAAACTACCGCAACCTAGAAAACACCACACGGACCTAGCTTTCTTTATACTAACTTGCATTTTAGGACCAAGAGGAGGGTTAAGTGGCTCGATCTAGGTGCTAGGAGGGCTCGACTATGGGAAAATGGAGGGTTTTGGACTTTGTTTTGGTAAATAAGTGAAGTAGAGAGAAGTGGAAATGATTTTAGCAATTTGTTTAAGTGCTCAAGTGGAAAAAGGTGATTTTCAATTTAAATTTTTTTAGGAAGTCATGGAAGAAGTAGAGAAGAGTATGGAAAGAAAGAAGGTAAGTATTGAAAAATGAACACAAATGAAGTAAAGTGAGAAATGAGAAAGTGGGATTGTTTTATAGAAAATGGATAATGGAAAATTACTAAAATACCCTCTTATTAAAATATCAAATATCCTTCGCCAAAACTTTGACAACTTACCCTACTCCTTCCTTTCAACACATGCATCCCCCTCTTTCACACTTCCATCACTATACTTCTTAGAGAAACGTACTTTGTGTCTTAGCTTTTGTGTTTGTTTCTTTTTAATTATTAACTTAAGTATATATTTAAACTTATTTTAAACTAATCACTTCATCACTCCAAAGCATATGCTATTCTTATACAAGTGTACATATATACTGTAGTGTATACAACATGTTTTGACAACTTTTGAACGGTGAAAAGTGGAAAATCCAAAAAACAGTTTTGGTCATATTTTTAATTTTTCTCCGAACTAACTATTTTTTTAAACCAAATTTTAAAACAACTTTACCATCAATAGCTATTAATTGAAAGAGGTTTATTTGAGTAATAAAATCCATTATTTAATTATTTAAAAATATGTCAAACATCCATCTTTAAAGTGAGTAAATTAACCGTCGTTACATTCTCCCTCTTAAAAGAATTTTGTCTTGAAATTAACAAACAGAACGATAACTTAAAAATGACATATACCATATATGATAAAACACATGCAAAAGACATACATACTAAGAAACAATACCATAAGTGGTAAGTACATTATCTACACAATATTTATACTACTAATTTATTAACAACTCGGGTAACCTCTCTTATGCTAACTTCAGTTTCCTAAGTGCAGTCTCTGGAATCTTCGCTCCACTGAACTTTAACCAATCTCACGACCTTATTCTACATTTGTTTCACATCTTGATCAATAGTGCAAACTGGATGCCTTATTATGGTCAAGTTCGGTTCCACTTTCAAATCTTTCTGAATAGTTGACTCAACAATAAGTGATGGATCATACACATATTTCTTTAAATGTGATACATGAAAAACATTATGCACCTCTGACAATCTTCTAGCAACTCAACTCGATAGGAAAGTGGATCAATCCTTTCTGGAATCTGAAAAGGTCCAACATCTCGCCATCTTTCCTGCTTCTCAATACTGTGCAACTCCATTTATCGGAGAAATCTGTGCAAACACAAAGTCTCTGACTAAAAATTTGAAATACCTACACCTTCTATCATCATAGCTTTTCTATCTATCCTGAGCTTCCTTCATCTTCCTTTTAATCACAGCTACCTTCTTTGTGGCTTTAAGAATCATATCAGGACCAAGCGCTACTCGATCTCCGGTTTCCACCCAATGTGATGGTGATTTGCATGGCCATCCATAAAGAGCATCATAGAGCACCAAACCAATATTCACTTGGTAACTGTTACTATATGAGAATTCTATTAAGTGAAGATGATCCTCCCATGAACTTCCAAAATTAAAAATACAAGCTCTATATCTTCCAACATTCGATTCACCCTCTTTGTCTGACCATCAGTTTGAAGATGATATGCGGTACTTAAACTTAGCCTCGTTCCCAAAGCTGCCTGCAATGTTTCCCAAAATTGACTGGTAAAAATTGGATCCTGACCGCTTACAATACTACTTGGAATCCCATGCAATCAAATAATCTCCTTTATATAAATATCTGTTAAGCTTACCGCAATCCTAGTCGATTTTACTGGAATAAAATGGGCGCTCTTGGTTAGTCGTTTGACAATAAGCCAAACGGCTTCATTATCTTTTCTCGATATGGGTAAACCATCTATAAAATCCATCGATACCTGTTTCCATTTCCAATTTGAAATCTCAAGGGGTTGTAGTAATATAGCAGTCCTTTGATGGTCACCTTTGCTTTGTTGGCAAATCACACATTTGGTAACATCAATAGAAATATCCCTCTTCATTCCTATCCACCAAATATTCACTTCATATCCCAGTACATATTGGTAACTCCAGGGTGGATACTTAACTTAGATTTATGGCATTCCATCAAAATTTCTTGCCTAAAACCATCAAATTCCGAAATGCATAACCTTCCGTTCATCCACAATATCCCACGGTTGTTTATCTCAAAACTCAAATATCGTCCTTCTTCAACTTCTTATATACTAAGAGATGACTGTCTTCTCTTTACTTGCTTGCAATCCTTTAGAGTAGAGTTGGAGTAACTCCTAAAATAGCCAAAACTCTCAAAGCATCCGCTACCACCTTAGCTTTTCCCGACATATATAAAATATCCAAGTCATATGCCACCAGCAATTCCAACCAACGTTGCTGCCTCATATTCAAATCTTTCTACGTGAAAAGATATTTCAAGGACTTGTAATCCGTGAAGAGCTTGAACTTTTCACCTAATAAGTAATGCCTCTACATCTTTAATGCAAACACAACAGCTAATAATTCCAAATCATATGTTGCGTAGTTACGCTCATGAGGATTTAGCTGCCTACCAGTATAAGCAATAACTCTTCCGTGCTACATTAATACCGCACCCAAATCGATGCTACAAGCATCTGTATACACAGTCAACTCTCCACCTCTATTCAGAATAGCTAAGACTGAAGCACTAGTTAACCTCTTCTTTAGCTCAATGAACGCTTCTTCACATACTAGAATCCAAATAAACTTAACATCCTTCCTTGTTAACTTTGTCAGGTGCGAGGCGATCTTAAAGTAGTCTTGGATGAATCTCCTATAATATTCTCCTAAGCTTAAGAAGTTTCTGAACTTCATTGGAGTCTACGGTGTCTTCCAATATTGAACAGCCGCTACCTTGGCAGGATCAACCAAAATAAGATCCCCTGATGCAACATGTCTGAGGAACCCTACTTCAGATTGCCAAAAATGACACTTAGAAAATTTAGCTCTTAAAACACGCTTAACATTTTAAGCATCTCTTCAAGATGATGTTTGTGTTCCTCATCGGCCTTAGAATAAATAAGAATATCATCTATAAAGACCAACACAAATTTGTTCAACACATCTCTAAAAACTTGATTCATAAGATCCATAAAATAAGCGGGTGCATTGGTTAGCCCAAAAGGCATAACCATCCACTCAAAGAAATAATTCGGTCCTTTAAATACTGTTAAGGGTATACTATCCTCTACTATCCTTAACTGGTGAAATTCTGTAGCAAGGTCCATTTAGCAAACTATTCAAGCACCATGTAGTTGGTTGAACATGTCATCTATACGAGGTAACAGATATTCATTCCAAATTGTTCATTCTTTTAGCTCACGGTAATCAACACAAAGTCTTAAAGAATCATCCGACTTTGCAACAAAAACTACAGCTGCTCCCAACTTGAGCGACTTGATCAAATCAGTCCCTTATTTAATAAATCCTTTGTTTGATTCCTTAACTCATCCTTCTCTCTCGGAGCCATCTTATGGATAGGGTGAATAATAGGTTTCCAACCGGGAATTAAGTCAATACAAAATTCAATCTCCCGATGTAGAGGTAGAATGTTAACTTCTTCAAAAACATCTGGGAAATCCTTAACAATTAATATTGACCCTAACTCCTTTTTAGACGAATCAAGTGCATAAAGGAAATTTCTCATCAACTTGCTAGGCTCTTCACATAATACTTCAACAAAGTTCCTCAATTTGGTTTTTAGGGATATCGTCCTCCCTACACAATCTAAGATAATTTAATACTTTGATAACCAATCCATACCAAGTAAGATATCAAACCCCTTAAGATCTTGGACAAACAGGTCACATGAAAATGGTGGGTAAGGTAAGTAACTTGCACAATTTCACAAATCATGCACAGATTAGTTGCATTACCTATGGGATTGGACACACAAATAGAGGTTTCTATAATTCTTAGGGATACTTGAAATCTATCTGCTAATTCTTTAGAAATAAAATTATGAGAAGCCCCAGTATCAAACAATACTCGAACTAAAATTCCATTAACAAATAAAGTACCTTCAAGAAATCCTTTCCCTTTAACATCTGCTAAGGCTAATGGTTCATCCTTGATGGCATAAACCTTAATTTCTAACCTTTCTTCGTTAGGGGGCAATCCTTTACCATATGCTCTGGTTGTTGACAATTGGAGCAGAGTGCCTTCTCTACCATTAGAGAAATAGGTCATGTATCATGCTTCTGAACTCCAGAATTCTTATAGAGTCTTGCAATATGGCCTTTCTACTTACACTAATAACACTCAACATTCTTCTATTTGTTTCCTTGATCTCCTCCTAACTTTTGTCCCTACTACTTCTTTCCTTATTGATTAAACTTCCTCTTGTTCGAGTTGTTGCTATTGTTACTTGGTACTATTGCCGGCTTCTTCTACTTAAGAACTTCATAATGCAAAGCCATATCTACTAAATCCATAAAAGATCCCTTCAGATGGGAAGTCATCTTTTCATGAAATCCTTCCCTCATCCCAACAACAAACATCTCATTTTCCTTTAAAAGGGTATTAATCAATACCAGACCAAATTGCGATAGCTCATTGAATTTGGTTTCATATTCAACTACTGACCAATCTCCTTACTTAAGATCCAAAAAGCTTCTATACATACGGATTTTTCCACAACGGGCATGTATAGTTCTTCAAACACCTCCTTAAACCTAGCCCAAGAAAAATCATCCTCCGGGACGTTTGTTGAGAGTGAATCCCATGATGCTGGTGCTCCATCTTGCAACTGCTAAGATGCCAAGAAATGCTTCTGCTCATCTGAAATATCTAGCCCCTTGAAAATCTCCTCACAAGAACGAAGCCAAGCTTAGACTTCAATAATGTGTTATGTGCCCTTAAATGGCTTTCCTCCCAGATTAGCATAGTCTTTTCATAAAGCTGCAAAGTTCACACATTCAACTACTCCAACTCTTCTAACATTCGGAGTCTAACCATTGGTGTTCATGGTGCTACCATCTCCTTTCCCTCATCTTACTCTATTACTCATTCTTACTACTTAGTATAGTAAGATAACTTTAGAATACTTAGACGAGATTATCTTAAGGAAAAGGGTATCAAATCAAACACATCAAAGTTGATCAAACTACTCGAATACACACACATACATGAATAAAAATTACAAATACATGTTCTCATGGACTAAACTCATTCTAAGGTATTACAAACCCTATCTCTAATGAGTTAACTCCAACCAAGGCCTAGGTGTTCGCTCAACCTATGATCTTAATACCATATGCAACGATCTGCCTTTTTTACTCCTAAAGACAACACTTAATATATCCATGGTATTCATGTGCTGATCACCTAGGTGTTCGAAAGACAGACAATTGGGGAAAAAGGAAACAAAAGACAAGTAGAAAGAAATACAGAATCTCACAACACAAGGAAATCATATATGATAGAACATAAAATAGTACATATAGTCACTTCCAAAATAAAACATCAGAGTAACAACAAGTACTAACTTCAGCAAGGGACATATATAACTGCATGCCCCTACAATGCTGAAAACATAACTATACATAGCGGAAATAAAATAGAAAACTAAATAATGTTGAAGCCTCTTGCTCCATACTCCTCCAAAATAATCCATAATAACCCGGACTGCTTGGCTATTTAAAAATTAGAGTACCCAAGAGTTTAAGGAAAAGAAAGAAAAACTCCGAGTTAGAATAGGTCTGGTGTGAGTAAACTCAAAACAAATGAATTGTTATACTTATAAAACTCTTCAAAATAAAGGTATCTCTTAAACCATGCTGCATGTAAACACAGACGGGTTTTTACCTTACGATAACCAAACCATTTCGAATAGAAATCCAGCGATATTATAATAATGTTTAAGGTTTAAAATAAATATATAATGTAGCTGAAATACTTGCATCTCCAACATATTTGGGCACAACTAAGTCTGTAAAGCACGTAGTGGAAAATGAATTCCATACAATGACAATGCTACTGGGGTACCACCTGTCACTGTACATCTCTAGAGAAAATGTACCGAGGGCCTCAAATGGACCCCTTGCTAACACAGAACCGGCCTACCCCTTTCTTAAAAGAACTGAATGTGTTATCACCTTGGTTGCGATCAACAATCATTTTAGTGGCCACAAACATACAAATTCGTAAATATCGATCTAGATAGGGTGATACCATACCCTAATGGTGCGATTCACATAGCCATGTTGCATATCCCTTGTTTAGTCATTACTGGGTGTGAGGATTGATGCTACATTTTACCTTTTTAGAAAATCCCACTTGGAATGCAAACACTGCTCTCCAAGCAATAATGCAATGCAATGCCAGCATTCATCCATACAAGTTATTCAAGTCATGAACAAACCGAAGGCATAACTTTTACCACATCCTAAAGATTTCTAGCAAGTAGCTCTTGCACTTCAAAGAATTCCATCTTTAATTCCATCAACTTCAAGATGTCTCCAATTCTAACGCTTATGCTAGTTCAAAGTGGTTATCAGATAACTTATGCTTATTCGATCCCGATCTCTCCATACCAAAAAAATATGGTTCCAAAACCGGTCAAGTTATCGATAGTGGACAAACCACTATCTGGGCGTACGTATATTTTGCATAAGAAAAATAGGACAGTCCTATACTTATCACCACCTTTTGATTTCAAACAGCACTATCCCTTGATTAACAATGAAATTGGCCAAGTTAGAAAACTATCCTTGCCTCGACATACATTCTTACATCTCGAGGTATAGACGAGTTTCCATACCTTAGAATTTGGTGTCGAGTTATGATGCAGTACCTTCCATATACTTAATTAATCATGACCCATTTATCAAAATTAACCCTCTTATACTTATCATGTTTTCTATATTTCAACTTCTCTATCCCTCGTCTGGAAACTCTAGTTCTAGATCTCATAGATTGAGGAAAGTCTACTCATCGGATTTTAGTGCTAAATAACATATGACTTACTTTCTACAAACCTGTCAACATTTTAGCACAACTTATCATATTTTTTTGATATTATTTAATGGCATAGACAAATAAATCCCTTGTATTTAAAACACCCTTTTAAAAGATAGTGGCTTTAAAATAAAACTCAACCTTTGAAACAAAGTGGTTAAAATTTAAACCTCTTGCTTAAATAATAAATAAATTCTTGAATTATATTTAAAATTTCAAACTTTCTTTTCAATGCTTATAAACATATTTAAAAGACTTTTCAAAAATTTATCTAAAGTAGAAACTCTATTTCTTTTACACAAAATTTATAGATTTACAGACTACATCCATAGCAACTATCGCTATATGGTCCATAACTTTTAAAAGTTGTTTTGTAAATCAAAATAGCTTTTGAACCCTTCCTTTCTATTTTTTAAACCAGTTTAATAACTTTGTAAAAATGTTTAAAACCAAAAGTTAAATTCGGAAAATCTTTTAAAAACATTCTTAGAAAACAAAGTAGCAAACTAGTTTAAAGAAGCACGGGATCTTGATGTCGAATAAACCAATTCAAGTATATTAACTATACCAAGCAACATTCAACATTTATATACATAAGAATATATATATATATATAAGTGAAAATAACATTCATAAGATAAGGAAAAATTATCACTTGCAAATCGTTACATATGCACTTTAAAGTGTGTCACATCGACCTATTAGCTACGAACACTTCGACTTCATCTCAAGTCCCTTATAAATTATCATTTATGTCATGTTCTTTCAAGCGGAAACCAAACCAAAAAATAATCATTCCAAATAGTCATAAACATAAGTAGTCAACAAAGATTATTGTAAAGAATAATAAATTTTTAAACTTGATTTTTAAATGAGCTTTACTCACCTAAACCAACACGAATTTGCAACTAAACTACCACAACCTTGAAAACACCAAATAGACAAAGCTTTCTTTTTACTAACTTGCTTTTTAGGACCAAGAGGATTGTTAAGTGGCTTGGCCTAGGTGCTAGGAGGGCTTGGTCATGGGAAATATGGAGGGTTTTGGACTTTGTTTTGGTAAATAAGTGAAATGGAGAGAAGCGGAAGTGATTTTAGCAATTTGTTTAAGTGTTCAAAAAAGGCGATTTTCAATTTAAAATCTTTTAGGAAGCCATGGGGGAAGTAGAGAAGAGCATGGAAAAAAGAAGGTAAGAATTGAAAAATGAAGAGAAATGAAGTAAAGTGAGAAATGAGAAAGTGGGATTGCTTTTATTGAAAATTCATAATAGGAAATTACTAAAATACCCTCTTATTAAAATAACGAATACCCTTCACCAAAACTTTGAAAACTCACCCTCCTCCTTCCTTGCAATAAACACACCCCTTTCTTTCACACTTCCATCACTTTACTTTTTATAGAAATGTACCTTATGTCTCAGCTTTTGTGTTTTTTTTCATTTTAAATTTTATAAGAAAAGTCAAATTCTACTTTATTAACTTAAGTATATATTTAAGCTTATTTTAAACCAATCACTTAATTAGTCCAAAAGCATATGTTATTCTATATATGTGTGCATATATACTCTAGTGTATATAACATGTTCTGACAACCTTTCAATGATGAAAAGTCAAAAACACAAAAAATGATTTCCGATCACATTTTTTATTTTTATCTGAACTAACTATTTTTGTAAAACCAAATTTTAAAACAATTTTACCATCATTATTTATTACTTAAAAGAGTTTTATTTGAGTTATAAAATTCATTATCTAATTATTTAAAAATATATCAAATATTCATATTTAAAGTGATTAAATTATGGGTCGTTACAAAGTATGTTGGTGTATTGGTTAGTCCAAACAACATAACCAACCATTCATAAAATCCAGACCAAAAGCTATAATTGGCACACTACTTCGCTACCCTCAGCTAGTGGAAACTCGTCGCAAGTTTCAACTTAGAGAACACCTTGCACCATGGAGCTGATTGAATAATTCATCAATATGCACGAATGGATACTTGTTCTTCCTTGTCACCTTATTCATCTCACTATAATCAATGCATATTCTTTGGAAACAATCTGCCTTAGTGGCGAATACTATGGGTGCCCCTACTCAATATGCTCCTATGAATGAATCCCTTCCTCATCAAGTAATTTACTTACACCTCTAGTTCCTACCGCTCTCTATGTGTTATATGCCTCAAGGGCATAGTTGTTAGTCTGGCATCCTTTAATAAATCTATGCGAAATTCTATCTTCTGGTGTGGTGATAACCCGATCACCTCCTTTAATACGTTTGGGTATTCCTTGGTTATAGGTACGGATATAAACTTATCTTGTTGGACCTCTAACGAATATAGAAAGCTAACCATAACCACATCCTCCGATAGGCAGCCCAACTCTGCCTTTCACCTATCCTTAGTCCCAATTGTTACCAATAGCCTCTCACAATCCATATTACCATATATTGCCTCAGCCAGTCCATCCCTAAAATACCCTAAAAAACTAAAATGAAAAAATTATAATAAAAAAAGCATCCATGACTCAATATGACCAACTTACGATAAACATATACATGCTAGTGGAGCCCCCAATAGGGTTTATCACAACCACAGGCCGGTCAACAATATTGGGTTGCAATCCTAAGCTATCTACCAAGTCACTAGATAGAAAGAAAAGTGAAGCTCCGACATCAAACAAACACGTAAGGAGACATCATAAATAGAAAGCATACCTTGAATAGTGATGCTCTTTCTCTTCTCTTTCAACAACAGAGCACTTGACGAAGTTGGGACAACATCCAATTCATATTCCTTCACCATTTGCTTTTACTTTGCTGGCTCAGGCTTCAACATATTCCCCTACATTATTGCAGTGGTTACACTTCTTATCTTCAGCCATATAATCCTTACTTGGATGGTATTATCTCCAAAGTTATAGCAAATATGGTTACACTTTCCCTTCTTTCGACCTTCTTTGTTCTAGAACTGCTTCCTCTTGTTGTTCCCTTTTCTCTTGCCTCCCCTATTAGATTGCTTCTTTGGATCTTCTTTGGAAGCCGACTTAGACTTGGGATACGGCCTCTTACGTCAGAGAGTTTTCTCATCGCGCTTATCAAAGGACTCATCAATATGTCTGACTAGCTTCTCTCCTAGGTAATCATCCAAGCTCGTGATGAACTTCTCACTCTTTTTTAACGAAGTGTCGATGAAAGATATCACGTACTTTTAATAGAGAATCAAACTCATTTGCATACTCAGAGGTAGACAAGTTTCCCTGCTTCAGATCTGCATACTTACGGAATAGAACTGGCTTTCTAAGCTGCTGGTATAAATTTATCCTCAAACCTCATCTTGAACCGATCCCAAGTAAATTAATCCTTGTGAGTTGCAACAAAAAGAGAATTCCACTAGTTACTAGCTCTTCTTTTGAGTTATTGAGACACCAACCTTCTTCTCATATCATGGTCCAACTCCAGATCCTCAAAAAAATCCTTTCTTAGGTGTCTATGCAATTCCGCACTTTCATAGTCGACACCACTTTTTGGAATGGTTTGCCACCAAGATTGGTAAAATCCTTATCCAACTTTGCAAAGTTAGTTCCAGATGCCTACACTTGAGCACCGCTACCATTATCAGCAAAAGGGGCACCTACTTGGGTATGTTGCTGCATTCCTCATCATGGTATTAAACATCGTCTGCAAGTCAGAGTTAGCAGTCCCTAAGCCCACCCCTTCCTCTTCCACTCTAAAGAAGAAGTTTCTAGCAACATTTCTTTATATTGGCTCATACTTAATCTTGTAATAAGAATGAGCAGTATCTCATAAAGAAAATCTATATTGATCATACTCATGTGTGCAAGACAACTTGTACTATATAGTTTCAAAAATCAAAATATAGAACAAGTACACTCTCTTATATACTCTCAATCCATTCTATAGTGTTCCACTTACTCTATCTCTAACGGACCCTGGTATCAACTTAGGTCGACTACACAACCTAAGCTTTGATACCAAATGCAATGACTGACCTACACCATCGGCACCCAATACACCTGTATAGCGCGCTGCACAGGTGACCGACCGAGGTAAGATGATTGTCGTAGGTTGAAAAATGAATAAAACTATCATAGAACATGTAGTATACCTAACAATGCAAGGATAAAATATAATAATCATCATAAATATAAAACAAGCGAGATAAAGATATAACTATAAGAACCATCATAGATCAAAGCATAGGTTCGATATAGTTATATAAAGTGCTAATATATTTTATACAACTTAAAAATAGACCCAAATCTCTGTCGCTAAATAAAATTAGTCAAACACTATCAAGACTTTTTAGTGACGTACAATGAAATAAGCAATAATAAGCCCAAAAATATAAATATAGGAAAGCATCACCTCCTACTAATTCATCTACACAACTCCATTTGACATCTACACCAACAATCTAATATACTCATTTAAGAGTATTGGGATAATAAGAAGCAAAGCATGAAACCTAGAGTCAGATAACAGTCTGGTGCGAGAGATAAACGGTCTCAAAATACTATGAAAGTCGGTATAGCATAGGACATAAGATATGGAGAATCATACCTAACCTGTCCTAGCATCCAAAAAATTAGCACATAATAGTATATGATAATATACAATCATCATAAAGGTGTACTGCATCCTAAGTATAATACTGGGTGTCTAGGTATCCAAGTCAACAATACCTACATCCTGTAATATCCTATAGTAGTAGACAAACATAGATAACATAGCATTCATGGCATCCATCAGATAATCCTCATAATCACTCATGTGCATTGGATATATGATAACTCGTATGGCATTTCCTCTGCTAGGGATTAATGGAAAAATCTAGTTTCTCGATGCTCAAATCCATGCCCTAAAAATATGGTTACTTAATGCTCTAATTTATGCCACTCCAAGGGCTTGTACACTAGATCCCTTCCTCGATCTAGGGTACATAGATACATCAACATCTATCCGGGACCCATCAACATTGATCTTAGTGAGCATCCTCACATAACTCTGCTTTAAGTTCATACTTCAAAACACTCTGGTATCAAGATCCCTTAGCACTCATCACCATAGTTGTAACGACCCGTATTCTATGCAATGGAGGATCGTAGAATATTTATATTATTTTCATATGAGGTTGTAAAATTTTATAACTTTAGGGAATAACTAGTATGGACATTTCCGACATCCTTGATTTTTAGTGAATTTCTACGTGACCATTTTGACATTGTAAATCTTGTATGGATTATGATTATTGATAGGAGCTGAATTAGGTTCTGAAACCACTTCCATCAGATCAGGATGATGGTTTCCCTTTTCGTAGAATGGTCATATTAAGAAAATGGACTTACCATTTGAGAGTTATGGTGGTTTGTAGTATTCTTTGATTTTGAGCAGCTTAAGTTGGTAATTAGTGTCATTAGTGCTAAGGCTCATGACTCATTTCGATTTTGGGATAAGTGGAGGCCGAAAAGGATAAGTGGAGGCTGATGGGACCTCATCCCAATCATTTCAATACTCCTAAAAATAGTTAGAAACCTTCATCAACCCCTATTAATAAAAAAAGAAACCCTTAAACCTACTGGCTAAATTACACCATTAAGAGGAGATTAGCGTTATTAGCACTTGAGATTTGCTGTTGGAAGAGACTTAGATTTCTTGCCTTCCACTGTTTTTTTGGAGATTTGGGTTTTGCTTTGGACTAAGGTGGGTGATTAGATCTCTCGCTTACTAATTAGGTCATTAAAGACCCTAAATGATGTTTTAAAAATTATATAAATACACTAAAAATATTTGTAAAGCATATTACATCATATATGTGAATTTTAGATGATTTGTATTTGATTTGTAAAAACGTGTTCTTATGGATCCCTAACCTTCACCTTAGATTTAGATCCCTTTAAAATGATATATTTGGATGTTTTGCTATTGTTAATGCTTATATATGATGAATGTATAATAGTTTGGTGTTTAAATGGTTGACAACGCCGATCGAATGACGATTTAGTTAGAAAGGAACTATGGATCGGTGATGAACCCTACGAATCGATGACGATACATAGATTTTATCCAAAATTGGGTGCAATCAATGTGAGGCAATAAGGTAGGCCTCATAAGGTTGTACATCATGTTTTAAGCCATTTGGAGGTCGTAGGGCATGGATCGGTAAGAGAGCCAATAGCACAGATCGGTGGGATTCAAAGGCATGGATCAATAAAATGACTTGGAGTATGGAGTCAAGGTGCAAGCTGTGGATTGGAGCAAGGAGAGTAGTCGGGACGAAATAAAGCTAAAATCATACGAACTTGGCGAAATATGGGATCAGTGGTAGCGGTTCGGTGGCCATGGAAGGTAGGGATGGTTCAACAGTCATGGTTTGATGGTGATCCATAAGTTTTCCACCAAATTTGATGAGATCGATATGGAACGACAAGAAAGGCCCCATAAGGATATGTTCTAAGTTTCAGATCATTTGGGGCTTGTATGCTCGAGTTATGGTCATTTGAAGATGGATCGGTGATAATTTCCAAGGACAATGATGCGTGATTCAACGATGATGATTCCATGATAGGAAGTGACTTATTAGATGATGGATAGTTATACTTCAGGATGCAGAATAGCTAGATCAAAGGAACTGTTAAAGGAAAGTTATGTGACATATGATGACACTTTATGACTTATGATGATTGTCTATAGTAGCTCCCAGTAGCGATGATTTCAGACGAGAGTTTTATGGATAGTTTCGAGATGAGCTCTATTATGGATGATGTATGCAATGGGATCGTTGATATTCGTAGGTTTCAATATGTACTCGTAAAACAAGGGTATTTTAGGATGCTCACTTAGGCTTATGGGAAGCCCCAGGTCATATGATGTTTCGATCCAAGTACCCTGGGCTATCTATGGGGGTGCAGTCCAGTTTCTTGCATACCGAGTAGCATGGATTCGAGTACTGAGAAGCTGGGATGTTGAGTAGTCCTTGGCTCTATGGGGGTGGTCGTAGGAGTATCATATATCCAATGCACTTAGTGAGTGTATGTAAGGATGAATGATGGATTCCATGTTTGTTTGATTGTTTTATCGCCTTAGGGATGTCACACGATGTAGATATTACTGATGCTGATATCTAGACACCCATAGTATCTTGATGTATAGTACACTCATGATGACTATCATAGAGTATCATATATCTGTTCATATGTGCTGACTCTATAGATGTAGGGATAGGTTAGGTATGATTTTCCATACTATTTGTCCTAGTATATTGATTTTATAGTATTTGAGATTTCTACTGCTCGCACCATACTATTGTATGACCTGGGGATTTATGCTTTGCTTGTTATTACTTTGGGTATTCTTAAATGAGTAGATCTAGGATATCAGGTCTAGTGAGCACATGGAGCTGGACAGGTGGCGAGCAGGACGCTATTTTCTCATATTATTATATTTACTCATTTGCTATTCCGCTGCACAGCACTATGAAGCCTGATAGTGCCTTACTATTTAGAGACAGTTTCATGAGTTATTATTTGATGTATAACTCTATTACTTATGATGTTTACTTTATGGATATGTATAGTTTGATGATGTGATTCATTCAGTTATTTAATATTTTTCCTATTTTTATCTGAGATGTTTTACTATTTTATTTTATTCGATGCACTTTGAGATAAACAGCAGGTTCTATGATGTGTTGTTTATTTACTTTACAACCATTGATGATCACCATGCATCAACAAGGCAACACTACAGTGCACTCTACAAGTATTTGGGTGTCAATGGTGTAGGACGGTCATCTCATTTGGTATTAGAGCTTAGGTTGCATTATTTAACTTAAGGGTACCGTGATTCCATAGAGATGGGACAAAGAGTTTTCACCCTAGACTGAATCGAGAGTGTATATATATGAGAGTGCATTCCTATTATATATTTTGGTCTTCAAAATTACATAGTAGTATAATATATATAGTACCTAAATAGCACTGCACACACAAGTACTACTTAAGTAGAATTCCTTATAGAGAGATTGATCACCCTTATTACAGATTGAACGATGAGTCATCAAACAGAGAACGCTACTAGGAACTCCATCTCTGAAGTCGAGGAAAGTGCTGGCTCGGAAGTTGCTAATCTCAATTTGTAGACCATGTTCAGTACTATAATGAGGAACATGCTGCAAAATGCTCAAGCTGCTCTAAATACTACTGTTGATGGTGGTGCTCCAGTGTAGGTGCCCAGAGCCGATTTCGCTAACTGAACAAAGACGTTGCTAGTCTTGGCAGCAAACTATTCTAAGGAACAGACTCGGCAATGGAAGTGTGAGATTGGCTTGATACCTATGAAAGGATTTTCAATGACTTAGAGCTGGATGATGCTGTGGAAAGGAGATTGGCTTCCCAACAGCTTTAAAGGCGAGCCATGAACTAGTGGAATGTAGTGAGGGCTGCCACTCCCGAGGATCAGTTCACTTGGGACCAGTTTAAAGCAAGATTTGAGGAGAAATTTATTCCTACAGCACAGACGCTATAGTTCTGTTCCATAAGTTTGTAGATCCAAAATAATGGGATATGACTGTCTCTGAGTATGTTGTTTAGTTCTGGCGCTCTGTCGAAATATAGGACATCCTTCATTGACACTCTATTAAAGAAGAATGAGAAGTTTATCATTGGCTTTGATGACTACTTGAGGGAGCGACTCTTAGGCCACAATGATGAGTCTTTTGTGATGATAGCCGAGAAGGCCCCAAGGCATGAAATTCTATATCCGAAACCAAAAGCTAACATTCCTAAAGAAGAACCAAAGCCACAATTGGACGGGGAGGTAAGAGGATAGGGAACAATAAGAGGAAGCAGTTTCAGAATAAAGATGGACAGAAGAAGAAAGTCAAGCTAGTACTGACTTGCTGAAACTGTGGAGAGAAGGGTTATTATAGTAAAGATTGCAAAGCGGAGGGGAAGAAATGCCATAACTGCAAAAATCTTGGGCACATTCAGAAGAACGGTCCAGAGCCATTAAAGCAAAAGTAGGTGGTGAAAGCATATGCTATCAATTCCATTCCAACTTCATCGTATGCTCCATCGGTGAAAAGAAAGGGAAAGGCATCATTACTCAAGGTATGTTTTCCATTTATGGCGTTCCTATACGAGTTTTATTTGATACCCGGGCTTCATATTCCTTTATATCTAGTAACTTAGTAGATAGATTTTGATTGAGATCCAAAACTGTAGACTGACCCTTGATTGTGACGAATCTTGTTGGAGGCTCCACTGCTCTGTGTATGGCGTCATGGTTTGGCCTTATCTAGTCATTAATCCCTTTTTGATCGTGGCTTTTTACGGTTTCAATGGGTTTGGTATCATTCTAGGGATGGACTGGCTTCATAGATACAAAGTGATCGTGGATTATGAGAAGTCAGTGGCGATGATATGGGTAGATGATCGGCAAATGGTAGTGTTAGGCTGCCTTCCAGATGATGATGTGATGGTCGATTTTCTATATTCGCTCGACACCCTACCTGACGAGTTGCCATTAATACCTATTGCTAGGGAGTATCCAAACATATTTGAAGAGGTGACCAAACTTCCGCCATACAGAGAGATCGAGTTCTGTATTGGTTTTGTTAAAGATGCCAGACCGATAGTGATGCCTTTAAGGAGGATGGCACCTAGAGAGCAGAGAGAGCTTGAGGTGCAAGTGAATGACCTTTTGCGATAATGGTTCATTCGCAGGAGTATATCTGAGTGGGAGCGCCATTATTATTCACCATAAAGGCGGATGGCTCCCTTAGATTATGTGTTGATTACCATATGCTGAATAAAGTAACGAATAAGAGAAAATAGCCACTTATTGATGACTTATTCGATCAGCCACATGGCACTAGAGTATTTTCTTAGTTGGATCTTGCGATGAGATTTCACGAACTGAGAGTAGCAAAGTAGAGTGTGTCAATTACAATGTTCTGTATGCCATCTGGTTTCTATGAGTAGTTGGTTATGCCGTTCGGGCAAACCAATGAGCCAACATACTTTGTTGATCTCATGAGCTGTGTCTTTAGCGGCTAGCTAAATAAATTCATGCTTGTGTTCATTGATGATATTCTTGTCTATTCTTGGACTAAGGAAGAACACAATTCACATTTGAGGATTGTATTAGAGGTGTTGAGAGAGTACCGACTGAAGGCAAAGTTATCTAATTGTCATTTCTGGTAGAGGGAAGTGTAATTTTTTTGGTCATGTTGATTCTAAGCAGAGCATTGCTGTAGATCGTGCAAAAGTTGAAGCGGTCCAAGATTGGACTAGACCCGAAAATGCTACGGATGTGAGGAGTTTCTTGGGGTTAGCTAGATATTATAGACGGTTCATCCAGGACTTCTCTAAGATAGCAGCACCGTTGACTCACTTGACAAAAAAGAATCAGATTTTTATTAAGACGCGAGATGTCAGTAGGTATTTATGAGTCTGAAGGAAAAGTTGACAAGTGCACTAGTATTGAATATTCCAAGTGGAAATGAGGACAAGATGGTATAACTGATGCATGTGGTACCGGATTGGGCGCGGTGTTGATGTAGAGGGGCAAGATTGTACGCTAGTCGACAGCTGAAGCCATATGAGAAGAAATACCCAACCCATAATTTAGAGTTAGTAGCGGTCGTGTTTGCGCTGAAAATTTGGAGGCACTATCTTTTAGGAGAGAGGTTCAAGCTATTCACCAACCATAAATCATCAAAGTACCTTTTTTGCAGAAGGATCTTAACCTTCGTCAGCAGCGATGGTTAGATTTCCTGTCCTCCCATGACTTTGATATTGCATATACATTAGGTAAAGGTAATGCAGTTGTTGATGCCTTGAGTAATAGACATGGCATCTTGGGAGCTATGTTCCTAGAGTGGACACAGTTAGAGTACATTGCTGGTTATGATTTCCAACCGAGATGCGAGTTAGAGCTAGAGATGTTGGCAAGATTGACTATTAGACCTACTCTTGTTGAGTAGATTGGTACTAGTCTGAGGCGCGATGCCATATTAGCTGAGATCATTCTAAGATTAAAGTGGGAGTAGAGTCTGAGGATATGAGACAGTACAGACTTGACCGAGACGGTTGGCTCTATAAAGACGGAAGATTGTTTATTCCTGATGTGATGGTTGAGGGATAAGGTGCTTCGTGATTGTCATCATTCGAGAATAACTATTCATCTTGGTGGTAATAAGATGTACCGTTATATGGGGCAGACCTACTTTGGGAAAGGATGAAGAAAGACGTTGTGATATTCATCTCAAAATGCAGAAACTACCAGTTGGTTAGGGCAGAGCAGAAGAGGCCTAGTGGTTTGATGCAACCGCTAGAAGTTCCTGAATGGAAATAGGAACAAGTATCGATGGATTTCATCGATGGACTGCCGAGGAGTCGAGTAGGGTACGACAGCATTTGAATCATAGTCGATCGCTTGATCAAGAGTGCTTGATTTATACCCGTCAAGTCAAATAGGACGGCAGCCAAACTGGCCAACTTGTATGTGAAGTGGATAATACGATTCCACGGTGTGCCAAAGAGCAATGTAAGTAACTGAGACCCATTGTTCACTAATAAATTTTGGAAGAGCTTATAGGAGACTTTGAGAATAGAGCTGCAGCTCAGCATAGCTTATCACCCTCAAACTGATGGCCAAACTGGGAGAGTGAATCATATATTAGAGGATCTGTTGCAGGCTTGCATATTAGAATTTGGAGGCTCATGGGATAATCATTTACATCTTATTGAATTTGCATACAATAATAGTTATTAGTCTAGCACCAGTATGGCACCATTTGATGCATTATATGGCTGACCATGCAACTCTCCTTCGTGTTAGTGGAAACCGGGCGAGAAACTGATACTGGGGCCAAATATGATTAGAGAAACATCAGAGAAGATCGAGATCATTCGCAATGGACGAAAGCTGCCTAAGATAGACGAAAAAGCTATGTTGATAAGAAACGTCAAGATTTAGAGTTCTCCGTCGGCGACATGGTATTTGTCAAGATCTCTCCATTGAAAAATATCATTTGGTTTGGTAATAGAGGGAAGTTGACATGGTGATTTGTTGGTCCTTTTCCAATATCAGAGAGGATTGGGAACCTTGCTTATAGGGTTGACTTACCTTAAAGAAAGGCAGGAGTGCACAATGTCTTTCATGTCTCTCATTTGTGGGATTTTGTGCACGAGTCAGGCGTAAATCACACCGAATCAGTTAGATGATATTGAGATTGAACCTGAGGCTTCGATACCTCGTAGGCCAACTTGTATCATCGGATGTGAGACGAAGCAGCTTAGGAGGAGGATGGTGAAGTTGGTAAAGGTTCAGTGGAGTGATAGTGAAGGAAATTGCACTTGGGAGACCAATAATAGCATGAGGACAGCATATTCAGAGTTCTTTACTTGGTGAGATTTCTTATTTATCGCTTTTACTCTCACTAACGATATCATGAAATATACCATGGCATAGTAGCCTGCATGCTAGGATAAGCTTAGATTTTTTTTCACTTGTTGCTATGTATGCATGTTTGTGATGGTTGCCTATGCTTGTATATGATTGTTAGGCATGCGGGATGACTCTATTGACTTGATTATGGAATTTTGGGGGCGAAATTCCTAAATGGAAGAGAACATAATGATCCATACTCTATGCATCAGAGGATCATATAATATTTATATTATTTTCATACGAGGTCGTACGATTCTATAATTTTAGAGAATGACACTTAAAGACATTTCAAACGTCCATGATTTTTGGCGATTGTGACCATTTTAACCCCGTAAATCCTGTATGGACTACAATTTTTTATAAGATCCGAGTTAGCATATGAAACTACTTCCATTAGATCCGAATGATGGTTTTGCTTTCCGTAGAGTGGTTATATTAAGAAAACCGACTTACCATTTGAGAGTTATGGCTGTTTGAAATTTTCTTTCATTTTGAGCAACTTAAGTGGGTATTTAGGGTCATTAATACTAAGGCCTATGACCCATTTCGGTTTTGGGGTAAGTGAAGGCTGATGGGACATCATCTCATCATTTCACAACTTCCAAAAATAATCAGAAACCTCCATTAACCCTTATTGACCAAAAAACAACCCTTAAACATACTTTAATTAGCCAAATTACACCACTAATAGGAGAATAGTGTCATTAGTAATTGGGATTAGAGATTTGCTATTGGAGGAGCCTTGGAATGCATGCCTTCTACTGTGCATTTGAAGATTTGGATTTTTCTTTGGATTAAGATAAGTGATTAGATCTCTTGCTTACTATTTAGATCATTAAACACCCTAAATGATGTTTTAAAAATTAATTTAAAAATCTAAAGATGAATTTAGACCATATTACACTATATATGTGAATTTTAGATGGTTTGGGCTTGATTTGTAAAAACGTGTTCTTATGGATCCTTAACCATGTTCTTAAGGATCTCTAACATTCACCTTAGATTAAGATCCCTTTAAAATATTATATTTAGATGTTTGGCTATTGTTAATGCTAATATATGATGAATGTATGATTATTTGATGTTTGAATGGTTGAAAACGTCGATTGAATGTCGATTTAGTTAGGAAGGAGCTACGGAACGGTGATGAACCATATGGATTGGTGACGATCCATAGATTTTATCCCAAATTGGATACGATCGATGTGGGGCAATAAAGAAGACCTCATAAGGTTGTACACAATGTTTCAAGTTATTTGGAGTTCATGTGGTTAAGATATATGCATTCAAAGCATGGATTGGTGGAGAATCAAGGGCATGGATCGGTAAGAGAGTCAATAGCATGGATTGGTGGGATTCAAAGGCATGGATCGGTAAAGTGTCTTGGATTATGGAATCAAGGTGCGAGCTATGGATTGAAGCAAGGAGAATAATAGGGCTGAAGTGGAGCCAAACTCATACGAATTTGGCTAAGTACGGAATTGATCCCCATGGATGGTACCGATCCATGGGAATTGACCCCATCAGGGCGCAATCAATAATGGAGCATGGAGAGGTGTATTGGAGCTCATGTATGAAGTGTGGGATCGGTGGTGATGGTTTGGTGGCCACGGATCGGTGGGGATGGTTCGATAGTCATGGTTTGGTGGTGATCCATGAGTTTTCCTCCAAACTTGATGAGATCGATATGGGGTGACAGAAAGGGCCCCATAAGGCTACGTTCCATGTTTTAGATTGTTCGGGGTTCGTATGCTTGAGTTATGGTCATTTGAAGATGGATCAGTGATGATTTCTAATGACGATGACACGTGATTTGACGATGAAATTCCATGATGGAAAGTGATGGCTTAGATTATAGATAACTATACTACAGAATATTGAGTAGCCGGATTGAAGGAACTATTAGAGGTAGGTTACGGGACGCATAATGACACTTTATGACTTATGATAATAGTCTGGAGTAGCTCCCAACCGCGATGACTTCAGACGGGAGTTGTATGGACAGTTCTAAGATGAGCTTTGTTATGGATGACGCATGCAAAGGGATCATTAGTATTCGCAGGTTTCGATGTGTGCTCATAAAGCAGAGGTATGTGAGGATGCTCACTTGGGTATATGGGGAGCCCCGGGTCACATGATGTTTTGATTCGAGTACCCTGAGTTGTCTATGAGGGTGCAGTCTAGTTCCTGGCCTGCTAAGTGGTATGGATTCAAGCACCAAGAAGCTAGGACGTTGAGCATCCTTAGCTCTATGAGGTGGTCACACAAGTATCATATATCCAACGGGGGTGAGTGAATGTGAGGATGGATGATGGATGCAATGCTTGTTTGATTGTTTTATCACCTTAGGGATGTCACATGATGTAGATATTACCGATGTTGACATCTAGACACCCTTAGTACTTTGATGTATAGTACACCCATGATGACTATCATAGAGTAGCGTATAACTTTTTATGCGCTAACTCTGTGAATGCAAGGACATGTCGGGTATTATTTTCCATACCATTTATCCTAGTATATTGACTTTATAGTATTTTGAGATTTCTATTGATCAAACCAGACTGTTGTCTGACCCGGGGTTTTATCCTTTGCTTCCTATTACTTAGGGTAGTCTACTGGTATATTAGGTGTTGATCGTGTAGGGCGGTCGTCTCAATAGTCGAACACATCCTATTTCCATTCCATTCATTTCCATAGTATAGCACATCCTCTTGTTCTACTCACTAGTATGATCAACATCGAACCTACCCTTATGGGTTGACTACATTATCACTGAGTCATTATCATCAAAGTGCTACTCCATCCTCATTGAATTTTCATCATGTAAATACAACTCCATCTTCATCGTGCTGTCATCATCGAAACATCTCTATACATCATCCCATGTTATAGAATCATCTCATCGAAATTTCAAAGTCATCACGTCAAAGTGTCACATCGTTGCTTCGACATCGAAACAATTCTTTGTCGCGTAGTAATATCGAATCCAAACATCGAACAAATGAACAAACTTGCATGGCTACACTTCTAAGGGAATACTGTCAACCCCATGGAGTTTGACATGATTGGTCAACACCTCATCATGTTAGTACTAACAAGATTAGACATGTCAGTGTCGATGTGATTTACTTAGGCAATTTTGGTTTATCGTTTCATGTCTAAGCTAAGCCTGGAGTTTAACTCTTCTCATCCTGAAGTCGCCATGCAAACAACTTTGTTCCAAATTTAGTCTTTGCAGACGTCTCCACTTTGTCAAAATTTTCTAATTCCCTAAACTCCAAACCACTCGCCCACTACTCCAGCCCGAAGTATCAACACCAATTCGCCAAAGCCCTCCATGCTTCGGCACAAAGTAGTTCACCACTGACATGTTCCACCATTTCACCATCGACGTGATTATGCGGTCACCACCTTTTATCCGTAACAACCCACCCCAAAACATGCCTTAATTCTGACTCAAAAATGGCTCATCGAAACTTAAACCCATTTCAAAGCTGGCTGTTGGTTGGTAAAAAGAAAAATAATACAAAGCTATCTATTTATTCTTTCAGAACTCACAGCGGAAGGAATAAAATATAATAACAATAATAGTAACCATTTATTTCAAATCATTTCAAATGTCACAATACATTACAAAATTTAGGGGCTTAATTTAATTAAATAAATGATCATATAGGGTATTTTAACATGTTTAAACCATAATTCATATTATTTTCAAATCATCATTTATTCATCTTCATATAGGGGCTAAATGGTCGTTTTTGTGCATATATTAATTTGAGAATTCTTATTTCCACATTTTATTTTTATTTATAGGAAAATTGGATGGAAATTACAAGAGGCTTCATGGAAAATATGCATGCACAAGAAGAAACAAACAAATGAAGATGGAAATAATTCATTTCATGAAACATGGAGACTCCACCTACCCACTCATCATGATGTACAATTAGAAGCTAATGCACATGCTAATGGAGTTTAAAGCTACATACACATTTAAGTGGAGGATTAACACATGCTAATGATTACTTGGTGGCCACACTACCTGTAACGACCCGTAAATTTCAACTGTTTTAATAACGTAATTAGTTGAAATTTTGTGAAAATTTTAAACGATAGAATTTTGAAATATAAATTTGATATTTGGAATACGTCTAGTTAAACATAGCGACTGGTAAATTTTCGTCCGAAAATACGAAAGTTTATTTCGCGCGTAAATTCACTTCAATTTAATCAGTTAAAAAGCGATGAAAATAAAACGTTTTCAAAACCAAATATTTTTACATAGAAAAATTCTAAACCATCTTCTGAGCAAGATGTCAGTTCGTCATTTTTCCAAATTCGGACATCTATTGCTCCGTCGTTCTTATTTTCTGCAAAATGCAGCATTCTGGTACCGATATCGATTTTTATCGGATGATCGTACCACTGATTTCTATATACCGTTTTGATCGTCTCGTCGTGCCGATCTCTACGGTATATTCGATTGTCAAATTCGGAGTTCCGTTGTACGTTGCACTTTGCGTAACGCCTAACCGTACCGGTACAAAATTCAAACTTTTGATTTCGATCCGTCCTTCTATATTCCACCGTGTATAAACCAACAATCATTTCATTTTCTTTGAATTCCAAAACATATGGCCTTTCAAGATTCATTTTATTTATTATGGGTTGTCCCTTCAAAATAATAAAATAAATGAGAGGAGCTTTTATGGCTGCTTATTTCCAAACCCACATTTCCTCTTCCCGAAGCCACAAACGCCTTCTGCACTTCAGCCAGCTCATTATTCTTCCCCTCCCCACTTGAAACCACTCATATACTTATTTATTTTTCTGGCCACACTCATATATTTTTTTTTTTACTTGAATTGGAAACTGTTAAACCTCACGTTAGCCCTCCACCATGTTACTCTTCCTTCCTCAAACTCGCCTCTTCACCATTGCTTACCCTCTCCTTCCACCCGCGACCGCATCTTCCACCGCCAATCCGCTCCTCCACCCTGACACACCCGAACCCAGAAACCCACCTGCACATCCGAACCACCCAAACTGTCGAGTAACCCCTCCCAGATCTATGTAGCACACAAATGCCTCATCATCCCTTTCCTCCACATCTCCAGCCTCGCCATCGGCGACTCCAACTCCACCCGAACATCGCCGCCGCCGAGCACAAGCCCTGAATCCCACGTCTAAACCAAATCCCGATCCACAGCCTTGTTGCTCAACCTCGGCAACCATCATCTCAGCTACCTTGCCGACCTACCATGAAAACCACGCAACCGAACCACACTAACCCCGTACCATCCCTGCCCCGCGTTGCACTTCCCAAACCTTGCCGTGTTCACCTCCTTTCCCTCCATTTTCTCGAGCTAGCCTAATCAATTATCATTGATATATATAAACAGGTTTGTGTATATAAGTTTTCTTAGTTGTATATGACCTATCTGTGGTTATATTATGTTAGCTTATATATATGTTGAGATAGTATTGATGTTTAAAGCATACGTATATATATGTTTTGATTTTAAGTATTTACATATAGGTTTTTCTATATATAGATTTCAATCAAATATTGATATTAATAATGTAAGTTGTACTGTTTTTAATAAATATTGTTAAAATATATAATTTATATATGAGTATATATAGTTATATATTAGACTTTGCAAAAAAAAAGGATATATAAGTTTGGCTTGTCAGTTTATGTTAGTAGTTGATATATATATAAAGTAGGCCCTGCCTTTTGTTCTCTGCAATAAGGTCACAATATGACACATGCTTTCGTTTCCTTTATATACTATAATATAGTGTTCTGTTTTGTAATCGTGCGTAGAGTTTAAATATATACTGCTGTTGTTTAGTCACAGTAAGTCATTAAGTTTATTTTATCGGTTTTGTAAGTGTCTATTTATTCCTCTGGTTATATATATAAGTGTCTCATAATTGATAAGGTATATTGGTTTTGAAAAGATTTATTGATAGTGTATATTGGGTTTGAAAAAGAATTATTTATAAAATCTTAACTGTATACAGCATGTTTACATATATATTTATAGTTTACACATAAATGTTTATATTTCGGCTTATATACATTATATTATAAGGTATTTATAGGTTTGTGGGTGTATATATATACATATATATTTGGTGTTTAAACAAAATATGATAGTGTATATGTTTGAGGATGTATATCTGCATATATATGTGTGCGCACACTTGCTACTGCCTCATTTTTATTTTATATATAAAGTTGTAAACAAAGTTGTATGTTATTATATGTGGCTTCAGTATATGCTGCTTACTGTATTTATAATAGTTCATAAAGATATGTATATTTGATACTATACTATGAAGTGATACTATATATATGATAGAGGTATATATATGTTGATATACATATATGCGCATTTAGTGGATATGATTTTGGTAACTAGTACTAGTTAAGTAGTGTTTAAAGAGAATGTACATAGATTTTAAATAAGTGTTTTAAATTTAATAATGATTTTTTTTTATAATAGTAATAACAATAATAACAATACATATATTTTCTTTCTTGATCAAACTGATTGATCGTTCTTATCAACTCCTGTATCAGCTTGTCCGACGAATTCACATTCAATCGTGCTTTGGTTTGAAATTCATGCTTGGATTCGTAACTCATTTCATTGTCCAATCTATCTAGCCTCGAAAGGTGAGCACTCACTCACGATTAACGTTCTTTTATTTATTAGATTTGATTTCAATTGGAACGACAATTGAAATGCTGCTGTTAGTTAATTACACTGTTATATATGCTATTACCTGTATCAGTTCACCTGTGACACCTGACACCATTATCTGTTAATTATTTATGCGTTGATAATACAGTTTGGCTGATAATTGATTGATTGTTGATGTCTATATTGGACGTAAAATTGTTATTGTTAAAATGATAAATAGTATGAAATTGAACTTGATATAGGATAATTAAATGTTAAATTTGATTAACTGACATTTGTATAATATGACCTCTTTAACTGTTGAATTTATTGACACGTAGGATTTGTTTAATTATACTTTGAACCACTAAATGTATGTTGTTAAATTGATGATGTATGAAATGGTAAATAGATGACAAGTGAAACCGTAATGTAATAATCTTTAATCTACATGAAATGATAGTGTAGATTCTAGAAATAATTATATTAATTCGTACAAATAACAATGCGAATTAATAGGGTTATTTCGGGATTATTTGAATTGATTATTGGATTGTTATTGATTGTTGTTATTGCTTGTTTATTTACTTTGACACCATCCCAGTTATCACACTGCAAGTTCCCTTTGATATGTTTTGATTTTGAATTGAATTGGAATCGGGTTGAAATGATAAATACCCAAATTGAACTTTGACTTAGGATAGAAAATTTAATAAAAACCCGATTGGTCAATAATTTGATTTGAAAATAAACGAAGATTTTATTTGAATAAAGAATATGGTTTTGAAATGAAGTTGAAATTTGAGTTTTTGATGAAAGGAAAATGGTAATATTTAATAATCTGAAACAAAAGATTAACAATGTAATCAATGAAAGAATGTTGTTTAATTGGAGAAATGATTGAATTAAGTTTGAAATGATTTAATAATTAAGTTTGAAATTATAATTAAGTTTGAAATTATTAAACTTTGAAATTATTTAATAATTAAGTTTTGAACTATTTAATAATGAATTATTAAATGATTAAATTGAATTGAAATTCCTTAATAAGAAAAATTGAACTTTTGAATAAGTGAATTTTACTTCGTAAAGAATTGAAATTGAGTTTCTTTATTAATTAAGTTTTGGAAAATTATTTAAGGAAGTAAATAAGTGAAATTGGATTTCTTTAACAAAAATGAAATGTGATATTTTTGGAATTAATGTAAGACTTGTAATTGGAGAATTGATTTGACGAATTTAGTTTAATTCAAAATTGTAAGTTTTGTTTTAATGAAGTTGAACTTAAGAATTGATTAAATGAATTGGAAATTTAATAGAAATTGTTTGAATGATAAAGTAACTTAACGAATATTGAATGAAATCGATAAATGAGCTTAAATTGATTTGAATGTTAAATAGAATTTATTTAAATGATTTCGGAATGAAACTTATATACGAACTTGAATTAATATTTGAATTGTTTTAAATAGAAATTGAAATTGAATTATAAGATTTTGATAGTGTAAATTTGAAGTTTTGAAATGTAAATTTTTGGAAATAGTTTTAGAAAGACAAATGAAATGTTGATTTACGAATTCTATTTGAAACTGAAATTGATTTGGTTTTGAAATAAACAAACGACCAATCGGTGTAATAATTACGAAAGTTATTAAAGAGACCGGAATTCGGTTATGGATATACTCTCTATCTAAACCGAAAACCACTTTAATAACTATACGCGGAGTGATGATCCAGAATGAAGTGGTTGGAAATGATGTACGTGATGACTGAAGAAAGTGAACGATAATGGATAGCCTTGACACTTGTGTCAAATTGGAAATGACTAAAACAGGAGCTGTGCCGGGCCAATGGAGGATTGATACCTCAAGTGGACACACTTCTTCGAACTACTTATACTTGTTGTCGATTGGTGCACCCTTGATTTTGGGAGTGTTGTCTCACGGTGTTGCGGGCGCTGCGGCGTTGCGTTCTCACCAGTCCGGATCAGGCGAACGGTAGTATCACTACCTTGGGTATAGCCTCATGTGCCTTGTCATACTTGTATTCCATTTATGCGCGACCACTACGAATTTGTTTTGTACCTTGAGTATATGGATTGCCCTCTGGTGACTTCCGGTTTTGGGGAAACTACGGTCTTGTATATGCTTGTGGGAATAAAAATGTGTTAAGGGTGGAATGGGCCATGACTTAACGCTATTTTGATATCTTTTATATTACTGATAGACATTATCTACTTATCGTACACTACTACATAGTAGATAGTTTAACGGATCCTTAAAGGATGGTTTTCCAAACATCCTTGAGTTACTTGTATTTCAATTGCTATTTCACTTGAGTTGGATTTATTAATATAAGAATGTTAATCCTGACTCGAGTGTCTTGTGTTTTTTGCTTTACGCTCGGGTCAGACTGAGTGGTTCAGCTTTCGAGACTCACCTTTGGAGTTGGAGCTTCGCTTGGAGATCCAGCTATCTATCCGGTTTTCAGTATTCGATGATTCCAGTGATGCATTCTGATTTGTATCTGATGTATCGTGTTACTCTTCCGTTGTATCTGGTTTAACTCTGATGTATCGTATTACTCTTCTGTTGTAAACTCTGATGTATTTTATATATTCATATAGTAGCTTCATGAACTACTATCTCTTTTACTTCCGCTGCACTTATTACTCTGTGTCTGTGATCTGTGATTATTTATTTACTGTATATGTTCAGTTTTGCCAATTTAAATTAACAACGCGGTATTTTGAGCAAGTCAACTCCGGCATGAGTGTCTACCTATACACTTATAATGGACGCGAATGGTCCAAAATGGCGGGTCGTTACAGTTGGTATCAGAGCTTTGGTAGCTCTAGGCAAAACTTAACATATAGGGTAAATGGATTTACAGAATCACTCTCATTCGAGTTTCAATCTCTTCCTTTCGACTCGATTTCTTTGAATTTTGGAACGTTCCCTACGGTTCCAAATTTCATTCGTGTCCCTCACTATTTGTCTCCTTTCAATTCGGAAGCATCACCTAACTCCACTTCGAATTATCTTTATAATGAATCGGCGGTCTCGCCAATCTTCGAATGATTTGTAAAGTGGTGAAACTCCTTTACAATTGGCATTGATTTACCGGAGACTTTTGTATCCTCGGTTTACAATGCTATCTATCTCCTACTATGCCTGAATTCTATCTCTTGCGATCGAATGTAGATTTACCTCGGAATTCTGCATCGATCTTATTCTTGAAGTCACGGTCGACCCGGTTAAGGTTGCCGCGATTTAATAAACTTATTCGTCTTCCTATTTTGATTATTTAATCATCTTGGCTTTGTTTCGATCTATCTTCGAATTTAAAATTCTCTTTGATTTAAGTCCATCAAAATTTGAATCTCTATCCTTGCTTTGAAACTCATTCTTGTATCGTCAAGCGAGGAAGTGTATCTGTAAATTAATCTTAAAAATGTTTTAAAATATATCGTGTTGTTTGAGTTGTTGATGTTGATTTGGGTTTTCAATCGATTCGTCTGATCAGCGCTATCGATAGGATTTCCAAAACACTTGAACAGAACAAACTGACACAATGTTGTTTTCAAATTTGATAAACAAAATAAAAGTTTTGTATGATTATATTATATATAAATATAAGTTTTCTGAAATTAAATTGTTAATGAATTGTTGTCAGAAATAATAATATTTGATTTTCATTTATTGTTTTGTAAACCTTTGACTATTGCATAATATAAATAAATGAATTTTTAAACATGGGTTATAAACTGATTTGAAATTTAAATGAATTTAAAATTTAGAATTTGAGAATTTAATTTCCTAAAATTTCAAGCTTTGGTTTTTAAATTTTTGAAATGAATATTATTGAACGTATTCTCATATAGAAACCGTTTTCAAAGAATTTTAAAATGTTGAAATCAGTGCTCTTCTCTTTGTCGCTGGAAAATAATTTCGGTGATGGCGGCCGCATCATCGACATTCATTTTCGAGTTTCGAAGTGGAGAAACCATTCTTTAGCTTTGCTACGGTTTTGTTTTGAGAAAAAAAAAATATCTTTTGATTTGAATTTCTTCAGTATATTTTGATTTACATATATATAGGTATCTTATTTTAAAAATTTAATTTGATTTGATATAAATATATTATATATATCTCTAAATTGTTTAAAGTTAATCGGAAATCTAATTCTTAAATTTTGTTAAAGGATGATTTTAATTATAAATAAAACCAAAATTTGGAATAAATATTTAAACTTGAATAATTGAATTGGAAAATTTTTATTTGTATATTGTTCAACTGCATTCTAATACAACTTACCTAAGTCATTCAGAAGTTGAATATGTAATTGGATAATATATAAGATAAATTGAATTTATAAATAAATTTGAGTGTTTATAATAAAGGTTATACACTAAATTTTGATTATAAAGATGTTAATAGAGTTAGATAGGATAATAAGTAAAACTCAGTTCATAATGAAATAAATTGTTTTGAAAGAATTAATAAATTTGTTTGAAATTTTTTTTTAAATTGAAATTTTGATCAACGTATGAAAATACCTTGAATTTAAAAGAAATTAATAGATGTAAATTAATTTAAATCGAAACTTTTATGGTTTAAATTAATTTATATGGGTTAAATATATGTGGTTAGATATATTAAGTAGAATAAATTTAACAATAATTTGGAATAAAGAAGAATTTAAATGGTTGAAGAAAATATGATTATAATAAAAGATTATTCAAATTTATGGTTTTAGAAATTGTAAATTTAAGATAATTGGATAATAAGATAATTAATTTAGAAATAGTTGAGATTGATTTTAGTGAAATCAAATGGATTAAATCAAATTGTTGAATATAAATTAATTTAAAATTTGAAATTATATGTTTTAAATTGATTATTTTACTTGTTTTTTTTTCTATTTTTTCTGGTTGTTTCTATTCTCCTACCTCGTTTCTTTTCGGGGACGAAAAGTTTTGAGTGGGGGAGAATGTAACGACCCGTAAATTTCAACTGTTTTAATAACGTAATTAGTTGAAATTTTGTGAAAATTTTAAACGATAGAATTTTGAAATATAAATTTGATATTTGGAATACGTCTAGTTAAACATAGCGACTGGTAAATTTTCGTCCGAAAATACGAAAGTTTATTTCGCGCGTAAATTCACTTCAATTTAATCAGTTAAAAAGCGATGAAAATAAAACGTTTTCAAAACCAAATATTTTTACATAGAAAAATTCTAAACCATCTTCTGAGCAAGATGTCAGTTCGTCATTTTTCCAAATTCGGACATCTATTGCTCCGTCGTTCTTATTTTCTGCAAAATGCAGCATTCTGGTACCGATATCGATTTTTATCGGATGATCGTACCACTGATTTCTATATACCGTTTTGATCGTCTCGTCGTGCCGATCTCTACGGTATATTCGATTGTCAAATTCGGAGTTCCGTTGTACGTTGCACTTTGCGTAACGCCTAACCGTACCGGTACAAAATTCAAACTTTTGATTTCGATCCGTCCTTCTATATTCCACCGTGTATAAACCAACAATCATTTCATTTTCTTTGAATTCCAAAACATATGGCCTTTCAAGATTCATTTTATTTATTATGGGTTGTCCCTTCAAAATAATAAAATAAATGAGAGGAGCTTTTATGGCTGCTTATTTCCAAACCCACATTTCCTCTTCCCGAAGCCACAAACGCCTTCTGCACTTCAGCCAGCTCATTATTCTTCCCCTCCCCACTTGAAACCACTCATATACTTATTTATTTTTCTGGCCACACTCATATATTTTTTTTTTACTTGAATTGGAAACTGTTAAACCTCACGTTAGCCCTCCACCATGTTACTCTTCCTTCCTCAAACTCGCCTCTTCACCATTGCTTACCCTCTCCTTCCACCCGCGACCGCATCTTCCACCGCCAATCCGCTCCTCCACCCTGACACACCCGAACCCAGAAACCCACCTGCACATCCGAACCACACAAACTGTCGAGTAACCCCTCCCAGATCTGTGTAGCACACAAATGCCTCATCATCCCTTTCCTCCACATCTCCAGCCTCGCCATCGGCGACTCCAACTCCACCCGAACATCGCCGCCGCCGAGCACAAGCCCTGAATCCCACGTCTAAACCAAATCCCGATCCACAGCCTTGTTGCTCAACCTCGGCAACCATCATCTCAGCTACCTTGCCGACCTACCATGAAAACCACGCAACCGAACCACACTAACCCCGTACCAGCCCTGCCCCGCGTTGCACTTCCCAAACCTTGCTGTGTTCACCTCCTTTCCCTCCATTTTCTCGAGCTAGCCTAATCAATTATCATTGATATATATAAACAGGTTTGTGTATATAAGTTTTCTTAGTTGTATATGACCTATCTGTGGTTATATTATGTTAGCTTATATATATGTTGAGATAGTATTGATGTTTAAAGCATACGTATATATATGTTTTTGATTTTAAGTATTTACATATAGGTTTTTCTATATATAGATTTCAATCAAATATTGATATTAATAATGTAAGTTGTACTGTTTTTAATAAATATTGTTAAAATATATAATTTATATATGAGTATATATAGTTATATATTAGACTTTGTAAAAAAAAAGGATATATAAGTTTGGCTTGTCAGTTTATGTTAGTAGTTGATATATATATAAAGTAGGCCCTGCCTTTTGTTCTCTGCAATAAGGTCACAATATGACACATGCTTTCGTTTCCTTTATATACTATAATATAGTGTTCTGTTTTGTAATCGTGCGTAGAGTTTAAATATATACTGCTGTTGTTTAGTCACAGTAAGTCATTAAGTTTATTTTATCGGTTTTGTAAGTGTCTATTTATTCCTCTGGTTATATATATAAGTGTCTCATAATTGATAAGGTATATTGGTTTTGAAAAGATTTATTGATAGTGTATATTGGGTTTGAAAAAGAATTATTTATAAAATCTTAACTGTATACAGCATGTTTACATATATATTTATAGTTTACACATAAATGTTTATATTTCGGCTTATATACATTATATTATAAGGTATTTATAGGTTTGTGGGTGTATATATATACATATATATTTGGTGTTTAAACAAAATATGATAGTGTATATGTTTGAGGATGTATATCTGCATATATATGTGTGCGCACACTTGCTACTGCCTCATTTTTATTTTATATATAAAGTTGTAAACAAAGTTGTATGTTATTATATGTGGCTTCAGTATATGCTGCTTACTGTATTTATAATAGTTCATAAAGATATGTATATTTGATACTATACTATGAAGTGATACTATATATATGATAGAGGTATATATATGTTGATATACATATATGCGCATTTAGTGGATATGATTTGGGTAACTAGTACTAGTTAAGTAGTGTTTAAAGAGAATGTACATAGATTTTAAATAAGTGTTTTAAATTTAATAATGATTTTTTTTTATAATAGTAATAACAATAATAACAATACATATATTTTCTTTCTTGATCAAACTGATTGATCGTTCTTATCAACTCCTGTATCAGCTTGTCCGACGAATTCACATTCAATCGTGCTTTGGTTTGAAATTCATGCTTGGATTCGTAACTCATTTCATTGTCCAATCTATCTAGCCTCGAAAGGTGAGCACTCACTCACGATTAACGTTCTTTTATTTATTAGATTTGATTTCAATTGGAACGACAATTGAAATGCTGCTGTTAGTTAATTACACTGTTATATATGCTATTACCTGTATCAGTTCACCTGTGACACCTGACACCATTATCTGTTAATTATTTATGCGTTGATAATACAGTTTGGCTGATAATTGATTGATTGTTGATGTCTATATTGGACGTAAAATTGTTATTGTTAAAATGATAAATAGTATGAAATTGAACTTGATATAGGATAATTAAATGTTAAATTTGATTAACTGACATTTGTATAATATGACCTCTTTAACTGTTGAATTTATTGACACGTAGGATTTGTTTAATTATACTTTGAACCACTAAATGTATGTTGTTAAATTGATGATGTATGAAATGGTAAATAGATGACAAGTGAAACCGTAATGTAATAATCTTTAATCTACATGAAATGATAGTGTAGATTCTAGAAATAATTATATTAATTCGTACAAATAACAATGCGAATTAATAGGGTTATTTCGGGATTATTTGAATTGATTATTGGATTGTTATTGATTGTTGTTATTGCTTGTTTATTTACTTTGACACCATCCCAGTTATCACACTGCAAGTTCCCTTTGATATGTTTTGATTTTGAATTGAATTGGAATCGGGTTGAAATGATAAATACCCAAATTGAACTTTGACTTAGGATAGAAAATTTAATAAAAACCCGATTGGTCAATAATTTGATTTGAAAATAAACGAAGATTTTATTTGAATAAAGAATATGGTTTTGAAATGAAGTTGAAATTTGAGTTTTTGATGAAAGGAAAATGGTAATATTTAATAATCTAAAACAAAAGATTAACAATGTAATCAATGAAAGAATGTTGTTTAATTGGAGAAATGATTGAATTAAGTTTGAAATGATTTAATAATTAAGTTTGAAATTATAATTAAGT
This sequence comes from Allium fistulosum, assembly GCA_030737815.1. Classification (NCBI taxonomy): domain Eukaryota; kingdom Viridiplantae; phylum Streptophyta; class Magnoliopsida; order Asparagales; family Amaryllidaceae; genus Allium; species Allium fistulosum. The sequence continues at coordinate 1,043,223,027 of CM060901.1, read as the reverse complement.
TTGAAATTATTAAACTTTGAAATTATTTAATAATTAAGTTTTGAACTATTTAATAATGAATTATTAAATGATTAAATTGAATTGAAATTCCTTAATAAGAAAAATTGAACTTTTGAATAAGTGAATTTTACTTCGTAAAGAATTGAAATTGAGTTTCTTTATTAATTAAGTTTTGGAAAATTATTTAAGGAAGTAAATAAGTGAAATTGGATTTCTTTAACAAAAATGAAATGTGATATTTTTGGAATTAATGTAAGACTTGTAATTGGAGAATTGATTTGACGAATTTAGTTTAATTCAAAATTGTAAGTTTTGTTTTAATGAAGTTGAACTTAAGAATTGATTAAATGAATTGGAAATTTAATAGAAATTGTTTGAATGATAAAGTAACTTAACGAATATTGAATGAAATCGATAAATGAGCTTAAATTGATTTGAATGTTAAATAGAATTTATTTAAATGATTTCGGAATGAAACTTATATACGAACTTGAATTAATATTTGAATTGTTTTAAATAGAAATTGAAATTGAATTATAAGATTTTGATAGTGTAAATTTGAAGTTTTGAAATGTAAATTTTTGGAAATAGTTTTAGAAAGACAAATGAAATGTTGATTTACGAATTCTATTTGAAACTGAAATTGATTTGGTTTTGAAATAAACAAACGACCAATCGGTGTAATAATTACGAAAGTTATTAAAGAGACCGGAATTCGGTTATGGATATACTCTCTATCTAAACCGAAAACCACTTTAATAACTATACGCGGAGTGATGATCCAGAATGAAGTGGTTGGAAATGATGTACGTGATGACTGAAGAAAGTGAACGATAATGGATAGCCTTGACACTTGTGTCAAATTGGAAATGACTAAAACAGGAGCTGTGCCGGGCCAATGGAGGATTGATACCTCAAGTGGACACACTTCTTCGAACTACTTATACTTGTTGTCGATTGGTGCACCCTTGATTTTGGGAGTGTTGTCTCACGGTGTTGCGGGCGCTGCGGCGTTGCGTTCTCACCAGTCCGGATCAGGCGAACGGTAGTATCACTACCTTGGGTATAGCCTCATGTGCCTTGTCATACTTGTATTCCATTTATGCGCGACCACTACGAATTTGTTTTGTACCTTGAGTATATGGATTGCCCTCTGGTGACTTCCGGTTTTGGGGAAACTACGGTCTTGTATATGCTTGTGGGAATAAAAATGTGTTAAGGGTGGAATGGGCCATGACTTAACGCTATTTTGATATCTTTTATATTACTGATAGACATTATCTACTTATCGTACACTACTACATAGTAGATAGTTTAACGGATCCTTAAAGGATGGTTTTCCAAACATCCTTGAGTTACTTGTATTTCAATTGCTATTTCACTTGAGTTGGATTTATTAATATAAGAATGTTAATCCTGACTCGAGTGTCTTGTGTTTTTTGCTTTACGCTCGGGTCAGACTGAGTGGTTCAGCTTTCGAGACTCACCTTTGGAGTTGGAGCTTCGCTTGGAGATCCAGCTATCTATCCGGTTTTCAGTATTCGATGATTCCAGTGATGCATTCTGATTTGTATCTGATGTATCGTGTTACTCTTCCGTTGTATCTGGTTTAACTCTGATGTATCGTATTACTCTTCTGTTGTAAACTCTGATGTATTTTATATATTCATATAGTAGCTTCATGAACTACTATCTCTTTTACTTCCGCTGCACTTATTACTCTGTGTCTGTGATCTGTGATTATTTATTTACTGTATATGTTCAGTTTTGCCAATTTAAATTAACAACGCGGTATTTTGAGCAAGTCAACTCCGGCATGAGTGTCTACCTATACACTTATAATGGACGCGAATGGTCCAAAATGGCGGGTCGTTACACTACCTCAAGGGCAATTTGGGTAGTTCACAAAAATAGAATTAGGGTTTCAAACTTGTTTAAATACCCCATATGTTCATGTAATTAGTCCTCTCTTCTCTTAGCCTCCTTGTTTAGGATCAAAAATAAATTGGAAGCTCTCTTCCTTTTCATGGCTACTTAGCCATTTCTTTTATGTAATTTTTTATGCAATTTAATACATGCTCTTTTCTTTTCTTGTTTATTTCCTTTCATGTTAGTAGTGTAGATTTATTTATTTATGCAAGTAGAGTAGATTTTATTTTATGCAAGTAGATTAGCTTTTATTTCTTTTTAATTAGCTCTCTTTTTCATTAGCTTGCATTTTTCTTTTCTTTTTGTTTCATGTTGCTTTCTACATTTGTTGATATGATAACAAATATGACAGGCTAAACCCCTTCAATTCAGGGGCAATGAAGCTCTCTAATTATGTAGATTCAGCATAACTTGTTCATTTTTTATCTCTTTTTGTGCTTAATGGAAAAATGGATGTATGTGATTTAGTGTTTCATGTTGAATTTGATAGTCTATGTTGTTCATAACAAATAGGCTATGCTTAAGCACATTATTCACAAATTGCCTCTTCATCTACATATGATTATGGTAATGAAGTGATTTTAAAATCAATATTTGACAGTCTGTATTTCTAATCAATAGTTAATAGGCCAAGCTTAGAATAGATTTTATTTTCAACTTTATTGTTATTTTTCATGAGAGTTAGCAAGTGGTTTAGTGTTATAGTTTGATGGTTTATATTGGGCTAATTAATAGCACAAATATGCCATACTTATGATAAACACATCAACTAAACTCACTAATGACCAAAAAAGAGGGATCATAATTTCATGTTGTGTTGATTTATGTGATCTAGAGAGTGGATTTATCTCTAAATTGCCTTTAAACTCTCATATTTTTTTATCTATTTTCCTTTGTTAGTTTAGTTACATTTTCATTTTGTAGTTAACACACTCTCAACTTTGGTTAATTTGATTGAATAGAAAATTTTAAAATCCAATAATTCCCTGCGGATCGACCCGTAATCGCCACGTATTAGAATTGTACGCTGTGCGCTTGTAGTTATTTTTATTATAAATTCGATCGGCTATTTTCCAATTCGATGGACATTTAAATATGAATTTAATGAACACGAATTCTTAGGATTTTTCAAAAATGAGTTGTTAAATTCTGCCAAGGAAGATTTAAATCACCATATTGATTTTGAAATCAATAATCTTGAAGAATTTTTCAATGATGAGCTTGAAATTCAAATTGGTGAAAATAAACTTGAACTTCAATCAATTGTTTTATCAACCCCATAAATTATCGAAAATAAAACAACACACACGATTTTTAATAAAATGACATTCGTTTTTTCCAAATCAACATTCCACTTCGAAATTTTTTATGGTTTGGTTTTCTGCGCTTAAGCTATGTCTCGCATACTTGACGAGACAAATGAATCGGTCTTTGGAAGACCGTTTCATTTATTCTTTAACCGCATATTTTATGATGTCTTGTAAATAATAATCTTTTCATGTAAATATAGGACTTTTTTTTATTTTTCTCCTTTCACTTGGGTTGACCGTGGGGACACAGTCAAAATCAAGTGCGGGGGAATCTCTTCTTCATTTTTAATTTTTCATGGTTTATTTTTACATTTTCTTTCCAAAATTTATAAAAAAAACCTCAAAAACGATGGTTAAACTAGTATATAGAAAGGTTCATACGGGTTAATTATGAAGTATATCCTAATTGAATTTTTTTTTAAAAAAGTGGTGGATTTAAAGTAAAGGATATAATATTTTTTATCTTCGAAGTTAAATGGTGCTAAGATGATTTTGCAAAACTCTCTCTCTTAAAAAAAACAAAAAAAAACAAAATGAATTATATATATATATATATATATAAAGCATAAAATTTTTTGGTTTTATATATTTTAATAAACACCTAGAGTCATGTGTTCACACACTTGTGTGTTCACTCGCCATGCTCTGTACCCTTCTCACATAAGCCCGAAAGGTAGTGCATGATCGGTATATCTGGCCTCAGTTTATCTGATTTAGGTGTATGTATATAAAAAAATTTCATTAATAACGCCTATAGTCGATAGGTGTTCACACTTGTGTGATCACTCGCCACGCTCTGTATTCCCCACATGTAAGCCTAAAAGGCAGTGCATGGGTGATATATCTGGCCTCAGTTTATCTAAGTTAGGCATATGTAAATATGGTTAATATCAATAAAATTTAAAAGAAATAGAGAGAGTAAGCAATTGAAATCCAAGCACTATTTTTACTTATTTGATTTGACTTGTTATTCAAAAGAAATGAAAATACCACTTTGAAAAACTTTTATAATCAACTAAGGATCAATTTCATAGTTACATTGTGTTATCAATCGAAACAACTAGCTAAACTATAGTCTATTTGTTATGATAACTTGATTTTTGTTGGAAGTTTTGACGAGTAAATGACTTAAATTTCCAAGATAATGACCAAAACCTATATTTAACTTATTCGTGTTAGTTTAAAAGAAAATCCTTCATTTGTAAATATTCAAAAACTTGCATTCATCACTTCGTAAATAAATCTTGCATTTTGTAAATATTTTCATGTTGCATTTGGATTTTGTGGGTAGTATCCGCTGAAAACCCTCACGAGACAACACTCGTCCTACAATGGACACCTAGAGGTTTAACGGCTGGTTGCATACGCTCAATGTAATCGTGCTGCCTACGAAAATGGATTTATCTTAGTTTTTCTTTATTCGAGGACGAATAAAATGATAAGTGTGGGGGTATTTGATGTGCACGTAAATGTGCATATTTTTACTTCCATATTTAATCTAATTTAATTAAATAAATGATCATATAGGGTATTTTAACATGTTTAAACCAAAATTCATATTATTTCAAATCATCATTTATTCATCTTCATATAGGGGCAAAATGATCAATTTTGTGCATATATTAATTTGTGAATACTTATTTCCACATTTTATTTTTATTTATAGGAAAATTGGATGGAAATTACAAGAGGCTTCATGGAAAATATGCATGCACAAGAAGAAACAAACAAATGAAGATGGAAATAATTCATTTCATGAAACATGGAGGACTCCACCTACCTACTCATCATGATGTACAATTAGAAGCTAATGCACATGCTAATGGAGTTTAAAGCTACATACACATTTAAGTGGAGGATTAACACATGCTAATGATTACTTGGTGGCCACACTACCTAAAGGGAAATTTGGGTAGTTCACAAAAATAGAATAGGGTTTCAAACTTGTATAAATACCCCATATGTTCATGTAATTAGTCCTCTCTTCTCTTAGCCTCCTTAGTTTAGGATCAAAAATAAATTGGAAGCTCTCTTTCTTTTCATGGCAACTTAGCCATTTCTTTTATGTAATTTTTTATGCAATTTAATACATGCTCTTTTATTTTCTTGTTTATTTCCTTTCATGTTAGTAGTGTAGATTTATTTATTTATGCAAGTAGAGTAGATTTTATTTATGCAAGTAGATTAGCTTTTATTTCTTAGCTCTCGTTTTCATTAGCTTGCATTTTTCTTTTCTTTTTGTTTCATGTTGCTTTCTACATTTGTTGATATGATAACAAATATGACAGGCTAAACCCCTTCAATTCAGGGGCAATGAAGCTCTCTAATTATGTAGATTCAATATAACTTGTTCATTTTTATCTCTTTTTGTGCTTAATGGAAAAATGGATGTATGTGATTTAGTGTTTCATGTTGAATTTGATAGTCTATGTTGTTCATAACAAATAGGCTATGCTTAAGCACATTATTCACAAATTGCCTCTTCATCTACATATGATTATGGTAATGAAGTGATTTTAAAATCAATATTTGACAGTCTGTATTTCTAATCAATAGTTAATAGGCCATGCTTAGAATAGATTTTATTTTCAACTTTATTGTTATTTTTCATGAGAGTTAGCAAGTGGTTTAGTGTTATAGTTTGATGGTTTATATTGGGCTAATTAATAGCTCAAATATGCCATACTTATGATAAACACATCAACTAAACTCACTAATGACCAAAAAAGAGGGATCATAATTTCATGTTGTGTTGATTTATGTGATTTAGAGATTGAATTTATCTCTAAATTGCCTTTAAACTCTCATATTTTTATCTATTTTCCTTTGTTAGTTTAGTTACATTTTCATTTTGTAGTTAACACACTCTCAACTTTGGTTAATTTGATTGAATAGAAAATTTTAAAATCTAACAATTTACTGCGGATCGACCCATACTCGCCACGTACTAGAATTGTACGCCGTGCGCTTGCGGTTATTTTTATTATAAATTTGATCGGCTATTTTCCAATCCGATGGACATTTAGCCGGTTCGAACAAACCATTACATCAATTTGTTCAAAAGTACATTTCATGGGTATAATAGAAAATAACATGAAAAGATAGATAATAATTGCCACGAGCTTCACTCTCGCCATCTTCAAGCATCGTCAACTCCTTCTCTAACATGTGTTGTTATGAGGAGAGAGTCAGAACAACAAGTGTTTGGTGAATAGAAATCTCGAGCCTTATTATTTCATTACTTGAGCAGTATAATTTAAATAAGAATATGTCTCACGTATTTTGAAACCGTTTAATACTCCATATACGGAAAGGAGGATAGCCCTCAAACAACAACTTAATGCCTTCCATTCTCGAAGTAGTTTTTCCAATCCCACAACCCATAACCAATGTCATAAATGTCTAACAATGCGAGAGATAGAACCTAAGCCACTTTATACCTTTTAATGGAAAATAAGTAGACACTGGCCATTTAAAACCTCAATTGAGGTAGACCCGCATCATTTAATAACCATTCCCAAGGTGGACTCCTCAAAGGTATCTATCTAGTTGACATTGCATGAAAATATCTTCGAACACTTAATACTTCCTATTAAAGCGGACCTTTCTGAAATATCCTTAACTGTGCCTAAACCCAATCCCGATCATTTAATACTTCATTTGGGAAAACAGACGGGCCCTCAAACAACCATTTAATACCTCCAAAACCCTGAAGCAAGTCCTTCTCCTTATGACCCGTACCTCACGGCGACGTCACAAATTTAGTCTGACCATTTATAGGCACAGGTAGCCAGATTAGCTGGGCATATTTACCCCATAGAATTGGGACTAACCTTGCGTTATAGTAGTTACTTATCACAGCTCATATCCCTATGAATTAGTCATATTTACAACACTCATAATATATTATCACATCTCACCGTGTTCATTATGTAGGCTATATAAGAATTCCTTCTTATTTTGCCTTAAAAATCAATTACTTTCCTAAAGAGGAATTAATGACAATTATCCTAATTAATTATGCAATTAATACGCTATAATTGTACACTATTTACGGTAATTAATATAAAAATAAATGCACATTTATTATTTTATATGCATGCAGAGATTACGCTCTAACCAGTGTTAAATGTTGATTCCTTTTTAACAACAATAATATAAGTCCTTTTTCCATATTATCAATGATGTCAAATTTCTAATTACCATAACAAAGGATTATAATATCTATAACAAGGATCTAATACTCATATCCAAAATTGTAATAAATATACTTGTATACAAAAATGTAAACTCAATCTATTGCATCAAACCAATGGAATAACCTTAACAATAGAAATTGCAACTCTAATTTCATCTTCTATTCAACTCCTCTCTTTTACAAAGAAATAAACAAGGAAATTTCTATTTAATTTTTATGGAATAAGTAGTGCAAATTATAAATAAGATTCATATTCTGCACCCTTATTTTATTATCAAAATTTCACAATCAATCAAGGAATAAGGAGGAGTGGAATAGACTTTGAAATCATCAATAACTACAAAAACTATATAATTCCAACAATCTGATGTAAACAATTGAGAATTCCAACAAATATTGACATTTTGAATTAAACGAGTTTTGGGGGGTTTTATTCTATTTTATTTTCGTAATCCTAAAATACCTAAGGCATATTCAAATCCATAATATATTAATCAATCACTGAAATAAAAATGTTAAAATTTCCACTCAAAGTTGTCCTTAGCTTTGCTTCTATTTAGATTTAAGATGCCCATTATAATCTCCTTCAAATCTCTTCTTTTTGATATATACAATAAGGGATTTTTATATATATTAGATACAGAAAATCAAAGGTTGGAGGAGAAGAGGTTTAGAAATTAAATATTAAACAAAGATAGGTATATAGAATTTCTTACCTGAAACCCTAATGAAGTTTTATGAATCTTAGAAGAGACGAACCGATAGAGCTTCGCTGATATTCCCAAAATATTTATAAATAAAAATGAGGGGTTTAGGGTCTTATTTATATAGGTTGAAATTTACCAGAACCATAGAATGAAACTAGGTAAAAAATAGAAAATTTTGATACGTTCATCAACTCAAAACCCTAGCCACCATCCCTGGGAAGTGGTCGACCGCCCATATGCACCGGTCGACCATTGGGTATCAACCAGTTGGGTCTCACTGGTCGACCGCTCCCTTATATTTGGGAACATTAATTTGTTTACCGTTGTTAATTAATTTTATTCCTTAACTACTTTTTAACGTTAATGTTAACTTTAACATTTACTTAACCCCCAAGTCTAATCACAGTTAATTTTTTAATTTCAAATTTGAGAATTAATTATTTATTTGTTTGAATTTTATTTAAACTATTTTAAACCCGAAAACTTCAAACGCTCATAGTTTCTTCGTTTAAGCTCCATTTTTAGCATATTATATATGAAAATTGATCAGAATTTCACCACGAATGCAACGGTAAAACTTCCATGGCCAAACTCCACCTTTTACAAAATTTCCATTTTTACCCCTACCTTATTTAATCTAATTTTTTCGCTTTATTTACTTGTTTACTTATTTGCTTATGATATATTTTACGGGGTGTTACATTCTCCCTCTCTTAAAAGGATTTCAGCCTAAAATCTTTTCAAGGGACGAAGAGCGTAACACGCAATAACATCCATGTTATTCAACCAAGTTATCTACACAACCATCTACTCAACCAAAGTACAATGTCATTATGCACTGCAAACATGCTATAAATGAGCTCAATCCTAACGTGAATGTATAATCATGTCATGCAAGTATGTATGAAAATACTCTAAACATGCATAAAACTTCTACATGAGTTTAAAATGATTGTGAAAAAGTGTAGTAACCATCTCCTACCATCCAATCTAACCACCATAATGCAACCGAAATCCTAATTTTAGAAATAAAAGTTTACCAGAGAAAAGCTTAGGATAAGAAGCCTCATGCCTTCCATCGGATTTTCTCCCCGTTTTACTCAAACCGATCTAATTTCTTTATTACAGAGCTTCCAAGTTTCATGCTTCACAGTGCATGCACGGAATATTATTGGCTCCATCAATATCCCTCATTTGATTAGGCTCCACAAAAATGGTTATGCTATGAAGGTATTTTCTCAAATGCAAAACGTGAAAAACATCAAGGACTTTAACCAACTTACAAGTTTTCTTATTTTTCTCAATATTGGGAAAGACCTAATAGATCTAGCTACCAACTTTCCAAATTTTTTGACCTTCACGCGTTGCCTTACCAACTCTAACTTTCCAAAGTCTCTTAATTCAAATCTGGTCCGAGTAGAATTTTGGCGATGTTTTTCCACCCATAATTTGGCGATTTGTATGGCCTCCCAAAAAGTGCTTCATGGGTGTCATACCAATTGTTTATTGGTGACTACTATTATACATGAATTCTAATAAAGGTAAGTGCCACTCTTGATGTCGTCCAAAGTCCATGGTGCAAGTTCTCAACAAATCCTCCAAGTTTCCATTCACTCCTTCAGTTTGTATGTTGGTCTTCAGTTGGTAAGCGGTGTTAAGACTTAGTGAAGTTCCTAAAGCTAATGAAGTTTCCAAGGATGCTAGCACACTCTAAAATTTTATAGTAAAAAAAGGGTCCTTATTATTAATGGTGCTAACAGAAATTCAATAAAGTCGAACCGCCGCCTTGATATGAATTTGTGCTAGAGACGCTGCGGCCCTATTGCCCTAAATAGGAATAAAAAGGACCGTCTCTCCTAGCAAAAAAAATTTCTACCTTCTTTTCCATCTTTGTCCAATAGAAAATTCTCTTCGAATATCTAAATATTTTATTTATTTGTTGAATAGTGACATTCTATGAGATAAATTTTATTTTTTCAGAAATTCTAAAGTTTTGGGATTGAAACATTCATTTACTTCAGGTTGCTAACCTAATTCCTCGTTAACTTCCAATCTTACCTATGGTTTATTGCTTGTTAAGTATCCCAATAAAATTTCATTATTTATGTTTCTTCTCAATACGATATGTTTATCATATGGTCTAATCGCATTTTATTCATATCTTAGAAACTTTAATCTGTCCTTTCTAGGTAGTGATCTTTCACTATTCTTCATAAAACAAGAATTTCAGCAACATAGAATAATTTTAAATAGACTATTTTCGTATGAATAAAATTATTACATTAAATTCAAAATCAATATTTATTACCCCATTTCTTGTAAAACATAAAATTTCATAAACATGAAGTACCAAATTCAAAATCTCCCTCTTTGAAAATATAAACAAAGAAACCTTAATTGCTTAGTACCAAAAAGGAGCAAAACAGTTTCCCTTCTCAAACTTTCTTCATCAAAAATTTGTTCTTTTAAAAGTTGGACTTTTAATTCATAACATTAAAAAAAATTGGTTTTCAAAAAGGAACTATGAAAAACTTCTCTTTTTAATAACTTAATACAATCAAGGCTTATTTCCTTTTGAAAATAGGGTTTTTAACTTAGATCCACATGTAACAACCCGCCCTAAAACAAGCCTAAAATTTGACCCAAAATAGTCCTATTGAAACTTAGACCTATTCCAAAGCCAGTTGTTGGTTGGTAAAAAGAAAAATAACATAAAGCTATGTATCTATTATTTCAAAACTCATAGCGAAATGAATAAAATATAATAACAATAATAGTACCAGTTTATTTCAAATCACTTCAAATGTCACAATACATAACAACAACCACTAAATCAATTTGTTCCGAAATACATTTCATAGGTACAATAGAAAATAACATGAAAAGATAGATAATAACTATCACAAGCTTCACTCTCGCTATTTTAAGCATAGTCAATTCCTTCTCTAACATGTGTTGTAACAAAGAGGAAGCCAGAACAATAAGTGTGGTGAACAGAAATCTCGACTCTTAATATTTCAGTACTTGGGCAGTATAATTTAAATAAGAATATGCCTTACGTGTGTTGAAACCATTTCATACTCCATATAAGGAAAGGAGGTGGGTCCCCAAACAACTACTTAATACCTTCCATTCTCGAAGCAGGTTTCCCAATCTCATAACCCATAACCAACGTCGTAAATGTCCAACTATACGAGAGATAGAACCCGAGCCACTTAATACCTTTTAATGAAAAATAGGCAGCCTTTGACCATTTAAGACCTCAATTGAGGTAGCCCCCCATCATTTAATATCTACTCCCAAGGCGGACTCCTCATAGGTATCTATCTAGCGTACATTGCATGGAAATATCTTCGGACATTTAATACTCCTATTGAAGCGGACCTTTCCGATATATCCTTAACCGCGCCAAAACACAAACCCGACCATTTAGTACTTCACTTGGGGAAAGGAGGCAGGCCCTTAAACAACCACTTAATACCTCCAAAACCCCAAAGCAGGACCTTCGCCTTATAACCCGTACCCCACGGTGACGTCCCATATTAGTGCGATAATTCTTAGGCACTAGTACCCAGATTAACTAAGCAGATTTACCCTATAGAATTGGGACTAACCTTGTGTCATCGTAGTTACTTTTCATAGGTGATGTCCTTATGACTTAGTTATATTTACAGCACTCATAATATGTTATCACACCTCATCATGTTCATAGGCTATATAAGTATTCCTTCTTATTTTGCCTTAATAATCAATTACTTTCCTAAAGAGGATTATCAAAAATTATTACCTAATTAACTACGCAATTAATACTTATAATTTTACGTTATTTAAAGTAATTAATATATAAATAAATATGCACATATTATTTTCTATGCATGCAGAGATTATGCCCTAACTAACGTTAAATGTCAATTCATTTTTAACAACATTAATACAAGTCCTTTTTTCATATTATCAATGATGTCAAATTTCCAATATCCATAACAAAGGATTCTAATATCTATAACAAGGATCTAATACTCAAATCCAAAATTGCAATAAATAGACTTGTATACTAAACATATAAACTCAATCTATTACATCAAAACCAATGGAATAACCTTAACAACATAAATTACAATTCTAATTTCGTCTTCTGTTCAATTCTTCTCTTTTACAAAGAAATGAACAAGTGAATTTCTATTTAATTTTTATGGAATAAGTGGTGCAAACTACGAACAATATTCATACTCTACACCGTTACTTTATTATCAAAATTTCATAATCAAATCAAGGAATAAGGAGGAGTGAAATAGACTTTGAAATTACTAAAAACTGCAAAAACTATATAATTCCAACAATTTAATATAAACAATTGAGAATTCCAACAAGAATTGACATTTCAAATTAAAGCAGTTTTGAGGGGTTTTATTCTATTTTATTTTCGTAAACCCAAAACCCTGAGTCATATTCAAATCCATAATATACTAATCAATCATTGAAATAAAAATGCTATGTTATACACTCACAGTTTGTCCTTAGCTTTAGTTCTCTTTGGATTTAAAATGCACATTATAATCTCCTTCAGTTCTATTCTTTTTGACATATACAACAAAGAATTTGTATATATAATAGATTCATAAAATCAAAGGTTGGAGGAGAAGTGGTTTAGAAATTAAATACTAAGCAAAGATAGGTATATAGGGTTTCTTACCTGAAACCCTAATGAAGTTTTCTAAATCTTAGAAGAGACGAGCTGACAGAGCTTCACTGATGTTCCCAAAATATTTATGATTAAAAGCGAGGGGTCTAGGGTCTTATTTATAGAGGTTGAAATACACCAAAACTGTAAGATGAAACTAGGTTAAAACATAAAAATCTGGTACGTTCATTACCTCAAGACCCTAACCGCCACCTTTGGTAGTGGTCGATCGCCCATATGCACTAGTCGACCGTTAAGGGTCGACCGGTTGGGTCTCACCGATTGACCACTCCCTTATATTAGGGAACTTTTATTTGTTTATTGCTGTTAATTAACTTTGTTCCTTAATTATTTTTAATGTTAATGTTAACTCTAACGTTTACTTAACCTCCAAGTCTAAACACAGTTAATTTTTTAATTCCAAATTTGAGAATTGATTATTTATTCGAATTTGAATTCTATTCAAATTAGTTTAAACTCGAAAATTTCAAATGCTCATAATATCTTCATCCAATCTCCGTTTTCAGCATATTATATATGAAAATTGATAAGAATTTTGCCCCGAACGTAATGGTAAAATTTTCATAGCCAAATTCCAACTTTTGTAAAAAAAATTGTTTTTACCCCCACTATATTTAATCTAATTTATTCACTTTATTCACTTGTTTACTTACTTACTTTTGGTAAATTTTAGGAGGTCTTATATATCCCCTCAAATCAACTGCAAATCCAATGTGACTTGTTTGGGGTCTCTCCAGACTTCAAACAGCAACATACTTCAACCTAATAATATTATGAACATTTTTTATGTTGATTTGCATAGAATAGCACATATTTTCTAACTATCCTCAATAACTGAAAAACATATTAAACAATTCATACAAACATCACATAACATTCAATATCACATATGAGCAATCCAAACATGGTTTGAACACCTTTTTTTTTCCCATATCTAATTATAGAAAAAAAATCATGACATGGTTGGTAAATGGTGTAAAACGAATTAAAAATACAACTCTAACTTCTTAAACTCGATTCTAGGGTATTATTAAATTTATATTTAAGATTTAAAATGTTTAAACATTGAAAAACATCTTAAAAAGCACACTGAACACAAACTAATGGGTTTTGGATCGGTTTTGGGAAGAGGTAAAGTGATTAAACACCGTCCCAACATTCCCAGTTAGGCACAAATCCTAAAATGGATTAATAAGCCAAATTAATTACCCACTAACCTAGCGAGAATCTATCTAAACTTCAAACACCAAATATCCTAAATAGCAATTCCAAAAATCTATTACTAGCAATTTATGAAAAGTGAAACAATCATATCTTTCCAACGAAAGTGGTCAATTCCTAATTCAACTCCTATCAAAATTTATAGGCCATACAAGATTTTTAGGTTCAAAGTCATTCAATATAAATTTTAGAGATGAGAATACCACCAATTAACAATTCCTTATAGAATTATATGACCCAAAATGGTTTTAAAAAAATATATTTCACGACCCTACAAAACATAAAATGTGGGTCGTTATAATGACTTTTATCAGCATTGAGATGTTGCTACATTATATGATATTGGTCGTTAATTGATTATCTGTGTAATGCTATAGAACGTAGACTAAATTTGACGAGGATAATCAACATAGAAATGCTAAGTGTGTTATTAGCCTATTACGATGTTTTATTAACATGTTGGTATGTATACTTGGAGAGACTTTCTCACTCACATAGGCATATGCGTGATACACACTATATTTCTTTTTTGTATTTTTCTATGGGTGTTAAGGGAGTGCTTGATGAGAGTAGACATCGATGGAAATCCAAGTGAGTTAAATTGTTTTATCTAGCCACTGCTATTTCATCATTGTGTATTTATATTTGACCACCACATCAACTGTTATCTTTAAGTTGATGTAATAACACTTATAGTTATTATCTAGTATGATTAAGTTATTTTTGTTGTATGTTCTATTATGTTTTTTTCTCCCACAAAGAGTTATGAATGTTATAGCTAAAGTAGATAACTCTGTTAAGTTTTTTATTCTACTAAACCTTAATAATCCGCCATTTACAACCTTTGGGATTTGACCATTGATTAGAACATAAGATCAAAAGGTCATAAATAGTAAGTTGTTGCACCACTTCCATTCTCCTTAGCTTTACGTACAAATCTGAGAATAACATGCACTGTGGCCCAACCCAAGGGACCAGGTGGTTTTACATAAGGAAAGACTACCTACATACCCCTTGGGAATCAAGCTTACATAGTTCTACTTTCACATATGGACCTACTCTTCTCCTGCAATCAGGAATGTTATCGCTGAATAACATTTATTGTTTGCACATCATAATATATAGGCATATTAACCATTTTAACCACGGTATGATAAAAAAATAGGGAACAATACTTCAACACACATGAATAACCATAAGTCATTCGATCCATATTTCCAACAATGTTAATCAAAAGAATCGAACAAACACTAAGGCTCCATATAGGAGCAAATATACTAATCCATGGGTAATAATAACACTAGCTACATATCAAACAACAATAACAACTTTCGGTGAAAACCTACAATCACAAATGAAAACAAAAGGTAAATACTAACAACTATACACACACACACACCAACATTGAGTAAATACCAACAAATAGCAACTACCCACTCGTTCATGTACTCGCATTGCACATGGTATATCAAAAAAGGTATACCACTACAAATTGTAAATATCCAACTAAATGGCATGTTCCATAATGATAAACACTAACACACATAAATGATCAATTATAAATGATAATACTTTATTCTCAATGTTGTAAAAATCATTCTGTTATAATCTACTTAAACATTGTCAATTTAACTTGAGTAATAATATAGATTACTCTATTATTATTTATTTAATCTGAAAATGTTAATATTTTACCATAAATTCATGAATGTCGCTTTATTATTACTTATTCCAAAAAATAACATCGCTTTACTTTAAACGACTTGAATTATTAAATTACTTTTTTTTTAAATAACAGTAATTTTCGCTAGATTCTCTTTTAGAGTATAATATTAGTATATTTTTTTCCAAAATAGTTGATTTTCCACAAAACCATTTTTAAATTACATTATTCTTTTTCAACCCAAAATAATAATATTGTTGTCCAACTCACCTTTTCAAAAAAACATAGTATTTCCCTTTCTAAAACATTTAGATTCTACTTTTATTTATCTTGAATATAATATTAATTTAACTCAAAATACTTTTGAAAAATATCTTATTATTATATTCGAATCCCCTTCATTGCTATTTAGTTCACATAATAAAAATCTCATTTCTTAGTAAATCTTAAAAAAGTTGTCATATTATTATTTACCCAATAATAGTAACATTACTTGCTAGAATTTTCAAAAAGCTCATGAAAACTATATATCTAAAACAATCTCAAATAATGTCCATGTTAATTTATCCTTGAATTCTCTTTTATTTAGTGATTATTATACAACTCAAAAATAATAACAATGTACCAAAAAGCATATTATTGTCTTTTAAATTCATGTTTACTTTATAAATAATAATAACTTTCTGAAATTTGCTTTAATAATAAGTTTTCGTTATTAGTTATGAATTTCTCCGGAAATTCAAAACAATAACGTTACTAAAATTTACATATTAATTTTAATATAACTTATCAATAATGATTATTTGCAAATATCACCTTCAAAATATATAAATAATCTAACTTACCTCACAATTACATAGTTATACTTATTCTTAATTAGTCATTTATTTTTCCCAAATCTACAAATAATTATCATCAAATATTTATCATCCAACAATGTAACTAATCAATACATAAATATTCAAATCCTAACATATATCACCCAAAATATCATAACACCCAAACAATAATAGGAAGGACATGATCATATCTTAATAGAGGCTTAATTGTCTATTTGTTGTCTTGTATTCAACTGTGTGTAAATCAAGATTATAACTAGCAAAAGTGAATATGTCAACATCTTAATAAATCAAATATGTAACTCTTATTTATGTTTTACTATACTTACCCCTGCACGATAACAATTTTGTGACTCAAAGATATAAAAGACAAATTATGTAACGTAAAATTATTTGGCTCCTCTGTTTAGTAATTATTGGTAAACTATGATCCTATTCCGTCGCTTTGAAAATAATTTGGGTGATGACTATACCATCATTGCTTACATTCTGGGTCTTCAAATTAGGGATGTTACAACTTGGTATCTGAGCCTTGGTTGGTGGTTATCTAAGTAAAGTAGAGCTAAGTAGTTGTATAAGAATATACTAGATAGAGAACATACACCTTGGGGAAGGGTATATGAATATATCTTGTATTATTGCTTTCACTCTCTTTACTACCATTTTTATGAGGACTTGCCTATGTAGAAGGTAAAAATAAACATTATAAGTGGACAAGTAATGTTTGGAGGTGCTAGAGTTAATACAAATATGGGAACCGCAAGTACATAAACAAATTATAACTACCCACATTCTACGTATCGTAGGCTCGTAAAAAATTATTTAAAAGTCCAAATTAGATCATATGAGGCTATAACTTTAGGAATTTTAAGCGCTGATATTTTTGACTCTAAGAAATTTTATTCAACAGTTATAACCATAAGAACTTTTAAGGGCTATAAATTTTGATACCAATCAAATTAATCTTTAAAACCACTTTTAAATGAAAGATAAAATGGTTTCTCTTTCCTTAGAGTGAGCATAATAGGTTTTTGGCTTTGTTTAAGAGATATGACTATTTGAAGTTGGAAAGTTTTTGGCAGATTATAGGTTCATTAGACTAAGCCCATAACCCATTGATGGATTTAGAAATTTCTACCTAACTAACCTGATGGGACAGCCACCGGTCATTTACACACTTCCCAAAATCTATTTTAACTTGCATTAATCACCCCTTAGCCAAATAAACCAACTAAAATGAGATTAGCAAGATGGTTAACAAGGAATCCACTAATTACTATTTAAGTGCATATGGATTCGGGAGATTTACTGTTAATCTTGGATCTACCTAAGTTTTATGCATTTGTATCCTTTGTTGAATGATTTATGTCTCTCACTATACTATGATTGCTAATATTGTATTAAAATGTTTTTTTCAAAATAATTTTTAAGTTAAATACATGATTTAAATCAAACCTAAATTTAGCCATGTTTTGAAAATGAAGTAAAATAACTTGATGGACCAAGATCTAAATGTTTCATGCACATTCTTATAGATGCTCCGCTTTATGATTTAGCATGATTTTTGTGGTATAATGACTATATACTGTGTATTGTGATGATATAATACCTTTTTGGTAGTTTTGGTGTCACTAATTTCTTAAGTTAGGATATAGTGTGGTGATGTGCATTTCTGGAGTCCCGACCAGTTTTGGAGCGTTTGTGAAACAACCTACCTCTACACCCATACTATCCAAGAGTATTACAGAGTAATACTATTAGATAATATGGAGAATGAGGTTATAAGGGGTACACATGTGAATATTTCCTTGGAATAACACTGGTACGTACTAAAACATCAAATAGATAACTCATCTATACGTATACAGTATCGATACAAAGTAATAAACAAGTATGCCTTCAGGATAAAACAACACATAACATATAGTAAAAATAGATAATATAGAGTCAGTCGTAGTGATAACATATAATATATTATACATTAATGTCATAAGAATATAATAGATCTCAAATGTCAATTGCCTCAATGTAACGCAATGTCAAAATATACAGTCATACAAGTATCAAATAACAATCCTAATATAATAGTCACCTAGGCCTAATAAAACAAATGTTGGTCATGTCATCCATGTATCTGAAATTTCTCAGACTAACCCGAGTATTATAAAATAACACAAAGGTTAGACAATGTCTAATCAAAAGTCATAATAGGGGTAATACAGTATAAACAAGAAATAACAATATAATAACATTACTAGAGATAATCAAATAATAACAAGACGACATGTCAATTTATGTATATAAATATAGAAATGTCTACATGGAATATCAGTGTAATACAAAAAATAATCTCAAAACATCAAGTCTCACAAATAACTCAAAACTATATGAAAAATTGGCACTAGTATCCAAAGAAGTCATCACCCATATGGAAACACATCAAATTTGAAATCATTGAATTAATACGAATAGGTGAATCATACATATCTAGGAATCATTCTCAATTCCAGAAATATCAACAAATGGGATATCGCCAAGTATAATTTGGCTAGCACGAAGCATTGCCCATATATAACTCTCAATCTTAATAAATAAACATCATCATCAATATCAAAAAGGATATGATAGGCTACCTATCAATATAAATGAGAATCCACTATATTTTGGAAATACAGTACAAGTATAATTTCATATCCTCATCTTTGTACTGTTTGAAAGTCTCATGATGGGAAATGGCTGTATGACAGAAATTAAGTCCCAAGTAGAGCCATATAATATATGGTACCTAGCCCATATCAATGCTATAGTGAAGTGTATCAATCATATATGCCAATATTCTACTCTGTCAGCACTAGAAGGGGGGGTGCTAGCACTAAGAAAGCTCTAGAGGTATTAAGTCTCTACAGTCTTTAGTTACCTCATAGTCATCGTGACATGTATCCACTAGTATTCTCATAAACCTGAGGACTCATCAATCATGATAGTACAAATGCCTGTATAGGTAATAGACTACTGGCCTAGGTGACACAAGGGGCTAATGTTCACATAAAGGTAGCACAATGCTGAAGCACTAAGCTATATATAAGGTATCATAGATCTAGGGTTCGACCCCACGATCAGGTCGTTATGATGGATACTAGTCATACGGCCCTCTCCAAAAACCATAATAGGAGTACATCATGATAGTGGCATATAGAACCAATACATATAGGCATGAAGTCATGATCTTTGTTAGACACAGAGCCATACTCGTTAAATATAGGCACAAAGCCATATATCACCATGTGTATCACCTCACTCTATCCTCTCTATTTCCATCACGTGAGTGTTATTTACTTACAATGAATAATCGAATAAATATTACAATAGCGTCCCCTACCATTATGCGACACTCAAATGTTTATTCGCTGCTCATAAATTACACTTATCACTAAACTATCCTATATAATAAGTCTAAAGAATAACCGAAGAAATATTACTGAAAGCACCATACCAGATGATATTATAACCCCATTTATTCAATTTTCTCACATACAGAATAGAATATCATAAAATCGTATAAAAAGATGTCATCATCGTATCACATCAAATCATCAACCAAATACATATATCAGTGGTGAATTACTCTAGCATCAGAATCAATATACAGAAGAAAATAGATTAGAAATCGGGAACTGATACAAAATAGATTATTTAAATAAATATAAATAAATGAATTAATACTTAATAATGAAACATACAAAACATATAATTTCTTACATAATAAAATAAATACTAAGAGACAAATAATAAGTACCGTTAACCAAGAAAATGGATCAATACCCAAAGTAAAATGTGAAAGCACAACCCAATTAGAATAGGACAATGATAATAGATAGCAGTAATAAAGCCAAAGAAATAAGAGAGACACGGAGATTTTTATAGTAGTTCAACTGTTACCTAAGATACGTCCACTTTATAGTTGCTTCATCTTGTTTGTAGGAGATTACAAAGAGTTTGAGAGAGAAAGAGTCACAAGTATGGGGATTAGACAAGTTTTAAGTCCTAGAATTTCCTATAGTTGCTGCCTTGGGGACTATAGTGTAAAGGAAAGAGCTAAAAAAGAGATAGAGTTCCCGCGTAGCAAAAGCAAAATCCAGACCCTCTCTTGTTTGCTCTATAGTTTGTATTTCTAGGGGTTGCGGTCATATTGGATCAGAAGCCTCCTTCCAGATAAGTTCAGGAATTGGCCCAAGTTAGCACAAAAAAATTTCATGACGACACGAGTTAACAATTAAACTCGGTACCGAGTCAAACCCTTGACTTGGGGTCGAGTTCAATCCTTAGCCAACATTTGACTAAATCCTCTTGTTTTGAGTTCCTTGCTTCGTCTAGATTTCCTCTGTGTAATTTGGTTGGTTATCAACAAGTTTTGGTAATCATTTTTCTATAACTCGGATTATCCTGCTGTTTAGACTGTCATGTCTTCAGTTCTTGTGGTTGGTTCTCTGAAACTTTACAAAACTTCTTGAGCATGCATAGGAAGACTCGAGATCACTTTCCAGGAATATGAAGATGCCAAGGATTGGCATTTAGAATCGGTACCGTGTCAAGATGTTGACTCGGGACGAGTTAAGCACTTAGCTTATTTTGGGTCCATACTTTCTGAGCTCTTCCTGCAATCCTTCTACGTATGTTGGCTAAGTTACAAGTCATTTCTCCCTCGTTTGAATCTTCTAAGTCTATTTCAAATCTGCTTTGCTAAAAAGTGGGTTAACACTTACCCCTCAAAGTATGCCTTTTCAATGTAAGGTGTGCTTTGCTCAAGAACAAGTTCTAATAATCAGTCTTCGATAGTCGAGCTCTCCAGCTACTTCAACATTGCTAAATCGTCCAGTTTCTTCGGATTCTCTTATCAATCACGGATCACTCCAAACCCTGTTACAGCCTATGACTCTAGACTCTGCCTAAGTGTAGTTTATACATCACAATCATTCCGATTTCATTCCAAATTATTACATCACATATCTCTGATTACATCACATAGATGATTTCGAAGCTATTATATAACATATCCAAAATCGTCCAGTGTTCATCTGGAATTTATCAGTTTGATTCTAATTACAAGGCGTTCAAATCCTTTTATCAAGTCTATTTCCATTCTAAGATTTGATCTCTCCAGATCATTTTTTATTTAATTTAACATGCGATATCTCCACATCTTTTATCGTTTAATTTAAGAGAATGATCTCTCCAGATCGTTTAATGTTTAATTCCAGGGAGATGATCTCTCTAAATTGTTTATTGTTTAAGTTGAGGTGACAGTCTCTCTAGATTTTTTAGCGTTCCAATCTAGGTTTCGATCTCTTTGGATCCTTGCTGAGTCCTTTCACTGTTCAGCAAAGGAAATCAACAACCAAGCAAGCCCATCCGGTCACTCCGCAGTGAGAGGATTTACTTTTCATACAAGCCTATCCACACGCTCTTTGGCAAGGGAGCTTGCACCTTGCACTCCGGTCCCGTCTCTCCGGCCGAGACTCTAAGGCGATCAATGTCAGTTATCACATTCAATGTGGTTTTTACAAAATCTAAATATTCAAATCAAATTAAAGCAAACAAGTGGAAATCCTAAGTGTTCATCCCAGACATCCGACTAAGAGCATGACAAGGGACCAATCTAGGTTTTGTGCACGTCTCAGTGGTTTGAGATTATTATTGTCCTAAATAGTTATCTCAAGCATCTGACTTAGAGCGTGCCTAGGGACCGTTCGGGATCCCGTATACATGTAAATGGCCAAAGATTATTACTGTCTTTACTGTTGAATACAAAAAAAAATACAAGAAAATGAACGAAAATGCAAGTTCGGAAATCGTATTCGAGTCCCTTTCATCTCGATTATGGGATTTCAAGCCTCAGACCAAATCCTTGGTTGTTCCATGATGTAGTTAGTGCAGGTGATTGTTGCTCCATTGCAGTTTGGTTCCTCACGTATTGTTGTAGCTGGTTGCTCCGAACCAATTTCTTTATTATATCATGAAGGTGTGGGCACTCGTTCGTTTCATGTCCATCTATTTCATGGAAGTTGCAAAATTTTCTAGATCTTTTCTTCCGATCGGTAGGTTCTCTTCTTGGTGGCATCCGGTAGGGGATTTGCCCCTTAGTGTCTAGATATATCCCCTTCAGGGTCTCAGTTAAGTCAGTGTAGGAAGTGAACTTTGGCTCCCTCCTTTGCCATTTTGATTCCTCGAAGTTGTCATCGGTTCTTCTTTTTTCCTTTGTCTTTTCTGTTATCCACTCTGAATGGTCCTTTGTCATCCGCAGCTTTGATTTCTGCATCGTCAGCTTCATCCTCAACCTCAATGTCTTCCTATCTTAAATATCTCTCAGCTGCCAGTGCACCTTCGAAGTTTGTCTTGTTCGCGACCCAGATACTGCCGCCATTAGGATTAATGATGGATCCGACTTGTCCACTACAAATATTGTTGCATTG
Organism: Allium fistulosum; assembly: GCA_030737815.1. Lineage (NCBI taxonomy): Eukaryota > Viridiplantae > Streptophyta > Magnoliopsida > Asparagales > Amaryllidaceae > Allium > Allium fistulosum. Next base: position 1,043,199,988 of record CM060901.1, on the reverse strand, counting down.
AATCATGTCAAATAGCTTCTCATGGTTTCTTTAGGCCTTTGTTTCATTCTTGACAAAGTAAGCACATTCTTTGGTCGCTAGACGTCAACTCTGAACTGTCTCAAGTATATACTCACTAGGTTGGTCCATGTGCTTATGGACTCATTCTCTAGTTTTTTGAACCACATTTCCTCCAAGTCTGTTAAGTAAATAGGAAAGACCACCTCATCACCTCCTTAGAAGTACCCAACACCTCCATATGTCGAATGTATCTCATCATATGAATCGTTGGATTATCTTTCCATTGTACATTTCTAGTGTCGGAAGCTTCAAATTGGGAGTAAATCGGGAGTATTTCCCACGTATTGGATCTTAGAAGTTCTGTTCACATCTTCCAAACCATGATCTATGGGTCCTTCTCTCATTATTCTTCTTACCAGTTTAGTAATTCGGTTTTTACCATCCAATGAAGGTCTTCATCCCAAAGCGATAATTTTCGCTCTGTTCCTAGAGGAATTTCAGTACATACTCCATTGGTTGCACATTAGCATTCTGATCTATAATTCAGGTTTCATTCCATTCTCCGTTCCTACGGAGAAGTCCCGACACATATCCCTCTGGTTGTTGTGCATTTAAATTTTGATTTGCATTTGTAGCTCTATTGTTGTCCATTCTCAACATTCCAGTAGTCACACCAACATTGCCCTCAAGTATAGTTCTCTTGGTACCGAGTTGATTTGTTTGTGGGGGCATTGTTCCTTGGTTTTGAACTCCAGCAGCTCTAGCTTCTCCTTGTTGTCACATCCTTTGGAAGAATCCTTCAAGCATTTCTTGTTGTCTGGTTATCACTCTATCTTGCATCTCCTACATCATTCTCTCCATCTCTTCCTTGGTCACGTTGATGTATTGGTAAGAATACGATGGCACCACCTGGCTGCCTCCAGGGCTCTGGTTGACTTGCTCCCATTTTAGATCTAGTATTAGGCCTTTTCATCTTCTATGGAATCGGATCCCTCGGTTCAATTCTCAGTGAAAGCCCCAAAATGTTAACCCAAAAGATGGATCAATACCTAAGAGTAGAATGTGAAAGCACTACCCTTATTAGAATAGGGCAAAGACAATAGATAACAGTAATAAAGCCAAATAAATAAGAGAGATATACAGAGATTTTTCTAGTGGTTCGACTGTTAACTAAGCCTACGTCCACTTTATAGTTGCTTGACCTTGTTTGTAGGAGATTACAAAGTGTTTGAGAGAGAAAGAGTCACATGTACAGAGGTTAGACAAGTTCTAAGTCACAGAATTGCCTATAGTTGCTGCCTTGGTGACTATGGTGTAGAGGAAAGAGCTGAAGAAGAGATAGAGTTCTTGCGTAGTGACAGAAGAATCGAGATCCTCTCTTTTTTGCTCTATGGTTCGTATTTATAAGGGTACTTCTCATATTGGATCAGAAGCCCGCTTCAGAGAAGTTCAGGGATTAGTCAAAGATAGCACAAAAAAATATCATGACGATATGAGTTAATAATTAAACTCGGTACCGAGTCAAGCCCTTGACTTGGGGCCGAGTTTAACCCTTAGCCAACATTCAACTAAATCCTCTTTTTTTGAGTTCCTTGCTTCGTCTAGATGTTCTTCATGTAATTTGGTAGGTTATCGACGAATTTTGGTAATCATTCTTCCACGACCAGATTATCCTGTAGTTTGGACTATCATGTCTTTATTTCTTATGATTGGTTCAATGGAACTTTACGAAACTTCTTGAGCATGCATAGAAAGACTCATGGATCACTTACCAGAAATACAAACATGCCAAGTCTTAGCATTTAGACTCGGTACCGAGTCAAGATTAGGGACGAGTTAAGCACTTAGCTTATTTTAGGCTTCATGCTTTCCTGAGCTCTTCCTGTAGTCCTTCTGAGTATCTTGGCCAAGTCTCAAGTCGTATCGCCCTCGTTTGAATCTTCTAAGTCTAGTTGAAATATGCTTTGTTAGAAAGCAGGTTAACAAATACATATTCCAGAATAAATTAAATAATTATATAAACTTAAATATAGTTTAATATTTACAATAAATAATTTCTCATTCTTATATAAAATTAATCAATTATTAAATTTTTATAAAAATTTAGAGAACTCATTTTAAATTCATAAAATAGTTTACTAAACTAAATATTACATATTGAAATTATTTCATAATTTACTATGATTAGATACTATTTTTGAATAATTATAAAACATTCAAATTGATTTAATTCATTCATAATCAAATAAATACATTCTGCAAAAACTTGAATTATATATATATATATTAAGATTTCATATATATACTTTGATAACTATAAAATAACTATTAAGTAATAATTCATGTTTTGTTTGAATAAAATACTAGTAAATTTACTTTGCTTATTTAATAAACTTAAAAATCGTATTTTTATTATATTTAGCGAACATGTGTTAGTTTATATATAAAAGGAAGTTTTGGTATCAAATCCAAATGCCAATACACACAAGAACGCACAAAAATAGGATGAGCTAATAAGGAAAAACATGAGAAATGCATAATAATACGGGGTCAAATTCTCAAAATATAGCAGTAGCAGGATATGTAAAAATAAGGTATACAAGCACACATACTTAAATACACACAAAAACTCATCACACCAACAAACACTAATTACACACACATATACTTATAGTCACACATACATGAATATATACAAACTTATGCATAAAATATCACACACGCACACCCAAACACAAATACTCACCCATATAATCACACAGGCAAGAACATAAAGACGTACATTCTCATGCACAGAATATAACCAACACCGTTCTATAATTTGCAAAATAAAAAAGAACACATCCTTTTCCCAACCTCTGTTTTGCACAAAAAAAATATATATGTTTATATATATTGCAAGATTGGATTTCACTTTATTACATGACTATAACTTACTTACACAACACACAATGCACATACACTCACGCATCACAACCAAACACATAAAGACCAAGCAACAAGCATACATAGGCATTCACACATACATAGCTGTACATACGCACACACTAAAACACACAGTCGATACACACATCTAATTAACTCAAGTGCAACCCAAACAATGGGGTATATATATATCATAATTAGAGCGTAGGTATGTAAGTGATAGCTTAATCACCTGAAAATAGTGTTTTCTTCTTCCTCTGCCTACTGATCACGACACACAAATCTCACCATCCCCTCAATGCAACCCAATATCACTCATGCTATAGATGTATACCAGTATAAAGATGAATATATTTAAATTTAGAGATTTTCCATAATTTATTTGATTTGTTTTAAATTTTTAAAGGAAGGTGATTTAGTGGCTTTTGTTGCTTATGGTCGAAGATTGATTTGTAGGGGAGTTCTTTATGAATAATATGGTGAAGGGAAAGCTGTAGAAAAAGATAGAGAATTAGAATTTGGGCTTGTGTTAATTGGTTTTGGGCTTAATTATGAGAGTGCAAAATAAACTAATTTGTATATATATATTTTTTCCTTTATTTATAGACTAACTTCTATTTGATGCAAGTATATTCAGATTTTTATTTCAAAATCACTTCTTTTCCATATTAATATGATTCCTCAATTACATTACTTTTATAAATTTTATTTCCACATTTTAATTTATTTAAATTTAAATATCATATATGATTTAAATCCCTTTTATTAAATAATTTAAAAACCACTTTATCAAATAAATCTTTAAATTCCATTTTATTTAATTAAATTATCATTATCTACTTTAATTAGTTCTTACTCAAAAATTGGATTGTTACATATTTACCCCCCCCCCCCTTTAACAAATTGCATCCTTGCAATTTTCCATAAGAAAGAATATATAACAAGCCAATTATATTAAACTAAATAACTTTATTTGAATTTCATTTTTAAATGTCAACCAATTACCAAATATAAAAATTACTTTTCAAATTACCAAAATACTTGCCTAATTCAAACACAATTTTAATTCAGTTTTTCTTTAAATAACTTTAAATTATTTTAACAAATTCCAAAATTTTATCAACAAAAATTCCCATCAAAACCCAATTTTCTATTTAACAAAATTATTTTCAATATATTTCTTAATTTCAAAACATTTTATTACAAATAAATTATTTCAAATATTATTTTAAAAATTCTATTTTCTAAATTATTGCAAATTTACATAAATTTATTCAAACATTTACTATTTTAAAAAAATCATTTTGTTATCATTTGATCATTTTATTTAACCATATTATTATTTTTACAGAAACCAAAACCTTTATTAAATAATACTCTACTAATACCTCATTTTCTATTTAACCAAATATCTTACATTATTATATTTGGATTCAAACATTTTATTTTCATAAAATCATTTCTAAATACTATTTTACAAATCGTTTGTCAAATTAATAAATATAATCACTTATTTTCAAAACTGAAGCTAATAAAAATTCCAAACAACACTTTACCAAAATAATTTACTTTTCTTAATTTCACATTTAAAACATTCAACTCTAACTCAAAATACTTTAATTTTCCACAAATTAATTATATATTTCCAAATCATCGCATCCAAAAATCTCATTTAGGCATTTAAGAATATCTATTGAATACATTTGCACCCGCATCGATCAAAATACTTAACACACTCAACGAACAAGTTAATATAATCTTTTTTTTATTTTTGAAATAGCTATAAGCATTATTTTCACAAATTATTTACTATACCGATTTCATTAAAACTTTCATGAATTTTATTTTCAAATACAACTCAATACTATATATGTGATACACACACTTACACTTTTTAAAAGATTCCAAATTATAGTATTTATTTGGCTTTCTAAATCATTTAATAATAATAATAACAATCAGTATTTGTATATGTTATAAATCTTTACTTCTATTTAATAGGCCACAACTTCAAAACATTTCCAAATTATATATATATTCTTTACAATGAACCATTTCAACATTTTATAATATCAATATTGAAATTCACTTCACATCATAAATAAATACACTCAAATTTGAAATTAAATTCCACACCAACAATTTTAAGTATCAAAATAAACATAAGAGACTAAAATAAATACATTCAACAAAAACTATTAAATAGATTTCCCACCGCGCTCTTTGATCAAAATCAAATCAAAACACAACTACACAATATCAAACCAAACACTGTAATACAATAAAAAACCATCTGAAATCATAAAAACAAATGTTGTTGGTTGGACTAAGTCCTTTCGTCCTCGCTACTCCAACCATTTTATACTTTATGTTTAAAGAGAAAGAAATTAATTATATATTTATACGTATATTTTAAAAACACAAATACATTCCCTGATGATTACCCCAGTAATCATTCTATACACACACACATACATACATACTATCCCTTAATGTAGAAAATTGCCCAATGCCCCCAAGGGTCAAAGACTCTAAGTCTCATCTAAGGTCTCGACTCGTGCCACTAATATATGATGTATTGGTCTAAAACATGCTCTGATACCATTTGAAACACCCTACATCTATATCTATACTATCCAAGGGTATTACAGAGTAATACTGTCAAATAATATGGAGAATGAGGTTATAAGGGGTACACACATGAATATTTCCTTGGACTGACACTAGTACGTATTAAAACATCAAATACATAACTCATCTATATGTACACGATATTGCTACAAAGCAATAAACACATGTGCCTACAAGATAGAACAATACATAACATAAAGTAAATAATAGAAAACACAAAGTCAGCCATAACGATAATATATTATACATTGCTGTTATAAGAATATAGCAGATCTCCAATGCAACTACCTCGATGTAATGCGATATACATTCAATATACAACTCAATGTCAAAATATACAGTGAATCAACGTCATACAAGTATCAAATAACAATCCTAATATAATACTCCTCTAAGCCTAATAAAAAAATGCTTGTCATGTCGTCCATGTACCTGAAATCCATCGGACGGGCCCGAATTATAAAATAATACACGGGTTAGACTATGTCTAATCAAATGTCATAATAGGAGTAACACAATATAAACAAGAAATAACAATATAATAACACTTCTATAGATAATCAAATAATAAGAAGACGATATGTCAATATATGTATATAGATATAGAAATGTCTACATGGAATATCTGTATAATACCAAAAATAAACATCAAAGTATCAAGTCTTACAAATAACTCAAAACCATATAAAACAACTGGCTCTGGTATCAAATGATTTCATCACCCATATAGAAATACATCAAATCGGAAATCATAGGATTAACACAAATGGGTGAATCATACATATGCATAAATCATCCTTAAATAAAGAAATATCAATAGATGATATATCACCAAGTATAATCAGGCTAGCACGAAACATTGCCCATATATAACTCTCAATCTTGATAAATAAACATCAACGTCAATATCAAATAAGGTATGATAGGTTGCCTATCAATATAAAGAATAATCCATTATACTCTCGACATATAGTATAGGTGTAATCTCATCTCTTCATCGCTTTACTGTTTGAAAGTCCCATGACGGGAAATGGCTATACAATAAACACGAAGTCCCAAATAGAGCCATATATATAATATGTCGCACCTGGTCCATATCAGTGCTATAGTGAGGTGTATCGATCGTATATGATAATCTACTACTCTATTAGTAATAGAAGGGAGACTGATAGCACTAAGAAAGCACTAGAGAACTAAGTCTCTATAGTCTTTAGATACCTCACACTCATCATGACACATATCACATTGGTGTGCTCGTCAACGTGAGGACTCATCAATCACGACACTACAAATGCCCCTATAGGTAACAGACTACTGGCCTAGATGAAACAAGAGGCTAACGCGTGCATAAAGGTAGCACAAAGCTAAGAGCACTAAGCTATATATAAGGTGTCACGGATCAAGAGTGCGACTCCACGATCAGGTTGCTATGGTGGATACTGGCCATCTGGTCCTCTCCAACAACCATAATAGGAGTACATCATAATTGTGGCATATAGAACCAATATATATATATATATATATATATAGGCACAAAGTCATGCTCATTATTAGGCACAAAGCCATACTTTCTAAATATAGGAACAAATCCATATATCATCTCTATTCCCGTTATGAGAGTGTCCTTTACTTATAATGAATAACCGAATAAATATCACAACAACATCCCATACCATCGTGTGATATCCAACTTTACTACTGCTCATAAATTACACTTATCACTACACTATTCTACAAAATGAGTCCAAAGAATAACCGAAGAAATATTACCGTAAGTCCCATACCAGACATTGTGTTTATACAGATTTCTCGTCATATAGAATACAATATCATAAAATCATATAGAAAGATGCCAACACTGTATCACATCAAATTATCAATCAAATACATATATCAATGGTGAATCACTCCTATCATCAGAATCAACATACAAAAGATATCAGAAATCAAAAACTATTATACAAATAGATTATTTAAATAAATATAAATGAATTAATTAATACCCAATAATGAAATATTCAAAACTTATAGTTTTTTATATAATAAATTAAATACTATGAGATGAATAATAAATTCATATTCTAGAATTAATTAAATAATTATCTAAACTTAAATATAGTTAAATATTTAGAATAAATAACTAATTTCTCTTTCTTGTATAAAATTAATATTAAATTTTTACTAAAACTTTAAAGAACTCATTTTAAATTCATAAAATAGTTTACTAAACTAAATATTGCATATTGAAATTATTTCATAATTTACTATGATTAAATACTATTTTTTATAATTATAAAACTTTCAAATTAATCTAATTTATTTTATAATAAAATAAGTTCATTTTGCGAAACTTGAATTATTTTTATATATATTAAGATTTCATAAATACACTTTAATAACTATAAAATAACTGATAAGTAACAATTCATGTTTTGTTTCAATAAAATATTCGTAAATTCACTTTGTTTATTTAATAAACTTAAAAATCGTATTTTCATTATATTTAGTGAACATGTATTAGTGAACATGTATTAATTTATATATAAAAGGAAGTTTTAGTATCAAATCCAAGTGCCAACACACACAAGAATGCCCAAAAATAGGATGAGCTAACTAGGACAAACCTAAGAAATACATAAAAATACGGGGTCAAATTCTCAAAACATAGCAGCAACAAGATATGTAAAGATAAGGTATACAAGCACAAATACTCAAGTACACACAAAAACTCATCATGCATACAAACACTAATTACCCATACATATATATTTACAGTCACGCACATACTAATATGCATAAGCTTGTACACAAAATATCACACATGCACAACCACAAAAACAGCAAGACAAATACTCATCTATATAAACACACTCATGTAAGAACATACAAACACACTCTCTCGTATATAATATAACTAGCACTGATCTATAATTTGCAAAATACAAAAATAACACATCTTTTTCCCAACTTCTATTTTACACAAAAGAAATATATGTCTATATATATTGCATGAATGGATTTAACTTTATTGCATGACTATAACCTGTTTACAGAACACATACATGCATATGCATTCACACATCACAACCAAACGCATAAAAATCCAACAACACACACACATATAGCAGTACATACGCACACATTAAAACACACAACCAATACACACATCTACTTCACTCAAATTCAACTCAAACAGTGGGTGTATATATATATATCATAATTAGAGCATAGGTATGTGAGTGATACCCCACTCACCTGAAAATTGGTTTTCTTCTTCCTCTACCTGCTGGTCACGATGCACACAACTCACCATTCCCTCAACGCAACCCAATATCACCCATGCCATAGATGTATACGAGTACGAAGATGAACATATTTAAATTTGGATATTTTTCATAATTTATTTGATTTGTTTTAAATTTTTAAAGGAAGATGATTTCGTGGACTTTTTTGCTTTTGGTCTAAGATTGATTGGCAAGGAGTTTTCCATGAATAATAGGAAGAAGGGAAAATTCTGGGAAAAGATAGAGAATTAGAATTTGGGCTTGTGTTAATGTAACGCCCCACTCTGAGACCCACTGTAACAAAGAGTATTACGGGAGTAATATTGTCTGTTAAAGCGGAGAATAGAGTATAGTGGAAGCGATCATCTATAATCAAGCTATAACTATCTACCGAATACGTCGAAAGGTGGAATCTATTTAAATTTTTCTCAATCAGGTGGTTCGACATATTCGGTAAATACTTATAACGAAATTACAAATGGCTAAAGATCTATCAGGACAAAGCATAATAACATAATGAAATAGCATCACAGAACAGAATCACATAACAGATATAAAATCCCAGAACAATACATCATCAATACAGATCCAAATACTATAAGTGGGTACAAAGCCACCGCTCACACATGTGAGTCAAAAATATGTACATATCAAAGTCTGAATGATAATATAGTAGAAGAATAGTGGACAAATAAAGCGCTATCTATCAGCATAGCAGATAATGTCCAAGCGGAAGCACAGAAGCTAAGTCTAGAGACCTAACCTGAAACAACTCGTTCTGACCCGAGCGAAAACACTCGGGTCAGGCTAGCTAAACAATCAGTAATAACTGAGATATATAATAATGCGGTACATAAATAAAATAGTACTTATCCAAAGAGAAGTATATTATGAACCACATGAATATAATGACGATCCCTAATCATCAATAAACAATAAAAATCTCCAAAGAGAAATCAACACCAAAGTGTAGAATAAATAAAGTCGCCTCATATCATCGGCGTAGCAAAAGCCATAAAAAGATGCCCATAGGCAATAATCCCAATAGTGACCAGAGTCTGTGATCAATGCCCAAGCAAAGATCGATGCTCCAAAGAGCCATGGGGATATACTGAAAAGTCAATGAAATCAAACACTGAAAAGCAGTGTCCAGAGACACTGTGGATCCATAAGGTAATCGCACTTACATCGTATGGTTCCATAGAACCAACACCGAATGGCGGTACTCGAATGGATATAAAAATAATCAGATAATACAAGTTTTGCACGTGCACCGACCAGAGTCGTTGTTGCCAAGTACTGTAGAGTTGTGATCGATCACTCGCACCGATGCGAAACGCGCGAGACGGCGAGATCCTTCCCAGAAGGATAAAGGCCCAGAGGCACACGCCGAAAAATAAACTGCTCCATAGAGCAGGTGTCCAAAGACGGTTGCCCAGAGGCGTGGTGACCCAGAGGTCCAGTACTGGCCGCCCAGAGGCTAATGTGTCACTAACTTCTTGGAGAGGAACCCGCAAAGTGTTAACAATGAGTCTCATACCCCACGTTCGCACTAAACGGTTTCCTAACCAATAGCAAGCTCACACTCCAAACAATAAAAAGTCTACCTCATATCATCGGTAAACTAGACCCAAAGGTCAAAACGATCAATCGAATAGGTCGGGGATTAACCGGAAAGAAAATACACACGGTTTCCATAGGCCGGAGATTTCCTAACCGTTTAAGAACCTTTCCACTTCGCTCGACGTGCTAAAAGTGAGTGTGAGATTTTTATTATAGAAAATAATGGTGTAAAACGGATTTATAATTAATTTTCGGAATCACTTTTAAAACGGTCTTTTGAAAGGTCTCCTATTATGGAGTAATTAATTTAATAATTAAAATAATATTATATAATAATTTTCAAAATCCATTTAGGAGTGAAAAATCTTTTGAAAATGATTCATAAAACCCGTGTACGAAATCTAGAGACAAATCTCAAAGAAATCAATGAAAACCAGAAAATCATCAAAAATATTCTAAGTGTTTGTAAACATTCAAAAACAGCTGTGAACTCAAGTTCGATAATTTATTTGGACCAGCAAACAGTGTCCAAATGTCATGAAAATTTGCAGGCATGTAGTCCAACATCCCTACTTTTATATGCAAAAAGAATTTCTGGATTCCGAGTTGAGACGAAGTGGCAGCGACGTCTCAAAGTTGGACCCAGAACAAGATTTACACTGTTTACAAACAGCGACTAGAGTTCAACTTCGACACGAAATTCGAAGTACCAAACGAACTCCAATGTTGTCCAAATTTTCCTGAGATGGAGTTCGGAACTCCACCTTTCTAACGAGACCAAAAACGTTGAATTCCGACTTCCAATGCGAACGTGGAGGCATCGCGGAGTGACGCTCAAAAGCTGGAAACAGAAGGGATATTTGATTTTCATTCTAAGTGTTTGACCATTCAAAAACTGCTGCGAACCCAAGTTCGGCAATTTATTTGGACCAGCAAACTGAATCCAAATGACATGAAAACTGGTAGGAATATAGTCCAACATCCCTACTATAATATGCAAAAAGAATTTCTGGAATCCGAGTTGAGACGAAGTAGCAGCGACGTCTCAAAGTTGGACCCAGAACAAGATTCACACTGTATACAAACAGCGACAAGAGTTCAACTTCGACACGAAATTCGAAGTACCAAAAGAATGCCGATGATGCCTAAATTTTACAGAGATGGAGCTCGAAACTCCACCTTTCCAACGAGACCAAAAACGTCTAATTCCGACTTCGGATGCGATCGTGGCGGCATCGCGAAGTGGAGAAAAAAAATCTGGAACAGGGTTTAAAAAAAAATTATTTATTATTTTTTTTTCTTTTTTTTTCGGGACAGTGGTAAGAATGTACAATTTTAACCAAAATAACTTCGAAATTTCATGAAACTCAAAATATGAAAGTTTTAGCTCTAAATCTAAGCTTTCCAGAACAACCAAAATTATTAGATTTGGATAAGAAACGAGAGAGATACATGCAAAACAATATCAGATTGAAACTCAAGATAACTTGTTAAAGACAGAATTGGTTTTCTGTCTTTGAACGCATTTCAGGTCATCTAAATGGCAATATTACAGAAAACTCACTGAACAAAAATTGTAGCATATGTTTTAAGCTTTCCGGAACATACAAAATTATCTAATTTGGATCAAAAACGAGTAACTTATGGCCAAATCAATTTCAGGGTTTTATTTTATCAACCTTGTAGTTTGTTGTCAGGTCAGCGACAAACAAACGTGATTTCGACCATTGAAACCACAAAATTAGGCAAAGCTCAAAACATGAAAGTTATAGGCTACAGAATAAGCTTTCCAGAACTTCAAGAAAATCTTAATTCCGATTTAAGTTGAATGAGATATGCCTAATTTACTAACAGCAATAAACTAATTATAATTTCAGCTAGCATATATTACCTCTTTCCAAGCAATGAAAAGAAGATCAAAGAGTTTCACAATCTAAATGCACAAAAAAAAGAGGATTACAAAATAATTTCGGAAATTAAAGAATGAATTAGAGGTGGGTTTTGTGATTGCCATTACCTCTTTTAGTAGTTTGGATTAACTCTCTTTGATTTGGTGTAGATTGGAGTCTTGCTTAGGAGGCCATGACTAGGTTTTGGAGCTTTCTAATTAGGTTTTAGTGGTTATGAAATGAAGTGTTGGCTGAAATGGGAGAGTAAAAGATACTTTATAGGCTAATGGTTAGGGTTATTGGATCTAATACCCATTAGGACTTTGTATTATTCATGTGCATACATATATAGACAATTTTCTCTAAGTACACTCTACATACAAATTACTAAATACATTTCAAACCATAGAAAATTATGAAAATATGTTAACAATTACTTTTAGCCATTTCATAAAATCCTATATCAACAATATTTTACATTTTAACCCCTAATTTTTCCAAAACACCGTTTATAGTTAATATTAGCCAAAATCACCATTTTGCAAATAAATTGCAAATTAATTTCCCAAATCAAATATTGCACTATTTTACACATAAAATTTTGCAATAATATAAATTACAAATTTCCCTAATTAATTTCCTTGAAATGCTCCATTTTACACTTAAGCCCAAAATATTAATTTATTCAAAATGACTAAATTTTGAACAAATTAGCCACATTAAAAATTCATTAATAGCTCCAATTAAATTAAAATCCCAATTTTAATTTATTATTTGGTAACCGCAATCACGGGTTGTTACAGTTAATTGGTTTTGGGCTAGGGTTATGAGAAAGCAAATAAATTAACATGTGTGTGTGTGTATTCCTTTATTTATAAACTAACTTCTCTACATTTCGATTTATTCAAATTTAAATGTCGTATTTTATGATTTATGTCCCTTTTTATTAAATAATTTAAAAACCACTTTATCAAATAAATCTCTAAATTCTATTTTATTTAATTAAATTATCATTATTTGTTTTAATTAGTTCTTACTTAAAAATTGAGTTGTTACAGTTTGTAGCCATATCGATGCAAAAGAATTGCGTATAGAGCTAAAGCATTTAAAGTAGAGGCGGAATCAACTAAAAAACTGCCGAAAAGGAGATTAGTTCTTTAGCTTGATCATCACCACCAATCGATCAAAAATGGCCAATTTAATAGGAGATCAACATGAAAAATTTATGATGGTCTATTAGGGCTACACAATCAATCACATGTGACATAGGGTGGAAATGATTGTAATTATAGCCAAACGGGTATGGATCAGTGATAGTGGAGTCATTTATGTAAGCTTTGGGATAATGGAATGTAGACTTCGGGCTTCAAAGAGAAAAGCTATGGGTGGAGTCGGAAAGTTTAACTTGGCCAAAATATGGCCAAGTGTTTACTCGGATAGTTTGGTACCAAACCATATGGTTTGGCATCGGCCCATGCTACTTAAATGAAAAGTAGCAAGAGGACTTTAGGCATAAGGCACGTGTTTTTCGGGGTGAATGTTTAAGAACTTTGAGCTAGTTGGACAATGACCTCGGACGTGCTTATGAAGACAAACCACCACCAAACGGTCACCAAATTGCTCTAAAAGTAGTGCAATCGATCTAGTGGGGTTGTGGCATTATAATGAGCCTACAGTATTATAGTACCCCAAAAAATTGATAAATATTTTAATTAAATGTCAATAACATAATAATGTAAGCTTACTTGAATTTAGTGCATCCATAAAATGAATTAAAAATAAGGAGAGGAAAATAGTCATTTTTCCAACTTTGGAATTTGATGACGAATCCAGCGCCATTGCGGACATCTCATTTCTTGATCTACACACTATATTGGTTTTCCTTGTTTTGAGTCTATATGAAGAAATTATAGTCAAAATGGTGTTGAGTTGATTGGGTGCCAAAACTTAAAATTTTTGAATTTAGAACGATTGTTACTTTTCCTCCTTCCATTTAAACAAAAATCACATACTCATTTTTCAGTTTTCCAGAACATCTTCTTCCTCTCTTTTCCTCTTTGTATAGACATAATCAAACCACAATATATGCTTCAATTATCTACAAAATCGTGTGATATCAGATGCATCATGAAGCTAAAACGGAGGACTACACACCTATATCAATCGGAGACAAAGCTCTAAAGCACGAAGGTGCATCAGGCTAAACAATGGAGATCAAAGTAATGAGGAGTGGTTTTGGTGAGTGATTCTTACTTTCCTCTTTGTATAATGCAATTTTGATTATATATATGCTATATTAGAGTATACAAAAATTATTAATTAAATTTGGATTTAATTGGGATTTCGGAGGGAATTTGGTAAATCTGGTAAGCAGAACTATGTTTACACTAAATTCTAATAATTTTATGATTATACACTTAAATCGATGAAGTAAACTATGAAACTGGACTTAAAAAATATTAGGATAGGTACTAGGAACGTTCTCAGGCGACCAAAGACAAGACGGAGGTGGCTGGAAACAAAATGCAAGGTTGAGAAGCCAAATCCATGGAATGTTGATTTCTAGAGAAACACGTACATCAGTCTAGCGGTTAGTGCAACCAGGTTACTGTTGGCCAATTTTTCGTGGCAGGTTGAACCTGGACTCATATGGGCCTATATAAAATACCTTATATCTATTTGATCTTGTTTCTTTCTTTTTTCAGAGACGCTTATAGGCTTTTAACGAGGAAAGTGATGACGTTATGAATTCATGTATATGTTGCGATGATTGTTAGTTGTTTTGTGATGGATTAATATGTCCAGTAATATGAAAATGTGATATGACGATGGACATGAATGTGAATGAGCCTGGTGACGCAAGTAGATAGCCCAAGATATGGATATGGTCATGGATACGAGTATCTCTATTGTAAAATTCCTTTTAGGTCTCCACCTAGGCCTCACCTAGGCGCCAGGCTAGCCTTACTACTTGAGAATCCTCCTAAACCCATCTACTCAAGGCTTACCACTTCTTTTAAGAATATAAATGGTTTTTGGGCACTACTTAGGCATTACTTGAAGCTATATGCCACGTGTAAGCATTTATGTACTAATTTGGTGGTCTTACCTCCTTGATTGCTCCTATACCAATCCAAAACCCAAAATTTTCAATTTAGATTGATTAGTACTAAACCAACTACCAAAATTTTACCGAACATAGATGGTTACCTTAAATTCCTAGCTTTGATTAATCCTCGATTAATCCCTAGTCGATACTTACTGCCTAGTGATTTTTACAACCTTCATGGGTATGGATATGGATACAAAACCATGACAGAAGTAGGTGGTCCAGGTATTGTGTTGCTCCCATATAGTGCTTCGGCGGACCAGTGTGGATGATGGATGTTAACCGATCCTTTAGAGCATGAGGCTAGTCCAGGGCGTGAGTCCATATTTTAGGTAAGGATAATAGGTGACCCTATACGGGGTGAGGCTAATCTAGAGTTTGAGTCCTATATGGGATTGATGTAACGGTGGACAATCGGCGACCCTATAGCGCATAAGGCAAGTCCAGGCAAGCGAGTCCACATAGATGTGGTATGATATAACTAGATGTATATGATGGTTAGGCATGACATCATCAGTAGAATGTGAGGTGACCAGGCGTTAGAATCATACCGGGCTATATTATTAATTCTGTATTATATGAAGTGTAAAGTATGGCTCATTCATCAGACTTATGTCCATCCCACTCCCATTTTCCCTTTTATTTATATATCCAGGTTGAAGGAGTTTGGAGACAACATGGTACTAGAGACAGGGATTTATTTATGAATATTGTATATGATGTAAATAAGAGTTTTGACTTGGATTTGACTATCTATATGGTTTGGGTTTGACTTGTACTGTACATACATATGTATTTGACAAACAGACATGTTATGGTGACGTGATGTGTTTATGGTTATTGTTGTATTATATTTCATTTCTTTCCACCGTGAGACTTTGAAAGTTACAGTTAGAACTGTATTTGTTTATTTTTATCTTACCCCAATGACTCGTCCTTTTTGGTTCTCGAGGTGTTGTCATTGGTTTAGGCGTTAAACCTATGGATTGAAATGGCGGGTTGTTAGATTTGGTATTGGAGCAAAACATACCTTTAAAATAGGAACTAGGAATGTATTGACAGACCATAGTTGTATTTCTATTAGATATATACTATATATGAGTCGAAATGTTTGTAGCTATTCCGGTTGAGTTATCCATCTACTATGATTACTAATTAATTCCAATTACGGATAGTAAAGGATCAGTAAGTTAATGAAGATGAAAACTAGAACAGAGATAGATATTGGTGGGTAAGACCAAAACTAGAAAGGTACTAGAATCGATACTAGGGATATTGTGTTGTGAACATCCATATCCAATGCCATCGGTATCTATAAGCGATGAGTCACACCAGGGTAAACCCCATAGTAGTTCTTACTCATATGTTGGAATTAAACCATAATTGGCAATGGGAACATGGTTAAGCACTTGTAAGAATATATGTAAATATTTTGATTGGTTTGATAGATGCAACAGGTAATGAGTTAATGATGAGGGTAGGAGAATTGAGGTTTGGAAGCAATATATTTCTAAAGAGTAAACATTTACAAGAAATTATTGAAAAGATAATTTGTTTTGAACATTGAATTTAGGAATTTTATTTTTAAGAGAATTCATGAATTGATATTGTATTTATATTAGATAATACGTATTTGAAGAATTTTTGGAAAAGAGATTTATAGTCTTAATCCAAAGCTAGTATAATTTTTATGCCTTGATATATATTTCATTTCTAAAATAAGAAATTGAGGAGTTTGTGAAATGAAATTTTTGATCACATATATTGTAATATACGATAAAATCATGGAAATGGTTTTCTAAATTTATATGAATATGGTGAGTAGCTAAAAGATAATTTTAAATTGTATTTTCATATATATAGGATGTGCTATCTAAAAGTGTTGGAAATTTTATATTAATAAAACAAAATAACATATTTATACATACGATAAAATGGCCTTAAATTATATGAAACGGTGTATTGCAACGAAGTAAGAATACTTTTAAATAACCATAATTTGACTAAAATTTAAATATAACTAATGTGATTAATATTAGGTTCTTAAAGTTAAAGAAATAATTGGTTTTGAAAATTATTAAAACATGTTTGCTAAAAGGATTGTATTTTTTCCTTTAATTAAATGAGATGTTTTAAATAAAACAATATTTTGAAAAGTGATGATATGTATAAAAAGGTGAATGAAAATTTTAAATTTTGATATTATGATGAGTTTCTAGTTGGAAAATTTTTACTATTATTTATTTAAAGTATGAAAATGGAATTTCAGAACTGTAAAACTAAGAATGGTTTAGCGAGTTAGGAAGTAAATAAAGAAGTGAAGGGTTGTGCACTATAAGCTGACCCAAGTGCAAATAGGCCACCATCTACTATACATAAGGGAAAATAATTATGATAGGAGGTGAGTTATGATTTTGAGTAACGAATGTGACGGCAAATAGTTTAAAATATATAAGTCTCACATAGTGCGTGAATCAATTGACTTTGGAGCAGATTGAATGACTCATTGTAGGATAATCCTAGTTGAAGATAAGAATGTGGTTTGGATAAGGATTAGTGGACTGGACACGATTTTGTCATATGTCATGATCTTGGTAGCCATACGTAATTAGACAGAGAATGAAATATGATATACATCCAAATAGGATTATGAACTTCCTCCTCAAGTAAATAATATTCGTAAGGTCTATGGTTAAGCTACTTAAACACATGACTCTGAAAGAAATTCGTAATTTAGATAAGAGAAAGTCCGATTTAGTCAAAGAAAGATTGTGGTTATGGTTAAAAAGGAGAAAAATAAATCAAATCTACTGTGTTGAAGCATTATAAAGAAAAGACGCTCACTAAATAGCAAAATAAATTGGTTAAGATCCATGTGAAGGAGAGTTGGGCTTAAATTATACTTACTTGATAATAGAAAATTTTGAAGATGTAGTTGAAATAGAATTTCATTTAGAAAGCTAGTTAGTCAAAGAAGCGTAGGTAATATTACAGTTTCAATTGATTGGGTCCCGTTAACCAACTGATTGAAAATATTTTAGAGATGTAAACGAAGATTTTTGTTGAAGGGACTAGAGTTTATTTTAGGATAGGGTCCCAATGATGCTACTATGTGATCCGACTCAGTGATCGGTCCATAATGCAAAAATTAAAATAATGGACATTCACATTCTTTGTTTCTATGTCATTACAATAATGATAAGAGACGGTAGTGAATGATAATTATGATACTTTGTTGTTTGATATCGTTGTGAAGGTAGAATGTTTGAGTTGTTTTGTTTATGGGTGTTATTGACTTGATGTGGAGGGTAACATTGCATCATTTATGTTATATGGCTTGGATAGATGTTGTTCTTCAAGTAAGTGATTATTGTCTTGCTGTATATGTTTTAGGGCGATAGTTATAGGTTGTCGATACTTGAATAATTGGTGTGACATAAGTTAGATGACATGTTCACCATGCACTATGCCAAAAAACGTATCGGATGGCGAATATGCTTCATTGTTTGAAAGCATATCTATTCATCGTTAGATTTGGTGCCATCTCATTGCACATCAGACCACAGATATCCGTCGTCTCATATGCACTAAACAAAAGAAAAATCGTATGTTATCTGATGTTATAATACCATTCTTAGAATTCCTTATTAGACAATATATAAATATTGACTGATATGTAGACTATAACGGTTTATGATTTTTGTTTGATGATAATAAATATTTTATTCAAAATTTTATATTTTATTTAATTTCAATTTCAAATAGTACACATTGAGCTTCCGCTATATTTCATACTTTCATACATAACATTATTTTCACACTCACATATACCACATTTTTTTACCCTCACTCACTTACTCGAATTTGATATCTTCTTGCTTTTGCTCCAGTCTTCTACCTTGTCTGTCAAATAAATAACAACACTATAAAAAGCAAAATGGAACAAACTGATATTTGCAAAAATAAGAATGTGATTTAATATGATATTGCCTCGGTTATTTTGGTTGTTTGTTTCCATACTTTAAAATTGGAATCAGAGTGCATGAACAACGTATGACATGCATAATGTATCACTGTACATGCCATAAGGCCGTACACACACAAAGAGCATTTCTGTCAATAAATTTCAGGGACAAATGCAAAGGTCAAGCCCGAAGGTTCAACACAGTGCTAGTGTGCACAAGGTCAAGCCAAAGCGTGCTCGGGCTCAACTCAGGTGCAACACATGAGCAGTTCAATGCACATATACAAGTGCAACCAGCCACACATTTTGACATAACCAGGCACACTAATATACATATATACACTACATGTATATATGTACATAGTGAGTGGAAAGGAAACTCAACAGCATGTATGGATGAACCAAGACAGCATAACAAGTAATCGTAGAACAGCATAACAAGACATCACCGAGAAGCACATGTACATGTACAAGGCCAAGCAAAAGTGAATACATACACATCATACAATTGAATGCGAGGATCATTTAGCACACACATTTCGACATAACCAAGCACAGACATTTTGACATAACCAAGCACACTAATACACATATATAAACATATGTATATACAAGTATATATGTACATAGTGAGTATAAAGGCAACTCAACAGCATGTATGGATGAACCAAGATAGCATAAGAAAAAATCACAGAACAACATAACATGACATCACCATGAAACACATGTACACGTACAAGGCCAAGCAAAAGTGGACTTGGTAAACATGCTAGCAGTTCAAAATGGTCAAAATGCATTTCAAAGAATAATCAAAATATTTAAGCATATATCGTAGCAATGAATAAGTCATAAGAGCATTAAGCCATCGATCATAAAAAACGGTTGACCAAGTAAGCCAAAATCAGTAAACCAATACCAAGTCAAAATATATTCTAACATATATATCAAAAAGTTCATATATATATATATATATTAGAATTGAACAAATCAGAATTCAAATATATATTCTAACATGTATTCTAACATATACACGTATACAGTGAATCATTGAATGGATCGGTGAAGAAATCAGTTCAAGTGCAACACATTGGTCCAGACAAGAAATATATAAGGATACAAGTATCAGACCACACAAGTAGGTGCAACATCACAAAACAATGGAGACATCAAGGACTTGCACATAGGGAAACACATGAACGACTTGAAACTAGATGCAAGGATACAAACTGAAACAACCCAAGAGATTAATGCGCACATATCACTCATGTACACGGGCGACTGGAACAACATGAACACCTAAGTACATATCAACACATTATAAAAGGACAGTGCAGCATTCAGATAAGGCAGTAAACCATTCATCCAAGGACATAGGTTCAGACAACAATCACAGAAACTACATGAACACTGAAATGAAGTGGCGGCATCAACAAGTTTACATATGACTTTATTTTCAAATCAGCATTAAAGAAAATAAATATCGAAAACTTAGATAAGCATGGGGCAATTAGAAACCAGATAGTAAGCTCAAGTGCAAAAATGAGAAGTCGGCGATAAAAGCATTCGATCAGAAAATCAAATAACACTAACATCAATCACAAAATCAAACGGCCGAGTAAAGAAGTTGAAATTTTCAAATTAAAGCTCTCAAACCAAAAATATAGTGAATCAAACCCTATAAATAGTAACCCAATTCATCATCGGCATATGGTCGAAGTTGAGAACAATACAAAACAAAAAGAAGCATAAATCATACCAAGCAATTAACCAGTAACTTTCGACAAGTGATAGCGACCACAAATTCAATCATTGCAAATTGAGGAACGTGAGCATCATAAAAAGAAGGTGGACGATTCAAACAAATTTCAAGCGGCAACTGTCAAAATTAGGAACCCCAATTGCAGAACGAAGAAAAAAGCAAATGTAATGCCCCAGAATTTCATGGAAATCTTATTTTGGTTAAATTCTGAAAATATATGAAATTATTGCATAGGAATGTATGGGATTAGCTAAGTGCAAAGGTGTGTGCATGTGTGCACGTGCACACTGATATGGCACAAGGAAGAACCCCAAATTTCCTGAAACCAAAACAAGAATTAAAAAGCATTACAAACATGATTTTGTAATGAAAATTATTAAACCAAATATGGATAATTGATTTCTGGATTATATGAATTATTTTAGAAGATAAGAAAAAGCAAGTTTTGTTTGAACAAGTAAACAGATTTTATTTAATTTAAACCCAGGATAAATTGGATAAGAATTTGAAACACATATGCACATATATGTGTATGTCTTTCTGTGACTTAGGAGAAGTTAAGTGAACTTATATAAGATATGTATGCATATGTACATTTCTATAAGTACTGATAGTATTAAAAAGAAATAAGCAAGGAAAAAGCTTAACATTAAAATAGTAAAAGACATATTACAAGCAAAACCATTGTTTTAGGCAGAAAATAGAAAGGATGATTTCCAGAAAATATACAGGTGACAATGTCACACAATTATCATGACTTAGGAAGAATATAATATATTCTGAAAAAGTAAAAGGGGAGGTAAGTATCACATATGGCCGGGGTATTAAGGGTGAAAATAAGCAAATCTGAAATGAAAAATGCATGAGTATTGGCCAGGGTAGGAATGGGATTTTACAATGATGAAACCCTAGAAAAACCTCTCTTATAAATCCAAGTTTAAACCAGAAAAACCATTTTCTACCCGAGACATTTAAGACAACAAAGAAGAAAAATATTGCAAGAAGAAAGGCAAAGTTTCAAAGAGTTTCTTTTCTGGATTAAGCAAAAGGAGCATTTTCTGTGAGTAATCTCACTAAACCCATGGCATTAAGTCCTGTTATGAGGCAGCCAAGTTTATGTTATTTTTCTACATATTTCTGATTTTATTACTATGGCTTTAATGGATGCTTTAATGGGTGTTTATGAATGCTTTTGATTGCTTTGATGGTTGAGTATTTTGCTCTGTTTGGTTACACCCAGAAATGTTAAAGTATGAAATCATGAAAGTAAATAGAGAATACTTGTAACTGGTTTAGACATGGCATGGAAAATACAGAAATCAAAATATATATATGAGTTGCATTACACTTGTGTAAGTGCTGAGGCTCAAATGAAAGATTCATGGCTGCAATGGAAATACCCAAAAGTGTTGAACCCTTGATCAAACAGAAAACCCATGAGCCAGAAATCTTGTCTAAGCTAGATCTTGAATTTAGTTCAAACATGGTTGCTTATGAAACAATAATAACCCACATGCCTAGTCTCTATTCACAGTTGTAAATATTCTTGTATTTCCTTTAAGCCAGAATATTTGAAAATATGATTTCCCCTGGATATGAATGTTAGCTTGTTTTTGAATTATGCTTGTAAGTTTTATGTAATGTTTCATGTACACTGTGATTCAATCACCTAGCTATCTCATGATAGGATCAAACATGAACACTTAGTAAATAAACTAAGGATTGTGAGCCAAGAAGACTGCTGGAATGCTTGTTATATTTAAAGTATGCAAGTTGGCACATGGCTTGTTTAAGCCCTGAGATCTTTGTGCAATATTGTGAATTATTTTATTGCAATGTGTCCCCGTGATTCCTTTATGGCAGATGAGGCTAGAGACTAATTGGAAAATACAACCATAGAATGATGAAGTAGGAACTTGAATTATTCCTAGGATGGTTGGATTGGAGCTATGATAATTCCTGAGTATCTCTATTTGACATGTATGTTTGCATAATTGAAAGTGTGTACATAATTAGTTTTAATACTGATCATATATGCACAATATATCAGAAACAAGCCAGACAAATTGATTAGAGAAGTTATGCAAACTTGTACAAAATGCTTATGTCTCATTTAACTACTTGATATCATGGAATTTCTGATATTGCTCATACCAGATCTTGTATCTGACCCTTGTTTGCTTATGGCATCTGGGGTGTCTCATTAAAATGGGGCAGCCTCTAATGCTCTTTCAGGGAATGCTGGTTCTAAATAGGAAGCTGCTATGGCTAGTGAGAATGTTTGATTAAGCATGCTAAATTAGAATTAAATAAGAGCTTAGAATGAACTATTTGCATGTAATCTGGGAAGTTTTATAATTCCGATTTTGTTGTTATGTAATGATCTTGAATGTTTGGATTTTATTTAGTTGTTTCAATTGAATTCTGGTAATGTATTAAGGTTGGGAAAAATCCAAAGACTTAGTTGGATCTTATGCAAGAAAATATATTTGAGTATTATGGTAGAAATCTATAGATGATATATGCCTATATTTGAGAAATGGATACATATATATATTTTGTATTAGTCAATCTTGAGTCACTTAAAAGCTTTAAGTTTTGAGGTTAAAATCTGAGTTTGGTTAAGAATATTCTTTAAAGAGTTTTGTGTCTATATGCTGAAGTATTTTGATAAAAGAAATTATGTATTTTTGAACACTGGTTTATGATGTGTATATGTTTTAAAGGATTTTCAAGTATCTTGTATCTGGATTGACATTGTAATGGTCAGGCATTAAGGTTTGGGACAACCTAGCCATAAGGTTAACCTACCTCAAAAGGCATGAGGTCTGGTTTGATCAAGATGACCAGAGTTTTTGGTTTAAAGGAAGAAAATACACTTTGTAAAATCTGAAGCTTTCTTTGCAAATACATGTATAAAGACAAGATCAAATATTTAAGCAATTCACTTGTATTTTTGAGTAGCATTCTTAGTTCAGAAAGCTCAACACATCTGATATGCACACATACCACATAGACATCACTCATGCTTTATGACCATAAATTCTGGATTTCCTAAACCCAAAAGACCAACCCTTAAACTAGTACAAAACTGAGGTAACTCAGGGATTAGGGAATGGATTTGATTCAGGGAAACACAACAATATAATTGTGAAAGAATCACTTAACTGTTTGGGTCTTAAATATAAAAGAAGTTGGGGTAAAGATCACTCATGTTGAAAATGATAAATGTGTTTATCATTTTCTTTCTGGCTTTGATCAAATATCAAACAATTAAACTAAAATTATGATGGCTTGCTATATAATCTAAGATCACTTTGCTAAGTTAAACTAGCAGGCAATCACCAAAAGAATGATCAAAATTACTAGGCATAAATCATATATGATTATGAGATTCACTCTCATGACCCAAATATCAAAACAAAGGAAAATGAGCTATGTACTGGTTGACTAGAAATTCAAATTCAATCAGGATGCACTATTGCTTACCAACACTCTGATCCAAGCAAGAGGGTCACATACATCTTCACATGTATGTGAATATATTTATTAATGAACTGATATAAATATATTAGTAGAAAAATTAGGATCCTGGATAATTTAATAGAAAGGCTAAATGACTCTAGGAAATTTATTAATGTAAAAAAAATCCTAGTAAAAATTAGGTAAAATAAATAGGGTCATTTCATTTGGTATCAGAGCGAGGTTAAAACTATACATAGCTAGAATGATTGTATTGATTGATTGAAGTACTATAACCATATGTATGTACTGTTTGTTTGTTTGAGTAAAATAATAATTCAGATAGAAAGTTATAGCAAAAGAAAAATACTCATGATAAACTAACCCTATCTACCCATACCCTAGTTATCCAATCATGGTAGGAAGAGGATCTCATCACAGTGCAGGATAAAGTGCACCACAAATGCTTGATATGCAAGACTTTATGAGGGCTTTAAGGGATGGAGTAGGGCAGAGACTTGAGAACCCACATGAGGAACTTCCAAAACTATTAAAGACTTATACCAATTTGGGAGGCAAGAGCTTTGAAGGGACTGAAAATGTGATGGAAATTCAAGCATGGTTGAGAACACTGGACAGAATTTTCAATGACATGCAATTGGATGATCAAAGGAAGAGGCAAGTGGCCTCAAGACAACTGAAAGGTGTGGCTTTAAGCTGGTGGGAGGTAGTCATAGCTGGGAGGATTGAGAATGAAATCACTTGGAATCAATTCAAGGAGATGTTGGAAGCTAGATTTGTTCCAGCATCAGCCAAAACTCTATTGCTTGAAGAATTCATCAGACTTAGGCAGGGAACCTTTAATGTGACTGAGTATACTCAAAGGTTTGAGGGCTTGTCTAAGTATGGAGCTATGCTTGTGGCTGATGAGGCATCAAAGAATGATAGGTATATTAAGGGTTTAAACTCAGGGCTTAGTAGGGCTATGTTACCATATGCAGATAAAACCTTTGACCAAGTCATTGATTTGGCCTTAAAGTTTGAGCAACATGACAAGGAGAGGGAGAAGTATAGGAGTTTTAAGAACAGCAACAACAAGAAAAATAAGGGAAGGTATCACCCCTATGACAAAAAGAAGGAGGAGACAGAAAGCAAGAAAACCAATGATACTAAGACCACTGATACAAAGAGGAAAATAGTATGTCATCATTGTGGAAAAGAAGGACATATCAAACCAAGGTGCCAGAATTGAAGGGAGGAGCTTTCAAGTGCTACCTATGTGGTAAGGAGGGACATATCAAGAGAAATTGCCCTGAGTATAAACAGCAAGGGAAGCTAGCAAGTTTGGAGAGCAAAAGCAAATCCACAGTAGAAGCTATTGCAGAAAACCATGGTCAAGTGGAAGGTACCTTATTTATTTGTACCCTACCCATATCAGTAGTGTATGATACAGGGGCAACACATTCTCTGATTTCCCATGAATTAGTTGCATTGCTTAAATTAAATTGCATACTGGTTGAAACCACTTTATTAGTGCAAAGCCCATTGGGAAGTTCTAGTGTTTTAAACATGATTTGTGTGGATGTGGAATTAAACATAGGAGGAAATGTTTTTATTTCCAATTTATATGTTTTAAATTACCCAAATATAGGTGTTATATTGGGTGTAGACTGGTTAAGGAAATACAAAGCCATAATTAATTTAGACTCGTCCACCATATCATTACAAAATTCTAGAGGCCAAAGAATCACAATTTTGTGTGAAGTAGCCAAAGAAAGGAAATTATATCATTTGATTGACTTAGATAAGAATTCCAGTGAGCCTTCTATTGAAGAAATCCCCATAATTAACAAATACTTGGATGTGTTTGGAGAAGTTAAGGGTGTTCCACACCACAGGCCAGTGGAATTTCAGATTAGTCTCATACCAGGAGCAAGTCCAATTATTAAGAAATCCACTAGGATGGGGCCAAGTGAGTTGAAGGAGTTGAAGAAACAGTTAGAAGAATTGGAAAGTAAAGGATTTATAAGACCAAGTAATTCATGCTGGGGTGCTCCAGTAGTGTTTGTAAGAAAACATGATGGTACTTTAAGGATGTGTATAGATTACAGGGAGCTAAACAAAGTCACTATAAAAAACAAGTACCCCTTACCTAGAATTGATGATCTTTTTGATCAACTTAGTGGAGCAAAAATATTTTCTAGGTTAGACTTGGCATCTGGATTCCATCAAATGAAGGTTGAGGACTCAAGTGTTAAGTATACAGCCTTTAACACTAGGTATGGTTTATATGAGTTTCTTGTCATGCCATTTGGGTTGACAAATGCCCCATCATACTTTGTAGACTTGATGAATAGGATATTCAGGGATTATTTAGACAAGTTTGTATTGATTTTTATTGATGATATTTTGATTTATTCTAAAACAGTAGAGGAACATGAAAATCACTTACACCTTGTTTTGTCTAGATTAAGAGAAAAAGATTTAAAAGCAAAGTTTTCTAAGTGTGCATTTTGGAAAGAAGAAGTGCATTTCCTTGGGCATGTTATATCTGCCAAAGGCATTTCAGTGAACCCCAATAAAATTGTGGCTATCCAAGCAGGGAAAAGACCAAGCACAGTAGGAGAAGTTAGGTCATTTATGGGGATGGCAGGGTATTATAGAAGATTTATAAAGGATTTTTCTAAGATGTCATCACCTCTTACCAACCTAACTAGAAAGAACCAACCCTTTATATGGACTGAGAAATGTGAACAAGCCTTTAGTAAAATCAAGGAGGCCTTAGTCAATGCACCAGTGTTGAGAGTACCAGAGGGAAATGAGGATTTGATTGTTTATACTGATGCAAGTGGTTCTGGGCTAGGAGCTGTATTGATGCAGCAAGATCAAGTTATAGCCTATGCATCAAGACAATTGAAGCCACATGAATCAAGGTATGCAACCCATGATCTTGAGTTGGCAGCAGTGGTATATGCACTAAAGCTCTGGAACATTATCTTCTAGGTGCTAAGTTTATTTTATACACTGACCATAAAGCATTGAAATATCTCTTTTCACAAAAAGATTTGAATATGAGGCAGCATAGATGGGTTGAGTTTCTAGCAGCATATGATTTAGACATACTTTATACTCTAGGAAAAGCTAATAAGGTTGCAGATGCTTTGAGCAGGCAGCATGCAAAAGTAGCCATGTTAATGATAGAAGAGTTTAGAAATTTATCTCTACTTACTAATTTGGAAATTGAGGAAAACAATGAGGTGAACATGGAGATGATTGAAGAAGGGAGTAAAGGAAAATTAAGTTTGATAACTTTGCAATCAGATTTAATTTTGAAAGTGGGGAAAATGCAAGAGGAAGATCCAGGTTTATTAGAAAAGAAAACTCTAATAGAAAAAGGAGAAGAAGTAGCAAACTACCACACTGATAAGAATGGTTACTTAAGGAATAAAGGTAGGATATGTGTTCCAGAAGATATAGGGTTGAAGGAAGAGATACTTAATGAATACCATAAGAGTAAATATTCCATACATCCAGGCAGCACCAAAATGTACCAAAACCTAAAAAGGGATTATTGGTGGAGAGGGATGAAATCAGATGTGGCCAAACATGTTGCAAAGTGTATGACTTGCCAACAAGTCAAGGCAGAAACCCAAAGACCCTCAGGCCTATTGCAACCTCTAAGCATACCACAGTGGAAGTGGGAAGATATATCTATGGATTTCATAGATGGTCTGCCTAGATCAAAGAGAGGAAATACAAGCATTTGGGTAGTAGTTGATAGATTGACTAAAGTGGCACACTTTATACCAGTGAAGGCAGAAAGAAATGCACCTAAACTAGCTCAAATATTCATGAAAGAAGTAGTAAGGTTGCATGGAATTCCTAAAACTATAGTGAGTGATAGGGGCACAATCTTTACATCCAGATTTTGGAAGAGCTTTCAAGAAGCCATGGGGAGTGAGTTATGCTTGAGTACTGCATACCACCCCCAATCAGATGGTCAAACTGAAGTAATAAACAAAGTTTTGGAGGATTTGTTGAGGGCATGTGCATTGGACTTTGGAGGTAATTGGGAAGATCACCTCCACTTGGCTGAATTTACATATAACAATAGTTATCAAAGCACCATAGGCATGGCACCATTTGAAGCCTTGTATGGAAAACCATGTTTGTCACCAATATGTTGGGTTGAAGCAGGAGAAAGGGCTGTCTTAGGGCCAGACTATATTAAGGAAACCACTGAAAAACTTGAGCTTGTGAGGAGAAAGATGGCAGCAGCTCAAGATAGGCAAAAGAAGTTTGCAGAAGTAAGGAGGAAGCAGGTGGAATATAAAGTTGGTGACTATGTTTTCATCAAAGTTTCACCTATGAAGAAGGTGTTAAGATTTGGCAAGCAGGGAAAACTTACCCCAAGATATGTTGGACCTTACAAGATTTTGGAAAGAATAGGTTCGTTAGCATACAAGTTAGAGCTACCAGAAGAGATGAGTGCAATGCACAATGTATTTCATGTGTCACAACTTAGGAGATGGGTGCATGATAAAGAGGAAATTCTAGAGAAACCCACTCAAGTTCAAATAAATCCTGATTTGGTCTATGAGAAAGAACCAGTGGGGATTTTAGCTAAAGAGGAAAAGAAGTTGATGAGCAAAACTATGAAATTGGTGAAGGTTCAATGGAGCCTAGACCCTAATGATTGTACATGGGAGTTAGAGGATAAGATAAAGATGGATTACCCTAAGCTTTTTGCAGTGGAAGGTAAATTCTAATTTCCTAAAAAGTTTAATGTATATGGTTGTTTTGACTGAATTGTTTGCTTGAGAATTGTTTGATAGATTTTACAAAAAAAAATCTGAAAGTGTTTAAAGTAAAAATAAGAAAATTGTGAGGACACAATTCCTAAAAGGTGGGGTGATGGTAATGCCCCAGAATTTCATGGAAATCTTATTTTTGTTAAATTCTGAAAATATATGAAATTATTGCATAGGAATGTATGGGATTAGCTAAGTGCAAAGGTGTGTGCATGTGTGCACGTGCACACTGATATGGCACAAGGAAGAACCCCAAATTTCCTGAAACCAAAACAAGAATTAAAAAGCATTAAAAACATGATTTTGTAATGAAAATTATTAAACCAAATATGGATATTTGATTTCTGGATTATATGAATTATTTTAGAAGATAAGAGAAAGCAAGTTTTGTTTGAACAAGTAAACAGATTTTATTTAATTTAAACCCGGGATAAATTGGATAAGAATTTGAAACACATATGCACATATATGTGTATGTCTTTCTGTGACTTAGGAGAAGTTAAGTGAACTTATATAAGATATGTATGCATATGTAATTTTCTATAAGTACTGATAGTATTAAAAATAAATAAGCAAGGAAAAAGCTTAACATTAAAATAGTAAAAGACATATTACAAGCAAAACCATTGTTTTAGGAAGAAAATAGAAAGGATGATTTCCAGAAAATATATAGGTGACAATGTCACACAATTATCATGATTTAGGAAGAATATAATATATTCTGGAAAAGTAAAAGGGGAGGTAAGTATCACATATGGTAAGTATCACAATGATGAAACCCTAGAAAAACCTCTCTTATAAATCCAAGTTTAAACCAGAAAAACCATTTTCTACCCGAGACATTTAAGAAAACAAAGAAGAAAAATATTGCAAGAAGAAAGGCAAAGTTTCAAAGAGTTTCTTTTCTGGATTAAGCAAAAGGAGCATTTTCTGTGAGTAATCTCACTATACCCATGGCATTAAGTCCTGTTATGAGGCAGCCAAGTTTATGTTATTTTTCTACATATTTCTGATTTTATTACTATGGCTTTAATGGATGCTTTAATGGGTGTTTATGAATGCTTTTGATTGCTTTGATGGTTGAGTATTTTGCTCTGTTTCGTTACACCCAGAAATGTTAAAGTATGAAATCATGAAAGGAAATAGAGAATACTTGTAACTGGCTTAGACATGGCATGGAAAATACAAAAATCAAAATATATATATGAGTTGCATTACACTTGTGTAAGTGCTGAGGCTCAAATGAAAAATTCATGGGTGCAATGGAAATACCCAAAAGTGTTCAACCCTTGATCAAACAGAAAACCCATGAGCCAGAAATCTTGTTTAAGCTAGATCTTGAATTTAGTTCAAACATGGTTGCTTATGAAACAATAATAACCCACATTCCTAGTCTCTATTCACAGTTGTAAATATTCTTGTATTTCCTTTAAGCCAGAATATTTGAAAATATGATTTCCCCTGGATATGAATGTTAGCTTGTTTTTGAATTATGCTTGTAAGTTTTATGTAATGTTTCATGTACACTGTGATTCAATCACCTAGCTATCTCATGATAGGATCAAACATGAACACTTAGTAAATAAACTAAGGATTGTGAGCTAAGAAGACTGCTGGAATGCTTGTTGTATTTAAAGTATGCAAGTTGGCACATGGCTTGTTTAAGCCCTGAGATCTTTGTGCAATATTGTGAATTATTTTATTGCAATGTGTCCCCGTGATTCCTTTATGGCAGATGAGGCTAGAGACTAATTGGAAAATACAACCATAGAATGATGAAGTAGGAACTTGAATTATTCTTAGGATGGTTGGATTGGAGCTATGATAATTCCTGAGTATCTCTGTTTGACATGTATGTTTGCATAATTGAAAGTGTGTACATAATTAGTTTTAATACTGATCATATATGCACAATATATCAGAAACAAGCCAGACAAATTGATTAGAGAAGTTATGCAAACTTGTACAAAATGCTTATGTCTCATTTAACTACTTAATATCATGGAATTTCGGATATTGCTCATACCAGATCTTGTATCTGACCCTTGTTTGCTTATGGCATCTAGGGTGTCTCATTAAAATGGGGCAGCCTCTAATGCTCTTTCAGGGAATGCTGGTTCTAAATAGGAAGCTGCTATGGCTAGTGAGAATGTTTGGATAAGCATGCTAAATTAGAATTAAATAAGAGCTTAGAATGAACTATTTGCATGTAATCTAGGAAGTTTTATAATTCTGATTTTGTTGTTATGTAATGATCTTGAATGTTTGGATTTTATTTAGTTGTTTCAATTGAATTCTGGTAATGTATTAAGGTTGGGAAAAATCCAAAGACTTAGTTGAATCTTATGCAAGAAAATATATTTGAGTATTATGGTAGAAATCTGTTGATGATATATGCCTATATTTGAGAAATGGATACATATATATATATTGTATTAGTCAATCTTGAGTCACTTAAAAGCTTTAAGTTTTGAGGTTAAAATCTGAGTTTGGTTAAGAATATTCTTTAAAGAGTTTTGTGTCTATATGCTGAAGTATTTTGATAAAAGAAATTATGTATTTTTGAACACTGGTTTATGATGTCTATATATTTTAGGGGATTTTCAATTATCTTTTATCTGGATTGACATTGTAATGGTCAGGCATTAAGGTTTGGGACAACCTAGCCATAAGGTTAACCTACCTCAAAAGGCATGAGGTCTGGTTTGATCAAGATGACCAGAGTTTTTGGTTTAAAGGAAGAAAATACACTTTGTAAAATCTGAAGCTTTCTTTGCAAATACATGTATAAAGACAAGATCAAATATTTAAGCAATTCACTTGTATTTTTGAGTAGCATTCTTAGTTCAGAAAGTTCAACACATCTGATATGCACACATACCACATAGACATCACTCATGCTTTATGACCATAAATTCTGGATTTCCTAAACCCAAAAGACCAACCCTTAAACTAGTACAAAACTGAGGTAACTCAAGGATTAGGGAATGGATTTGATTCAAGGAAACACAACAATATAATTGTGAAAGAATCACTTAATTGTTTGGGTCTTAAATATAAAAGAAGTTGGGGTAAAGATCACTCATGTTGAAAATGATAAATGTGTATATCATTTTCTTTCTAGATTTGATCAAATATCAAACAATTAAACTAAAATTATAATGGCTTGCTATATAATCTAAGATCACTTTGCTAAGTTAAACTAACAGGCAATCACCAAAAGAATGATCAAAATTACTGCGCATAAATCATATATGATTATGAGATTCACTCTCATGACCCAAATATCAAAACAAAGGAAAATGGGCTATGTACTGGTTGACTAGAAATTCAAATTCAATCAGGATGCACTCTTGCTTACCAACACTCTGATCCAAGCAAGAGGGTCACATACATCTTCACATGTATGTGAATATATTTATTAATGAACTGATATAAATATATTAGTAGAAAAATTAGGATCCTGGATAATTTAATAGAAAGGCTAAATGACTCTAGGAAATTTATTAATGTAAAAAAAATCCTAGTAAAAATTAGGTAAAATAAATAGGGTCATTTTAGCAGAGCACGAAGAGGAATACAGAGTGAAAGGGAGAATTAATTTTGGTTTTGAGAATGAAAGGTATTGGGAACAACAGATAAGAATTTTGGTTTTGAGAGTATTTGAGTACGATTTGGTCAGGAGTATTTAAAAAGTGGATAAGTAGGTTCGATCTTTTCAAATTAGCTCCCTTTTGAAACGTTTTCTCATTTACTTGATTGTCGGTTTTTTTAATATCTAGGTTTGGTTGAATAATTCTTGGGTTCGGTGTCGTTTTTGCTTGTGTTACTCAATATTAGTTGCTTTAGATGATTTTTTATTTATGTTAGGGATTGTATTATTATTTTTGATATGCTTTATATGTTTTGATTCTTATGATTCATTGATGTATATATTTACCATATGCTATGCTAATGTGATTGGTTGTGCATGCATATAGTCCACTCTAGGATGCTCGCTTATACGCTTCATATGTTATATCATCTCATTCATACAGGAGAGCCCAGATTTTAAATATTTGCATATATTAATTTCATATGTCATTTGCATACGTATTTGGATGTTGTGTTATTGGTTGCATTTCATATAGTACACAAGCACCACCGTAGGTGTGTGTGTGTATGCTAATTGAACACTACACCTATTAGATAAGTTTGATTCAAATTTCGTATGTTATGTATGGATGCTTGGTTTGATTAGCTTCTTTATTATATGGTTGATTGTTTGGATAAAAGGTTGTATGATTGACTTTGTATTCTTATGTATTTGTATGTTACATATTATGTTACATAATGTGAGAGAGAATGATACATTCTTTGTCCTATGAGAATTTTGGGGATTAAGTTCTTTCAAATGTATAGAATGTAATATCTCGAAAATTTAGTAAATATTTTAATTAAATATTAATATTATAATAATGTGAAAATAATTGAATTTAATGCATCAACAAAATAAAATTAAAATAAGGAAGGAAAAATGGTTCCAACTTTGGAATTAAATAATGAAATGATGTCATTGCGGCCGTCTCATTTTTCTAATTCGCGCAGTATTTTTCTTTGCCTCATTTGGAGTCCATATGAAGGAATTATGATCGAAATAGCATTGAGCTGATCGGGTGTCAAAACTTAGAGTTTTTAATTTAAAATGACAGTTACTTTCACTCCTTCCATTTAAACAGAAAAGACGTACTCATTTTTCAGCTTTTCAAAAACTTACGTCTACTTCATCCACTCTTTTCCTCTTTACATACAAATAATCAGATGATGATATCTCCCTCAATTCTTAATAAAATCACATGAAATAAACGGCATCACAAAGATAGCAAGGTGGACTACACAACTATATCAACTTGCAGATGAAAATATAAAGAATGCAGGCCCAATGTTTAAAATGTTTATTTACACTAATATAGCCTACATTTTAAGTAATTAAATTTGGATTTAGTTGAGATTTGGTAGGGAATTTGTTAAATACGGCAAGTAGAAACTAGGTTTACACTATATTCTAGTAATTTAGTGATTATACACTTAAATTGATGAAATAAATTCTGAAATTGGACTTAGAAACGTAAGGATTAGAACTAGGGATGTTCTTAGGCTACCGAAGGAGAAAACGAGGTGATTGGAGGTGAAACGATAGCGAGAAGCCAAATTTATCGCCTGGCGATTTCCAGAAAAGACACATACACTGATCCATCGTTTAGTGCAACTGAGGCACCGGTAGCCTATTTTTCAAGGCTAGGTTGAACACTTTAAATTCATGGATGGATTCCAATGCATTATAATGAATTCTTTTCCCTAAATGATGATAAGGTTAGCCTTAAGTATACAATGACGATCATTAGGGTTAGAGAACTGAAGAACATATATGAATTTATCGAGTTTAAATAGTCGATTCCCTTTTGGCTTCCATAAATGAACTACGTGAATGAGTAATTCAAACATGTGTCTAGGAAAAACCTAACAAAATTATCCTCCCAAGACTCTTGATTTGCATCTATAACTTTTTTAAGCGGCTCCATTTCCTTAGTGGACATACAACCCTTATCTTGGTCTTCATTTTCTCCTCCTCGAGCTTCTACCGGTTCACCACTTCTCAATCCACAACTGTTGAGATTCATGCTTTTGGTGATGAATCCGATCTAAGGTAGTTCTTCCTGAACTATTTTTTAATTTTCTCACTCTTGCGTATTATATTATAATGTTTATATGTTATTTTGATTTGTAACCCTGTTGATAGAATTATATGCATAAGTAAGTTCATGTGAGTTGTAATAATTGAGAACTGTTAGCCTTACTCACTGCTATTTACTACTTTCTATAGAAAAATGGTAATGATTCGTTCAACCTTACTTACTTTATATGTATGTATGTATGTATGTATGTATGTATGTATGTATGTAATGTGGGAATACAAGTTGGTAACACAAATGATGACCCAACAAATCTAAACCATTGTATTCGCAAGTGAATCAACACCTTATGTAAACACGTTGAGATCCAATAGTTAAGATATGTTGTATCGGATTTATGTTAGATTTTGTGTCCCAATACCGGTTCCATATATATGTATTTATATAGAGTGATAAAATATAAATATGTGTATGTTTTTATTGATAGATAAACTAGTAGTCAATATAAATCATTTTATTGTTTTAAAATTTCTAAAATGGGTTTAAAAATATTATTCCAAGTTTAAAAAAAACTTATGTGAACTTAAATTAAGTTATATGAATTTAAAATTGAATGAAAAAGGTTTAAATGAGTAATAATATAAAGTATAGAAGGGGAAATTCATTTTCTTGCTTAAATAAGCTAAAAGAGTTAGTAACCTACCTAAATATCCCACCACTACTTTATTTCAGCAAAGAAAACAATTGTACCTTTCATTTTACCTCCTTAAGCTCTAATAAAAAATCATGGCAGCTATTTGTAACGACATTTTAATAAACAATTAACTATTAACTAAATAACAAGATCGAAGATTTTAATTATCTAATTATGAAATTAAATAACCAAATTTGTGGAGTAAAATAAAGAAAATACTTGATGGACATCTATTTATTCATTTAGTGTCATTTGGATTAAAATAAGCAATGATTCTTCATAAGTATTTGGTATACATTTACTTATTATGTTGCAACTTAATTGAAACATATGGAATGAATTAAATTGGAGAAAGTTAAAGGGGCCAATGCATAACTCATTATGGAATAATGAAAATATCGTATCCCTTATTCTATTTACTCGTTATTTATAAAAAAAAGCTTTGAAAACTTGTTAATGGTGACGGCGGCCTAAGATAAAAAGAAGAACAAGAAGAGAAAAAGCTAAGGAAACTCATAAAGATTAAAGACCAAGATAATTAGAAGACTTGGGTGAGTAATATTGCACCCATTTTACCGTTTTCATAATTGTTGAATACGACTATGATTGATATGATAGTTTTCATATGTGTTAAGTGGTTATCAATGATAAGAAAAACGTTTTAATGAATATTTAAGGTTGAGATAGCTTTACTAGAGGATGTTTAGCTATGATTTCATACTTAATTTATTTCCGATTGACATAGGAATCTGATACGATGATCCAAATATATTTCAAGAGATGGGCTTTAATTTTTAAAACTTTCCATATAGATAATTTACTATAGGTTTTAAAGGAACCATGTATTTCAGAAAATATGAGAAATTTTTTAAGATAGAGAAGCACCTAGATATATATTCATAAATTTTACACGGTTTTATAAATAGATTCTCGACTTAAAATTTTACCTTTTTTAAAACATGAAACATGGTAGCCGAAAGCTTAACTTGATCCTTGAAAGCATAAAGTATGGGTACCGAGAATATTTTACCTATAAAATATATGTTAAGTAATAATGGGACATGATCTTACAAAAGTAGGGTAAAATGATATAAAGGGCACTAAATTTGATTGAAATTAGAGGCGGAATAAATCTGGAGGCGCACGTGTAAAAGAAAGTAATAAGGACATATAGATGTCAGGCTTTACTGCCTGTATCAAAACTGAAGTGGAAAAACGGGAGTGCAATTGCATAAAGACTGGATCGAAATCGAGGGCTAAAATGATCTAAGAAAAGACTAAGTAAAACCTTAAGTATAATAAACTAAGAACATAAAAAAGAAAGAGATGAAGGTGATTGCCGAGGGTGGAGGCGGTATCAGAAAGGAAATGCGCATATAAGAAGGCAATCAGATTGTTGGAAGACGATGGTGTTTGGTGAGACATAATAGGAGACTATTCTTTTAGACAGAACGAAACTTTGTTAATTGAAGATTTCCTAATACAGATCAAAGGTTAGTGATTGACTTAACTTATCAACTTTTAGTGGAAAGTTAATATTGAGACTTATTGACTTTCAAAGGAGAGTCAATATTGAGACTTGTTAAGATTCGATAAAGAGTTAGACCGAGATCTATTGGCTTTCGAAAGGGCATATCAATATAGAGACTTAAGGTGATCAAAACGGGTACTTAGAATTTGGAAGGTCTATTTAGGAAATTAAACAAAAGAGATGGTGTAAGACCATAAGTGACAATCAAATTTCCATATGCATTTATGCTTAATAACATAAGTATAAGGCCAAAAGGGCAACCAAAGGTCTATTTGTAACATTATATGGAAGTCAAAAAGTTAGGCAGAAATAGCAAACTAAATGAATAACCTAAAGATCGTAGTTAGAATGTTATAAGGAATGAGAGATACATATGAATAAAATAATTTGTATGACTATGAACTTTGTTGTGATGTTCAATGTCTTTGATATGTTTATGTTGAAAGGTGAAGAAAAAAACCATTTCGTGCTTTACCAACACGGTCTCACTATTTTTCGAGTTTAGAGTAATGTGTTACTCATACCAATTTTATGTTCGACCCCACGTTATTATTATTGTTTTCCCCATATACTCATGAGTATTCGTTTGAGTAGGCTGAGTTCATGGGAATAGACAAGTTTCTTTGGAAAGATAAACAAAGAACATCAAAGATGAAGTAGGAGACTTAGCTTATAATAATTTTTTTCTATTACGTTGTATATGTGTTCATGTTAGCATCTTCATATTTCAAGCATGACACTATTTTCTATGTTCTACTTATATTTTATCCCTGATGGGCACTATTTGGGTCATTGGAATTTTCAAAACGTAAAAATGAGTATATATGACATTAATTCATATGCTTATTTTACTTAAACTGTTGAATATATAACTGATCTCATTCTTTCATCGAAAGAGAATTCCAAGCTGATTGCAGCACATATGGGTTTCCATCTTTGCGTTTTCGAATGGGGATGTTACAGTTGGTACCATAGCTTAGGTTAGGAGACATTTAAGTAAAACGGAGTTAGAAGTAGTTATGTACTTGGTTGAAAACGAACACCTTAGGGCAAATAAACATACATATATTTAACATACTTGTATTTTGATATAGATATGTAGTATGGTATATGTACCCTTATATTATTGCCCTCACTCTCTTTACTTTCGTTTCTTATGACCCCACACTTATATAGATAGCAATAATAAAAATGAGAAGTGGATGCTTGATGTTAGGTGGTGCAAGAGCTAATGCAAGCTGAGGAATAGAGAGTGTGCAAATAAATGTCCAAAGAGGGGAAGCGACCTCGAATGTTAGGGTAGAGACGGGTGTGCAAATGCCACCTCTGGCTGGGGGAAATATAGACATGAATGTTCTTTTTCTGCAATTCATGGCGAACTTGGTGCTACAGCAAGTGCCACTGCAATCGATGGGACCAATGTAGCCAGTTAGGGATGATTTTACTAAGACGAATAAGGATTTTCAAATCCTAGGATGAGAGATGTTTGATGGGACGATTATTGGATGAAAGTAATTGAATGTGTGATCGGATTTGTTGACACTCGGAGCTTGCCGATGCCTAAAAAGTGAAGCTGGTATCAAGGTAGTTGAAAAGTTTAGCAAGTATCCGGTAGGATACTGTGAGGGCGGAGATTCCTAAGTAAAAAGTTATTTTGGAAAGATTTAAAGGAATATTTGTAGAAACGCTCATTCTTGAATCAGATTTGTCAACAATGTTCAAGGAATTTGTTGAGTTACAACAAGGGAGTATGACTATCCCTGAGTATGTGCAGAAGTTTAACACCCTGTCTAATTATGGGGATGACCTAATTAAAAAAATTAAGGAAGAAGGTGGAGCATTTAATTTGGGGTTGAGACCAAGGCTGAATGATAGGACGATGCCCATCGAGCACTTCCATTCAAAGAAGTGGTAGATTTGGCAAGATGATATGAGCTTATGTATGTCTTAAGGAGAAGTGTGAGACATAAGGCTCAAAGCGATATAAAGAAGAAGTTCACTCCATACCAAAAAGGAAAGAAGGGCCAGCAACAGAAAGGGAAGGTTTAAGGATGAGGAGTATAGAAGGTCATTTTTGAAGTCAATTGTTACAGCTATGGCCAGTCGAGGCATTATGCATCTAAGTATCCAAACCTGAAGGGAGTTGCTAAGGTCAAGTTGTAACAACCCGAATCCCAATGAGTCCGAATTTTTCGCAAAAATGCTAAAATCCAAGCCCACTGAAACCCGAGTTGGGTATCTGGTATCCTGCAAAATAGGCAAAGATAAATATATCAGAGCTCAGATAAATATCTCACAGCGAAACTGACTAAAATATAATAGTAAGTAAATACTCACCAATAAAATAACACTTTCTAAACAAGTGTCTCAAAGCTGGAAAGTCTCTGCCATCTACCTAACCTGTAGGATGTTATGAGAAGGGGGTCAGAACTAAAGTTCCGGTGAATGGACAAATTATACACTTCTAAGCTTAATTCTACATATACCGTTTTATTTCCATTTACTGTTATATTAGGTTTATTGGGTTTATAATACTCTCGTCTCAGTGCGTGAATCGTGCCCATCTACTCCCTAGTAAATTAAAACTTAATAACTGATATATATATATATAGCTATATGCCCCTTGACCGCATTGGTCCTAGATACTACCCATAGTACCTTCTGTATCCTCCTCGTAAAGGACTCCATTGTCTTGCTACTATGGCGTTCTGTGACTACATCTATAAAGGACTGCCTCATAAGGCCTGCAATACATATGTTCCATCGTCTACTATGAAAACGTAAAACTGCATCCGCACTAGTCTATACTAATGCTCGGACATCCACAATGTACCACCCACTGCGTACCATGAGGACTATATGTAATCGTTCTGTCTACTCCCTGAATCCCGCTTAACAAGGTCTACCTTGTACGGAACTCGGTCGGGGATTTTCTATTTTTGTAAAGGACTGCCATGTTAGGCCTACAAATCGGATATTCCATTTGGTCTGTCTCTTTTCTTATCGTGGCTATGGCCCCACACAGCCACCACTCAATTAATCGAAAGACCTCTAAAGACCTAAGTGGTTGTGCCCTACTGCAAACAATATAAACATCCAATTGGCTGCACCCCTCATCCAATGTCTCGATAGTGAAAGGTTCATTGGACTATTGGTTTAACTCTAGTCTTTCCCGAACTCGCTACTTGGTTTTGATGCTCGCTCGATATCCGCATGCGACTATCCTTTTGGGTTCTGCCCACTAAAACTTACATGCAAGTACTGGGACATATGAATATCCTGCTCCAAACATCAACTCCTTTTGACTGCCTACAATGGTCCTGCCATGCAAAAAGCAGTCAACGCGTACTCTTTTAATGGAACACCTACAGACCTGCCTCCGGTGGTGTGACGACCCGCCCTTCTCGACCCTCGAAAATCGACACAAAATACTCAACAGTATAATATGCCGACGATCGAACGCCGGAAAAGACAGATTGTAGAAGAATAAGAAAGTAGATAGAAGAAGAAAGAACCAACCAAATCAGAATCTCACAATCGCAGCGGATAAAATATAATATATAGAACAGAACTTTAGACAAATCAAAACTATATCTGTTTATATACAATACATCATCATCAGAGTATATCAATACAACCAACCATAATGAGATACATGACTAACAACAATCATAGCAGCGAAATATAAACAAGTACGAATAATACGCCTCGACTCCAGCTCCTCTTCTGCTCCATAGCAACCTATCCTGTAATATACTCGGTCTGACCCGAGCATTATAATAAAATAACACCCGAGTCAGTCTGGAATACCAGCGCATCATAAATACACCCAATTGATTATTAAAGTTTCAAAAATCCTTTGAAAACAAAAGCATCTCGTAAGACCACGCCACAAATAAACATGTCGGGTTTTTACCTTACGATAGCTAAACACTTTTTATAAAAATCCTCTGATATTATAATAGTGTCTATTTACAAATACTTATAAAATAGCCGAAATTGTTACATCTATTAAATTCCGGCATACTAGCCACAACGTGGGTAATACAAACAAAACTCGTACAAGGCACGTAGGGAGAATGGATTTCCAACGAATGACTAGGCACTGGGGTACCACCTGTCACAGTACGTGGCCTAGATCACAGTACCGAGGAGTACGCCCGCTCCCCTGCAACACAAAGCCGGAATCATCCCTTACTGGATAATTCCAAGTAAAATCACCCCACGGTTGTGATCAGCAACCGCACCACTAAGCCGAAATAAAAGGGACATCTAGACAGGGATGACCTTACTCTCAAGTGGGGGCTACCCACGAAGCCTTGCTGCATAACCCCTGATTTTCAGTCATTCCCGGTTGATGAGGCTTGAGGCTAAACGATACCTTTATAGAACATTTCACTTTGAATGCCCATCGTCCACCTGACGATGTCACGAAAGCATTCGTCCATACAAGTCCGTCCCGGGTCCGAACGGAACCGAAGGCACTACTCCTACTACATCCATTTTGGAAATATCCTCAGGATTAGTAGCGACTAGTCCTTGCACTTCACTGCTCCATCTTCGACTCCGAATTCGTTTTCGCGAAACGTACAAACCGGATCGAAGTGGTTTTCGAGTCTCCAGACCTAGAATCCCGGTATACGGAAACTCGATCCCGGTCTCTTCGAAACGATCAGCGTATTTGGCCAATATTGATAGTCGGTGATTTAACTATCAATTAATGTTCACAAACATCCATACACATCCATCACACAATAAATAATCTCCATATTATTTATTTGCCTCTAATATCTTTCGAAAATATATTTCACATTTTCAAAACTCGTTTGAAAACAATTTTCCAAACTCTTCCTTAAACTCGGTAAATCCCTTTACCGTTTATTCCCATCGGAAATAACCAAGTATAAAACAATTTGCATTAAAATAGTTAAAATACTTTATACTGAAATATACTTTAAGATATGAAAATTTCTTCTATTTATTTACTCAAAATACAATTTAGAATAGGTGAAGAAAAACTATTATTAAGATAGAAACTTGATTTAAAATAAGAGTTTTTGTTTAACTAATTCAAAATAGCGTTATAAGAAGAAAAATGCTAATTTCAATAACTTAAGTCAAAACCAAATTTTAAATAAATCCATTCGTAAAAATATTTACTAATATATTCTCAAATCATTACGATTTCTAAATTATTAGTTTGTTACTTTAAAAATAACAATGTCTTAAAAATACTCCTTAAACAAATTTTAAACTTAACTTTTTAAATTAAATAAAATCTTTAAAAACACTAACTTGGTTTTCCCAGGGAAACACTTTCCCATTTCAAAACATTTCAAAGTACTCTTTCATATAAATCCACTGATTTATTTCAAGTCAATTTATGATTTCAACATAAATTTCCAATTCCATACTTAACTATAACTTCCTCCGAAGTTAAATCACAATTTTCATTTCCGGAAATTCATTTTTAACTATAGTTTAAACATTTTGGTGAATTTTCAATGGAAGCCAAATTTCCAATTCACTTAATTAAATCCCAATGAAGAAACGATATTTAAAATATTCTATTAACACTTAAAATTGTACATTTAAATTCGGAAGCTTCATTTTAACATATTTTACTTTTCCGGATATCACTATTCATCATTAAAATAAACCGCTGTTATTTTACTCAAATTTATAACTTCATAGAATTCATTCCCAGAAAACTCATATTTCACATTTAACGATTGATAAATTTTCCAGAACATTTAAAAATCCCAATTTTTACCAATTTACATTTCCATTCCAAAAACAGAATTCAAATTTTAAATTCTTTTAAATTCTTATTTATCAATTTCTTTAATTACCCTTAAATCCCAATTTACTCATTTAATTAAATTCTGGATTTACAATTTATCCAACAATATCACATTCACAATTAAATGTCAGATTTATCAATCACAACACATAAACAGGCATCACTATCAATTATAAAATAATTGCTACAATTGTGAGGAATCCAGTTGGATCCCTCCGACCTGTTTCTCCCTGCATCCACAAATATTAGCACATCACAATATAAATATCAATCCAGACTGATAATAACAATTATATTCAGCCATTCACACAGATATTTAAATATCAATTTTTTATAATGTCTAGCATCCAGATGTGAGTGAGAATAACTCACCTTGAGATTCGGCGAGCGTTCGAAATTTTGAATTAAACCGGACGACGTCCGATTTAACCCAAATTTCTACTTGCCCGGAATGGCTCCGGATCTGCACCATCGCGTAGAGCATCTCTCTGCGATTCCGTCGCTACCAAATTCGTCGAATTCTGAACACGTATGAACGAGTTACGGTTTTATAAAGTTTGAAACGTAATTTAAAAACAATCTCCCTTTATTAATTTTTATACCAATCTCAGCCGTTCATCACGAAATCACGCCCGTTCCCACTTCCTTCTTCGTCTTCCACGCGAACATCTACAGACCACGAAACCCAAACACTCACGAACTAGGGTTCGTAACCGCGCCTCCCACATCGAGAACGACGACGATCCAACCACGCCACTACGAAGCCCATCCCCCACTCCCTCTTCGGCTGAAGCAGCGCCGAGCTCGGCCATCCCCAACTCACGAAAAACGTGCTCGAACTTCCAGCGAACGGCCCCAATTTCCACCTTCGTTCGATGACCATAGCTGCGATCCACCGTTGGATCTGAAGCTCTCTCCACCCTCTACGACTTTCCAGTTTGGAGTTTCTCGTATTATCGCTTGGATTGAGAGCAATTTGAAGGGAAACGAGGGACGTTTTCGGCCATAAACGAAATAGAGCGGCGGCTGAGTAAATATCTTAGGGTTAGGGTTCCTTAAACGTGAATATATACGTATAACGTATTATTTTAATATTAAATTTAATAATAATGAACATTTGCAAACGAACTCTAAATCTGACGTTCCAACCGGCGTTCCTAGGGTTTTTCCACGTTCCGGACACAATGGAACAGGTTTCGTAGGCTAATTTGATCGTATGCGCGAGATACGGAATTAAACGATCAATTTAAAATCAAATCGGTTTAATCGATTTCGATGCGTTTCGAGCCACCACGGTCAAACAACAACTCCGATCGCTACGAAAATTGAAATCCGATAATAACTAACTATTACGGATCCAATGGAACTGGTTTCGTCGAATTCCGAGACTATGCCCCGGAAGGCCATTTTACTCGTCTATTAAATCAGGCGATTTGTCAAAATTGACGAAAACGCGTAAAATTTCACCTTTAAAATTTTAATAACTTAACAATAAATCATATAAAATGTATAACCACATTTAAAATCAT
Source organism: Allium fistulosum (assembly GCA_030737815.1). Lineage (NCBI taxonomy): Eukaryota > Viridiplantae > Streptophyta > Magnoliopsida > Asparagales > Amaryllidaceae > Allium > Allium fistulosum. The sequence continues at coordinate 1,043,155,362 of CM060901.1, read as the reverse complement.
TCCGGCTCAATCCGGACTCAAAATCTGATTATTTGCATTTTAATAATCTTAAATTCATTTTTAAATTAATATAAAATCCCAAATAATAATTTATTCACTTTAAAATTCATCTAAAATTCCAACAATACTATTTATAACCAATTGAACTTAAAATACATTTAAACACCATTTTTATCACTATTTACATTCAGATTTACCCTTATCTCAATTCCGAATATTTAATTTATTATTTCCCCATTATTCAAATTCAACCAGGATTGCTATAATTAAAAATTATAGCTTATTTCATTGATTGAATCTGAATCTATTCATTTTAAAATAAATTAAGAATCCACATTAACATTTAAAACGAATTAAATGTTCGAATTCAATAGCTTAAAAATACGGGTTGTTACATTCTTCCCCCCTTACAAAAATTTCGTCCCCGAAATTTGCTAAGGTAGAAAATACTTCCCAACACATTTACTTACCCAATTCTCTTAGTTAAAAGCTTATATTCACTTTCCAAAATCCTTTAGCCCAATCCCATACTCAATTGCTACATTAATCCCAAAAGCTTTACTTTTAACGTTATTTCAAATTAACTTTCTAAGTTAATAAAAATTTTCCAAAATCTCAAAAATTTTCTAACTCCCAAAATTTCTGAAAAATTTTGGCGGAGTCTCCTTTGTACGGAGGAGCTTCTGCGATATCGCAGGATACACAAATATATATACATCGGCTCACATGGCCGGAAACTAAAATATATCACAATATATATCATTTTCCCAATTATATTTGCGTAGGCGTACCTCTTAAGCAAATTTTAATTGCAAGCGGCTAATATAACGCATATTCGCGCTCCAACTCTCTCGAACGCCTTCCGTACCTGTACTAAACTCAAACAACTTATCAGTTTCAAAGATGTGAGCATTTTAATAACATTTCCAATGTAAATGCAAGCCAAACATATCCATTTCATAACCAAACCAAGCAACTTCATCATTAACAATGTTAACCATATTTTATCAACAATTTAAAGGTTTCAATCACATTCGAATTACTTATTCAAGTCTACTTCATTTTATTTCATTTGAATGCTTTAAATTCAAGTTCACTACATACAATTCATATTTATTACAACCAATTCATTTCCACTTCAATATGATTACATATGCTTTTCTTACCTTTTAATTTTACTTACATTCCAAATTTGATTTACAATCAAATTTCATTTTGAACTTGGAACATTTGCATTTCAGTTATGATCCATTTCCATTCATATGCAAATCACTAAATAAAATTCCAATTCATTCCAATTACTTCAAAATCAATTCCATTTGCTGCCTTTAACCAATTCACTTGCATTCATTAACAAACTCTCTGAATTGGATTCCCATTCATATCAATTTATTCACAATTCAATTCCAATTGCTTTTAAACACTCAATTGCAAATACATGCAAATTTCCATGTCATTCAAGCAAAACAATTGCCACTTAAGCTTATAACCATTTAAAATTATTTCCAACTTGGATTCATATAAATTTTATTCCATTACAAGGTTCACAAACCAAATATTTTCTCTTTCCAATGTAATTGTTAAATTACATTTTCCTTACATCTTTATTTCCATTAACCAAATTCAAGTTTATATTAATATCATTCATTCCTGAGTTATTTACAACTCTTATATTTTTAACTCATCACATTAATTAATTTAAAACTCATTTCTCTTGCAAGTTACTTAAGTTCTTTCACAAAATTTCCATCATCTTCTTATATCAATTTTATTTTCATTTGATCCTCATTCAAATCAAATTTCAATTCCTTTACAACTTTAATGCTCTTTGTTTATTTATCCAATCCATGTACAAATTTATTTTATTAACAAAGAGACCATTTAAATTATTTCTCTCATTTGAATTTTATCTACAATTCAAACCATCACTATTATAAGCTAATTACATTATTCATCCTCACTCTCAACATTTATCATCAAAATTAAACCCCAATCCAAATCAGGCGTTTTATTTACCTTCACATTTTAATCAAACTATCAAAATTATATTCATTACCATACACAGTCCATTTAATTTAGCTTACACAAAATTCATTCCCAAACAATCATTTTGGATTTAGTTGAGTAAACATTTACTTCATTCATCATCACCTCAACTAAATTAAATTTCCATTAAACTAAATTCTTATCCCATTTTAATTCAAGGTTAACTAAATTATATATGCATTTTCAATTTAATTCCTTTCCAGAATTTATTCGAGTTCATCTAAATTTTATTTAGCCAACCTGAATTTAAACCATTTCCTTTACTACTTTAAATAAGAATTTAATTACACTCATTCTTATTCATAACACAACAGAAATTTTAATATTCAGCTTAATTCCATCTTAGTCGAAGTTAAACCAAATTCAATTTAATCTTAATTCTCCATATCCAAGTTCAACTTATTTACTAACTTCAGTTCACTTACCTCTTTTATATTTTATAATTTTTTTCACCTTACCTTGCATTCCATTTAAAAATTAAGTTCGAATTCACCATTCCATTTATTATTTCCATTTGTGATTATAATTCCATTTTACTTGAGTTAAAATCAAATCTTCCATTCTCAAGTTCTCCAACTTATTTACTTGTAAGTTTATATTGCTCATTTCAAACCAATCCACATTTTTATAATCACAATGTCAAATTTTAACACTTAATAACCTAAGAATATGAATTCATTTGCACAATCATAAGCATTTACATTTCACCTTTATATCAACTTCCCTTTAATTCCAATTCATTTAGACTTAATTCAATTTCAAATTCTCAATTTTACTTAACTTATCATAAGTTAAATCCAGATATATTCCATTCACCCTCATTTATTCAAAGTAAATTTACATTCCATATATACTCAATTCTTCTTTAAATCAACTTTCCTTTATAAGTTATATAGTTGAATCATTTCAACTTTCACATTTTTATTTTAAAATAGAATTTCCAGAATTCAATTTACCCGAATTTATTTCAAAGCCAATTTGAAATAAAAATCAACACATTTCCCTTTTGATATTCAAATCAAATACCAAATCCCAAACGATCTGCTTTTACTAAAAATTTTCCTTCTTGAAAATTTCTAAAATTACTTGTTTCTCAAACAAGTCCAAACAATGTCATAACCAACTATTTTGGTAGCAATCCATCACTTTAGAAACTCGAAAATGAATTCTAATGATGTGGCCAGCATCATCAGGATTATTTTCCAGCGACTGAAGTGAGTTCAATGCTTTCCACTTCCAAAATCCACCTCAAAACAATTTCTATTCAAAAATATTTCCCCAAAATATACTCCATTCTTACAAATGCTTTTGAAAACATTTCTAACATTTCCACAAAGTCAAACTCCCAAAACTTTGTTTAATTCCATTTGAAATCCCTTTCAAAATTTCCGGGGTCAAAATTCTGGTTTAAATCAAATTTTACTTGTACTTCTTCTTACTTAAACCATATTTAATTAATTCTGTTTGGGTATAAACCATTTTAATATTTTAATTCCTTATTGGCTTATAAATCATTTCAAATTTTAGATCATATTTTAATTTCTTATTTGATTATAGAAGAAACAACCAAACAAGCATCCAATACATATAATAATTTAGAAAACCATTTCTTTTATATCAAAATACAATTTTGGGTAAAATTATTTCATTTACCCACTTTAAAACAATACTATGTCGGTTTATCTTGTTTAAGAGTTTAGAAACCCCTATCGATACGGTTGTACTTCCCGCACCGACCAGAATTCATAAACACTCAACCGATAAGTCAACACAGTACCAAAAACAATTTTATATCCACTAACAAATACGCTCTCATAGCTATTATTACACTCAACTCATAATAGAGTACTATTGACTCTATTTAAAATGAGTAAATTTACCCACCAAAGCCTAGGTTGTCGCCAATCTAAGCTCTGATACCACGTGTGACGACCCGCCCTTCTCGACCCTCGAAAATCGACACAAAATACTCAACAGTATAATATGCCGACGATCGAACGCCGGAAAAGACAGATTGTAGAAGAATAAGAAAGTAGATAGAAGAAGAAAGAACCAACCAAATCAGAATCTCACAATCGCAGCGGATAAAATATAATATATAGAACAGAACTTTAGACAAATCAAAACTATATCTGTTTATATACAATACATCATCATCAGAGTATATCAATACAACCAACCATAATGAGATACATGACTAACAACAATCATAGCAGCGAAATATAAACAAGTACGAATAATACGCCTCGACTCCAGCTCCTCTTCTGCTCCATAGCAACCTATCCTGTAATATACTCGGTCTGACCCGAGCATTATAATAAAATAACACCCGAGTCAGTCTGGAATACCAGCGCATCATAAATACACCCAATTGATTATTAAAGTTTCAAAAATCCTTTGAAAACAAAAGCATCTCGTAAGACCACGCCACAAATAAACATGTCGGGTTTTTACCTTACGATAGCTAAACACTTTTTATAAAAATCCTCTGATATTATAATAGTGTCTATTTACAAATACTTATAAAATAGCCGAAATTGTTACATCTATTAAATTCCGGCATACTAGCCACAACGTGGGTAATACAAACAAAACTCGTACAAGGCACGTAGGGAGAATGGATTTCCAACGAATGACTAGGCACTGGGGTACCACCTGTCACAGTACGTGGCCTAGATCACAGTACCGAGGAGTACGCCCGCTCCCCTGCAACACAAAGCCGGAATCATCCCTTACTGGATAATTCCAAGTAAAATCACCCCACGGTTGTGATCAGCAACCGCACCACTAAGCCGAAATAAAAGGGACATCTAGACAGGGATGACCTTACTCTCAAGTGGGGGCTACCCACGAAGCCTTGCTGCATAACCCCTGATTTTCAGTCATTCCCGGTTGATGAGGCTTGAGGCTAAACGATACCTTTATAGAACATTTCACTTTGAATGCCCATCGTCCACCTGACGATGTCACGAAAGCATTCGTCCATACAAGTCCGTCCCGGGTCCGAACGGAACCGAAGGCACTACTCCTACTACATCCATTTTGGAAATATCCTCAGGATTAGTAGCGACTAGTCCTTGCACTTCACTGCTCCATCTTCGACTCCGAATTCGTTTTCGCGAAACGTACAAACCGGATCGAAGTGGTTTTCGAGTCTCCAGACCTAGAATCCCGGTATACGGAAACTCGATCCCGGTCTCTTCGAAACGATCAGCGTATTTGGCCAATATTGATAGTCGGTGATTTAACTATCAATTAATGTTCACAAACATCCATACACATCCATCACACAATAAATAATCTCCATATTATTTATTTGCCTCTAATATCTTTCGAAAATATATTTCACATTTTCAAAACTCGTTTGAAAACAATTTTCCAAACTCTTCCTTAAACTCGGTAAATCCCTTTACCGTTTATTCCCATCGGAAATAACCAAGTATAAAACAATTTGCATTAAAATAGTTAAAATACTTTATACTGAAATATACTTTAAGATATGAAAATTTCTTCTATTTATTTACTCAAAATACAATTTAGAATAGGTGAAGAAAAACTATTATTAAGATAGAAACTTGATTTAAAATAAGAGTTTTTGTTTAACTAATTCAAAATAGCGTTATAAGAAGAAAAATGCTAATTTCAATAACTTAAGTCAAAACCAAATTTTAAATAAATCCATTCGTAAAAATATTTACTAATATATTCTCAAATCATTACGATTTCTAAATTATTAGTTTGTTACTTTAAAAATAACAATGTCTTAAAAATACTCCTTAAACAAATTTTAAACTTAACTTTTTAAATTAAATAAAATCTTTAAAAACACTAACTTGGTTTTCCCAGGGAAACACTTTCCCATTTCAAAACATTTCAAAGTACTCTTTCATATAAATCCACTGATTTATTTCAAGTCAATTTATGATTTCAACATAAATTTCCAATTCCATACTTAACTATAACTTCCTCCGAAGTTAAATCACAATTTTCATTTCCGGAAATTCATTTTTAACTATAGTTTAAACATTTTGGTGAATTTTCAATGGAAGCCAAATTTCCAATTCACTTAATTAAATCCCAATGAAGAAACGATATTTAAAATATTCTATTAACACTTAAAATTGTACATTTAAATTCGGAAGCTTCATTTTAACATATTTTACTTTTCCGGATATCACTATTCATCATTAAAATAAACCGCTGTTATTTTACTCAAATTTATAACTTCATAGAATTCATTCCCAGAAAACTCATATTTCACATTTAACGATTGATAAATTTTCCAGAACATTTAAAAATCCCAATTTTTACCAATTTACATTTCCATTCCAAAAACAGAATTCAAATTTTAAATTCTTTTAAATTCTTATTTATCAATTTCTTTAATTACCCTTAAATCCCAATTTACTCATTTAATTAAATTCTGGATTTACAATTTATCCAACAATATCACATTCACAATTAAATGTCAGATTTATCAATCACAACACATAAACAGGCATCACTATCAATTATAAAATAATTGCTACAATTGTGAGGAATCCAGTTGGATCCCTCCGACCTGTTTCTCCCTGCATCCACAAATATTAGCACATCACAATATAAATATCAATCCAGACTGATAATAACAATTATATTCAGCCATCCACACAGATATTTAAATATCAATTTTTTATAATGTCTAGCATCCAGATGTGAGTGAGAATAACTCACCTTGAGATTCGGCGAGCGTTCGAAATTTTGAATTAAACCGGACGACGTCCGATTTAACCCAAATTTCTACTTGCCCGGAATGGCTCCGGATCTGCACCATCGCGTAGAGCATCTCTCTGCGATTCCGTCGCTACCAAATTCGTCGAATTCTGAACACGTATGAACGAGTTACGGTTTTATAAAGTTTGAAACGTAATTTAAAAACAATCTCCCTTTATTAATTTTTATACCAATCTCAGCCGTTCATCACGAAATCACGCCCGTTCCCACTTCCTTCTTCGTCTTCCACGCGAACATCTACAGACCACGAAACCCAAACACTCACGAACTAGGGTTCGTAACCGCGCCTCCCACATCGAGAACGACGACGATCCAACCACGCCACTACGAAGCCCATCCCCCACTCCCTCTTCGGCTGAAGCAGCGCCGAGCTCGGCCATCCCCAACTCACGAAAAACGTGCTCGAACTTCCAGCGAACGGCCCCAATTTCCACCTTCGTTCGATGACCATAGCTGCGATCCACCGTTGGATCTGAAGCTCTCTCCACCCTCTACGACTTTCCAGTTTGGAGTTTCTCGTATTATCGCTTGGATTGAGAGCAATTTGAAGGGAAACGAGGGACGTTTTCGGCCATAAACGAAATAGAGCGGCGGCTGAGTAAATATCTTAGGGTTAGGGTTCCTTAAACGTGAATATATACGTATAACGTATTATTTTAATATTAAATTTAATAATAATGAACATTTGCAAACGAACTCTAAATCTGACGTTCCAACCGGCGTTCCTAGGGTTTTTCCACGTTCCGGACACAATGGAACAGGTTTCGTAGGCTAATTTGATCGTATGCGCGAGATACGGAATTAAACGATCAATTTAAAATCAAATCGGTTTAATCGATTTTGATGCGTTTCGAGCCACCACGGTCAAACAACAACTCCGATCGCTACGAAAATTGAAATCCGATAATAACTAACTATTACGGATCCAATGGAACTGGTTTCGTCGAATTCCGAGACTATGCCCCGGAAGGCCATTTTACTCGTCTATTAAATCAGGCGATTTGTCAAAATTGACGAAAACGCGTAAAATTTCACCTTTAAAATTTTAATAACTTAACAATAAATCATATAAAATGTATAACCACATTTAAAATCATTCCGGCTCAATCCGGACTCAAAATCTGATTATTTGCATTTTAATAATCTTAAATTCATTTTTAAATTAATATAAAATCCCAAATAATAATTTATTCACTTTAAAATTCATCTAAAATTCCAACAATACTATTTATAACCAATTGAACTTAAAATACATTTAAACACCATTTTTATCACTATTTACATTCAGATTTACCCTTATCTCAATTCCGAATATTTAATTTATTATTTCCCCATTATTCAAATTCAACCAGGATTGCTATAATTAAAAATTATAGCTTATTTCATTGATTGAATCTGAATCTATTCATTTTAAAATAAATTAAGAATCCACATTAACATTTAAAACGAATTAAATGTTCGAATTCAATAGCTTAAAAATACGGGTTGTTACAGGTGGACTGCTCCATAATGCCTACCCCAGATGGCCATCCTAGAGTACCCTCACTCCCGTTGAAGTCTCATACTTCCTTCTAGCCTAAAATAACTAAGTTGGACGTGCTTCTTCTGTGCTGAAATGTGTGATAAACTGCTTCGTTAGGCTCTTCATCCTTTGGGCTGCTCCAAACGCATCTCACTCTTTTATTAGACCTTAAGTCTAATCTTTTATTTTGCATTTAGTTTACTTTTATTATTCTGTTGGCTACTTATTTACCCTAATTAGCATAATCTTGTCCCAGCCTCACAAACTATTGTGAGACCATCAGTTCCCGACTGAAAGGGAATGCTGTTGGTATGGGCCACTTCTATTATCTTGCTTATTAACTTAATGCAAGGTCTAAGTTTATTAAAATAAGCCTCTTCTGTTATTTCTGCTCCATTTGCTTATTAACTTAATTTAAGTCTTAAAATAAGTCCTTTTTGTTCTTTCTACTTAATTATAACCTATGTTATAATTTTACTTGCAATTGTCACTACTGTATTCTTTTATAATCTATATATCACAAATATAATTACAAGTGTCTCTTTTCAATTCTGGTCTGTCTTCTTTATTTATGATATTGAATTCTCTTTAATTCTCTTATATTATATGACAATCTTGGCTTGGGACTGCATTCTATTGTCACAATTTACTTATCATAATAACTGCTTTGCTTTTATTCTATTATTTTCTCAGTAAATGTATATCTAGGTACATTTATGTTAATTACTTCTAGTCTTGTCTAATAATCAACTTGATTTCTTCTTTACTTCCTTTAATTCTTCACTTTATTTTCTTATATTTTAGGAAGTAGTTCTATTCTATTTGGTTGGTTACAGAAACTGTGCTAAAAATCCATTTCCATGTTTTGATACTAAATAATGCTATAAACAATAATCCATAACCGCAAGATATTTCTTTTATTATTTCTTTACTTTTTGGATAGTGTGAAATACAGTAGTTTCTCTATTTTACACTAATTCCTTTTTCTTTCTTTTATTCTTGCAATTACGTTTATCGTTATCTTTTTAAATATTAAACTATAGAAATGTATTCTCTTTTCTAAACCAACCAATTAATCTATCACTAACTTCCCTATCAAGTTATTAAATTTTCCCTTTTAATTTATTTTTTCCCGTTTTTAGCATAATTTACTGCAAATTTCTATCTTTCTCGTTTTATTTCAGCTTTTCTTATTTTACATCTAATTTATGTAAATCTAGCGTTCTTCGATTTTAGTCTGTATTTGTGAATTCTTCTCTTTACTATTTTATTCGCGTAAAAAGGAATAAAAAGAAGCTAACATTTACAGGCTAAATTTCTACTTTAAAATAGATGTAAACAACTGTAAATTTCTTACTCTTGGGCTTACGCCTATCTCTAACTGTCAAGCCTAATATTAATTAAATATAAGCTCTCTTATACAATTTACAGTCTCAGCATAACTAATTAACATAATTAATTATTGAATAAAATTATTTAACGGGAATCTAACGATAATATATCATAAACGTAAAAGATATATAATTAAATCCACTCACCTGTCGTCCTTAGCTTTAAATCTCTATCTTCTAAAATTACTACACTGTTCTATAACTTCTCTCCTTTAATTTGTTGCAATTTCTCTATTTTGTTCACATATATTTTATTTGGATTCATTTGGTGAAGATTTGTGAGAAATAGGAGAAAAGAATGAAGAAAGAAGCCATTGTTTACTGTAAGAGAGGGATGAAGAAAGTGACGGCTGATGGAACAAATTACATTACGTTCTCTCTTATATAGATGCAACCCACCAATTATCTAATTAATCCTCTACTTAATTGATCCTTCAATTAATTTTTATGTGCAGCAATATACTGCCTATATGTACACATTCAAATCTAGGTCAACAATTATTTCTTTTCTTTATTAATTGATATTTTCTACTGATTACGTTACAATCCTAATTAATAGCCCTATTAATAGATTAACATGTCACCTCTATTAGTTAATTTCCTTAATTAGTATTTTACACATTGTAACATTTCATTAATTGGCATGTCAATTAATTTCACCATTCAATTAACATATATATTTAATATGCATATATATATTTTTTATCCAGATTTGAATTTGAACATTTATTTGTTACATTTATATGTAAACCTCTTTAAATTGAGGGATTTGATATATATACACACACGTTGTCTATTAATCCCCAATATTAATTCACATATTAATTAATTGCACTTTTTAGCTGATTCTGTTTACAATGTTAATCATTCCCCTTATTTTTTCCTCTTACATCTAATTCTCTTAATAATTTACATTCATTACAATCATAATAAATTTGTTACTACTTTTATAAATATCCTATGAATTAATTGCAAATGTTTATAATTGATAAAATTTCAATGTTTGCATATGTAATTGTTTCTGACGCTAAAACTTCAAACGGCTATAACTTCTCCGTTTGAAGTCCATTCAGAAAACATTGTATATGGAAGTTGATCAGAAAATTGTCACGAACACAATGGTATAAGTTTCATGGTTAAATTCCATAATTAGAAAAAAATTATTTTTCACTGTTTTCATAGTTATCAATTAAATTATTTTAATTTAACTGTCAATAAAATGTGGGGTGTTACACAAGTGCTTTAATTGTGATATGTCTGGCTATAAGAAAAAGGATTATCCAGAGTTGAAGCAGGCAAGGGTTTTTGCTTGGGAAGGAGCGTCAGTTGGACCATCAGCTAAGGAAAAGGGGAAAGGTGTGGTGCTAGGTGGTAATTCCAATTTCTTATTTTTTTCAATTAGCTAGAGTCCTATTTGATACTGGAGCAACATATTCTTTCATTGCGAAAGATGTAGCTGATAAATTATGAGTAGATGTTACCTATATAGTCACTTCTCTACATGTACTTAATCCTATCGGTGGTACACCACTCTCGGGTTAAGATGCACTAATATGGAATTTGTTATGTATGGAAACTTGTTTATCTGTGACCCAATGACTTTACAGGGGGTAACTTGGGTATGGATTGGTTAGTGTAGAATGACGCTAGAATTTACTATGTCAATAGAGTTATCGAGTGAGAACATAAGGGTGGAAAGGGGATCATGGTAACATTAGATATGACGAAGGAGAGGTATGGGATTTCGCTATGTGTGATGGAAGATCAAGAAGATGAGATTGATAGAATTTTGGTGGTTTGTGAGTTCGTAGATGTTTACGAACAAGTGATGGGATTACCGCTTAGAAGAGCGACTGTATTCCATATAAATTTCATACCAAGGGCACAACCTTTCAGTGGACCACCTAGCAAAATGTCGTCCAAGGAGACGGAAGAATTGAAGAAACAACTAGTGGAATAACATAAGAGTTTCATTAGGCCAAGCAGTTCATCGTGGGGAGCTTTCCACGGTATTCGTAAAGAAGTCAGATGGATTACTTCAGGTTAGTGGAGCTAGAGTATCCTCGTAGCTAGATTTGGCCAAGAGATTCCATTAACAAAATGTAGCTAAGCAAAGTTTCATTTGACCTGCGTTTAGAACAAAATATTGTCCATATGAATGGTGGTTTATGCCCATTGAACTAACCAAAGCTCCCACATCCTTTATGGATCTTATAAACAGATAGAGTTAGGGGTATGACCTAGGGGAAATTATGTGATTTGTTACATATATCTAACTTGTTGACCAATCTTGTTCGAAATAAAGGTATTTTCTTTCTATTATATACTTGATATAATGTGGTTATATTAATTAGTCGATTTAATTAAAAGTATATTTAATAGAAAATCCACATATGGTATAATTTGTAATAGTAGCTACAAAGTGGTGTAACCGTAAGTAATTTATCACAATGAAACAAATATATCATTTTGAATGTTCCTAGTCAAGATGTGTCAAGGCTGGATATCGATGTATTCGTTGAGACAAGAGTATGTAACGCTCTTCAAATGTTGGACAATGTATTACTCATGACTATTGGGGGTTCCAAAGGGTTATGTACTGATAGTTATTGGATAACTATGGAATGACTCACTAAATAGTTTTCTGTTGGTTAATATAACTCAGGTCGAGCAGAGAATATCGATGTGATTAATTTACACAGTTCTCTCGATTAGAGAATACCGTTGATCTTCAATGTGGAAGCTCTGCTTTGATTATAATTAAATTGTGGCATGGTGTCCATCGAATGACTATAGTTGGGTCGAGTGGAAGTATAGGAAGCGAAACACTATTCAAGTGAGGATTCGTCTCCTCGGTTATATGAGGTTAGTATCACAGTCAACTAAAGTTAACTCAAAGTCAAAGTCTCTGGCCAGAGCATTTCGGTTAATAATAATAACATTGAACCAAAGACTTTCTGTTTGGACTATAAAGTTGAATGTGGATGATATTGGAATTTTGAAAGTTACCAAATTCCATAGATCCAAAGTGATATAGTTTTGACGAAGAGAATTGGTGTAAATAATTGTCACTATTACGTACCGCTTATAATAAGTAAAATTGGATTTTTACCAAAATATGTGTAAGCGACAAATTCGGTCAGAATGTCACACCACCTGCTAAGTGACGTGGAAAGTTAATATTCGAATAGTTCGATATTAATCGTTGACTGAATTTACACCTATGAGTCGCAAAACCATAATGATGAATTCTTTGAAAAACCACATGATTTAATTAATTTATAAAATGTTGTAAATTGATTAAGTTAACTGATATTTGAGAAAAATTATTTATTATTTATTATTTATTTGATGTTTGGAAGTTTTTTGTAATTATTTTAATGCATTTATAAAAGTTATAACTGCGCACACTGATATACAATATCGATGTAATTTAAAGATAATTGCATGAAATGATTTATGAAAATTTTACGTCATTTGATGACATGATTTATGGAAATTTTATGTAATTTGATGACATGATTTGTGGAAATTTTATGTCATTTGATGACATATGTGTAAAGAAAGGATTGGAGAGAGAGAAACAATCAGGGAAGTTTTAATTAAAGAATGGGAAAAGTTTCATTCTTTCAAATGAAACATATTCTCTAATTCATTATGTACGTACAATTCATTTTTTCCTTTCCCATGTATTCTTTCTCTTTCTCTACTCCTAACTTTTCATGGAAGAAACAAAACAAAGAAAATGAATTTTCAAAATCTTTCAACTCCAAATAAAAAGATCAAATAAAATAAAACAAAAGTGGTTCATCCATCTCTTGCAAGGATAGGATGAGGATCTTGAAAATATGAGGAGATATCATCATTCAAGGTGTGATTTCTAGGCAACTTCCTAAGATGATTCAATCGGATCTAGAAGCATTCTTCGTTCAAGGTGCAAATCAAAGGCAACATCAACATGGTGTGTTTGAAGGATTGGGTACCAAGGTATGTCATTTTGTATATATAGATAGTGATTTTGCAATGTTTGATGGAAATTTAATTTCACCTTCATATTTTGTGTGATGTATTATTGTCTTGCTTAATTAAAAATTGTTTATGAAGATTGAAATTATTTGTTGAATGATATGAATGAGTTTTCATTTAACAGATCAAAGTTAATTTTGTTATGTTTTAAAACTACATTTAAGTGATCTATGCTTTTAAACATTCTAATTAAGTTGTAATTCTTTAGAACTAAATGTTTACATATTCGAATTGATTAGCTATTTTTTTTACTTTTTTAAATTGAAACTAAATCTATATATTTTAAAATACAATGTTTTATTTTAGTTCTATGTTTTAACATTTAATTTAAATTCCATTTCTTTAAATCTGGAAATTTACATTTTCACGTTGATTGATTGAATTATATTTAAAGTTAAAAATGAAATTTATATGGAATCAATACAGTGGTTCGTTTGTAGATCTATGTTTTAATCTTTCATAACAAAGTGTAATTTTAGTTTTGAATTTTAATAGATGTATGTATGTTTGCATGTATTACTTGTACTTTTTATTGCATTAGATATTTCATATGAATAAAACGAATTTTAACAGCAAATCAAAGTTTTGAAATTGACTGTAATAACTATCTAATTTATATTATTATAAAGCTTTGATTGGATTTACTTGTATGTGTTCATATAAAATTTATTTTTCTTTACATATATTTGTTATAATATGAAATCATTTCTCTTTTTTAATTAAGACAATAATGTATATATACAGTTCATTATTTACCTTCCATATTCTTACATTATGGTACCTATTGATTGTCATTAATATGTTGTATTAATTAAGTTTACTAAAAGAGAAAGTGCATCAATCACCCATGTCATCCCTTATTTATTTCCATTTCAATTCCTATGTAATAACCATTCAAATTGTTCTTGTTTATTTTATGTATACATATCAATGACCACTAACTATGCACACATCATGTATGTTGCACTTGCACAATATTTACTGTGAATATATTTACAATTCATGTCATATTTAGATTAGTCATTAATTTTATTTTAGTAATCAATTATTTAATTTAATTAAGAGAAGGAAATGAAAAGCTTCCTTCTTTGACTAAATTTATGATCCCTCATTAATTGAATAATTTAAAAGAAAGGAAATGAAAAGTTTCCTTCTCTAAATAAATTTGTGCCCCCTCATTAATTGAATAAGTTAAGAGAAAGGAAATAAAAATTTTCCTTCTCTTAATAAATTTATGCCCCCTCATTAATTGAATAATTTAAGAGAAAGGAAATGAAATATTTCATTCTCTAAATAAATTTGAAAAGTAAACGTTACAAACAAATTTGTATATAAGAGTGTATTTGATATACTCCAACTTTCATGCACATTAAATTAAAGCGAAACTTTATTTATGAAGTTAAATGAATTATTGTTTTTATTTAAAAGAAACTTAGAAGATTTCCAAATGAATTTAGATTTCATAGGCCCATTAAAGATCCAAAATGGTTAATATTTTTGAAAACTCATTTCTTCCGCTGCGGGCTGACCTAGTTCCTTCAAATGGTATAAGAACCAAATAGCCTATGCGGTCTAAATTAGTCATGTTAGGGCTAACTAATTAAGCTTGTGTACTTAGTACGGTGTCTAGAAAGGTGATGTCTAGGATTGGAATTGGGTAATCAAGTACCCGGTCCTACCTGGTTACCGGCCTGGCATGAAAGGTGATGTGAGCCCAAATATTGCCCCGAATAGAAAAGGCCCAATTTGAATTGGGCCTTTGGCTAATTTTCAAAATAGTTTTAAAAATTAGGAAATGATTTTAAATTCAAAAGTTAAATTTAAAATAAAAACATGTTTAGTATAAAAGGTTATAATAACATAAGTTTTCAAAATGTTTGAAAATGTAATGAAAAATTCAAAATGTTTGAAACGGTGTAAATATTAATTTTGAAATTTAAAATTATTAATAAGATTAATAATATAAATTAATTAAATGAATTAATTAATACTTATATCAATGTATTATATATGTTGATATATGTTGTGTTATTTTAAAGTGTTTAAGATAACATAAGCATACATGTATGTATATAAGATAAATTTTCTAAATTAATATAATTTAAATAATATTGTTCAATTAATAATGTAATTAAAGGTCAGTTATTTAACTAAAAATATGCATATATAAGATATATGTGTCTTACTACAAAGGATATAGTAGATATGTCCAGTATAAAAGTTGTATTGGAATACTAATTTAAAATTAATTAAATAAGATTTTGTTAATAAAATATCATACATAAGACTATCATATGAGTAATGTGAATTATAAAAGTTATATAACAACAAACTTATATGATATGAATGTATAAACTAAAAATGGAACATTAAAGAAACTCAAATAGACTTATGGAATAAATACTTACGTAAATGTATGTATAATGTGATTTCTGATGTGTCTAAAATCACGAGGGTATTTCATACGAAATAAATTATTTCATAAGTTGATAGCACTCAATATAATATATCGAAGATTATGAATCTTCAATATAATGTTATCCTCTACCGTATATATATTGATAAATTACTTGCACGCTCCTTAGTTGTTGAGAAAACTCAAGCAAGGGATGTTATATGTAGTATTATTAATATATTGAACAAATGAGTAAGATAACTATAGTATTTTTTAAGCAAACTCAAGGTACATATACTATACTTAGGCCATCACGATATGTTTGGTATGATTGAATAATCTCTTTTGATTTTTTGAGCAAACTCAAGGTCGAAATGAGATTAGGACAAGGAAAAATGAGTCAGGAGTTGTATGTGATACAACCGATAAGGAGTTATCTATTGTTTGTGGAGCTATGATTTGTTGAGCAAACTCAAGGTTAGAATACCAAGACAGACGAGTCCTAACACCCACTAGTAAAGTCAAAAGACTTTTTTTTTAACCTTAGGGTTTGGGGAAACATAAAAGACTAGTGGGGGCCTTATTAAAAAATGAAATAGTAACATTTAATTTTTCTAATATTGTAAGAACATATGCTAAATAGTGTTATAATTATCTATAATGATAAATTCTTGCATTTAATATGATTGATAAAATGTTTATCAATTAATATGTACAAACGAACTGAATTGAAAGTTGATAAATGGAAATATAATACCCCTATAAAATTCCTTTTGCATGTTGATGTTTCAACACCCATGCAAGAGCCTGATTTTACAACTACTGAATACATTCGTGGTTTGCTCACTTAAGCATTTATTTGGTCAAGACCATGTATTGCATTCTATGAGTTTCGAACTCTAAAAGCAATACAAGACTATGGATATTTGATCCATATACAATTGCATATAAATGTTATACGGTGAACGGTCTAAGTTTGTAATGTACAATATTTCGATGAAATTAGTTCATTCAAAAAACCAAATAAGCCTTAGTGCGAGATCGAGTATTCAATCCGATTGATTACAAAGGGGATCATATTGTGTTAATGTAACACAAGACCAAAAACTACAAGATAGATCTCAAAAGTCGATCGTTGAAATGTCATTTTGATCTGTTTACGTAAAGTGAAACATATTTGATGTTCTTAAATGTTAAGGATAATAGAATGCGCTTTTGTCAAGAGTTTGTTATGATATTGTAGTAAGGTTTTATTTTGAATAGTTTGACCATCTGAAAGGAAAATGAATGTATAAGAATAGGTGTAATTTAAGATATAGTTGGGATGAAGAGAATGAATAGTCACTTCTGCTTCATAGAGAAACATTAGAAATGGGAATTGTAATAATAATTGATAATTAATATTGGAATAAGAAATATGGTTTCTATTCCGAAATGTATTTTCATATAGAAAATTGTTTTCGATGAGATTTATTTCTTTGAGCTCAAGATATTTGATCAACGAACTCTCCACTGTAAATAGTTGCAGTGTATGAAATAAACAAATCGTATTAAGTGAGTGATGGACCTCCGAATTTAGTAAGCTATTATAGTAATGGTGAAAATAGTTGGAGCATGCCTTATAGCACTTATAAATTGCATCATAGTACGAAAATTGTTTTCGTAAAACTTACCATACATTATTTATGAAATAATGATTATTTTTCGGTATCGACTGCAAAAAACAGATATAGCTATATTTCAATATGAATATTCTTTGTGAAATAAAACTATAATGTGGTAATTTTTTGTATAACAAAAGTGATGCATTGGAAAATACAAAAGTATCTACTATTATTTAAAATTGTTTTGGAATTATAGACTAAGCCGTAGTTTTGAGAAATAATTTTATTGTATGATTTTGAATCATACGATACTTTTTAATTATATCTCAAACAATAAAGGGCTATGCAGCCATTTAGCGGGAGTATCATAAGAGTTGATAAACTCTTCAGACTAATACATATAGATGTATGCAATCGCAATTCTATAAATACCAAAACGGTTCCACGTACTTGTCATATTCACCGATGAGTTATCATCAACATGGACATGTGTATTTGATATACATGTAGTACGTCTATGGTAAACTTATAGAATATAAAATAGAAGTAAATAAAATAACATGCGATAGAAATGACTTGATCGAATGAGTGAGTATATTGAAGAATGTTCTGAACATACCTAAAATGAATAAAGATTCGATCTCAAAATTACTCCCCCATGTGATACATAATGATGCATCGATATGGAGTAATCGAACTTTGTTGGACAATGTATGATTAATTTTGGGTGAAGTTGAGTTAGTTTCTTTCTATAAGGTAATGTACTTAAGGGTAGTACACAAGGTTAATATTATTTCATCTGAATAACAGTTTACAAAATTTTACAAGATAATGGTTTATAAGAAACTCCAACATATCCTAAGCCAAGGAGTTGGCAGGTTGTGCAAGTTGAAAGATTACATGTAATAATTGTTCGTAAGGGATCTTGTATGAATCTCTCCAAAAGAGTTTTTAGAAGACTGTCATTGGATGACATATTTATGTTTTGAACACAAGTTTTGTAAACTAAAACCAAATCAGTTTTATAAATAAAGAAATTCATAAAACATTCATGAATACCTATTCTTCTACACTAGGAAACGATTCTTGTTTCAAGAAATACCAACTTCATTATGAAGAAATTTCTTTGTGGGATTACTAGTAGTAAAATGGAATTGGATTCGATCCATAGATAATACTGATTAGAAGAGATGAAATGAAATCAACTAACCTAAACGAACACAACGCATTAGACTGATAGAGTTTTCAGTTGATTAATATAACTAAGGTCAAGTAGAGAATATCAATGTGAGTAATTTACACAGTTCTCTCGACCTGAGAATACTGTTGATCTTCAATATGGAAGCACTGCTTTGATTATAGTTAAATCGTGGCACGACGTCCATCGAACAACTATAGTTGGGTCAAGTGGAAGCATTGGAAGTGAAACACTATTCAAGAGAGGATTCATCTCCTCAGTTATATGAGGTTAATATCACGGTCAACTGAAGTCAACTCAAAGTCAATGACTCGGGCCATAGCATTTCGGTTAATAATAATTGTTATTATTGAACCGAAGACTTTATGTTTGGACTATAAAGTTGAATGTGGATGATATTGGGATTTTGACCATTACAGAATTCCATAAATCCAAAGTGATATAGTTTTGATGAAGAGAATTGGTGCAAATAATTGTCACTATTAAGTACCGCTTATAATAAGTAAAATTGGATTTTACCAAAAGATGTGTAAGCGATAAATTTGGCCAAAATGTCACACCACCTGCTAAGTAACGTGGGAAGTTAATATTCAAATAGTTCGATATTAATCGCTGATTGAATTTACACCTATGAGTCACACAACCGTAATGATGAATTCTCTGAAAAACCACATGATTTAATTAATTTATAAAATGTTGTAAACTGATTAAATTAATTGATATTTGAGAAATATTAGTTATTAGTTATCTAATGTTTGGAAGTTTTTTGTAATTATTTTAATGCATTTATAATGTTATATTTGCGTGCATTGATATACGATATTGATCTAATTTAAAGATAATTGTATGAAATGATTTATGAAAATTTTACGTCATTTGATTAGGGAATTAATTAGGGAAGTTTTAATTAAAGAATGAGAAAAGTTTATTCTTTCAAATAAAATATATCCTCTAATTCATTCGGTACGTACAATTTCTTTTTTCCCTTCTCATTTATTCTTTCTCTTTCTCTACTCCTAACTTTTCATGGCAGAAACAAAATAAGGAAAATGAATTTCCAAAATCTTTTAACTCCAAATAAAAAGATCAAATAAAATAAAACAAATGTGTTTCATAATCTCTTACATGGGTAGGTTGTGGATCTTGAAGATCTGAGGAGATATCATCATTCAAGATGTGATTTCAAGGCAACATCCTAAGGTGATTCAATCGGATCTAGAAGCATTCTTCGTTCAAGGTGCAAGTCAAAAGACACATCAACAAGGTGTGTTTAAGGATTGGATAGCAAGGTATGTCATTTTCAATACATAGATAGTGATTTTGCAATGTTTGATGGAAACTTAATTTGACTTTCATAATTTGTATGATGTATTACTGTCTTGCTTAATTAAATTTTTTTATGAAGATTGAAATTATTTGTTGAATGATATGATTGAGTTTTCATTTGATAGATTAAAATTAAATTTATTTATATTTTAAAACTACATTTAAGTGTAGATCTATGTTTTTAAACATTCTAATTAAATTGTAATTCTTTAGATTTGAATGTTTACATATTCGAATTGATTAGCTGTTTTTCTTTACTTTGTTAAATTGAAACTAAATCTATATATTTTAAAATACAGTGTTTTAGTTTAGGTCTATGTTTTAACATTTAATTTAAATTCCATTTCTTTAAATCTAGAAATTTACATTTTCATGTTGATTGATTGAATTATATTTAAAGTTAAAAATGAAATTTGTATGGAATCAATACAATGTTTCAATTATAGATCTATGTTTTAATCTGTCATAACAAAGTGTAATTTTAGATTTGAATTTCAATACATGTACGTATGTATATTTGCATGTATTACTTGCACTTTTTATTGAATTAGATATTTATATATGAATAAAAGGAATTTTAACAGCAAATCAAAGTTTTGAAATTGACTGTAATAACTATCTAATTTATATTATTAGAAAGCTTTGATTGAATTCCATATATTCATATTTGGTTTACTTGTAAGTGTTCATATAAAATTTATTTTTCTTTACATATATTGTCATAGTATGAAATCATTTCTCTTTTTTAATTAAGATAATAACGTATACATATAATTTATTATTTACCTTTCATATTCTTATATTATGATACAAATTGATTGTCATTAATATGTTGCATTAATTAAGTTTACTAAAAGGGAAACTGCATCAATCACCCTTGTCATCCCTTATTTATTTCCATTTCAATTCCTATGTAATAACCATTCAAATTGTTCTTTTTTATTTTATGTATACATATCAATTACCACTGACTATGCACACTCCGTGTATGTTGCACTTGCACAATATTTACTATGAATATATTTACAATTCATGTCATATTTAGATTAGTCATTAATGTTATTTTATTAATCAATTATTTAATTTGATTAAGAGAAGGAAATGAAAAGCTTCCTTCTCTGACTAAATTTATGATCCCTCTTTAATTGAATAATTTAAGAGAAAGGAAATGAAAAGTTTCCTTCTCGAATAAATTTGTGCCCCATCATTAATTGAATAAGTTAAGAGAAAGGAAATGAAAAGTTTCCTTCTCCAAATAAATTTACGCTCCCTCATTAATTGAATAAGAGAAAGGAAATGAAATATTTCCTTCTCTAAATAAATTTAAAAAGTAAACGTTACACATAAGTTTGTATATAAGAGTGTATTTGATATACTCTAACTTACATGCACATTAAATTAAAATTAAACTTTATTTATGAAGCTAAAAACAATATTGATTTTATTTAAAAGAAACTTAAAAAAGTTCCAAATGAATTTAGACTTCATAGGCCTACTAAATATCCAAAATGGTTAAATTTTTTGAAATTCACCCATTTCTTCCGCTACGGGCTGACCCAGTTCCCTTATAAACCAGATCTTTCACGGTCAGTTGAATATATTTGTGTTGGTCTTCATTGATAATATTTTGATGTATTCTAAAGATGCGCAAGATCATAAAGTCCATCTTAGATTGGTGTTAGAGACCTTGAGACAACACATGTTGAAGGCAAAGTTTTCCAAGTGTTACTTTTGAAAATGGGAGGTTAAGTACCTAGCCATTTAGTTTTTGAGGAAGTACTATTGTGGAACCTTCAAAAGTTGAGGTTGCTAATAGTTGGAAGAGACCTGAGACTGTTACCAAGCTTCAAATTTTCGTAGGATTGGCAGGGTACTATCGAAGATTCATTAAGAATTTCTTAAGGATGGCGGCACCAATGACCAGACTAAACAGAAAGAATGAGAGGTATGTTTGGATGAAGGAGTGTAAGGCATTGTTCTAAGAAATGAAGCTTTAGTTAACAAACACTCCAGTTTTGGTTATTCGCGAGGGGAATAAAGACATGATTGTTTCTACAAATGCATCGGTTTTGGGCCCCGGAGCAGTATTAAAGCAAAGGGGCTGAGTGATTTTTTTGCATCTAGATAGATGTGGCCCATTAAAATGCGTATCCAATGGATGACAGGGAGTTAGTGGTTGTTGTCTTCATACTAAAGATTTGGATACGTTACCTTTGGAGAGAGAGGTTTAAGCTGTTTGCTGACCATAAGTCTTTGAAATATTTGTTCTCTCAAAAGGAGTTTAACATCAGACATTAAAGGTGGTTAGAATTTTTGACTCCTTATGACTTCAGAATCGAGTATACCTCAGAGAAAGAAAATAAAGTTGTTGATGCCTTTAGCCGAAGATAGTGAAGTTGTGTTTTGGATATGATAGAAGAGTGGAACGTTTTGGAGATATTAGATACTTGCAATATTCACTTTCATTTGAATGCTAGTTCAAGTAGAATTTCTGGGACACCAGCATGCTTGGAAGTTCGCCCAACTCTCATGGTAAGTATTGCTGAGAAACAATTAGAAGACCCATCTTATGCCAAAAGGATCAGGTGCTTAAAAGATGGTGCTAAGACTAATGAGTTAATAAGTTTTGGAGTTGACGAGAGTGGTTGACTTTGGAATAAGGGAAGGTTATATGTTCTAGATGCTAGAGACCTACAGAGATTGGTTTTGGACGAATTCCATCATTTGAAGTTTGCTATTCACCCAGGAAGTACTAAGATGAGCTTCACTAGGAAGGATTGATGAGAGATATTGGAGAATGTATGTAAAGAAGTTTCACAAGCCAGCATGTTAGGGTCAAACTTCAAAAACTAAGTTGATTTTTCTAGCCTTTGGAAGTTTTAGTTTGGAAGTGGGACTCGGTTTCTATGAATTTTATAGATGGATTGCTAAGGTCAAGGATTGGGAAAGAGAGTATATGGGTCATATTAGATAGATTGACTAAGAGCGGAAATTTTATCCCTATGAAATCTATAATAACGACAACAATATGTTGAGATTTATGTGAAGACTATAGTGAAACTATGTGGAGTTCCAAGCACTATAGTTAGTGACTGATACTTGTTGTTTGCAATGATTTTTGGCAAAACATATAGATAGCTTTAGGTTCGGAGTTGTGCATGACTACACCTTTCCATCCTTAGACAGATGGATAAACCGATAGAATCAACCGAGTGCTTGAGGATTTGTTGCAAGCATGTGCATTAGACTTTGGTGGATCTTGGAAAGATGACTTACACTTATATAATTTTCATACAATAATCATTACCAATCCAGTATTGGAATTGCACATTTTATGGAGTTGTATGGAAGTCCTTGTCAGTCATTAGTATGTTGGTGTGAGATGAGAGATAGACTCGTGTTGGGACCAAAATTTGTAAGAGAAGCTTCAAAAAATGTTGAAATAATTTGGCTAAAGATGAAAGAAGCTGTTAACGCTAAAAAGTGAACGCTAACACCCAATGTGTGTAATAGAATTGTGAAAGCACCACCCGTTGGTATGGGAACAGAATATAAGCTGAAAATAGCAGAAAAGCAGTAAATGAACAACAGATTTATAGTGGTTCGGCCCGTAATTGAGCCTACGTCCACTTTATAGTCTTTTATTGTTGATTCGGTTACAATTCGATACAAATCACTTGTCAAATACAATGCAACTTGATCACACAACAATCTCGACTACTAGCTCGAACTTCGGTGATGAATCTTGCTAAATCCGTGTCGGATGAATGAAGTCCTTCACGAAGCTTGTTGTAGTGCCTTGAGTGTTGGAAGATCTTTACTTGTTGAATGAGTTGTGAGTGCAGCAGAGTATGGACGCTTGAAGAAATGATTTGCCAAAAGTCCCTCTCAAGTTGGAAGTGGTGGGGTATTTATAGGAGCAGCTCTGGATTCTGGGCAGAGAAAATGCTAAGTCCTAAGTCGTGGAAGACTTAAGGTAAGTCGGTGGCGAGTTAAGGGACTGGGCAAGTGTTAAGTCGTGGAAGACTTAAGGTAAGTCGGTGACGAGTTAAGGGACTGGGCAAGTGTTAAGTCGTGGCCGACTTATCAGATAAAGGTAGTATAGGCATGGGCTCTGGACTTTAACCTCATAGCTTTTAGGTCGTGGACGACTTAAGCCAAGTCATGAGTTCCTTAAGTCGTAGGTTCTTTAAGTCGTAACATCTTCTTGAGTCGTGTAGACCTTAACTCGCTGAGTCGTTAAGTCGGAACCCCCTTTTAACTCTTTAAGTTGTAGATAGCTTAACTCGTTGAGTCGTTTGGACCATGAGTCGTAGGCTGTGAAGCTCTTAAGTCGTACACCCACTAAGTAGTAAACTGTTAAGTCGTGGCCTGTTGAGTCGTAGACTGTCAGGTCGTTTACTTCTTAAGTCTTTAGGAACTGGAGCTATAGGTCATCGATGACTTAAGCTAAGTCGTAACCCATTAGGTCGGAACCTTCTTAAGTCGTAGTCTTTAGGTCGCAGCATTGCTAAGTCGCGAAGTCTTTAGGTCGCGACATTGCTAGGTCGCGAAGTCTTTAGGTCGCAACACTGCTAGGTCGCGAAGTCTTTAGGTCGCAACACTGCTAGGTCGCGAAGTTACCTTCAGTAGTTAGGTCGTAGACTCTCTTAGGTCGTAGCTCCCTAACCCGGTAGGTCGTAAGTCGTTCAAGCCGTAGATCCTCTTTCAGCGGTTAAGTCGTAAGTCGTCGAGTCCTCTTAGGTTTTAGGCTTTTTAACTCGTTGGCTTCTTATAAGTCGTGGCATAATCTGAGTCGTTCATTTCTTAACTCGTAGGTCGTTGCTAAAAGGGAGTTAACATTTGCCCCTCGAAGTACACGCCTTAAGCCGTAAGTCGTGTGCTTCGATTTCCTTAGCTCGCTTCTTGATGAGTGCGCTAGATCGCGACCGACTTAAAATGAGTCGTAGGTCACGAACGACTTAGTATAAGTCGTAAGTCGGATGTGTCGATTCACCTTTCACTGTCCTAGGGTATAAATAGGTTAGGTCGTTCCTTCTTCTCCTTCACCTGTTTCATTCCGTCATTTGCAAGCATTCAAGTTCTTCTCAGACAAACTCAATTACTCGATCGCCAGACATCTTCAATTTCGTATTGCGTAAGTGATCCCATTCTCTGATCAATCCTCGGCTATCACCGAACTATGAATTTCGCTTACCTTATGCCTTGCTTCACGATTTTTGTTTCAATTGATCGCCGAGGAAATCGAAATGGTTCGATTTGGCTTTCGGTGATTTGCGAGAAGAAGGGGAAGAGTTTCAGTGCATTAGGTTTGCTGATTCGTGATCTTAGAAGGGATGAAGAGGCCATTATCGGGTTGGAGAATTATGAGGAATGGGATTCTTAGTAGAGGAAAGAATTTGAGGAGAGGAACTGATACTTTGGTTTGAGTAGGAGATAGCTCGAGATCCCCTGAGAACGACCTAACACTTTCTCAGCTTGGATCGCGCGCGACTTAACTCTTCTGGTTGCTTACTGCAGCATTAGGTTTAGGTCGTTGCCGAGCTAGGACAAGACTTTTCCTTTTGTGTGGCTTACGGCCTAAAAAGTTAACGACCTATCTTGTTGTAGTTTCTTATGGATCGTTGACGAGTTAGCACTTAAATCCTTAACTTGCGAGCACATCTGAATGACTAGGTTGTGGATGAGATAACCCATAATTCGTAACTCGCGAACTCATCCGAACGACTTAATAACTTAAACTCCATTGCTTCGAATTCTTGGACTTGAATGATCTGACTTAAGAGAACATGCCTTGAACACCTTGACTCACACAATACGACCTAAAATCCCCGACCTATGATAGGTCGTTTAACGACTTAAGACTTAGAGGAACTTGCACAGAAGTTGGCTGGATTCTTGAATTTGAACTGTGTTGTGTTTCCTTTCACACTGTCTTGACTTTAATGCTGATAACCTGCTTAATACAACATTCGCAGAATACTGGGATGAATATACTGCCACTGACCGCCCACATCGAATGACAGATTAGTTGATAAAGAAAAAATTAAATTAAATGAACTGTATGAGTGTGATGCTATACAATAACCAATTCAAGTGAAGTATTAAAGCAAAATCGTAATGGTAAACTAAAACTGATTTGTCTGCATTAACACTGCACTTGAGCATTAACAAGTTCTGAAATCTCGTAATCGACTGATTGTCAGTTAGTTTAATTCCAGTTATACTTGCTTTTTCTTGTTTTCGTTAGTTTTGCACAGCACTTCACACTTTTAGGAAACGTGCACCTTCACTTTTGAACATTCAGCTGATTGTGTAGAATGGCATCTCATCAAGAAGACTTGGAACCAGCTGGAGAAGCTTTTCCAATTGCTACCCCGTTGAATGATCCCCCGGAAAGGACTCCTACCACTCTGAGTCATAAAGTTTTCCGTCAACTATGCACCCAGTTTGGCATTGCTGAATCCGACGCTTTGCTCCCTGGAGTAAATGACACTGCTGATAGGCCGCCCCACGGCTTTGCCGCATTGAACCGCCAAATGTGCTTGAGTGGAGCGATTCCCCCGTTTAATGACTGTCTTCGAGAACTTCTCCTTCGATTATCTATCTCCCCTTTTCAACTACACCCTAATGGCTATGCCATCCTACTGGGACTGTGTGTGTGCTTTTTAGGAGAACGCTGGACCGTTTTCCCAGTTTTGTAGAAATTTGCTTCCTATGCTCATTTGCAAAGAACAAAGACCATCCCTCTATCACAGTTGTAAGGAGTGCCAGGAACCGTAAACTGATTATTGGTCTTCCCGAAAGCGTTCCTGGGTTTCTGAGCCAGTTTTTCTTTGTCCGTTGTCCCCCAGGATTTTACGCCATTTGGAGAGTGGGAAGTACGATTATCTATCTTTTCCCTGTGTTTTCTAAATTCTTCGAAGTCCAAATTGTCAAGTGTTAACTTCTTTTTCTACTGTTTCAGCGCTCCCTCCCCCCTCTAGGGAACCTCGTCACAAAACTACCTTCGAGAGGCTTATGGCCGTGCCGGTTGAGGAGAGGAGTGTTCAATTTCTATTGAAAGATGAGTTCCTCCATGAATTTGGACTCTTACATCCTTCCCGCTCCACTCAGTCACATGAAGTCCCTGATTCTCCAACTGAGGAGTCAGATGCCCCCGTTTCTGCTAAAGAACCTTCACCGAAAGAACTTACCGTTGAGACTTCATTGGTAAAGTGTTCTACTCTTACCGACATTGCGGGGTCGTCCAGTAAGTTAGCACTTGCCCCGGTTATTGAAGAGGAGGAAAATCTTCACATTCTTGAAAAGACGGCTGAGGTGGAAGTTGAAAAAGATAATTCTCCCATGCATCATGGCGATGATACTTTTGACAGTCTGAGCGACATCATGATAACCTCTCAGGAGCTCTTTAAAGATGATGCCTCTAAAGCGATCTCTTCTGTCATCGAAGCAACTTCTTCTTTGCAACAAACCACAACGCCTTCTATACAAGCCGTCACCATTCCCACACAAAAAAGTGGTTTGTAGTTTGACGCGCATAGCCCACACGCCACACACACTTAGGATTTTGGCACTTATATGCACTTAGCTCCTTTAATTTGAAAATTTCTAAGACTTGCCTTTCTTTTTCAATTTCAGGTTCTACAATGGGGCGAAGTGGCTCTTACTTTGACAAATTCCAGCGTCACGGAAGCCGCGATGCTTATGACTTTAGGAGTTATATCGGCGCTCCGAAGGAAACTGATGAGGAAAGGGCTGCCAGAAAGGCTCACGAAAGGCGAGCTCATGAAGAACGTCGTCGGAGAGAAGATGAAGAGCACTATGGGAGCAGAGACGAGCGACGTGACTCTTCCCGCAAAAGCGACGATCCTTATAAGAGGAAATCTTACGACGATAAGGGGAAGAGTCATACTTCCGATGATTCCAGCAAACGGATCAGACTTGGTGAGAAAGACACGTCTAAAATCTCGGAAAAGACTACCGCTTCTATTCCTCCTAATACATCGTCCGGTTCTCCTACCCTTAAGGAGTCTGACATTCAGGCAATTATTAATAGGCCTCAGTATCAAGCCGGGGACGGGCCTCCCACACTTCAGAGCCGATTTCCAAATTGGTGTCTAAGAGGAGTCCGTTTTGACTTAGATTTGGTTCCCATTGATAAGCAGGCGATGCTGAGAAATGTCGATGCTGTCAAGCTTGATATTGAAAGAATGTCTGGATGGCAGAAGCTGGTCGATGAACTTCAAAGGGTCAACCATATGAACCTTGAGGCGATGATGACCATGGAGAACGATAAATCAGAATGGGACAAATGGCGTAAGCAGCATGATGCGGAGATGAAAAGCATTAGTGATGGTTATGGGAAGCTCGAAGCTGAAGTTGAAAGACTCAAAAATGAGCTTGCCACTTCTTCCACATCTTATTCTCAAAAAGAAGAAATGCTTCAAAAACAAGTTCGAGACGCCCATGCTGCTCAGCGAGATACTGAAGTAAAACTTGAAGCAGAACAGCATGTTACTAGAAAATATCGTGATGACGCTGCTCAACTTCAGGAGAAAATCAGCTCTCGAGACTTAGAAATTTCTAGGCTGCAATCCCAGTTATTAAAAGCTGAAAGAGAGCGTGATGAAGCTCTCTCTGGTAAGGCTGCGGCTGAAGAATCCCAAAAGGCAACCAAAGCCACCATTGACGCGACTTTATTCGACTTTTATATGCATTGCGTCCTGGGGCGTGGGAGCCTTTCATTTTTGGGACCAGAATATGAAGTCACCTTAGCGGAAGTATGGGAGGCAATCATCGACTTGTTTGGCGGTGCCGGTTATGCTGAAGCAGATCTTCAAGCTACCTACTTAGGTGAGAGCGACCGCGCTGCCCTTGCCAAAGGAAAAGAGCAGCTTATCCGAGTGCGGGCCGAGGCGACGGGAGAGAAGCTTCCTGAGAGAGAAATACCTCCTATTGCTCCTGCTTATACTTCGGCTTTAGCTTACGCGGATATTACTGGCTCTAGTTCTCATTCCACGCCTCCCGCTAAAGTTGACAAAGAAACTGTAACCACTCCTACAGAGGAAGAGGCAATGAAGGACTTCCAGGCTCGGGAATTTGAGATTGATCTCGCTAAACCGGCTTCTCCAGGTAACTTTGACGAGACAAATTTAGTGAATCGCTTATTCGACTTAACCGAGTTCGACGAACCTCTTACTTATCACTTAAGCTTTGACGATTCACGGTCTTCTTTTTTCTCGGAGAATACTGATTTTGATTTCTTTTATTATGCAGCAGACGTGCCGGAAACTGCACCAATTCTTCCTTCTTCAGCTGTCGTTCCTCCTCCTTCTCAAGTTACTCCTCTTCCAGCTTCTCAACCAGGTTCACAGGAAGAACCGATAGCAGCCCTTCAAGGTTTGGACGAACCACCTGCTTCCGAGGAACAGAAAGCAGAAGATCTGGAAGATAGCGAGAAGACCACGGAGCAGTCTTTTGACTACGACACAAAACTTTCTACATTTCTTACTCCGGGGAGTGAGTCTTCTTCCAAGAAGAAGGGGAAACATGTGGTTTCGAAGAAAGGAAAGAAGAGTTCTTCTGTTGCTGAAGATGAAGCAGAAGTCGATCCGGCTGAGTCTCTTTCTCCTTCTTCTCCGATACGGCCTTCGAAACTAATTACCAGGCCGGGTAAAGGCTCCAAGGGTGGGAAGAAGGAGAAATGAGTTTGATTTTGACTTTTCTGCTTTTTGCGTGTGTTGACCGTAGATTGTGCGGATACCGGTCTCCGCTCCTTTTTGTAATCTGCACAATGTAAAAAGTTTCCATAGTATTGAATGAAATAGCTATTTTACTTGTACAAATTCTTGCGTATGTGAGAATGCATCTGTTTCTCTTTTTTGGTGTAGAATAAACGATTCCTTTTACTTGTACAAACTTTTTGTCTGTGTTTGGGAATACATTTATTATTCCACCTCTATTTTTTTGTGATATTGCAATGAACTTGTGGCATGTTGCTTTTATTAATACAATTAAATTATATAGTGTTGCCCCCATACCGCAAGTGCATTGCAATATTTCTAGCTTCTTCAAGACTGATATTCTTACTTCAGAGAATAACTACTTCACTTTTAAGGGAAGAATCATTCTGCTTTTAATAGAGTATATCTCGTCTTCAGAGAAGTTTTTACTTTCTCTTTCTTCCTGAAGAACACTTTGACTTTTGGGAATGATCACTTTTATTTGTTTAAAAGTGAATTTTCCTGCACAGTGAAATGAGCTTCTGAAGAAGGTTTTGATTTTGTGCCCCAGTAAAGGGTTTATTTTTGGTACTTCAAGCAAGGTGAAGTACGCCTCTGAAGAGGTCTTTTGGTTTCTGAAGAGAAGCGATTTTGGTCTCCAAAGAGAAGCAATTTTAGTCTCCGAAGAGAAGCAATTTTGGTCTCCGAAGATAAGCAATTTTGGTCTCCGAAGAGAAGCAATTTTGGTCTCCGAAGAGAAGCAATTTTGGTCTCCGAAGAGAATCAATTTTGGTCTCCGAAGAGAAGCAATTTTGGTCTCCGAAGAGAAGCAATTTTGGCATTTTAGCTCTGGTGAAGTGGGTCTCCGAAGAGAAGCATTTTGCACTTCTACACGGGTGAAATGTGCCTCCGAAAAGGGCTTTTTAGCATTTCATCACTGGTGAAGTGGGTCTCCGAAGAGAAGCATTTTGCACTTCTACACGGGTGAAATGTGCCTCCGAAAAGGGCTTTTGCCTCCGAAGAGGTCTTGAAATTGCCTGGAAGTTACTTTCTCATGGTTGAGTGGATCCACGGGGCGGACGCAAGTTGCTTGATTGGATGTTCGTTTGCACAAACGATCGCAATCAATTAACAAGGGCCCTGTTCCTTCAGCTTGGGAAGGTGCCCCTCCGGTGGTTCCACCAATCTTGTTATTGAGAGAAGCACTTTCATTTATTGGCGTGCCTCGTTAGAGGGCTTTGTTGACCTTTGGGAAGGAGCATCGGTTGGTTGGTGTGCCAGGAAGGTTGCTTCTCAGGGGCGAGTAGATCCACGGGACGGACGCAAGCTGCCTGATCGGATGCATCACGATCAGTTAGCAAGGGCCCTGTTCCTTCTGCTTGGGAAGGTATCCCTTCGGTGGTTCTACCGGCCCTTTTATTGAGGAGCAAAATTCCTTTTGGTTGCTTCCGTGCTTGCTTGGCCATGTTCTCCCACCATCTGCCCATTAGCGATCTTTTATTATCATTTCCAAGCGTATCTTCGTTCCTTTTGTACGTAAATTGCCTTATCCGAAGAAGTGGACTTCACTGTTGAATAACTTCATGGGACAAACGCGAGTTACCTAGCTGGATGTCTGTTCATATTGACAATCACAACTGGTTAACGAAGGCTTGCCCCAGTGAAGTTGCCAACTTTTTATGTGAGGTTCTTCTTGTATAGGATTTGAATATGGAATTTTTTGTTGCTTGGTATTTGCTTTAATAAATGATTTGTAAGGCTTGCTTAGCTTTGCGATGGGTGAGCTTTGCTTTAATGACCTGCAATATTAGATTGACATTTTAGCAATACATTTAGAGTATTTACACATCGAAATATAACAGGCATTTTATAATAGAAAACACAGAATGTATAGTTTTTCATTATTCAGTCACGCTGATTTCTCAGCGGTTTACAATGCAGAAGTTACACATCCATCATTATTATTTTTTTACAAATTTAAGCAACGTTGTTAAGCAAAAAATGGATGCTAGTGATTGTTGTTTCTGAATCTCCAAGCTAGATTTCCATTTGTGCTTGATTCATAGCTTTTGGATTTTTACGCCAGAGAAAGTGAGAGATGCCCCAGCCGCAGTTTTGTGGGTAATTAGTAGTCGTCCCAACTTCTGCCTACTAGGTATGGACCTCCTATGACAACATTAATGACAAGCTTTTCTGAATCTTGCACTGCAGTGTTGTTGAGAGAATCGGATTGATGGGTAGGACGTCGTTGATCCCGAGTGGATGAGGTTGGATCGACTCCGCTTCTCTTAACGTACTGTTGGAGTTTACCCTGCTCCAGCAATTCTTCAATCACATTCTTTAATTGGCGACATTGGTCAGTGTCATGGCCAGGTTGATTGTGAAATTGGCAGAATTTTCCATTACGCTTTGCACCTCTCGTCATCTCAGGTGGCTTAGGATACTTGACAACGTCCTTTGTTGCAAAAAAGATATTTCTTGGTGTATCAGTTAAAGGAGTATAATCCGAAGGATTAAAGCGGCGAGGTTTCTTTTCATTTCCCTGGCTCTTTCCTCCTTCATTCTCCCTTTTCTGACTTTCAGATTCTCTTTTATTAGATGGGACATTGTTATTATTAGTTTGGGCAACAACCACTTTCGATGTCGTAGAAAGACTTTCGAGGCGAATGAACTCGTCGGCTTTTTTATAAAAAATTTCAAGTGAGTTCGGTTCCTTCATCTTTAGCCATATTCCAAATTTACTCGATTTATCAATGGCTCGCATCAAATAAGTCAGGATCATGCGTGGTTCTGCATTTTCTACTTCGGCTAAAGCTATATTGAAACGGCTCAAGAAAGATTTGATTGATTCTCCGGGCGCTTGTTCCAGGTTAGACAGTGACATTATATCCTTAGCTTTTGAAGCATACAATCTGAACTGTTCTTTGAACTTTTGCATTAAGTCGGAGAACTTATCTACAGACCGTACTGGAAGCTTCGTGAACCAAAGTAAAGCCACACCTTCCAGGTATACTGGAAAGTATCGACACTTGATCTCGTCTGATGCTCTTGCACCGGTCATATGCCAATCGTATTTGTATAGGAAATGATTAGGGTCACTGGTTCCCCTATAGGCTTGGATAGTAGGAGGTGCAAATTTCCTTGGAAACTCCGCTCTCAGGATCCTTTCAGTAAACGGAGTTCTGCTTGGCGCGAATCCCCAGTCAGCCTCATCCTCTTCCCTTTGCATGCTCTCTTTCATGATGCGGCCAACCATTTCAGACAGGTACTCTTTATTATTCAAAGACACCTTCGGGCAAGCATCAGTTCTTCCCTCGGAAGTTTGCCCGGGCATATGTTCATGACAAGTTGGTTGTGGCATAGAACCATCAGCTTGGAAAGGTGGCATTTTAGGAAGAGTAGTTTGATGGTTTTCTGGTTGACGATTTGCCCCGAGCAGAGCAGTTAATCTATCCATCATCAAAGCGTTTTGGGTTTCAATCTGTTGGTACAATCCAGAAACTGCGTCATCTAATTCAGCCCTGGTGACTCCAATGGTAGGAGTTGCTTGGTCTGCGGTTGGGGAGGCGGAAGTCCCTTCGTGAGCATTTCTGGATCTGACAGGTCTACCTCTTCTTCCAGGAACCATTATTTCGGATCTGGTTTTTAAGAGAGGTTCTTTTTATGAATCTTTTCGAAGCAACGGTGGATGATCGGCTGAGTTGGGTTCTCAGTGAAAGCACAAAAATGTTAACGCTAAAAAGTGAGCGCTAACACCCGGTGTGTGTAATAGAATTGTGAAAGCACCACCCGTTGGTACGGGAATAGAATATAAGCTGAAAATAGCAGAAAAGCAGTAAATGAACAACAGATTTATAGTGGTTCGGCCCGTAATTGAGCCTACGTCCACTTTATAGTCTTTTATTGCTGATTCGGTTACAATTCGATACAAATCACTTGTCAAATACAATGCAACTTGATCACACAACAATCTCGACTACTAGCTCGAACTTCGGTGATGAATCTTGCTAAATCCGTGTCGAATGAATGAAGTCCTTCACGAAGCTTGTTGTAGTGCCTTGAGTGTTGGAAGATCTTTACTTGTTGAATGAGTTGTGAGTGCAGCAGAGTATGGACGCTTGAAGAAATGATTTGCCAAAAGTCCCTCTCAAGTTGGAAGTGGTGGGGTATTTATAGGAGCAGCTCTGGATTTTGGGCAGAGAAAATGCTAAGTCCTAAGTCGTGGAAGACTTAAGGTAAGTCGGTGACGAGTTAAGGGACTGGGCAAGTGTTAAGTCGTGGAAGACTTAAGGTAAGTCGGTGACGAGTTAAGGGACTGGGCAAGTGTTAAGTCGTGGCCGACTTATCAGATAAAGGTAGTATAGGCATGGGCTCTGGACTTTAACCTCATAGCTTTTAAGTCGTGGACGACTTAAGCCAAGTCATGAGTTCCTTAAGTCGTAGGTTCTTTAAGTCGTAACATCTTTTTGAGTCGTGTAGACCTTAACTCGCTGAGTCGTTAAGTCGGAACCCCCTTTTAACTCTTTAAGTTGTAGATAGCTTAACTCGTTGAGTCGTTTGGACCATGAGTCGTAGGCTGTGAAGCTCTTAAGTCGTACACCCACTAAGTCGTAAACTGTTAAGTCGTGGCCTGTTGAGTCGTAGACTGTCAGGTCGTTTACTTCTTAAGTCTTTAGGAACTGGAGCTATAGGTCATCGACGACTTAAGCTAAGTCGTAACCCATTAGGTCGGAACCTTCTTAAGTCATAGTCTTTAGGTCGCAGCATTGCTAAGTCGCGAAGTCTTTAGGTCGCGACATTGCTAGGTCGCGAAGTCTTTAGGTCGCAACACTGCTAGGTCGCGAAGTCTTTAGGTCGCAACACTGCTAGGTCGCGAAGTTACCTTCAGTAGTTAGGTCGTAGACTCTCTTAGGTCGTAGCTCCCTAACCCGGTAGGTCGTAAGTCGTTCAAGCCGTAGATCCTCTTTCAGCAGTTAAGTCGTAAGTCGTCGAGTCCTCTTAGGTTTTAGGCTTTTTAACTCGTTGGCTTCTTATAAGTCGTGGCATAATCTGAGTCGTTCATTTCTTAACTCGTAGGTCGTTGCTAAAAGGGAGTTAACAGAAGCACCATCGATAAAAAAGAGTTACACCAATAGGAAGTGAAAGGATTCAAAGTTTGATCTAGGGGATCATGTGTTTGTTAAAGTTTCGCCAATAAGAGGCACTATAAGGTTTGAAAAGCTGGAAAGTAGGCATCAAAATATGTTGGCCCATTTCTGATATTAGAGAGGATCAGTAAAGTAGCCTAAAAGGCTAAAGTACCCAATGCTTTTGCTGGGTCCTTGATGTGTTTCATGTATTACATTTAAGGATGTGTATCTGGGATCATAATATTGTTGTAAGTATAAGAGCTATGGAAGATATGGTCTTTGAACCAAACATGACTTATGTTTATAAGCACATTCAGATAGTAGACTGAGATGTAAAGAAGCTTCCAAATAAGATAGTTAGGCTTTTACCGATTCAGTGGAGTGAGGGCTATAATGATTGTACTTGGGAAACCTAAGATAAAGTCAGGACGACTTATCATGAGTTGTTTGCTTGGACTTAGCAAGCATGTTTGCTTTGTTCTTTTATGGACCATATATACATACATATATATATTATGGTTAATTTTGTTATGTGTTAGTGGATGCACTAGTACATTTTGTTTGAGACACGTAGGCAGAAAACTTATGTATTTATGCTAAAGTGGGCATGAGGAAGTTTAGAATCACTATTGTATCTTATTTGAATTTCAAAGTCAAAATCTCTATAAGTGGGGAACCTGTAATGACTCATGTTTTAATAAAAAATTACCGAAGAATTAATTATGAGATTAAAAGTTTGATGATCTAATTATGAAATTAAATAAGAAAATTTGTGGAGTAAAATAAAGAATCCTTAGGGGCCATTTATTTATTTGTTTATTGCCATTTGGATTAAAATAAGTGATGATTCATCATGATAAGTATTTGCGTGTATATTTACTTATTATGTTGCAGCTTAATAAAAACTTAATGGAATAAATTAAATGAGAGAAGTTTAAGGGGCCAACGGCCTAACTCATTATGGCATAATGAAAATAACATACCTTTTATTCTATTCATTTATTATCTACAAAACAAAAACAAAAGCTTTGAGCACTCATTAATGGTGGTGGTGGCCTAAGAGAAAAAGGATAAGAAGAAAAAGAAGAGCAAAGGCTAAGGAAACTTATAGATATTAAAGACCAAACTAATTAGATGACATATGTGAGTAAAATCACACCCATTTTACCATTTTCATAATTGCCTAATACAAATATTGGTTTGGTATGATGGTTTTCATATGTATTAAGTATTTATAAGTGATAAGGAAAATGTTTTAATGGATATTATAGTTGAAATAGCCTTATTAGAGAATTTTTTTATGATTCCTTATTTTATTGACTTCCGAATGACATGAGAATTTAATATGATGATCTAAATATATTTCTGGAGATCGATTTTAATTTTAACAATTTTCCCACATATAAATACTTTATTATAGATTTTGAAGGAACCATGTATTTTAGAAAATATGATAAAATCATCAAAATAGAGAAGCACTTGGAAATATATTTATTAATTTTCCATGATTTTATATGTAGATTCTCAACTTAAAATTATACCTTACCAAAACATAAAACATAGTTGTCGAAAGCTTAACTCGGTCCTCGAAAGCATAAGGTGTGGGTACCAAAACTATTTATACATATAAAATATGTGGTTAGTGATAAGGGGATAGGGTCCTATCATGTAAAATGATATAAAGGACAATGACACTAACTGAAAGTGGAGTCCGAATAAATCTGAGGGCGACACATGTAAAGGAAAGCGGTAGGCGCATATAGGTGTCGGGCTTTATTGTCAATGTCAAAGCTGAAGTGGAAAAACAGGAGTGCAATTGCTGAAAGATGGGACTGAAACCGAGGGCTAAAACAAAATAAGAAAAGACTAAGTAAAGTCTTAAGTATAATAAACTAAGAAAATGCAAAAGAAAGAACCAAGGGTGATTGCCAATGGTAGAGGCAGTAGCCGAATGCAAATGGTTGGGCAATATATGAAGGCGATAATGATTGTTGGAAGACGAAAGGGTTTAATGAGACAACGCATGGAGACTATGCACGAGATAAAATGAAACTTGGTTAAGTGGAGCTTCCCTAATAGGATCAAAGGGTATCAATCATAGAAACTTATTAACTTTGGATGGAAAGTTAATATAGAGACTAATTGACTTCTAGAGAAGAGTCAATTTTGAGACATGTTAACATTCAATAAAGGTTTAGACCGAGACCTATTTACTTTTGGAGAGGCAAGTCAATATTGATACTTAAGGTGGCCAAAAGGGGTACTTGGTATTTGGAAAGTTTGGCATGAGGCCATAAGTGGCATCTGAAAGCCTATTCATGGCACTAAACGAAAGTTCCGAGGTAAGGCCATAAGTGGCATCCAAAAGTCTATTCACAACACTAAATGAAACCTTCAAGGTAAGGCTATAAGTGGCGTTCGAAGGTCTATTCACAACACTAAATGAAAGCTTCGGTATGAAGTCGTAAGTGGCATTCGAAAGTCTATTTGCAATACTAAACGAAAGCTTCAATTTAAGGTCATAAGTGGAATCCAAAAGTATATTCATGACACTAAACGAAATAGATGATGTAAGGCCATAGGTGGCAGCTAGATATTCGTATATATATTTATGTTTAATAATATAGGTGTAAGACCAAAGAGGCAACGGAAGGTATTCATGACATTACATGAAAGTCAAAAAATCAGGTAGAAATGACAAATTAAAATATAGAGATCTTGTTTGGATGTTATAAGTAAATGAGAGACACATATGAATGCAACACTGTGTATTACTTTCAATTTTGTTATGATGTTCACTATCTTTGATATGTTTATGTTGAATAACGAGGGGAAATCTCATTTCGTGCTTTAACACATACTCTCATTATATGTCGTGTTCAGAGTAATGTATTACTCATACCAAGCCGTATGTCTGACCCATGTTTTATTATTCTTTCCCCATAAACTTAGGGGTACTCGTTTGAGTAGGCTGAGTTTATGAGAATAGTCAACTTTGGAAAGGCAAACAAGAAACACCAAAGACGAAGTAAGAGACTTAGCTAATAGTAAAAATTATTTTGTATCTCGCCATATAAGTGTTCGTGGCCGCATCGTCATATGTCAGGCATGACACTTATCTATGTTTTACTTATATTTTATCCTTATGTGGGCATAGTTTGAGATATTGGAACGGTTAGAATGTATAATTGATTATTACGACATAAGTTTAGTTGCTCTACTTACTTAAACTATTAAACATATAACAAATCTCATTCTATCACTAAAAGATAATTTCAAGGTGACTACGACACATCGGGGTTTCATTTTTTGACTTTGGAATGAGGGATGTTACACATTTTCTAATCTACCCCAAAATTCCTATTTTCAAGCCTAATACTAATGAAAAGTATGATAAACCAAGAAGGTTTTCTCCAAACCACCTCGTAACTCCTTATCAATCATTTGTTGCATCAAAATAGGATAATTAAGTGCATTCGATTTCAGGTTAGTAAGCAAGGTGATGCATTGGTGAGCAAGGGAGCATAGATTTGTGAAATTAAGCTAAATAGCTTGTTAAAAGTGAGTGTAACTTTTCTCCCTTGCCTTTCATGCTTCATTAATGGATTGATTATGACGCTATGAAAGTTTGATGCCTAGTTATAGTTGTTTGTGATGATTCATTAAAGATATTGCTTCTGTATTTTCTAGTTACTATGAAAATATTTTTTCCCCGTCCTTACGGTTCACTGTAAAATCTGAAATCTCCTATATACAAAGGAGACTTTGTCCGTTTGTATAATTATGTTATGACACTATTATTTGTTGTACGCGTGTTGAAATTTGATTGAAATAAAAGTTGTTTTTCATCGTAATAGACATCGAAATAGGTTAAAGAAAGCTAGGTTGAAGGGAGTACGAGAGCATGAAGCAATCACTCCAGGAAACTCACAGACTGTCAATGATTATGTGATAATCGATTGATCGATTGTTGATAAAGGTTGACCGATTATCATGTAATCGTTCCACTGAATGTTGAATTCTTGGAGATTTTTGTGTGACGACCCACCTTTTTAGACGATTCAAGTCGACAATAAGCCACACATTACTAACTCAAACCATACAAAAAGGGCAAATTATCAGTGGGGTTTAATAAGAAAATCAGATAAAAGAAGAAAAACAAAACATAGACTCTCGTAGCGGAATGACAAAATATAATAATCAAATATACAGTTCATGTAGTTGTTCTACAATATACATTTGATTTCAATTTTTACAACATAATCAGAGTACAATCAACACTCGATTCATAACTAAAAGTTCTTATGTAAGTTAAATCAATAACAAGTAAATATGAATGTAATAGCTTCAGAGATGTTTATGGGATTTTCCATCTTCTATCCAATGTACAACGTGAGTGTAATAACTTAAGAGATGTTACGGGATTTTCCATCTCCTAAGGATCCGTCAAACTATCTATATATATAGTAAGGTACGCTATATATGTAATGTCTATAAATAAAATAAATATTAAAATAGTGTTAAGGCTTTACATTAACCCCCCTTAACACATTTTTAAGCATTGTTCTACAGTTTGCCTTAGTAGCACAACCAGTAACGTCGGTAGCCAAGGAGGCGCCGTGATAGGCCAATACTAAAATAAAATCGTAGTGGTTGCGTATAAGGATAATAGTATAACCAGGCATGTGAGGCAATGCCCAAGGTAAGATTCTACCAATTTACCCTTTCTGCCTGGTCATAACACATCGCTGCAACGACTGCCGACCGAGTCCATCACCCTCAAAATCAAATTAAGTTGCACCGATCGAGTCAAAATCAATATAGTAATATGAAGTGGTGATGGCCCCTAAAGGTAGCTAACCCCTTGGCCAAACAGAGGCTCCTGTTTTAGTCATTTCAAATTGACACTAGTGTCGGGGTCATCCATCATCGTTCTCTTTCTTCATTTCAGTAAACGTCACCAATTAAACCTCTACATTCTGGATAACATCCACCGCGTACACGGTTATTAAAGTGGTTCTGGTAGAATAACAGTGCGTAGGCCATTCATCCGGCCCCAGTCTCATTAACAACCAAACGTCATTTTACACACCGGTTGGATCATTTAAATTTCAAGAACAAGTCATACTTCATATCAAAATATCAAATTTGCTTCAAAATCATTTCGATTTTAAAATAGGTCATGCCTTCAAAACATTCGTATTTAAATCAATGATTTAAATCTAAATAGTTCCCCTTTAAAACAGTTTGAATATTGAGAATGGTTTGAATAATTAAAATAGTTTGAATATTGAAAATAGTTTGGATAATCAAAATAGAATTAATATTGAAAAATAGTTTGGAATAATTAAAATAGTTTAAAGATTGGAAATAGTTTTGAATATAAAATAGTTTTAATATTAAATAGTTTGGGTAATTAAAATAGTTTATATATTAAAATAATTTGGTTATTAAAATAGTTTATATTAAAACTGTTTCTTTCTTTCACAACAATGAACTCATGTTCCAAATCACAACAAAATCAAATTTTCGACTTCCAATTCGAGTCAACTTAATAATCAAATTTTAATTTAAATCATCCTTAATTCAAACGATTTCAAACTTTACTTCAAATTCAATTTAACCGATTCTATCCAAAGGCCAAAAGTTTCAATTCACATTCTTATTTTGAAACAATTTAGTTTAAATCCATTTCATGTCCAAACTTGGAAATACTAATTTAAACCATTTTAATTAAAGTAAATTCAAAGTTTAAATTAAAATTTAAACCTTTAAAATAATTCACTTCTAATAAATTCAAATCATATCTTAATTTCCACTTTAAGATTCCAAATTTAATCCTTAAACAATTTCATTTAAACAGTTTCAATTTCAACATTTCAAATCTCGAATTAGAAAATAATTTAATTCGTATAAACCAATTTTTTTATAAAAAACAATATCATTTAAACCAATTCCAATACAAGATTTTTGAAACCATTTAATTTAACTAAATCCGGTGTCCGTATATAATATTCTATCCTATGGCCAAGTGATTAGTTATTTTAATTTTAATTACATGGACGGATATATATCATTTCAACCCATATTTAAATGACATAGGTATATATCATTTCAACCTATTTCTTAGTTCATTTCAATAATACAAATGACAATTTATATAATGTCAAGTAATAAATAGGGTAATAACAAGGATATATCCAAATAAATAAATGACCATACATCTGACATCAATCAATAGACATCCAATAACAATAAACATCTAATCAACCAACACATCACAACGATTACTAATTATCAATTGTCGGTGTTTAACTAGCAATTAAATTCAATATTAAATTAAATGTCAATTCGATTCAATATAAAATTCAAATTAATTAAAATGTTAATTTAAACTACCAAACATCAACCAATAAAATTTTATCACTTCATGATTTCAATTTAACTAACATCAGAAAACTTAGTATTGCATGAGTGGGT
Source organism: Allium fistulosum (assembly GCA_030737815.1). Classification (NCBI taxonomy): domain Eukaryota; kingdom Viridiplantae; phylum Streptophyta; class Magnoliopsida; order Asparagales; family Amaryllidaceae; genus Allium; species Allium fistulosum. The sequence goes on along the minus strand of CM060901.1, from coordinate 1,043,113,747 downwards.
TAAATCACCCACCATTTGATTTAAGCCCATTAAAAATCCAACAAAAGCCCAAAATCACAATAGTCTTCAAAATCAACCAAACAAGTTTCATATTGTCCGGAATTTCGATACGAGTCCAAAGGAAGAAACTACACGTCAATTGGAGTTTGTATGCAAAAGTTATTCTTGTTAAAAATTTTAAATTTTAAAATTAAATTAAATAAACAAAGGGAAATATTGTAAACTACCAAATCAATCCAAAACCCTATCGCTCAACACAGCACGCTCAAACTCAAAAGCCGCCACCTTACTCCACGGACGCCGTCGCCATACGACCGCCAGACCCAGATCTGACAACGCCGCCTTGAAGCCCCACTCTGGCCGCGCCTCTTGGATGCCATGCGACACGCCATGTCACCAGAAAACGCCGCCGCCGACTTCATTCATCGATCCCGGCGAACTCAAGCCCCATTGACATGATCAGACTCCATGGATTGAAGCTGCGCCTCCTCCTCTACACGCCAGTGCCAATTGGTCGTAAATCCACCGTTAAATCCAAACCCTAAAATGAACGGCCGAGACTTCTTCACCAATTTCTGATCAAACAGTGACTCGTTTGCAAAAACGAACTGTAGATGCTGATTCATTCGTCGAGAGCTTCGCGACGATATATTATATGATAGGGTTTGAGCAGTTTGAATTTTTTTGAAATTGATTTAAAATCGGTAATTAGGGTTTTAGGATATTCACATAGGAAGGAGCAAGTTAGATCTGAAAGTACGTACAGAAAAATAGAATAAAAGGCTGCTAGAGTTTCATAACATCATATATATACAAAAATGGAACAGAATTAGATGGAACAAATATCGATTGGGCCAAACCGATAACAAAGGCCCGAAAACCCATTTCGTTCCCGAAACGGAAATAGGTCATCCTATATGTCGATATATAGGCTTTCAATATTTTAAACTAAATGAAACTAATTTAAAACCCTAATTCTACCGTATATAGAATTGGCTTTAAAATCAAATTATATTTATTTTTTACGCGTTACTTAAACGAATTATTATTAAACTGATTTAATCACTTTTAAATTCTAAATTAAAAGTTTCATATCATCGTTCTTGATTAAACCGGAATTTAATAATCTTTTGAAAAAAAAAATTTCCCATGTTAGACCAAAGATTTAAGTATTAAATTAATTTCCACATTTAAATTACAACAGTAATAAACCCTAGTTCATTACATTCTAATTTCCACCAAATTCTTTTATTTTGATTTAAATGTTCTTTATATTAAATCAACAATTCTCTTATGTAATTTATTTACCATAAGTTTCCATTTATTACACTCATTATTCTACAGTTAACGTCTTTGCTCATATTAATTGAAATATTTCAATTACATTAATTTTAATTGATTACAAAATTAAATTTCAGAATGGATTAACTATATGAATGAGAAATAAAACAATTGTTACATTTAAGTAATTTAAACACATTTATAAATTTATTGTTTACAAACAAAGATTAATAAATTTACGTACTAAATAATTGATTTCTTATTTTATGCTATCATATTTAGAATATTGTTTATCCCATTCTTTATTAACATTTATTATTACAATCGATGGAATTTACATTCAAACAGTTATTAATTATATTCAAATCAATATCATTAAATTATATTCTAATATGCATTACCATCTTTACCTCATTAAAATTTGTCGTTTTAGAATTCATTTAAGATCAAGTTATATATTCTAACAATTTTTTTACAATAATAAATCATAAATTTTAATTTCTAGCAATATTAATTTAATTTAATATTTTTAGTTGTCAAAAATACGGGTCGTTATATTTTGCTCCAAGTCTAAAATTTTAAAGAAAAAATTATTGCTCTTTATGGTTGAAAAATAAATTTTATTTTTATGGAATATTTTCTATAATAATTATCAAAAATATGGTTTTATTTTAATTGGAAGGATTACATAAAAAATTGTAAATGGTTTATTTATTAAAAATTTAAATGATGTAAGTTTGGAAAATGGTTGAGATTTTATAATTTTATTTATTTGTATAAATTCTTTTATAAATTGAAATTCTTTTTCTTTGATTAAATGGGGTAAGTTTGGAATATTCTCTATTATTGGTTTATGTCTCGACGAAATAGATGATGAAATACAATCAACTTGTTTACAAAAAATTGATAAAGCATATACCACTTTAAAATTCCTCGAGTATGTCTAGATGCTAGAATTAACTAGCTAAATCTCTTGATAAAAGAGAATATATAATTATTTACATCAGAAGGGGTTGAAATCAAAGACTGATGTAATTACTGTGCAAACTGAAATTTTAAAGTCACATGACCATGCAAACTAACAACAGGTGGTCGGCTTGATGATGCAAACTACCAATGCTAGCTTGTGAAGTTCAAATTGTACCGCATGATTGTTAACTAAAAATAAACCAGGTCAGCTAGTTTGCAGAGATTCGGGAACGTTACGTCTCATATTCTTATTTGACATGTACATATAAAAAATAGTTTGTCGGTTTTCTTTTACATCAACATCTTAACCAACCCGTTACCATTGGTCATATTTTCAATGGCTCGTTAGACAATGGCACAATAATGCTTCTCTTGAGGAAAAAATAAATTGTATATATATTTACTCTTCTTCGTGTAAATAATATTCAAGTTGTAGGTTTATAGCACCTCATACTGACCGTACTTATGGTATAGATGATGATTATTTTAGTACACATGTGGTCGGGGTATTCTACGATGCGTTTATGTAATTATTTCAAAGAATTTTAAACAAGTTGTTTGTACTTTATCAATTTTTTGTACACAAGTTGATTGTATTTCATCACCCATTCGGCCGAAACTTGAACCAATAATAGAGACAACAAGTTGGACAGTTGCAAGCCATTAATAATACCAACTTTAATTATATTCAGGATGACATATATATTTTCAAAATTGTAGCTAACAAACCGTTTATATATGAAACAATTATGTCATCTAAATAGTCAACCATGGAAAATGAAATACAATTATGATGTTACCAAAGGTCGTAATTAACATGTTAAACTTGAATACCGAGTCCGCCTACTGCAGTCTGTGTTCCAGTCTACGGTTTTAGTAGGTGTGCCCGGTGAGAGCAACTACATCAAGTTGCCATAACCAATTCATCAATTTGTCAAATTAAGAATTCTGTTGCTAATTCATCTGTTATACACCATTCAGCAATTTACAGATTCGTTTTGGGCATGGTGTGAACTGTGCTCATGGACCAAGCATCAAAATTAGATGGACAACGTTTAGTTATATATGTCTTTTCTGCTGCCTGTCTCCCTATTTTTATTCCCTTCCTTTTCTTCTTTTCATTCTTAATTTTAGCACACATAGACCATAATGACTTGATCTACAATTCGGTGTTTTTCAAAAACCATATTTTGATACTACGAAGTTATAAAAGAATAACCTCTGCAGTCGAACAGATCAACTACGAATAGCAAAGAAAAAAAGGCAGACAAAAATAACTAAGTTGATGGATGACACTGATCCATAGATCTGTACCGGTCCATTGTGGATCTGTACTTATCCATTAAACTCCGAGATTTGATCCTTTTTTGATATAAGTCCTCCACCCAGTCCAATACAGATATAAATTGAAGGCAATATCCAAAAAAGAAAAGATCTGGACATTGCTTATTCAAAACCTAGGGAAAACTCTACTACAATTTATGTTGATCTTCGAGATATCTGGTAGAACTAGTAATAAACAATCAATGAAACATTTATAAAGTGAACATATGCCAAAGATTTTCCGAACCACTATAAAATTATTGTGTTTTTCTTCTCTCTTGCTCATGTATTCTTTTTATTTTTCATTTTATTTATTATTTTATCATCTATAGATACAATTCTACGATCTAGAATTGTCACCTCACCTAATTCCATCATTTGGGGGCGAGACTAATTTTTTGGCTAAATTTTTGTGGTGCTTTCACTGTAAAATAGAATATCGGACTAGCTCTATTGCTACCAGGATTGAAGATATCTCCAAACGGATTTGATTGATATGGAAGAGAAAATGAATCGAACCGTCATTGAAGAAAACTTTTGTAGATCAAATGATGAAAGAAGTGATGGAACTGCTCAACCTCCATCGAATTTGGTGACTAGACAAGAGTTGGATGGAAAGTTGGCTGCGATGAATCAAGGGATGAAGCAACCATCAGGCTATTGTGGTAGAGTTAACAAAACAATTTGCATCGATGACGGAACCTCAACAAGTAGAAGGATTCCACCATAGGGATCATGAAGTTAGGAGAAGTTCTTATGTTGGATGGACGAAAGAAATTTTATTGGAAGACGTGGAAAAAGAAAGGAAAAGGCTGGAGATAAAGATACAAATACCAAAGGGAACAAGAATAACCTAGTTGGACTTGAAGTATAAGCTCCACGTGAAGGAACTGGGTCGGCCCACAACAGAAGAAATAAGTGTATTTCAAAAAAAGTTACCATTTTGAATCTTTATGAGGCCTGTAGTCTAAATTCATTTAGAACTTTTCTAAATTTTCCTTTTAAGATTCTCTTCATTTTATTATAATTGTTTAAAATTAGTTTAATTTAATTTTAATTAATTATATATTATGATGAGCACATCAATGAGCGATCAATGCACTCATGTGTATAATGTAAGTGCAACGTATGAAAAGTGTACATAATTAATGTGAATGTTGTTCAGGTGTTGGAATTTACACCGCAACGAACACATTTCCCCTCTATATATGCATTTGTCGTCTAAAGCATGAAAGTTGTTTTATTAAAATACCTGTGTGCGTGTGTAAGTTTACATATATAAATAAATATATATACATACACAATAAATATTTTGCATAGCAGTTTAAATTGAAATAGACTTCATTTATATTACATGCAATAAATCAATGTATTCAATGCCAAATTAAAGTTGTTTAAAAGTTTACTATATTATATCTTACACAAAACACCCTTTTGAAACTTTGAGTTAAATATAAATGTACACATACATACAAAAGGTATTGCATAAATATATAAACTTGTGAACGCATACAAACAAAAACAAAATTTGAAACAAAATAAATAATATACAAGTAGCTTGTGAAATGGAATGTTTCCTTGTAAACGTAGATTCAATACTAGAATAGATATGATTGTAAAACAAGGAATAAATCATAATGTAATTTTTTTTCTTTTTTTAGTTAGAAAACTTTGTTTCATGATTTAAAACGTAACACAATTAAGTCATCATATTATGCTGCCAACAAATATTAATTAATGCAGTTATTTCAAAGTTTTATTCACATAGCAATTTATGTGTAAACATTCAAATCTAAATCCTCTAATATGAAAATTGACTTATTAACAAAATATTCCAAAATTTAATTTGTTTTGTTTCCTCCTTTTTTAAAATAACAATAATAAAATCAGACGACATTGACATATGCAGATTCGTGATAAGAAGGTCTAGATCTAGATCAAATAAACTAAATAAATAAACATACATAACAGAGATAATGAAATTATTATTAGTGAATATAGCAAAGTGGTTTTTTCAGCATGATAAGAATATACAGTTGATTCAAGAAGTGGTTTTGAGACATTTAAATAATCCAAATTCAAACATATGAACAGAAGGGAGAGAAAGAAAATTGAGGGGATTAAAACAAAATTAAAAGATTTGTAAATATATAAAATTACCTTTGGATGAAACGTGGAGAGACACCACGAATGTTAAAACAGATCCTAGATCTAATAGATCGCTCTCTAGATCTAAAGATGAAGCCTAAGATTTACACCTTGAATGAAGAATAAAACTCTAATTCGATTGAATCAACCTCTGGATTTTGCAAGGATCTAGAAGTAATCACCACCTTGAGTGTTATTGATTTATATTTGAGTTTGTTTTAGGGAATTTTTTTCTTCATGGAGGCCATTAAAGGAGAGAGGAGAGCAAGAGAAAGAAGATAAGCTATTTTTTTAGGATAAGAATAAGGATGGATTGAATAAGAGAGGATATGTTTTAACGCAAAAGTTGAAACCTTTCAGTTTTCCCTTTTAAAACCTATATTTAATTCCTAATTAAATCCAATCAAATCCTTTTCCTCCTCTTCATACTTTGGTTAGAAGAAAAACAATTAAAGAGAAAAGGACAAAAGTCATTTTATAAATGAGGTTTAAACCAGTCATAAAGAAGAGCAAAGGACGGAGATTTAATTCCTTCTTTTAATTGCTCATTTTGGATTTTCAAATCGCATTTGAAAACTCTTCCCTTTTTCATCATGCATGTAGGCCTAAAAAATTTCTCAAAACCACTTAGCGATTAATCTATTTAAACCCAGTTTAAATATTTTATCGATGTCGTATATCAGTACACGCGTTTATAACTTTTATATACGCACTTTATTAAATGCTAACGATATTCAAAACAAATCAAATAAAGTTTAATAATTAATATTTCATAAATATCAATTAATTTAATTAAGTTAAAATAATTTTTAAGTTAATTAAATCGTGTGGTTTATTAAGAGTATTCGTCATTACGGTTGTGCGACTCAAAAATGTAAATTCAGTGAGCGATTAATATCAAACAATTCAAAAATTAACTTTCACATGTCACATTAGCTAGTGGTGTGATATTTTGTTTGAATTTATCATTTACATGTCTTTTTAGTAAAATCCAATATTACTTATTATAAGCAAGTGACGATTATTTACACCAATTCTCTTCGTCAAAACTATATCACTTTGGACTTATGGAATTTGGTAATGATCAACATTTCAATGTCGTCTATATTCAACTCTATAGTCCAAATTCAATGTCCTTGGTTCAATAATAACAATTATTATTAATCGAACTGCTTTGGCCAAAGAATTTGACTTTGAGTTGACATCAGTTGACCGTGATACTAATCTCATATAACTAAGGAGACGAATCCTCTCTTGAATAGTTTTTCACTTCTAATGCTTCCACTCGACCCAACATAGTCGTTTGATAGACGTCGTGCCATGATTTAACTATAATCAAAGCGGAGCTTCCAACATTGAAGTTCAACAGTATTCTCAAGTCAAGAGAACCGTGTAAATTAGTCACATCGGTATTTTTTATTTGACCTTAGTTATATTAACCAACAAAAAATCATCGAGTGATTCATTCCATGGTTATTCGAAAACTATCAGTAGACAACCCCTTGGTGCCCGCAACAGCCATGAGTAATACACTGCCCAACATTTGAAGAGCATTACGTACTCTAGTCTTAACGGATATATTGATATCCAGTCTCGATACATTATGACTAGGAATATTTAAAATGGTATATTATTTTCATTATGATGAATTACTCATGGTTACAATACTTTGTAACTATTTTCACAAAACATACCATTTGTGGGTTTTCTATTAAATATACATTTAATTTAATTAATTAATTAATTAATATATAATACATTATATTAAGTATGTAATAGGAAGAAAAACACATTTTATTTTGAACAAGATTGGTTATCGAGTTAGTATATGCAACAAATTTCATGATTGACCCTAGGGCATACCTTTTAACTTTATCACCAAGACGGATCTCGGTAGTGATCAATCTTGGAACGGGGAAGGTTCATCAAGGATAAAGCATGTTGGTGGTACCGATTCTGGTGATGTTAGTGGTTATGTTGTGAGTCTAACTAGAGGATGTGGTGGAAGAAATTCTAAGAGAGATGCTCATAGAATAAGCAAACCTAGACGATGCAACATTGGTCGACACTACATGAGGACTAGATAAATGCACTCCTTCAAGCCAAGAAGACCTAGGCATCATGACGATAGCCATAACCACTCGGGTAGGGATCTTAATGGTTACTTGTGGAATCGGGTATGTGGTGATGCACACAATGACCCCCAACTAGGACGAAGTGGAGATACTGATGAAATGACTAACGAAGAAATCTGAAGATTGCTTTAGAAATATAAATAAGAAAATAATTAGGTGATTTCTCTAGTTAGAATCTGTTTACAACAGATATTAGGGTTGCAGAATATCCAAGAAAGTTCGTGATACTAAAAATACCGAGTTCAATGGATTGACGGATATCTACAACACTTAACGAAGTATAATTAGAAAATGGATGGTTCTAGTGTGAATGATTGTGTGAATTATAAGTGATTCTCACTATTCTTGGAAGGTTTAGCTATGATGTGGTTTTACAGGCTCAAGCCATGACCCATATCATCTTATGATTAACTTGCGAATAAATTCTTGAATCAATTTCGGATTCACTCTGTTCAATCGAAGGACACACTGTCATTGGTAAACATTCGCTAGAGGAATGGGGAAACATTAAAGAATTATCTAAAAAGATTCAATGCGACTATAATGGAGGTGAGAAACCTAGAGGATAATCTAGTGTTAATGGTGATAGTTGGAGGTGTATACGTGAATCTAATTTGGAAAGTGGTTGACAATGAATAAGTCATCCATGCTGAAATATTTTTATAAGAAGGGAAATCAAATTTTGTACTTGGAAGAGGCATAAATGCAGAAGAGGTTAAACATTGGTGGTCAAATTAGATCAAGCAGCATAGTGAAGAGTAATGAGGCTATTAAACGAGATGGTAATAACAGCAGTTATAATGATAATAAAAGGAAGAGCACTAACACATGGGGTATAAAGGAGGACCCCTAAAAATGATTTTGGTTTGTGCAAAATGGTAAGTATACGAAGTTGAATGACTCCGTCCAAAATATTTACCATGCACGATCAAAATAGAACGCCTACTCCGAGAGAAGCTATCGAGGAGGAGAAATGCTAGGAAGTATTGTCAATTCCATGAGACTTATAGACACAATACCAACAAATGTTTGCACTTGAAGGGTATGATAGATGGGTTTATGATGCAGCTCAGCCCAGAGGAGAAGGTATAAGTCGGTCATGACTTAAGGAAACTGACAAAAGTCGTCTACAACTTAAGGGAGCGCCACGAGATAACAAAGGCCTAGGTCGGTTACGACCTAAAGGGAAGATTATAAGTCGTCCACGACTTAGTTGGAAGCCAGAGGAAGAAAGTACGTTGAGTTCACGACCTAACGAAGTCTTTAAGTCGTATCAACGACCTAGTGTGACTCGGCAATGACTTAGGAGATACCTGCGAGTTAACAAGTCCTTTAAGTCGTCTGAACGACCTACCGAGTCACACAGTGAAAAGGCGGAGCAATGTGGTGAAGTGTTAGGTTGTGAACGACCTAACGAGTCAACGGATAGGTCGGTGAAGACTGGAGGCGTGGATCTTCTCTGCCGACTTAATCTCAGCTGTTGATTTCTTAAGTCGTACTTGTTTGTTTTTAGGTCGTTATCGACCTAAGTTAGGTCGCTGAAGCTTGGTGGCCTGGATTCTATTGCCGACTTAATCTGAACCGTTGAAGTCCTAGGTCGTTCTGTTTGAAAGTCGTAAGTCGTGGGAAGTTGTTAGGTCGTCAATGACCTAAGTGATATGTTTGTATTCTCTGTTTCTTAAGTCGCAGAAACTTGTAGCCGAAGATCTTGATGCCGCGTCCATCTGAACCGTTGATGTTAAGTCGTAAGTACTTTAAGTCGTGTACGACCTATGTAAGTCGTAATGTGCTGTATACTTTCTTAAGTCATAAGTCGGAGGGGTTATAAGTCGGTTGCCGACTTAGGAGTTAATGTAATTTTCTGTTTTCTTTGCGTGAGTTGTAAAACGCCTATAAATAGGCCGTGTGAGTGATTTGTAAAGGTTGTTGATTTTTGAATAAAATTCTCTTTTGTTAGCTTTGTGCTTTCATTCAAATTGGTAGTTGAGTGTAATCTCCTATCTCCACCTTCGACATTCGAGTGCGCTCGAATCTTCGATTGTTGAAGCCGATTCGCGGAATCAAGTGCGCTTGGTCAACGCGTGAAGAATCGCAGATCTTTGAACCCGGTATCGTGCGCGATCAACGAGTTCGGGATAGCTAGAGTTCGGTATCTTCGGATCAACGAATTCGGGCATTTCAGTATCCATCAATCCATCGATTGCTACTTTCACCGATTGAAGATTGTTTGTTTAATCCGCTGCATCAGTTTTGGTATCAGAGCTTGTTCTAGCCAATCATAGCTAGATCGAGACTTAGAGCCTATTCAATTTGAAGTTTGAAGAGAAGCCGAGCTAAGAAGAGTGTAGACCGAGCATCATTGCATTGTCTAGCCGAGAATTGTGATTTGGAGAAGTTGTGTTCATCGTGTTCATCGCGAAGTTGCAACAAAGTGGAAGTTTGCGATCCGTTTCATTTTGGATCAAAGTCCGAAAAGTGTTTGAATTTTGAAGTATTGAAGAGTTTGTGAAGATTTCAAGTATGCCGCCAAGGAGAGCCAATCGACATCAACACGTTGAAGCTTTGTATCGAAGAGAAGAGGCTGATGAGATGGAGCAAAGAATCAATGAAAACTTTAGTGAAAAGCTTAACGAAGGAATTGGCCGGTTAGAGAAGCTTATGACGGTGATGAATCAAAATCGGAGAAGGGTTTCACCTGAATCTAACCATGGGGGTAGTAGAGTCTCGCCACATTCCAATCGAGACAGAAGTGTTGAAAATGATCAAGGGCGTGGGAGGAACGTGAATGATCGTGAACGGAGGAATGTAGATAGAAGGGATGATGGTGGAAGACGTAATGGTAGTAGAGATGTGGGTGGACGAGATAGACAACGATATACATCTGATTTTGAAGAGGAGTATGATGGTGGTAGTGTTCGAGGACAAGGAAGAAATTACTCTGAGTATGATCACAAGTGGGAGTCGGGGATGAAGACTGAAATTCCTGAATTCAAAGGTGGTATGCAAGCGGAGGAGTTTCTAGATTGGGTAGCTAATGTAGAGGAGATTTTTGACTTCAAGGAAGTTCCAGAATATCGTAGAGTGAAGTTGGTTGCTACGAGGTTGAGGGGTAGAGCTTTGGCGTGGTGGCAGCAAACTAAACTTACACGTGAACGGATGGGAAAGTCAAAAGTTGAATCTTGGGAGAAGATGAAGAAATTGATGAAAGCAACGTTCTTACCTTACAATTATCAATCTTTGATGTATCAATGTTTGCAAAACTTGAGACAAGGGACGAAATCTATGAATGACTATGCTGATGAATTTTATCAACTAATTGCAAGGAATGATATTATAGAAACAGAAGAACAGTTAACAGCCAGGTTTGTTGGAGGATTACGAATGCAGATTCAGGATATGGTTAATATGTTCGATCCAAGATCTGTAGCGGAAGCACATCAGAAAGCGTTGGCTTGGGAGAAACAGGGACGACGAGGAAGTGGTGTGTTTACTAATTCTAACAATCAAGTGAAGGGTGTTGGTGGAAGTTCTAATGTTTCTAAACCTATCAGTAGACCAGTAGTGAAGGAGGTTGAGAAGTCAAAGGTTAACAACGGGTTCAAATGTTACAATTGTCAGGAATTTAGTCACAAAAGTAGCGAATGTCCAAAACCGAAGAAGAGAGCTATGATAGCAGAGGTTGAGGATGAGGATGAAGAAGCTGAATGTTCCAATTCACCACCTGATGAGGAGGAAGAAGAAGTGTCGGGAAACGAAGGTTACAATCTTATGATGAAAAGGTCATGTTTAACACCAAAGCAAGAGGAGGATTGTAGTTGGTTGAGGAGCAATATTTTTCAGTCAACATGTACTATTCTGGGGAAGGTTTGCAAATTTGTTATTGATGCTGGAAGCTGTGATAATATAATTTCTTCTGAAGCTGTGAGGAAGTTAGCATTGAAGACTGAAAAACATCCAAAGCCATACAAGCTAGCTTGGTTGAGGAAAGGCGGGGAGGTGAAGGTTGGACGCAGGGCTTGTGTGAAGTTTTCAATTGGGAAGAAATATAAAGATGAAATCTGGTGTGATGTGGTAGATATGGACGTTTGTCATTTGTTGCTGGGGAGACCGTGGCAGTATGATAGAGCAGTGCAACATGACGGGCGTACCAACAGTTACAGTTTCATGTTTGAAGGCACAAAGATTACTCTAGTTCCAAAGAAGCGACAACAGGAGGAAAACAAGTTGGAGGAGATTGAAGAACTCAAAACTTTGTTATCTTTGAAGGAGTTTGTGAAGGAAGTAGAGGAGGAGCCTGAAGTGTTTTTATTGATTGGACGGGAGAGTCAGGAAGTGGTTGAAATTCCGGAAGAAGCAAAGCCAGTTTTGAAAGAATTTGACGATGTATTTCCAGAGGAGTTACCAACGGAATTGCCACCGTTGAGGGATATTCAACATCAGATAGATCTTGTTCCAGGTGCTGTGTTGCCACACAGACCACATTATCGAATGAGTCCGAAGGAACATGAAGAGTTGCGGAGACAGGTAGAGGAATTGCTTGAACAGGGGCGTGTGCAGGAGAGTTTAAGTCCTTGTGCTGTACCAGCTTTATTGGTACCCAAAAAGGATGGAACGTGGAGGATGTGCACTGACAGTCGAGCATTGAATAAGATTACTGTGAGATATAGATTTCCGATGCCGAGGCTTGATGATTTATTGGATCAGATCAGTGGGTCCGTAATCTTTTCTAAGATTGACTTGAAGAGCGGTTATCATCAGATTCGCATTAGACCAGGGGATGAATGGAAGACAGCATTCAAGACGAGGGAAGGCTTGTACGAATGGCTGGTAATGCCGTTTGGTCTCTCGAATGCACCAAGTACATTTATGAGGGTGATGAATCAAATTTTCCGACCATACATCGGGAAATTTGTGGTGGTTTACTTTGATGATATTCTGATCTACAGTGCGAGTACAGAGGAGCATGTTCAACATTTGAAGAAAGTGTTAATTATTCTTCGTGAAGAACAATTCTATGCTGCTACAAAGAAGTGTGTCTTTATGGCGAGGAGTGTTTTATTTCTGGGATATGTTGTGTCGGAAGAAGGAATACAGGTTGACCAAAGTAAAGTCGAAGCTATTCGAGATTGGCCACAACCCAAGACGATAACGGAAGTTCGTAGTTTTCACGGGTTGGCTTCATTCTATCGAAGGTTCATTCCACACTTTAGTAGTGTGATGGCGCCTGTTACAGATTGTATGAAGGGTAAACAGTTTGCATGGACGGAGGAAGCCGGGGTTGCTTTTGAGCGAATCAAAGAACTCTTGACGTCTGCACCAATTCTAATATTACCAGATTTTCAGATAGTGTTTGAACTACATACTGATGCATCCAAGGTTGGGATTAGAGGAGTGTTAAGTCAAAGGGGTCGTCCTATTGCATATTTCAGTGAGAAGTTGTCAGGAGAGAAGATGCGATACAGTACATATGATGTGGAATTCTATGCTGTTGTACAAGCTATTAAACACTGGAGACATTATCTATTTCAGAAAGAGTTTGTTCTGTATACTGATCATGAAGCATTGAAGCATTTGCAAGGGCAAGACAAGATTTCAGCGAGACATGCATCGTGGATAGCATATTTGCAACAGTTTACTTTCGTTGTCAAACACAAGTCAGGGGTGACGAATCGAGTGGCTGATGCTTTAAGTAGGAGGAGTCATTTGTTGACGACAATGAAAGTTGAGGTGACTGGTTTTGAATTATTGCCGGAGCAGATTGCAGAAGACTCTTATTTTAAGAAATTTGTTGAAAGGGACAATGAAGGGAAGACTGATGAGTTTATGATGGTTGATGGTTTTCTTTTTAAAGGAAATCGATTGTGCATACCGGAGGGTAGTCTGAGAATGAATATTATCAAGGAGTTACACGAAGAGGGACATGTTGGGAGAGACCGTACCTTACAGTTGATTTCACAGTCTTACTTTTGTCCATCAATGAGGAAAGAAGTAAAGAGGTTTGTGGAGCGTTGTCATATTTGTCAGGTTTCGAAAGGAACTGCGACTAATGCTGGTTTATATATGCTGTTACCCGTGCCTGCAAAACCATGGGTGGATATCAGTATGGATTTTGTTTTGGGTTTGCCTAGAACTCAAAGGGGAAATGATTCTATATTCGCGGTGGTGGACAGATTTTCAAAGATGACACATTTTATTGCTTGTAAGAAGACGGCGGATGCTGTTCATGTTGCTCAGTTGTTTTTCAAGGAGATCTATCGACTTCATGGATTGCCAGAATCTATTGTGTCGGACAGGGATACTCGTTTTCTGAGTCATTTTTGGTTAAGTTTGTGGAAGATGGTGGGAACGAAGCTGAAGTTTAGTAGTGCTTATCATCCACAGACAGATGGACAGACTGAGGTGGTAAACAGATCATTGGGAAATTTGCTGAGGTGTCTTGTGCAAGATAATCTGAAGAGTTAGGATGTGAAATTATGCCAGGCAGAGTTTGCTCATAATCATGCTGTCAATCGAAGTACTGGGTTCAGTCCATTTCAGATAGTATATTCAAGCTTACCGAAAGGGCCGTTGGATTAACGGTAATACCACACTCAAAAGGGACAATTAAGAAAGCCGCTGATTTTGTCGAGGGATTGACGGAATGTCATAAAATCGTTCAGGAACGATTGGAGAAAGCGAATGAGAAGTATAAACGTTCTGCAGATTTGAAACGAAGGAGTGTTGAATTTCAGGAAGGTGATTTGGTTTATGCAGTGTTAACAAAAGATCGTTTTCCAGTTGGCGCTTATAACAAATTAAAAGCCAGAAAAATTGGACCCGTAGAAGTCGTGAAACGAATTAATGAAAATGCCTATAAGTTGAAGCTGCCGGAAGATGTGTACACTTCGGACGTGTTCAATGTCAAGCATCTTGTACCATATTATGGAAATGAACAGTTTGATGAGGAAGAACTTCCAAATTCGAGGACGAATTTTTCTCAACCTAGGGAGGATGATGCAGCTCAGCCCAGAGGAGAAGGTATAAGTCGGTCACGACTTAAGGAAACTGACAAAAGTCGTCTACAAATTAAGGGAGCGCCACGAGATAACAAAGGCCTAGGTCGGTTACGACCTAAAGGGAAGATTATAAGTCGTCCACGACTTAGTTGGAAGCCAGAGGAAGAAAGTACGTTGAGTTCACGACCTAACGAAGTCTTTAAGTCGTATCAACGACCTAGTGTGACTCGGCAACGACTTAGGAGATACCTGCGAGTTAACAAGTCCTTTAAGTCGTCTGAACGACCTACCGAGTCACACAGTGAAAAGGCGGAGCGATGTGGTGAAGTGTTAGGTCGTGAACGACCTAACGAGTCAAGGGATAGGTCGGTGAAGACTGGAGGCGTGGATCTTCTCTGCCGACTTAATCTCAGCTGTTGATTTCTTAAGTCGAACCTGTTTGTTTTTAGGTCGTTATCGACCTAAGTTAGGTCGCTGAAGCTTGGTGGCCTGGATTCTATTGCCGACTTAATCTGAACCGTTGAAGTCCTAGGTCGTTCTGTTTGAAAGTCGTAAGTCGTGGGAAGTTGTTAGGTCGTCAACGACCTAAGTGATATGTTTGTATTCTCTGTTTCTTAAGTCGCAGAAACTTGTAGCCGAAGATCTTGATGCCGCGTCCATCTGAACCGTTGATGTTAAGTCGTAAGTACTTTAAGTCGTGTACGACCTATGTAAGTCGTAATGTGCTGTATACTTTCTTAAGTCATAAGTCGGAGGGGTTATAAGTCGGTTGCCGACTTAGGAGTTAATGTAATTTTCTGTTTTCTTTGTGTGAGTTGTAAAACGCCTATAAATAGGCCGTGTGAGTGATTTGTAAAGGTTGTTGATTTTTGAATAAAATTCTCTTTTGTTAGCTTTGTGCTTTCATTCAAATTGGTAGTTGAGTGTAATCTCCTATCTCCACCTTCGACATTCGAGTGCGCTCGAATCTTCGATTGTTGAAGCCGATTCGCGGAATCAAGTGCGCTTGGTCAACGCGTGAAGAATCGCAGATCTTTGAACCCGGTATCATGCGCGATCAACGAGTTCGGGATAGCTAGAGTTCGGTATCTTCGGATCAACGAATTCGGGCATTTCAGTATCCATCAATCCATCGATTGCTACTTTCACCGATTGAAGATTGTTTGTTTAATCCGTTGCGTCAGTTTATTAGAAATAACCAACTTCAGTAGTATGTGAGGAATCTGTAGGAAGGCCAGCAAAGAAATAATCAACCCTCGTGACAACAACCTTGGGGCGATATGGAGGGGACCAAAGGATAAGGTTCGAGATCACCTAGGTGTGAATTGGTGATCAAGACAATTTCTGAAGATCCGCATTTCGTGGAGAAAATTAGGAATGAAATGGAATGCTACGAGAGTTTATTGAGGCAAGTTGCACTAGAAATGTGTTATGCTATCGAGGAGACGCTCTCACTAAGCAGAAAATAAGAATAGATGATGACATCGTATTCAGGAACATGGATGGTGATGGGGTCGAAGCACCAACCTTAGATCCAATAGGTGATAATGGTCGTGATTGGGTCGATGACTATTTTCCGAGTGCTGATAGAAAGTGCAAGCTCGGTGAACATATTGTTCAAGCGGGCATGTAATGAGATGGAATTGGACAAGAAGGATTTGTTGCCTTGTAAATCTCATCTTCAGGGTTTTATAGGAGATGCAACATCTATGATTGGATGTATAAAGCTTATGTTTCAGCTAGGTGAAAAACCTTGTAGGGTGACTCAAGTACAGAACATCGTTGTGGTAGATAGATTTATCGAGTAATTCAGGATGCATGCGACTCGCCCCAAGGATGTCACATCACTCTCTAACTTATTCCAAGGACCGGGGGAGCTACTCAAGGAGTTTCTACAAAGGTTCAACACTACTGTGACTGAGGTGAGCAATCCTTGAGAAAATATCATACTTGTGGCTTTGATTAGGGGGATCCACCCCGACATGGATTTTGAAGAATGGTTATCGAGAAAGCCTCCCTCCACTCCGGATCGCTTTTACAATAAGGTGGCATAGTATTTGCACAAGAAGGAGGTTCTATAGACTAGTCGAGGAGATAAAGGAGGCCACCAGGCCGACGGAGTTTAGAATAACATTGTTGTGAAATAGACTGAAGCGAGTTCTAGAAACATTGATGTGAATTTACAGAATAGGACTGGAAATTAGAACAAGGGACAAGGCAAGGCCCCAAATGAGAACCCAAATTCTAAGAGATGACCAAGAATCCTGAGATTTGACACCTACACCCCCTTGAATGATTCAACTGAAAGCATCTACTTAGCCACTCGCGACTCGGAGCAGTACTGAAAACCATCCCCTAGAGAATCGATTGAAAGCCAGAGGAAGTCTGGAAAATTCTGTATATTTGACAAAACCCATGACCATGTCACAAACGAATGCAGACACCTCCAATATATGATCGAAGAGCTGATCCGGAACAAAAAGCTCCAATAGTTTGTGAAAGCTCTGCAGGATGGTGGGCATGGGACATCCAACCCTCAGCAAGGACAGACTGCCCCTAGGAGGCCTAAAAGATAATTGATTATCAACTAGACTGCAGACCGTCATCTCCCAGTTGAGAAGGGCTGGAGCAGCATGGAATGACGAGCATGACATCATTTCACCTTAGAATAAACTCTTTACCTTATTTGTTTTGAATTTTCTCATAAGTCAGACTTTGTTATTTCTCTAATTCCTATAGATTTGCTTTTTAATCATGCAACCTTGTCATTGTGTGTTATGTGAGTCATGAAACGTGACCGACTCGAATCAGAATTCATATAAACAATGCAGGTGTTCAGGTACCTAGTGTCAGGTGCCCACCAAATCTCCATGGCCCGACCTTCAGAGCTCAACCGAGATAAGCGTGATTCAATCGCTCATTAGCCAACTCTTCCCCCTGATTTAGGGGCAAGACTATGATCCAAAGTGGATGTGACTCGACCATCCACTCTCAAATGCATATTCGGAATCTTTTCCAAAAACACTCATGCCTTGTTTGGGTCTCAACAGGCTCAAAATCCAATCTAACATGGACGTGACATGAACGTCCACACACTAACTCATGCCCTCCATGGGGGGCCCAATGTACAACCCAAGATGGATGTGACATGACCATCTATCGACTTATTCTTTCCCTTGATCTACTCCTTCCTTTGATCCAATACGGGGAGTATACATTTCGAGATGAACGTGATCCGACCGTCCCTCATCAACCCTGGAGAGAATGTGACTGACTGTCCGTCTCCAAGCTCTTTACTTTGACCCGACAAGGGGAGTTTAAACCAAAATGGATATGATTGACCATCCATCGACTTAACTCTCTCCCTTGGCCCGACAAGGGGAGTTCAAACCAAAGTGGATGTGACTTACCATCCACTTACCTCCTTTTATCTTTAACTTGGAAACGAAAGCTTGAAATTAGGATGAATGTGATTCGACCATTCATCCATCAACTCTATTTCCCAAGGCTTCATTGGAATACAAATATAGAATGAACGTGACTTGACAATTCATTCACCTACTCCTACCTTTGATCCATCAAATGGAGCACAAACTTAGAATGGGTGTGACATGACTGCCCGTTTGCCAACTCAAACCTTAGATCTGACAAGAAAAGGATAACTTCATAAGGACGTGACTCGATCATCCACACACTAACCACATTGACCTCAGACCCGGGGTAAAGGAATATCATCATCTAATAGCTGAACATGAGAGCTCAACACTGTGGCTCGTGCCTAATGTTCGATACAACTTAAGGCTACGACTGAAAGAATGCCTCGTAATGGAACGATCAGAATCGTTCGATCAGCAACCCATTGACTTGAATTCACAACGTCATGGCCAGCTTCATCACCAGCACTTACTATTTCACCTTCATCGACATCATCCTGAGCCTCCTTGACCTCCCGATTGAGGACTAGGGGGCACAATCAGACCTAAGCATACTGGAATAGGATATCAGATTGATAACTCAAGCAAGAATTGCTTCATTCATCAACCAGAATTAGTCGCCTTGACGACTGCCCTTCATCAGATTGGTTTGAAAACAATTTGTGATTACAATCCAGTAGAACTTGGCAACGACCCATAGTCATACAGACATGCTTGGGAGCCAACGACATAGAGCACATACAATTTCTTAACTCGTTGGATATCGAGTTCTTACCTGAGACATTCCAAAGAAAAGAAACTAGTTCAGATAACTAAAGACCACTGACCCAATCAGCTAGCTCCACAAACGATCATCGAGAGAGTACATCATGATTTACGATGTCAGATATCGACCATACATCGCAACAATCATCTGAGACACTAAGCAGAATCATTCATGACGATCTTGACTTGTTTAGATTCGAAGTACATCGTGTTCGCCACACAATGTACTTTGGGAGGCAAATGTTATCCGAACTTTTGGTCTGGTTATGTTCGGACCGACTGGAAAAGTCTGATTCCATGATTACCCAGGCAATCAACCCGAAAAAATCTTCCTAGGGTCCAGAGACCCAGAACAGACAAGAACACAAGATAAAGATTAAGCGGACTCAAGCGAACAGCCTCCTAGAATTGACTAAGTATGGATTGGTACCTTCCCTTGGCAGGGGATTGGTACCTATCCCTTTTCCTATAGGTAGTTTAAACTAGTAGTTCAACTCATCGAAGATCCATCGATATCTCCAAAAAACACCTAGGAGACTATACAAAACAACTCTAGAATCACGAAGTAGACATAAAGGCGAGCTACCAGAAGGGATCGCACCCCCTATGGGCCTCCTATAGGGATCGGTAAATATCCCCAACCGTAGGGAATCTGGGTCGAGATTTTTTGGAGCACTTCTTCTATGGACGAGGTTCTGTAGGCGAGATTTGAGGAAGATATTTCATCGTTTACCCCTATAAATACACCGGGCAACCTTCATTAGAGGGAGCTTCTCTTTTTTGGCTAACTCCTCCCTAGATAGCCATTAAAATTCATTATAATCAAGGATCAAAACTGGTTTCAATCACTTGTAATCATAAATTAGTGGAAAACTAATAAAGAACCTTCAAGTGGACATAGGTCCAGATTGCCGAACCGCTATAAAAATTCTGTGTGTGATCTTTACTTGCTTTTCCATCCACTTTCTTGCATTTACTCTCTACATAAAACTTTCTTGCATTAACTTAATGCAACGTTTTCCTCATGGCTGTTTGGGTCAAATTTTGCTCAAATAGGCCATTTTTGCTCAAACGGTGTGTTAGAAATTCCTTGTAGTGTTGAAAACAGACCACTACTAGAAAAGGGTCAAATAGCGACAGGGGGGAGCGACGGCTTCCGATGGCCATTTTCCGACGGCTTCTGACGGGCCGTCG
Organism: Allium fistulosum; assembly: GCA_030737815.1. Classification (NCBI taxonomy): domain Eukaryota; kingdom Viridiplantae; phylum Streptophyta; class Magnoliopsida; order Asparagales; family Amaryllidaceae; genus Allium; species Allium fistulosum. Next base: position 1,043,093,503 of record CM060901.1, on the reverse strand, counting down.
GCGGCAGTCGGAAGCCGTCGGAAAATCATGAATTATAGCAGCCCAACCGAGCCTTTCTTCCCCATTTTACAACCACATCAAAAAACCCCTAAAACCCCCAAATCACCATTTTCCACCTCCAATCGCTGATTTCGTGCTTTTTCATCCTCCCCCGCTGTGAATTCAACATCTCTTGCTCTCCAGCTCAGGTATAATATCTTATTTTCGTGAAAAATTCAGTTTTTTCCCTAATTCTAGATTTGCATAAGTTGATAAATTAGGGCTAATTGGTGATTGAAATTGTTTCCAATCGTGTTATAATAGTTTCTAGCATTCCATGATATACCTATTTTATCTTTTATCGTGAAATTGTGAAAAACATGTATAATTTGTGGTTGTTCGTGTATATGGATATCGTTGTGTATGCCTTGGTTGTACCATTGTGTATGTGTGTAGCGCTGCTATCATTATATTGTGTTAGTTGGAATAAGATAAAATGAATGCACGAGCTAGGAATATTATATTGTGCACGTATTGACTTATGCAACAACAAAAATGCGTCGAACGAGCCTTAAGTTGATGTAATACGTCGAATAAATGTGTTAAATTAAAATATATTTTTGTAAATGTGAACAGTTAGTAAAACTGTATTTTTTCGTAAAATGCGCACATCTAATTGACAAATGTCCCTTAGAGAGTTTTTGGTCCCGTCTGACGAGTGTTGTACATGATCGTTGTATAAATAGTCGTTTTTTTTCGAAAAACGACCATTTATATTCATCCGGTACAAATTTTGTTGGATTTGTCCCTGTATTGGACAAGTTATGAACATAGTAAGCATTTACATTTTGTGTACTACTTCGTCTCAAACGGTTCATAAAGTTTCGGCCTAACTTTTCTTTTTTGTTTCCTACGTACACGCATTTGTGTACAATGCAGGGAACAAAAGGGAAATGCTGTCGAAATTTTGTTGAATCATTTGAGACGAAGTAATATACGAAATGTAAATGCTTACTGTGTTTGTAATAGGAAGTAGGATGCCTGGCCATGGAAAAAAAATATTTTTGTACATTTTTTTAATCGATACGTTAAAATATAAAATGTGCCCTATTTGAAAATATTTTTAAATTTGTGAAATAGTTCTTTAAACTCAAATATTATACGACCATGAAAATAATCTTTTTCGAATTTGTATTCTTGAAAATAAATATTAAAATTTGAACTTCTCATTTTCTCAAATAGGAAAAATGATTGATTATTTTGTTGATCGGAGGAGATGGATGTACCAAAGAAAAGGACTGAGAGGCTCAATAAAAGAATATTTTTATAATGGTATAAACGTATTTGTTGAATTCGCTTTAAGTAATAACAGAAACGATCCAGAAATTCATTGTCCGTGTAGTAGGTGTAGACATTTGAAGTATTTGTTACCAGATATTATGAAAGTTCATTTGTGCCAAAACGGTTTCGTACCCGAGTATTATGTTTGGGATCGACATGGAGAAGTTGTAGCAAATACTTCCGTAGAGTATGAAAGTGTCGTTAACGAAATAGTTACGACGACCCGTATAGAAAATATGGTCGAAGATGCCGCACGATCAATGTTTCCTATGGTTGAAGTTGATGACGATGATGGAAATGTTAAAGAACCAAATATTGAAGCAATTTTTTTTTATGATTTGCTAGATGCTGCTAAGAAACCTATTTGGGATGGTTGTAAATGCGGCACTCAGCTGTCAGTAATTGCAGAATACATTGCGATGAAGTCAAAATAAAACATCACTGAAGCTGGGTTTACGGCTGTTGTACAAGCTGCAATAAGACATATGCCGCCCGATAATCTAATGTGTGAAAATCATTATGAAGTTAAAAAACTTATGTCGGCTTTTGGTTTACCTTATCAGAAAATAGATACATGTTTAAAAGGCTGCATGTTGTTTTGGTAAGAAGACGCAAACTTTAGAAATTGTAAAATTTGTAATCAGGAGAGATACAAACTAAGAAAAAAGAAGAGGAAGGAAGTTCCGTACAAGCGTATGCATTACTTACCCATAACTCCAAGGCTTCAAAGATTATATGCATCTTCTGTAAATGCATCTAATATGAGATGGCATAGTGTGAGAACGGAGGAAGAGGGTACGTTGACACATCCGGCCGATGGAGAAGCATGGAAGCATTTCGATAAAACGTATCCAAATTTTGCAGCGGAGAGTCGAAATGTTAGATTAGGATTATGTACGGATGGTTTTTCTCCATTTTCTCAATTTGGTTCAAAATATTCATCCTGGCCCATTATCGTCACACCGTATAATTTACCTCCATGGATGTGTATGAAAACGCAATATATGTTTCTTACTGTTGTCGTTCCTGGCCCCGACGATCCGACACAAGGAATCGATGTATATTTACAACCGTTGATTGAGGAGTTAAAAATACTGTGGAACGAATGAGTAGAAACATACGATGTATCCAAGAAGAAAATTTTTCGTATGTATGCTTCTTTGCTGTGGACTATAAGTGATTTTCCTGCCTATGCAATGCTTTCAGTGGAGTACTGTCGGTCGTCTAGCATGTCCATATTGCATGGATGAAACACGAGCGTTTTCTTTACCTCATGGTAAGAAAATTTCATGGTTTGACTGTCATCGATATTTTCTCCATGTAAATCATCCCTTCAGAGGAGACAAGAAAAACTTTTTAGCTAATAGAGTAGAAACCAGACAACCACCGACGATATGGTCAACCGAAGACATATATGAACTTGTTAGGGACTATCCAAAGACATATGAAACTGGAGAGCAAACAGAAATTGAAGGCAAATCGGTTGTTCATAACTGGTGCAAACAAACTATTTTTTGGGAGTTGCCGTATTGGAAACATCTTCTGCTTCGTCATAATATAGATGTGATGCACAATAAGGAAAATGTATTTGATAATGTTTTTAACACAATTTTGAATGTGAAAGGGAAGACGAAGGATGATTTGAAATCAAGACGTGATATAGAAGAATTATGCAAACGTCCTGAGCTTTATATGAAACCAAATGACAGTAAAAAACCCAAAGCATGTTATGAATTAGATAATAATTAAGTTAAAGCTGTGTTAAAATGGGTGGAAGGGTTAAGATTTCCTGATGGGATATCATCAAATCTTCGTAGATGTGTTGACTTTAAAAACGGTAGATTGAGCGGAATGAAAAGTCATGACTGTCACATAATGATGGAAAATTTATTTCCCGTTATGTTCAAAGAAATACTGCCATTAAAAATTTGGAAGGTAGTAACGGAGCTTAGTATGTTTTACAAAGAGCTTTGTTCGACTACTTTAAAAGTGCAACGTTTACGTAAACTTGAAGTGGATATTCCTATATTGCTTTGAAAATTAGAGAAAATATTTCCGCCATGTTTTTTTAATGTAATGGAACATTTACCTGTTCATCTTCCATCTGAAGCACGACTTCGAGGTCCTATCCACTATGGTTGGATGTATCCATTTAAGAGGTATGTAATATGTTATCACGTAATTTAATTGCATTTGAAAGATGAAGTTAATATAAATTAATTTTGCATAGATATTTGAATCATCTGAAGAAAAAAGTGAGGCAAAAAGCACGAGTTGAAGGTTCGATATGTAAATCTTACATCGAAGAAGAAGCTTCGTTCTTTTTCTCTCACTATTTCAGTGACCATGTGAATATATCATTTGAAAGTGTTTCTCGTAATGATGAAGGCGACGAACAAGAGTCCTCTCAAGCAATGTTATCTATTTTTAGACAACATGGTCGGCCTTCTGAAAATGTGTAGAAATATGGCTAGACGATAAAGATCTTCATGTAGCACACAGTTTTATTCTTCTAAATTGTGCCGAGGTTGCACCGTTTGTTAGGTAATCTGAAATAATAATTTGTGTTTTATTCTTTTCTATAATGCATGCGCGTGTATAACCTAATGTAATAATTTGTTTATATATACAGTGTTTATGAACGTGAACTTTCGAACAGAGATTTCAGTAAAGAATTTTCCGGTTGGTTTTCAAATTACGTTTATGAGCTGAGAAATTGTGTTGTTGACGAAGGTTGAAACATCTTGCGATGGGACCAAAAAGAGTGGTCAAGACATATCCAATATATTTCGTCAATGGATATAAATTTAACACCAAAGAATACGGTGCATAAAAATTAACAAATAATATCGGTGTATTTGTTAAAGGTAGTGACGATCCAGAAAATCACTTAAATGATTTTTATGGCGTTCTAACACAAATTTTGCAACTGACATATTTCTCACGGCCCGCGGAGGAGGTGTTTCTATTTAGATGCAATTGGTTTAGCAATGTTCTAGGTTTTGGAATTAATGTGCATAAGGATTATAATCTTATCGAAATAAAGCATACATCGCACTATCACAAGTATGATCCTTTTGTACTAGCCAAACAAGCATTGCAAGTTTATTACGCTCCTTATCCGTCTCTAAAAAGAGATAAAACAAACTGGTCTGCAGTTTTTAAAACAAAGGCCAGATTCACATTCGATGGGAAGAATATTCCGGATGAACAAGCTTATCAGGCAGATCTTGAGCAAAATAACGAAATAATAATTACAGACGATCATATAGATTTTAGTCCTTTGATCGATGAATCAAATGTTTTGGTAGAAGCGTTTGACAGTGCAGAGGAAAATATCGTAGAAAACGAGACCGAATCTTAATCAGAAGACGATGATAACTGATATAAATCTAAATCTGATTTTTTTGCAATTGATGTAACTATGTTGAATTCTTGATGTATTATGAAATTGATGTGACTATGAAACCAAATCCGTTTACCATTGTTTACATGTTTTATGTCATTTCCATTTGTCATTTATTTAGCAATTTTTATTAAAAATGCAATGAAATCTGCTTATCGTCGGAACATGAGACCCATTATGAATCAGGTATAACACACTTCCATTTCTATTTCCATTTCAATCATTAATTAAGAATTTATACCGTTGATGTCATTTACATATGAAATATATTTCATTATCATGTTATTATTCTCTTATATAATGATGTGTATATATGTCACAGGTTTATCATAATGTCATATAGAGGTAGGAGCTCTTCCCGATCATCAGGAGGCGATGGCAGTGGCTCATCGCAAGATCCACAGCGTCCTGTAGTTTCGTTAGTCCCTAGAGCAGAGGGGTAAGAATTAAATTTTATTCCGCATCTTATTTTTTTATGATATACGTACATACTTATCTGTATCGTATTTAAAAACAGGGGGTTCGACCTACTTCCCTCGAAGGTTGTGCTGGATGTCTCTAGAGCTTCTTACCGCAGTAGGATGAGTGCTTGCTGGCCGAAGTGGGATAACATCCCTCCCCACATCATAGAGTGTATATGGCAAGATGTCCTTGTATGTATATTTTTCTATTTTCCATTTTTAATTCGTTTTTATCGTTTTTCTACTGTTTATCGTTTACAGTGTAATCTTTTTTTTGCTTTTTATCGTGAAACACAGGCTGAGATTGACATCCGGACAGACGATATGCTGCTGGCACGAGAATACTGGATGAAGAAGATGCGTAAGAACTATAGGGACTCGATATCTGAAATCAAGAAATCTGGTAAGAAACCACGGTGGATGGGGGAGAGCGTATGGCAAGCATTGTTGGGATACTGGGAAACTGACGAGGCGAAGGCAAGTATACTAAAAATTTTTGAATTATTAATTTGACATGATCGAAAAATAATGTATCAAATTTTGAATGTACAGGTAGAGTCGGAAAGAAACTCTGCAAACAGAAATAAAAATCCCATCACTCATCGCGGAGGGTCGAAGTCATTTCAGCAGTATCGGCAGGAGTCGGTAAATTTACTGAATGATAATTGTAAATAGTTTGTGCTATATAATTTTAAATGAACAATAATTGTATGTAAAAATCAACTTCAGGAAGCTGAGGCGCATGGTCCCGTGGGCTATATGGACGTGTTTACTCGTACGCATGATGTCGAGCATGTAAATCCGGACGGGACTGTTTCGTATACATGGCACGACGATAAATCCAGCAAGAGCCATGTAAGCATATTTCATTTTATGCAGTATTAGTAGTTGTTCTGCTTGTTAAACTATAATGAAATAAGATACGATGTTATTAATTTGTTAATGCAGGAAAAGTTTATGGAGCAGCGCCAGAAACTCCTTGCTGATACGGGTCGAGATCAGCTGACGACTGATGAGGAGGATGCTATTTTTGAGTCCGTTATGGATCCATCAGAGCATGGCAGACAATATGGATTTGGCAATCAAGTGGTAAATAGAAAATTCAAACAGTTTATAATTAGTAATTTTGAAAACAAAACTGAAACCTTTTTGTTTATATTTTTCCATAAATTATTAAAATACTTAAGTTTCTTATATTTTTCTAGATATCCAATACATTGATAGCCTCATTCAGTCTACACTTACATAAACATGCATAAACTAAATTAAATAACATTATAACACAGCTAATCATTCATATACCTGCACATACACTTACAGAGATCACACAACTAAATTAAATATTTATTACAGGCCAGCAGTCAGAGACGGGGTCGGTAGACTAGAGCTCAGATCGAAGATTTGCTGGCTAGAATGGCCCAGCTGGAGGAGCAGAACCGCCGACAGACCATAGAGACCACACAGTTGCTAGACCAACGTATCGCCGAGTACATGCAGCAGTATGGTAGCCGCTTCCCTTCCTCTGCTGGCTTTGGATCTGGAAGAGAGTGATTGATTGCTTGCTTTTGTCGGTATGTTTTTTTAGTCTTGTATGATTTGGTAGACGGTGGAGGTGGTTGTTGATTTTAGTATGATTATGTTTGATACACTTGGTTATGTGGTTGTATGATGATATGGATGTTGATGATTTTTGTGGTAGTTGTTGTGTATGTATGACATGGTAGAACACTTGTTGTTGGGATTGTTGTGAATGTTGGAATGGTTATGTATATTATGTATTTTATTTTGATGTAATTAGATGTATTTGTGTGTTTGATGAATTTTATGTAGTTTGGGTTTTTGATATTTGGTTGGAATATTGTATACTAGATTCTGCAGTATTGATGTAATAGTGTTTGGATGGGAAATGTGGATGGAAGACTATATTACAGCAGAAGTTAAAAAACAATACAGCAGTTTTCCGACGGCTTCCGATAGCTTTCAGGTAATAATTTTCCTACGGCTTCCGACGGCATATAGTCCATTTTTTTCAACAGTTTTCGACGGCTTCCGACAAGCGTCTGAAACCGTCGGATTCCGTCGAAAGCCGTCGGAAATATGTACGACGCCCTGTGTCGGAAGCCGTCGGAAACACTGCATCCCGATGCCTTATTTTCCTACGGCATTTTCCGACGGCTTCCGACGGCCGCCGACGGTTTTCTGCTGTCGGAAAATGCTTTTTTCCTTGTAGTGTACTCGACCAACTCATATCTTTTTCCATGTACAAAATAAATTTACAATTTAGATAATTACATATCAAAGTTAGTTAACACGTAAAATTCTAAAAGTTTTCAAACATTCAATGGAAATTTGAATAAAATAAAATATGTCAACATCGATATCATTTTGTATTGTTGGAGATTTAGATGGAGAAAAAGATAATTGAGTGTTAGACGGATGTTAAGATGACGTTTCCTCTACAATAACAATATTTTAATTAGGAGATGAATTTAGATTTTGAAGATGAAGGGATGAAAAGAAAAAATTTAACAAGAATACGTATAAACTTCTTAACAAGAATAAGTAAAATTATAATAATGTCATGCATTAATAACAAAACAAAGATATACAATAATCATTTTCCATCAAAATTCAATTTTACCAGCACGGAAACGGGAGCAATTTAGCTGATCCCAAATTTTGGGGGTCATTGGGTTTTAGGTCATTTTCTCCTCGTGGAAATGCTTGTTTCTTTCATTGTAACTTTACTTTTAAAGTTTGAAGTTGATGAATTTGGTGAAATCATGATCAGGAGGAGCATTAGGGCATCTCCAGTGGATTACGCACGTAATATTCAGGACCCTGAATATTACGTGCGTAATCCCACAGGAAACGCACCGGTCAGGCGCCCATTTTATGGGCGCCAGACCATAGGCGCCCATAAAATGGGCGCCTGATGCCAGGCGCCCATTTCATCAGGCGCCCATTTTATGGGCGCCTGAAATGCAGGCGCTCATAAAATGAGCGCCTGCCCCCTCCCCCCTACTAGTACCCACCCCCTCCTTTTCCTCTCCATTTTTTCTCTACCATTCATTTTAATTTTTTTTTAAATTAGCAAATCTAAACGAAATGCCGCCGCGTCCAACCAAAATCGCCCGAAGAACGGTTCATAGACATCCAGCGGAGCAAGCTGGACCGTTACATGTTCCGCCGCCACCTGGAGTTTCATCAGACGATCTACGTGTACTACACGAGCTTCCAGATGGTTATCGGCATAGAGCCGAATCCGCTTTGACGACCGTACAGGTATAAATTGCACATTAGTATATTTGATTATTTTTATATGTACATCACATAATCATATTAAATAACTGTTATTCTATCAAAAATTATTAATTCATAAATTATCTTTAGGACCATTACATTCATTGTCGGGGTAGTTGGGCTAAGTGTATTACCCAGTTTTATGATTCTCTTCCCGGTCCTATTGCTGAGAGGCTACAGGCTAGCCCATTTGGTCTTTTTTTGTCGATTAGGCCTGTTCAGTCCTTTGATCGACCTCTCATTCAGGCATTAGCTGAGAGGTGGTGGCCCACCACGCATACGTTTCATTTTTCAGATTTTGAGCTTGGTATCACCCCAGTTGATTTCTACGTGTTCACTGGCATTGAGATTGGACGACATGGTCTTCGACCTTTTCCATTTGATGATTTGTACGAGTCCCCCAATCTGTTTACTGTTTTTCTACCATTGATAGATGTTACCTGCGTCAGTAGTGGTTCTGTTAAGTTGACTTACCTGCAGCAGTACATCACCACTTATATAGCTAGAGCCGATATGATGGATGCAGTCACTAGAGCATTTCTGCTTTACTTGTTTGGTTCGACCTTTTTTTCGAACCAAAAAGGTATGGTTTGACTAGGTTATTTAGCATCTCTTGCTAGATTAGACCAGCTACATACTATTGATTGGGGCACAGCGATATTAGGCACCCTTTATACCGCTCTAGATTCATTTGCGCTTGGCGATGTCAAGCAGATGTACGCTTTTTGGTATATTTTGCCGTTATGGTACTACGAGTACACGGCAAACATGCATCCCCGCATCCAGGACATGGCTAGTCAGGCTCCTGAGCAGTACTTCCCTAGTATGAGAAGGTGGGAGACTATGCAGTACGTACATCATGTTCCCTTAGGTGTACGGCATGACTTGATGGAGGCTAGGTCACAGCTTGATATGCGTAGTCGAGGTAACATCATTCGTACTCCTTGGGCCTCACATTGGACTCATCTAGCAGATGCAGGTCTTATGGTGGACGACCATCCCATGATGGTTGCGTATTCTCTATCTAGACGTAGGGTTGCTTTGCATACACCTGCATTTATGCCTATGTGGTATTTGGGAGAGAGGTGTGCTTATCAGATTACCGGTGATCGTCGTATACCATATGATCCTTTATCTTGTGTGGACATGTTTGGTAGACATAGGGTGATTGGCGATCATTACTTAGATGCTCTACGACAGGCTGGGTGGGTGGATAGCAGTACTTTCTTCATCGATGGAGACTACGATTCTTATTGGGCCAGAGTAGCACCCCGTAGATTCATCGTACCAGATTATGTTCGTGGGGTCAACTCTGATCATATAGGACCTCACATGGCAGCCGGTAGAGTTCAGGTACCGCAGGTTTCATTTGACCCGATTCCGTCACAGTTCTCGCAGACTCCCATGCAGTTGGAGCCTGATACTACTTTTAGAGCATATGACGTGACATGTACTATGATTGAGCAGCCTTTAGTCTTTCCAGACCACCCCGAGTTTCCTGGTGTGCCTTCAGTCGGGTTATATCCTCCGTATGAGGTACGTTTGTTGTTTATTGCCCTTTTTCATTTATTTTATGCTTAGTTTCTTACTATGTCAAATATCATCTTTATGTAGTATGCTGCTAGATTGGACCAGGCCAGAGTTTCACTAGGTGTGTTCCGCGATATGACTCTTGCACATACACACACCATGCATGATATGTACATGCAGCATACACATATGCTAGAGGCGCAGATTGATCAACTGTCAGCTAGACTTGCTATATATGAGCCTTTCGGATCACAAGGCGGAGGTGAAGCTGGTCCTAGTGGGTATGATGCTGGTGGTTTAGATGAGGATGATGGGGGTGAGGAAGATGATGAGGACGAGGGGGAGGATGGTGATGGGGATGACGATGATGATGACGGAGATGATGATGATGGAGATGGGGATGATGATGACGAAGATGATGGTGATGGGGATGATGGTGATGATGATGACGACGACGACGTTGCATCCCTTTAGTTGTATATCTTTTAGTATATGCATAGTGAACGTTTTATTATATGTTGCAGTTCATATATCTTATGTACTTATGTCATTGTCTGAGTGTATGTTTATATAATTTCACTTTCTTGGATTTTGGCTGATAATGTTCGAGTATGCCGTGAAATATATATGTTTGTGTATGCTGTGAATTATATATGTTTGTGTATACTGTGAATTATATCTGTTTGTGTATACTAGTGACATTAGAATTGAAGATATACGAACATAGATAAAAAATGACACCTTAATAATAGAACATAAATATGAATATACTAGACGTGACGATTAAATTGCAACTCTTGTAAAGAAATTCGAAGACGTCTTATCTCCTGTTCTAGTTCGTTTGCATAGGTTATTCCCCTTGGACATAAAGGATCATCCAACCATTCCGCGTAATTGCAACCATTCGGCCAGAATTGACATATTTGGATTCGACGACCAATATTTTCTCCATCCGCACGTACTACAACTTCAACTCTATACCCACACTGACAACAAACTGGGTACGATTCAACTTCTTGCTCAGTGGGAGGTTGAACTACTTGAACCTGGTTCTCAGGTTGTTCATATGCATGACGAACAACATGTTGTTCGTACGGTGGTTCAACCACTTCCTGAAGTCTCAGCTGCTCAAGATCTGGAAATTGACCGCGGACATCTTCATAGTGTTGTTCTTGATAATTGATAAGCCAATCCTCATCAGTATGTGGACTTTCCGTACGCACGTAACCTGCATCTGAATCGATAGAAGAAGGCCAAGAAGGCATTGGATGATGAATTTATTGTTGTGATTGAGGAAGAAGATGATTATGAATGATGAATAAGTAAATAAGAAAGCGTATATATAAACAAACAGGTAGCAGGGGAATGATAAAAACAACAGACATTATTTGAAAAGACAAGTCAGAAAGCTCTCCACACATTAACGACCGTTACATAACCAACTACCAATATTGTTATCTTAAGGCCATCCAAATCTTTCTAGCCAATTTTGGCGTATGAAGTACGCCTCATGGCCAATGAACGGAGTGCGGTATTTTAAATTGTATCGACCGTCATATGTCGAACGTGTATTCTCAAACACGTTTTCTGATATTACCTCATTAATAATCTTTGTGTAACGCGTGCATGCCCTAGTAAAGTTTCCGTATGCTGTCCTGACCTCTTGAGCCGTACGTCTAACTTGACAACACACGTCGTTGTTGTACAGTTCAGCCAGAGTCTCCCAAAAATGAATTACCATTACCTCCTGATTGTCGCACATCTCATCGGTTTGTATGTAGTACTGCATAAGTAACTTCAATTCATGAGACTTAAATGTCATGTTGGACAATGTAGTTTGAATAATGTTAAGTTTTTAAATGATTTCAACAGATAACGATTTGTGAATTTATAGAATGGATGTTGATTCTCTCCACTCAAGAAAGTAGAGAATCTTGACCGGCAGATGAACGTGGCTACAGTATTTGATTTGACTGCACACTGAGCCACCTTCTCTCCACTCAAGAAAGCAGAGAATCTTGACCGGCAGATGAACGTGGCTACAGTATTTGATTTGACTGCACACTGAGCCACCTTCTCTCCACTCAAGAAAGCAGAGAATCTTGACCGGCAGATGAACGTGGCTATAGTATTTGATTTGATTGCGCACTGAGTCACCTTCTCTCCACTCAAGAATTTGTCTATACATATAACCATTTGGATCTCATACTTGTTCACCTCAATTAAGTCTAACAGAAGATTCACATATCAAACAACCATCCTCAAATATCAAACAATGTCTGGAAATTTACTAAAAGCTATATTGCTATGCGACAGTGACTTTGAAGAAGAAGCGTATGCGTTAGCGCATCAACAAGAGGAGGAGGAACTGATGGAGATATACCGTGAAGCATACGGTTCAACTTCTGGAAAACAAGGCGGTTCAGTTATGGGTCGGAAATATATCAACCGTAACCAGCAAGCATTTCATAAAACACTTATGCAAGATTACTTTGCCCGTGATCCAACTTACGGTCCAGAGATGTTTAGACGACGATTCAGAATGAGTCGTCCATTATTTTTAAGAATTCTCGAAAGTATTCAGCAGAATAATAATTATTTTGTTTACAAGCAAGACGCCGCAAAAAAAACAAGGTTTAAGTGGGCATCAAAAGATGACCGCAGCGTTGAGGATGTTAGCGTACGGTACACCCGCCGATGCCCTTGACGACGCATATCGTATTGCAGAGAGTACAGCATTGGAAAACCTAGATCACTTCTGTCAGTCAGTTGTGGACATTTATGGGACTGAATATCTTCGTTCTCCAAACGAGGCAGATGTAACGCGCTTGCGTGAAATGCATGAAAGCAAAGGCTGGCCTGGAATGCTTGGAAGTCTAGATTGTATGCATTGGGAGTGGAAGAACTGTCCAAAAGCTTTTCATGGAGCATATAACGGTAAAGAAAAAAAACCTACTATCATCTTAGAAGCGGTTGCCTCTAATGATTTGTGGATTTGGCATGCTTTCTTTGGAATGCCAGGTTCTCTTAACGACATAAACGTTGTCGAACGATCTCATTTGTTTAATGATTTGGCGCAAGGTAAGTCAACTCCCTTATCATTTACTCTTGGTCAGAATACATATGAGCATGGATACTATCTTGGAGATGGAATTTATCCCAAATGGAGTACGATTGTAAAGACATTTGCAAACCCAATGACGGCAAAACAGAAACAATTTGCTGCAATGCAGGAAGGACAAAGGAAGGACGTAGAAAGGGCGTTTGGGGTCCTTCAAGCAAGGTTTGCAATGGTCAGCAATCCATGTAGATTATGGAAGAGATCAAAAATGGCTGCAATTATGTTCTGCTGTATAATTTTGCATAACATGATCATTGAAGATGAACGCGCTATGGACTATCCCGATTTCGAGTATGATGGGGCAAGACAACCCCCCGAATTGTTTCGCACAGCCACGTTACGAAATGAAGGACAGTACGCAATTCATGTCGATAATCATGAAGTATATCGTAATGCTGCTATTCATAATAGACTGCAAAGGGATTTAATTGAGCATATTTCGAATTCTCATGGAAATCAATAGTTCGGGATGGTGGATCTTTGTTTAATTACATCTGTTTGCCTTTTTATTTCTGTAACGAAGTGTAGAATGCTATAATTTTTATCTTTGTAATATCATTTATGTTTTTTGAAATAAATCTTTATTGATGTCTACAGAATGCATCGAAATAAATGACATTCCATTGAATATTTTAAAACTAAAAATAACACATGATTGAAAATATAAACTGACGGTACATGGATATTTAACTGCAATAACTTAAAATATCACATGAATATTTCAACTACATATGTTTTGTTCCCGATCTACTCTCAACAATGCGTTGTTTGTACTCCATCCAATATTGCATTGTAATTGGGTCCATTCCGGTGACATCCTTTTCCATTACTAAGGTCTCTTGGCGTTGCCGTTCTAGCTCAAACCGGCCCTTCTCAATCTCGGTCAGTTCTTTTAACACGGCAAGCTTTTCTGCACTCCCCCTTTGACGTTCTGCATTTTCTCTCGCATGTTTTTCATGCATTAGGGCTAAACGAGAATCGATTTGAGATTGAACAGCAATTTTCTTCTTAGCTGCTCGTTGCCCCATCGATCTAGCATCTTCATCAAATGCGGGTTCTGCTTCTTCGTCTTCGTTATCTGGGCATACATTAGAGTCCATCTGAGAAGAATTGCTTGGGCTAGAATTATAATTAGTTCGTCTTGTTTTTTTCTTGCCCTTCGAGTTCGTCTGAACATCTCTTAAAATTTTTGCAGTGTTTGAGCTCCATTTTTGTTGACTAACAAGCAAGTCGTAGTAGTTTGCAAACTGATAGTAGTGGGGTTTCTTAGTACCATTTTCTCTTGGAAATAATTTCAAGAATTGATCGTTCGCCATTCTCTTCTAAAAAAACAGAAACACAAAATGATATATTAACAAAGTGATCAGAATGAATATAAATTAAAAATGATATTTTTCAAAACGCTACCAATTCAGCTTCGCCACCCATTCCACTTGGATTTGCTGTTCTTATTTTGTGAATCTACGACTCGTAGAATTGTGTTTGTCGATTAATCTTTCCGAAACGACCGGTGATTGCAGACATTGACCTCGTCTTTTCGACATGCTTTTTATTGTACGCAGTCATGACTTTTGCCCAAAACGTCTCTCCACTTTGGTCATTCCCCTTTACCGAGTCGTTAGAAAAATGACAGTAAATATAACACAAATCCTTATCTTCATCGCCAGACCATGTAGCAGAAGAATGGAAGGACAGAGGGGGAGCGGTTTGGGGATGAACATTTTGAAATGGTTGAGAATCAAAATCCCAGCTATCCATATTCATCGCTTCGGTATATGATTGAAAAGGATGAGACATACTTCCAATATTATGGAATTGAGAATATAATTGTAATAGAAGAAGAGATGTGTGTATTACAATCTGAAAAATAGTCCTATATATATAATGAAATCACAAATATGACCGTTTATAGCCGTTGTAATTTTAAATATGACCGTTTATAGCCGTTGGAGACAAAATATGACCGTTTATAGCCGTTGGGGACAAAATCTGACCGTTTATAGCCGTTGGAGTTTAGAGAATACGATTTTTTGTAGCCGTTGGAGGATTTTGGCAGGGGAGGCGGAAGCGCATTTGGGGTTGGGCTTGGGCGCCCATAAAATGGACGCCCAAGCCCAGTTCAGGATCCTGAACTGGATCATGAACATTACTCTTAATATTACAACTGAATTGGACGACTGGGGGTTTTTTTTTCACGGATTCAGGATTGAACAAGACCATTGGAGTTGCCCTTAGGTTGAAAAACTGCGTTAACGGGAAGTTGACAGGTGTAGAGTAATTTATTTAATTAAAAAAAAAAGGATGACGGCAGGTTCAAGTTAGTATATTGGTAACAACATGGAAAGTCGCAAATATTCAGCTAACAACCAACATAGCATCGTAAGCCTGACATCTCATTGCACATCGTAAGCCGTGACATCACGTTGCAAATTAAAGCCGAAAACCTTCCACGTACTTACGTTGTACAACTCCTAATGATTCATTTAAATTCCTAAAAGGTGTAGTGTAACCTCAAGTTATCGAGTTACGACTTGTCGCATAAACTACTAAATTTTTTTTTATACAAACTTTATTAATACATACATAAAATGTAACATAGAAGCACGATACATACAAATGGGATGAGGATAAGATGAGAGTAACGGAGATGAGATGACATGAGAAGCTAGCATTAAAACAGACGTTGCTGTGCAGATAAAAGGACAATTTGGAGTGACGTTGGAAAAACAAAGCAATTGGAGGAATCCGCTTTTATCAGTTTGGCCCAATTAAAGGTTGACACATATGAAAGTCGCGATCTTCCATGGGGGCTACCATGGTGTCGTTTCGGATTGAACTCCGATTGAAGCAACCACAATTTTATTGTTTTATTTACGTGAGATTGAGGTTATAATTGCGTGGTAGGGTATAACTATATCAGAGTTGCACAAGACTTCAAATGTGACAACGATGTCGCACCTACAAATATTATTTCGAGTTAGTTACCACTAGTATTTTAATGAAGTATTGAACTAATACTTCGACTGCATATGGTACTTTTGATGCGAAACCCGATATTACCGCAAATCTATCTCTTTTCATTCACCTAAAAATTTTGACACTATGGAAAGTAGATATTAGATAATTAGTTTTACATTAACTATTATTATATTTAATAAGAAATATCTATAAGTGGAAAATAGGGAGAATGTCGAATATTAAAAAAATTCGACGCAAGAATAGCACTTTTTTTTTATTTAGTACGAATGCTAAACTTGCTGTAAAAATACATCGCAGCACCAAAATTGTGAGGCGATTAAAATTGTGGGAGCTTGACAAAAGACGTCATGGCGGATGAGGCTTAGGAGGCGACGAGGTGACAGCGGCTTGAAATAGCGACGGTGGTTGGTCAAGGCGATGAGGTGGCAGCAGCTTAAGAGGCGACGAATAACCATATGATAGTTAAAAATAGCATTTGTATTTTTAAAATGCATTAAAATGAATGAAATATGCTGATTGGTTCCATATGTACCCGATTAGGCTTAGAATCCGATTAGCTTTTACATCCATGCATACCCGCTTAGACTTGGCATCCTATCAGCTTTTACGTTCGATGATACGCTCGGTTAAACAATATATCTCGGGTATATATTTGTTCCATATGTACTTGATTAGGCTTGATATCCACCTAGCTTTTGCATCCACACATACCCCGATTAGGCTTGGCATCCAGTTAGCTTTTGCATTCGATGGTATGCTTGGTTAAACAATATATCTCGAGTATAGATTGGTTCCATATGTACCCGATTAGGCTTGCATTCTATTTAGCTTTTGCATCCATACGAACCCGATTAGGCTTGCCATTTGCTTAGCTTTTTTATCCATACGTACCCGATTAAACTTGACATCCGATTAGCTTTTGCATCCATACATACCAGATTAGGCTTGGCATCCGGTTAACTTTTGCATTCGATGATACACTCGGTTAAATAATATATCTTGGGTATAGATTGGTCTCATATAAACCTGAATAGGCTTGGCATCCGGTTAGCTTTTGCATCAATACGTACTCGATTAGGCTTGGTACCCGGTTAGCATTTTAGTTATGAAGTTCACTATCATGTTTAAAATATTCAAAATGATATTTCAATATAGTATTTTAATTATAAAGTCCATTAGCATGTTTATAATATGCAAAAGTGTAGTTTATGTAGCATTTTAATTATGAAATCCTCTCCCATGTTTATGATACGCAAAAAAATAGTTTAATGTAGCATTTTAATTACAAAGTCTACTAACATGTTTAAGATATTCAAAATGATAGTTTAATATAGCATTTTATTTATAAAGTACATTAGTTTTTTTGAAATATACAAAATGGCAGTCTAATGTAGCATATTAGTTACAAAGTATAGTAGCGTGTTTATGATATCTAAAATGATAGTGTAAAGTGACATTTTAGCTATGAAGTACAATAAAATGTTTAAAACATGCAAAATGGTAGTTTAATGTAGCATTTTAGTTACAAAGTCTAGTAGCATGTTAATGATATTTGAAATAATAAATTGATGTAGCATTTTAACTATGAATTTCACTAGCATGTTTAGAATATGCAAAATAATAATTAAAGAACATTGTATTTTCAAAATAGACTAGCATCTATGAAATATGCTAAATGATAGTTAAAGGTAGCAATGCATTTTTAAAGTGAACAAGCACGTGTAGAATATGCTAAATGATAGTTAAAGATAGCATTCCATTTTTAAAGTTAACTAGCATGTATAGAATATGATAAATGATAGTTGAATATAGCATTGTATTTTAAAAGTACTCTAGCATGTGTTGAATAAACAAAATGATAGTAAAATGTAATATTTGTATTTTAGAACTGCACTAGCATTTGTATTTTAAAAATGCTATTTTAAGTATCATTTTAAATTTGTCATGCATATATTTTCATTAACAAGAACAAAAGAAAAATTGGACAACTGGAACTCCATCCAAACAAGGCCTGGAAACAAATGGATGGTATGTGGCTTAAGGAAAAAACAGTGAAAGCGCAAAATTCCTATTAACATGCTTCATGTTCTAGCATGGAGTGCTGTCAATTAGTAACATGCAAATTGGTTAATATCCTTATAACTATCACATTATTAATCTTATTATCGAAACTTCACATTTTTGTGAAACTAAGAAATTGTTTTATTACATGTTTTAATTAAGAAATAACAACTTATAGTGGCTATTCGAACAAACATTATGACCACATTCATAATAACATGAACATGATAATTACCTTCCGCCAGCATTTGCTGTTTTGCAAAGCTAATCTAGTTCTAGTGGCATTGTTCGATATATATTGATGTATATAATTGATTGTATGCCCGTGCTTCTTCCATCTAATATAATTTTATAAAATGATTGATGGATTAACTTTGTATGCAAAATCATAGCAAAATTTAGCATTTTTTTAGCTATAAAGAAATGAATATAACATTAGATGATTTAATGGTAATTTAATTTAGCATTTTTGTTATGTTATTGATTTTTTTAAAAATTCAGATCGACGATGATGGTGCATCCCTGAGGTGGTACAGCGAGGGATGGCTGCGGCGATGAGGTGGTCTGGTGTTTGTTTGAGGAGCCGATGAGCTTCCCGCCGACAAAGACGATGGGAAAGTGGCATCGACGCCGGCAAGGCGGTGCAGGGCGCGGAGTAGGTTGAAGCCGCGGTGGTCGAGGTCGAGTTGTTGAAGGTGATGGTGATGAGAGGGGGAGGGGTTACGAGGTGGTGGTGTTGGGCGATGAATAAGGCAGCGCAGTTGAACGTGAAATTTGATCGTGGACGTCGACAAGAGAGAAAATATGGTTTTGTCCTTGAGCCTAAATTTGAAAACTTCTGGACTTGATCTAATTTTTTTACTAATGTTTGTCCTTTTGGCTAATTATCTCTATTTATAATTTGTAAAAGTAATTGTTTTTAAGAATACTGAAACATAAAACCAATAAAAATAATATAAAATAGTCTCATGTACAAATTTGGAAAAAAAATTTAGGCTGAAGGATAATATTTTTTTTGACTGTAGGATAATGCTAATTATAACTAGCATTTTATATCATGTAAATCTAAATTGTACAATGTAAAAATTGAATACAACGCTAATTATAACTAGCATTTTCCCTTCAAGTGTTGTTGCCGCACCACCACAAAAATATGTATAATGTGCATATATGATTTTTATTTAAAAGAAAAAATTACATTAATAGCATTTAACGATTGTCCACGAGAGTGTTGTCCCTGGACCCCCAACTAGGAGGGTTACCACCCCAGCCACCATGTGGTGGCAAACATTTTTGAAAAAGTATTAATTACTATTTGTGCCAAAATTGGTCACAAACCCCAGAAGTAGTGAAAACACCAGTGTTCGCACATAGATCCACAATATCCAACACAGATCTCAGATCTAGATAAAGTAGAGAATAAAAATGAAGAAATAGCAAAATTAAAGTGTAAGAAAGCAAGAAAGAACACAAGATTTATAGTGGTTCGGCTATCTCCGGCTTACGTCCACTTTGAATTGATTCTTTTATTCCTTTTGTATTGAGATTACAATTACAAGCCTTTGAACATCAATGAACAAAATAACAGAGTTTCGACGTAAAGAGCAGAAAAAGATCTCCTTTTAGTTGCCATAGGACTGCTATTTGTAGGTGTAGATCCGAAAATATCCGCCCCAAATACTGGAACACCTTTTCTCTTTCGATCCAAATTGGCTCCATTTGAGTTGAGATCGATCATGGAGGTTCCTGAGTGCATAAGCAAGCTTCTGTGAAAAATTCATAGCATTTGAACTTATAGAATGAAAGTTATGATCGATCTAAGTTTGCATTTGCGAGTAGGCTGGAACCTCCGTATCTGTAACAACCCGCACATTTGTCGATTTTATATTTAAATATTTTATTTAAATATAACATCGTTCGTCGGATTTTAGTCCGAAAAGCTACTTTTTGCAAACAGTCGAATTAGGACTCGAGACCACTTCCATTGAGTTCAAAATGCCGTTTGCGACCTTTTTAAGTATAAGCTTCGATATGTTTGGAGAAAGTCAAATTTTGCTATTTTCTATTGGACTTTGGGTTTGGGTTTGGATTCAGCCCACTTGCCCAAATCTGGTTATATCATTACCCCTCTCCACTCCACTTCTCTTCATTCATTTCTCATTTCTTAACACCCTCAAGCTCAAGAGAATAATGGGGGAAGAGATTGGAAATGGAAATTCCTAAGCCCTAGCTTCAATTGCAAATTCAAGCTTCTACCTCCAAATCCAAGTTGAAGCCATTGGTAAGCATCCTCTTCTCCTTCTCCAACTCTTTCTCCTTTCAATCTCAGAAATTTCCTAAACCTAAATTCGGGAAATGTTTCTCTTTTAGCTTAGATTCAAGCTTGTTAAGTTGGAATTGAAGAGTGATTGCTCTTGCCATTGCTTCAAAGCTCCTTCTTCATTGATTTTGTGAAAAGGTGAGATTTTTATCTCACATCTAAGTCAATAATTATCTTCGATTGTTAGGTATGAATTCCTAACACTTATCCTTGTGCAATTCCTGATTCGTTGTTGCTCGACCGATCGTTATCGATGTCGTTTGGCCATTTTTGGCCTAGGTTCAGGGAATGCCCTGAATAACAGTTTCAGCCGTCTGAACGTATGGTTCAGACGTCTGAATGGAATACTGGGAATTTTCTTCTCCCAGCATTCAGACGTCTGAATCAAAATTCCAGACGTCTGAATTGGTTCGTTTTGAACCAGAAAAGAAGTAGGCTAAAAAGTGCCTATTTCAGACGTCTGAAGTCTAGTATTCAGACGTCTGAATTCTGTTCTGGAAAATAGTTTATTTTCCAGATTCAGACGTCTGAATTCTTGATCTCAGACGTCTGAATCTGCTGTGTTTTGCCTAGTTGTTTTTTTAGCTTGAATATCCAACTCTAATCAAATCGGGTTGATTCCCTTTTTGTGTTATCATTTATTATCGGACACTTTGTTAGGTCGAACCCCGTATTACTCTGCGTAGGCAATCTTATATGAAAAGCATTCATCAGAACTTCCATTTTGATGCATTTTGAGCTGATTTCCTTGGATTTTATTCACGTCTCCGAATGTGAACTTTTGTGATACGTTTTATGACTTGTCACTTTAAAAATATAAAGGTTTCAATACTAGTAGTAAATATCAAAACTCTTTCATCAAATTGATTTCAACACTATTTTTAATATCAAAAGTTCGTTTTCCCAAACCGATTTCCAATCTACTAATATATATAAGCCTTTACTTCACTTGAATGAGAAATCGACTTAAACGACTTAGTAAAACGAGTGGTATGAAACGCTTGCGTTCACTTCGTCGGTTAGCTCTTGGACTTGTTCGACTGAACCCTTTTCGTGACAATTTCCTAGTGAAGATTTGCAGCTTGTTCGTAAATATTTAAGTTAAGCAAGTGGTTATGGGACATGAAGCTAAACTCATATATTTACTAGCTTGGTGTGATTGACACTTCTCGCTGATCATGATGATCATTTTATGATTTAGACTAGCAATTGTGCGATGTCTCTTTGTTTTCAAGGTAAGACTAGACCGCAATAGTGTGATTCCGACTCACACACATCTCTCTGTCCGCAAGGTTAGTCTAGGCCGCAGTAGTGTGATTCCGACTCACACATATCTTTATGTTTGCGAGGGTAGGCTAGACACCACTTGTGTGATTCCATTCACACATACCTTTCTGCTTTTTGGTTAGCCTAGGCCTCAATCAGTGTGATTCCGACTCACACATATGGGGTAGCTCCCCATGGTCTTCGGACCGTCATGTGATAGGCCTCTTTCTCTTTTTATGATTTCTGGATTTCTTGTTTTGATTTCTGGATTTTTATGTCATTGACTTGTTATGAGTACAAGTTTAGGGTATGATGCCCTCTTTGGATCTTTGAAAAGATTCTTGTGATATTGATCATTTCTCATCGGTTGATCTCCTGTTGATCATCATTTTCATACTTATAGTAGTATGTCAGTATGGGTATTCTATGTTTATGCCATATCTATTATTTTATATCATGTCATCTGATATTTATAGTTAGACTGATCCGTTTATTATTTTCTTAAATAATACTCGGGTCAGACCGAGATGTTACAGGTGCTTCTGCTTGACTTCCTCCCGGGATTTGCTACTCTGACTTTTGGCTAACTATTTAGTTTTGCAGTCTGTTGTTGTATACACTTGAGATATGGACTCGTAGTTGTATTCTTTTGGTATAGCACGTGTTGCTATTCTTTTGTATTATCGTGGATCTTTCTGACCACTACTCTAATGTACACTTTCATGTGTTGTATATTTATTCATATCTTCTTCCGCCTTTGTGATATGGATGTCTGTGACTGATTTATGTTATGTTTATTTCTATATTTGTTTCCGAAGATTATATATAGCCACTGTGTGATAGCTTTGTGTTTGTATCGGTATGTCGGATTTCCTCCTTAAATGATATGCATTCTATTCTATCTGACATATCAGTGCTCGCACAAAGAAGTTACATGGATGGTCGCTCCTCCACAGCCTTATTCTCCGCGCTAGTTGACAGCACTACATCGTAGTGTTCTTGGCTAGCGTGGGTATAGAGGTGGGGCGTCACAGTATCCATCGAACAGTGCATATCCATCATATTCCCCTTCTTCGTATCGATCTGATGCCGTCCTGGGAAATACGTTCCTTCGTATCCATCAAGTCCATATCTATCCTTCTCATATCGATCCAAGTCTCATGCACAGATCCATGTTTCGCGCCTCATCCTGACCGCTTCCTTCGTATCGATCGATATGAAAATGGCTCCTGGATCATTCGTATCCATCGGTATCCACGCTGTTCGTATCGATCCGACCTTTGTTCCTTCGTATCGATCCAAAGCTACCGCCTTTTATGTGCGTCCTTCGTATCGATCATGATGCTATCGATACGAACTACTATCGGCCCAAAGCAAACGTACAAGAGAGAGTGTGTGTTACCCACATTCGTATCCATCTTGATATCCCTTGATTGGTACAAACCATATCGATACGAACGACATCCATCGATCCAAAGTAATCCATGTTGATCGATACGAACCATATCGATCCGAAGGTACCGATGCTAACCATTTCTCTTCAACATTGATCCGTCCATAACTTGAGCATACGAACTCCAATTGACCCGAAATTTGAAATGTACCTTTCCAAGCCTTGTTTATCATTCCCAATCGATCTCACCTTGATTGGAGCTTGGTCCAACTTTGACGGTATCGATCATTGCCATGTTTTCCTATCGATCTCTAATCCCCATATCCAACCGTTTTAGCCAATTTTGTTGATATCCCGACCTTGACCAAAAGACGGGGTAACATTTGCCCCTCAAAACATGCCTTGCGATAGGAAGGAGTGTTTTGAATAGCTTCAAGTCCAACGTCCAACGTCCAAAGTCCATATTCCATCCATAGCCATACCATCCGATCCATAATCCAATCCACTACCAAGCCATTCTATCCGAGTGCCATAGTCATATCCTTATCCAAATCCGTGACTGCTCCGAGTCGATGTCCGATTCCGAATCCAGTAACCAAATCCTTAGCCAATTCCATAGCCATTTGAACCTGTCAACCGAGTTTTAATCCATCCATATCCGATAACCAATAACCAAATCCATGACCTCTCCGGGTCGACATCCGAATCTGGGACCACTCCTGGCCCTTGCCCAAATCCTTAGCTGTTCATAGACAATATCTGAATCTGTAACCTCTCTGGGTTCTTGCCAAGCGCAATCCACACTCGACGACCCGTGTCAAGCAATGCCTTGCTCAATGGTGATCCTGGTTCAGTGTCCCTGAACGCTAAGTAATGCTATGGCTTAAGTCCTAAGCCGTATCCGGGTCACTCCGGACCCTTGCCGAGTATAGTCCATACTCGACGACCTTTATTAACAAATGATAGGTAATACGAGGCCTAAGTCCTAGGTTGAACCTTGGTCTCTCCGGACCCTTGCCGAGCATAGTCCATACTCGACGACCTAAACAAGCCGATTCGCCACGTTTGAGCGAAGCGACTTACCCCTTCCCGGGCACAATCCATACCCGATGACTATTTACCAAAAACCAGATAAATATCCAATCAAAATCCAATCCGAAATCCAGATTAAATCAGAAAACCAAAAATCCATACCAGAAATTCAAACTAATATCCAAACCAGAAAACAAGCATCCAAACCAAAGTCCATACAAACAAAACCAGGAGTTCAAACCAAACTCCAAAACTAAATCAGAAAAGAGAAAATGTCCAAACCAAAAAGAAAAAGCAGATTTCACAAACTAGAGGGTCACAGTTTATCATCATCTCAGAGCATGCCTAGGGGCTATCTTCGTCTCCGTACATGAGTAAGTGGCTTGGCCGTTTGCCTAAAGTTTGCTACTTATTCCATACCATCCCTATCAGTCGATAACCAATCGACCATCATTCCTGGTCCTCGCGCCATCGTCATTTGAGGTAGACGGTGGCTGGTCCTATTCCACGGCCGCATTCCGAGTTCCAACATATTGCTGCAACTGACCACTTCTTACATGCTCCTCTATTGTATCCTTTAGATGCCTATAGCTGTTGGTATCATGCTCATCCAGGTCATGAAAGAGACAGTACCTTCCTAATGCCCTCTCACGTTCCGAGGGTTCTCTCCTTCCGGCCTTCGGTAGGGAAGGCGATCTCGAGTTTCCATGTATATCCGATCCAATGTTTCATTCAATCCTGTGTAAGTGGAAAATTTTGGCTCTCCCCAGCGTTTCCTTGTCCTGCCAGAGTTGTCATCCAACTTCCTCTTCCCTTTATCCTTATCCTTACCCGAGCTTTCACCGGATAGTTCTCTATCCTTAACCACATTTACTTCCTTTAGTTTCAAATCTAGACTCGCGTCCTCCTATCGAAGAAATCTTTCGGCCTCGTGAAAGAATTCCCCGAGATCCATTAGTGGAACCCATATCAATGATACTTTGAAATCTGAGTTATCCCTGACTCCTGACACTGCCGCCATTAGAACCATTGATGGATCTAGCCGATCCACCGTAGCAACTGCCGCATTGAACCAACTTAAGAAAGCCATGAGCGATTCCCCTATCCTTTGTTTTACCGATGTCAGTGTCATCACATTTTTCGACCTTTTGATATGAACCCGTGTTAACTCATATTTTCATGCCGACCTAAAACTCTGCGACTCAAGACTCTGTGACCTAAGAACTTAACGACCTCAGGAGCATAACAATTTAACGACCTAGCAGGCTTCACGATCTAGTGCCTCCAGACTTCACGAGCTAAGAACTTAGCGACCTAAGAAAGTCTGCGACCTAAAGTGACTGCGAGTTAAGGAACTCTGCGACCTAAGGACTTCACGACCTAAGAACTTAACGACCTAAGAAAGTCCGCGACCTAAGGGACTTAATGACCTAAGGAGTGTCGCGACCTAAGAGCTTTACGACTTAGCAGACTCTACGAGCTACCGACCTAAAGTTGTTTACGACCTAACTCCTGAAGTAAACTTCACGAGCTAACGACCTAAAGACTCCACGAGCTAAAAGAAAAGAAAGGCATGACCTATCTTAGGTCGCCTACGACTTACCACTTTAGATGAATCTAAGAGCAACTCCAGCAACCCAGCCTCCTAAGTTGCAAGATGACCACGACCTATCTTAGGTCGCTCGCGACCTACGACCTAACTTAGGTCGTACGCGACCTAAGACTTGGAGCAATATTTCTGTCCAGAATCACTCCTATAAATACCCCACTACCTTCAACATGAAAAGGAATTTTGGCCGATCATTTCTTGAAGCGTCGTTACTCTGCCGAATTCTCAACTCATCCAACATTTGAAGAACTCTAATCACTCCAGACATTACAACAAGCTTTGAGAGAAATCTACTGCTTTCAACATGAATTCGAGAAGATCTTCAACATCGAAGCTTGAGATAATAGTCTAAAGTGTTTAGGAATCGAAATATATTGTATTTTGAAGAGCATTGTATCATTTTGTAACCAGAATCAGCAATAAGAGAATATAAAGTGGACGTAGGCTCAATTACGGGCCGAACCACTATAAATCTGTTGTCTTTTACCGCTTTCAGCTATTTTACTGCTTAATTCCTGTTCCCGTCATGCGGGTGGTGCTTTCACAACTCTATTACACACACCGGGTGTTAGCGTTCAATTTTTAGCGTTAACATTTTGGTGCTTTCGCTGAGAATTGAACTCAGGAATATTCTCACCATTGCTCCGCAAGAGCTTGTTGAAAGAATCTCTCTAAAGACCAGAAGTTTATCTGAAATCATGGCTCCTGGAAGAAAAGGTAGATCTACCAGATCCGGAAATGCTCATGAGGGAACCTCCGCTTCCCCAACAGCAAATCAAGCAACCCCTACCGTCGGAGTCACAAGGGCTGAATTAGACGACGCAGTGTCGGGATTATATCAGCAAATTGAAGCTCAAAACGCTTTAATGATGGACAGGTTAAACACTCTACTTGGGGCAAATCAACAACCAGAAAACAATGAAACAGTCTTCACTGAAGATGCTCGTAATTCCCAGGAGAAAGATATTCCCCAAAAAGCCGCTGGCACCGCCGAAATGCCACCTTTCCAAGCTGAGGGTCCAAGGCCGCAGCCAACTTTTCGCGAGCATTT
The DNA here is from genome assembly GCA_030737815.1 of Allium fistulosum. Lineage (NCBI taxonomy): Eukaryota > Viridiplantae > Streptophyta > Magnoliopsida > Asparagales > Amaryllidaceae > Allium > Allium fistulosum. Next base: position 1,043,066,651 of record CM060901.1, on the reverse strand, counting down.
GCCCAGGCAAAATTCCGAAAGAAGAGGTGACTTCTACCCGGCGATGCCTCTGAACAATGAGGAGTACCTATCAGGGATGATCCGCCAAATCATGAAAGAGAGCATGCAGAGGGAAGAAAACGAGAGTGATTGGGGATTTGCGCCAAGCAGAACTCCGTTTACTGAAAGGATCCTGAAAGCAGAGTTTCCAAGAAAATTTGTACCTCCTACTATTCCGGCTTATAGAGGGACATGTGACCCTAATCATTTCCTATACAAATACGATTGGCATATGACCGGCGCGAGGGCATCAGATGAGATTAAATGCCGATACTTTCCAGTATACTTGGAAGGAGTGGCCCTACTTTGGTTCACAAAGCTACCAATTCGATCCATAGATCAATTCTCTGATTTATCTCGAAAGTTCAAGGATCAGTTCAGGTTGTATGCTTCAAAAGCTAAAGGTATAATGTCACTGTCTAGCCTTGAACAAGGGCCCGGAGAATCAATCAGATCTTTCTTGAACCGTTTCAATATAGCCCTAGCCGAAGTGGATAATGCAGAACCCCGTATGATCCTGAATTACCTGATGCGGGCCATCAACAAATCAAGTGAATTCGGAAGATGGTTAAAAATGAAGGAGCCAAACTCACTCGAGAAATTCTATAAAAAGGCCGACGAATTTATGCGTCTGGAAAACCTCTCCGCGCCGGCAAAAGTGGTCGTTGCCGAAGTCAAGAATAACGATGTTGCTTCTAACAAAAGAGAATCTGGAAACCATAAAAGGGAAAATGACAAAAAAAAGAAGCAGGGGAATTAGAAAAAACCTCGCCGCTTTAATCCTTTAGATTTTACCCCCTTAACCGACACACCGGAAAATATCTTTTTTGCGACAAAAGATGTTGTCAAGTATCCCAAACCTCCTGAGATGAGAGGAAGTGCAGTGAACAATGGGAAATTTTGTCGATTTCACAATCAACTTGGCCATGACACTAACCAATGTCGCCAGTTAAAGAATGTAATTGAAGAATTGCTGAAACAGGGTAAACTGCAACAATATGTGAAGCAAAACAGAGCAGACCCAACCTCATCCACTCAGGGGCAGCAACATCCTGTCCATCAATCTGACTCTGGCAACAACACTACAGTGCAAGAATCTGAAAAGCTTATCATTAACGTTGTCACAGGAGGTCCCCGCACAGCAGCCAGGATTTGGGACGACTATTAACTACCCAAAAAACTGCAGCTGGGGCATCTTCCAATATCTCTGGCATATGAGTCAAAAACTACGAATCTAGTGGAAATGGAAATTCAATCTGGAGACTCTGGAACAACAATCACTTGCATCCATTTTTACTCAACAGCATTGCTTAATTTTGCAAAAAATGATGATGGATGTATAACTCTTGTATTGTAAACCACTGAGAAATCAGTGCGGATTAATAATAAAGAATTTTAAATCTTGTGTTCTGATGCTATGAAATGCCTGTTTCATTTCGATGTGTAAATACTCTAAATGTATTGCTAAAATATCGATTTAATATTGCAGGTCATTAAAACAAAGCTTACCCATCGCAATGCCAAGTGAGCCCTGTAAAGCACTCAATAAACAATTTTTAAGCCACAGAAAATTCCAAACTCAAATCCAACATAAGATGAACTTTACACCAAAAGTTGATGATTCCACCGAAGAGACACTTTTCCAAAGAAAAGGAACTAGACGCTTGTTAACTAATAACGATCGTTTGTATAAACAAACATCTGATTGGATAACTTGCGCATGTCCCATGAAATCAGTCAACAGTGAAGTACACTCCATTGGATAGAGCAAACTGCTTACAAAGGAAAGGAACATAGGCTCGGAGACAATAACAGGGAATCATTGATGAGCAAACAACAAAGAGACATGGGCAAGCTGATCAACACAAGCCCTCTTCGGAGGCACGCCAATAAATGGAAACGCTCTTCTCAACAAAAAGGTTGATGGAACCACTGAGGCAAGGCCTTCGTTAACTAATTGCGATCGTTTGTGCAAATGAACATCCAATTAAATAACTTGCGTCCGCCCTGCGGATCCATTTAATGGTGAGAAAGTAATTTCCAGGCAATCAAACAAAAGACCTCCCCGGAGGCACAAGACTTCTTCGTAAGAAAGAAATTGTTTCGGAAGCACAAGACCTCTTCGGAGGCACAAGACTTCTTCGTAAGCAAGAAATTGTTTCGGAAGCACAAGACCTCTTCAGAGGCACAAGACCTCTTCGGAGGCACAAGACTTCTTCGTAAGCAAGAAATTGCTTCGGAAGCACAAGACTTCTTCGTAAGCAAGAAATTGTTTCGGAAGCACAAGACCTCTTCGGAGGCACAAGACCTCTTCGGAGGCACAAGACTTCTTCGTAAGCAAGAAATTGTTTCGGAAGCACGAGACCTCTTCGGAGGCACAAGACTTCTTCGTAAGCAAGAAATTGCTTCGGAAGCACAAGACTTCTTCGTAAGCAAGAAATTGTTTCGGAAGCACAAGACCTCTTCGGAGGCACAAGACCTCTTCGGAGGCACAAGACTTCTTCGTAAGCAAGAAATTGTTTCGGAAGCACAAGACCTCTTCGGAGGCACAAGACCTCTTCGGAGGCACAAGACTTCTTCGTAAGCAAGAAATTGCTTCGGAAGCACAAGACCTCTCCGGGGGCACAACGCTACAAAGCATAATACTACTCCTCAGAAATACCAAAAAGCCCTCCTCAGAGGCACACTTCAATTCTCAAGGAAGATCTACTTGTTCATCTTGAAAAATTCTTCCCCAGAAATTGAAGTGCTAAGTAAAATCCTCTTTAGAGGCCCGCTCTACCGCGTAGGAGAATTCACTTCTCAAAATTATGAAGTAACCATCTCCAAAGGTTGAAGCGTAAAAACTTCTCCAAAAATGAGACACGCTCCATTTAAGTAGAATAATTGTTTCCTCAAAGACGGAATAATTATTCTCCAAAAATAAGAGTACAAGTCTCGCCAAATCGAAAAGATATTGCAATGCACTTGTGGTATAGGGGCAATATCATACAATACAACTACAACAATAAAAGTAGTATTCAAGCGACATACCACAAGCACATTACATATCACACGGAAAAGATGTGGAATAAATGTATTCTCAAACACAAACAAAAAGTTTGTATAAGTAAAAAGAATCGCGTATTCTACACTAAAATGAGAAATAGATGCATTCTTACATACACAAGAATTCATACAAGTAACAGAATTATTTTATTCAATACTGTGAAAATTCTTTACATGTGCACATCTCAAAAAGAAGCGGGGACCGGTACCCGCACAATCTCCGGTCAATACATCCAAAAAAGCAAAACAAGAAGCATAGAGTCTAGCTTATCATTCCTTCTTCCGACCACCCTTGGAACTCTTTCCCGGCCTGATAACCAGCTTTGAAAGCCATTGTGGATGAGTCGGGGACGGAGGAGAAGGATGAGCAGCTGGATCTTCTTCAACATTCTTCTCATCAGCCGAAGCGCTCTTTTTCTTCTTCTTCATTGCGCGCTTCCCTTTCCTCTTGGAAGAAGACTCGCTTCCCGAAGTGAAAAACTCAGAAAGTTTTGTGTCGTCATCATAAGTTCGCTCCGGGGTCTTTTCGCCTTCTTCAAGTTCCCCAGTCTTTTGCTCTTGCGAAACAACCGGATCATCCAAGTCTTTGAGGGCTCCTATTTTCTCTTCTTGTGATCCTGGTTGAGAAGCAGACAGAGGAGTGACTTGGGAAGGAGGAGGAACAGCAGCTGGAGAAGGGGAAGTTGGCGCAGCTTTCGGAACTTCCGCTGCAGAAGAAAAGAAGTTAAAACCGGTATTCTCCGAGAATATAGAAGATATTGGTTCATCAAAGCTTAAGTAATAAGTAAGAAGTTTGTCAAACTCGGTTAAATTGAATAAGTGATTCACTGGATCCGGGTTGACGTCAAAGTTACCTGGAGAAGTTGGCTTTGAAAGATCAATCTCGAATTTCTCAGCCCCAATATCTTCCCGAGCCTCTTCCTCGGTAGGAGTAGTCACAATTTCAGTATCAACTTTAGCAGGAAGCGAAGAATGGGCACTGGAATCTATAATGTTGACACCAGCCAAGGTTGAAGTATGAACAGGGGAAGTTGAAGGAGCTTCCTCTTTCGGGTATTCATCTCCCGTCGACTCAGCTCGTGCTTTGGCAAGTTGCTCCTTTCCTCTGGCAAGAGCGACACGAGCTTCATCGTCAAGATAACGTGCCTCAAGCCCTGCCTCATCATAGCCGGCACCGCCAAGCATATCAACTGCGGCTTCCCACACTTCAGCCAGAGTAATCTCATATTCAGGGCCCAGAAAAGAGAGGCTCCCATGACCCAGAACGCTGTGCAGATAAAAGTCAAAAAGAGTAGAGCTGATGTTGGCTTTGGTAGCCACATGAGACTCTTCGGCTGCAACTTTCCCAGCGATAGCTTCATCGCGCTCTTTTTCAGTTCTCAGTAACTGAGCTTGCAATCTGACGATTTCCAAATCTCGAGAGCTAATTTTCTCCCGAAGCTGAACAACATCATCACGATATTTCCCAGTAATATGCTGCTCTGCTTCAAGTTTGGCTTCAGCATCTCGCTGAGCAGCGTGAGCATCTCGGACTTGCTTCTGGAGCATCTCCTCCTTTTGCGAGTAAGAAGTGGAGGAAGTGGCAATCTCGTTCGTTAGTTTTTCAACTTCAGCCTCAAGCCTCTCATAACCATCGGAGATGCTCTTCATTTCAGCATTGTGCTGCTTACAAATTTTGTCCCATTCTGATTTATCATTCTCCATGGTCAGCATGGCTTCAAGATTCGCACGATTGACCCTTTGCAGCTCATCAACAAGCTTTTGCCATCCGGACACCCTTTCAATATTAAGTTTGACGGCATCAAGGCTACGCAGCATATCCGATTTATCGATCGGGACCAAATCAAGGTTGAAGCGTACCCCCTTTAAACACCATTGCGGGAACCGACTTTGAAGAATTGGCGGACCCTGTCCAACTTGATACTAGGGTCTGTTGATGATTGTTTGGATATCAGACTTCTCAAGAGCAGGAGAGTCAGTGGGGATATCAAGAGGAATTGGAGCAGGGGTCTTTTCAGAAATTGCAGACGCGTCACTAGGCTTGACCCGCTTGCTTGGATCATCAACAATATGAGTCTTCCCTTTATCATCGTAAGACTTTCGCTTATGAGAACTATCACCTCTGTGGGAAGAGTCGTATCGCTCATCTCTCCTCCCGTATTGATGCTCATAGTCCTGCCTCTCTTGCTCATAGTCCCGTCTCTCTTGAGCTTTCCTAATAGCTCTTTCTTCATCCGTCTCCCTCGGGATATTGAGGTATCGCCTAAAGTCATAAGTTCTGCGGCCTCCATGGCGCTGAAACTTGTCATAGTATGAACCAGTGCGTCCCATCGGAGAATCTGAAAATGGAAAAGAAATAAAGTTTAGAAATTTCCAGAAAAAGAGGATAAGTGCGTATAAGTGCCAAAAAATCCTAAGTGTGTGCGGCGTGCAAACTACGCGCGTCAAACTACAAACCACGCTTTAGTGGGGGAACGGAGACGACTGGTGTAGAAGGTGTCGAAATTTGTTGTAAAGAAGAAGTCGCCTCGACAACAGGGGAAATAGCTTTTGGAGTGTCATCCTTAAATAATTCCTGGGAGGTTACCATCAAATCACTCAACCCGTCGAAGATATCATCGCCAATATGTCCGGTGGGACCTTTCCCTTCAATTCCCACATCGACCGCCTTTCCGGAATGTTGAGAAGCCTCATCTTCTTCGATGACCGGGGAAAGTGTCAATTTGCCTGACGACCCCACAACATCAGTAGATGCGGAGCATTTTATCAGAGCAGCCTCTACAATAGGTCCTTCCGATGCAACTTCTTATGCAGAAGCTGGGGCATTTGATATCTCTGCTCGAGAGCCCGAGGCAGCTAATGTTTCTGTATCAGAACTAGAGATTTCTCGAATCTGAGTCAATCTGGAGGAGTGCAAAAGTCCAAACTGGTGCAGAAACTCATATTTCAGCAAAAATTTGGCACTCCTCTCTTCAGCATCCACAGCACTCAAAGTATCTAAGGTCGACTTAAGGCTGGGATCTCGAAGTGGAGGAGGAAGTGCTGCAAAAAGTAAAGAACGAAGATAAGCATTTGATAATTCAGGTTTCAAAAAGCTCATGAGATGAACAGAGAAAGACAATCTTACTCCCGACTCTCCAAACAGAGTAGAATCTCGGAGGACATCGGACAAAGAAGAATTGATTTAGGAACCCGTGAGCACTATCGGGTAAATCCAAAATTAACTTCCGATTTCTGGCACCTCTTACAAGCATGATTGAAGGGTGATCTTTGTTCTTAGCAAAAGTACACAAATAGCAAATTTCATCGAAGCTCGAGAGACGGTCGAGCGTCCTCCTAAACAGAACACATAACCCCATTAGAACGGCATAACCGTTGGGGTGTAGTTGGAAGGGCGAGATGGATAATCGAAGAAAGAGTTCCCGGAGAAATTCGTTGAAAGGTGGAATAGCTCCGCTTAAGCACATCTGGCGATTCACTGTGACAAAACCGAGAGGTGGCCTGTCAGCAGTGTCGTTCGCTCCCGGAAATATAGCATCTGATTCGACAATACCGAACTGGGTACACAGTTGCCTGAAAACTTTGTGGCTCAGAGTGGTCGGAGTTCTTTCTGGAGGATCGATCAATGGGTTAGCAATCGGGAGAGCTTCTCCAGCCGGACCTGAATCTTCTTGTTGAGATGTCATTCTACACAATCAACTGGATATTCAAATGTGAAGGTGCACGTTTCCTAAAAAGTGTGAAGTGTTGTGCAAAACTAATGAAAATAGAAAACAAACATAACTGAAACTAAACTAGTTGACAATTGGTCGATTACAAGGTTTCAGGACTTGTTAATTTCAAACTCAGGTGCAGTGTTAATGCAAGCAAATTTGTTTTAATTAACTATTTTTAGTTGTGCTTTAATACTTCACTTGAATTGGTTGGTTAATAGCGCTTCGTTCACACAGTTCATTTAAGTTAATTATTCTTTATCTACTAATCTTTCATTCGATGTGGGCAGTCAATGGCAGTATGTTTGTCCCAGTTTTTGCAAATGTTGTATTTAACAGGTTGACAGCTTTAAAGGTTGATATAATCTGTAAAAGAATGCAATCAAGTTCAATAAAGTCCAGGCAGTTCAAACAGTTCGAAATTCAGTCATGTTCTGCTTAGATTTCCAAGTGTTAGGTCGCTCACGACCTAGCATAAGTCGAAGCAATTTTAAGTCGTGCTGTGCAAATTAAAGCGTTCAGGGCTGTGCAGAGATGGTTCAAGTTCTAGGTCGTTCAGCGACCTATCACAGGTCGAGGCATCTTTAGGTCGCACAATGCAACTGAATGAATCAAGGCGATGCAATTTTCTCTAAGCCCTAGGTCGCACATGACTTGGCATAGGTCGGAAACTCTTTAGGTCGCAAAAAAGGTTGTTCGGTTTCACTTAAGTTGCAGATATTCTTAGATCGCAAGGCTTAGGTCGCCAAGAATCCCAGCACGACCTAACTTTTAGGTCGTCCAGATCTGGTAGGTCGCTGACTTCCTCTCCACGCAACACCTTACTGGACCCGATAACCCAATACCGCCATTACAAAAGAATTTGTCGTCCTCTTCATTTCAATCTCCACATGCCACCAAATCGCCCAGCAAGTCGATTACAAACCCCTCCGACCATTGTAAAAGTCATTATGCGTTCATGAATCACCACAACGTATCAAACGACGATAAAAAATCGATCGAAATAACCATTCAAAAAATGGAGCATGGCGCATGAAATTATACTTGGGTCGGAAAATGTGGATTCACGATCGAGCGACGATAATGGAGGAGTAGAGATTGGATCCACTTACGTAATATGCTGGTAGGAATGGATCGGTGATTAGCTGAATTGAATTCGCCTTCGAAAGATTGAGAATTCGTCAATGGCAATGAAAGTTCAGAACAGTAAGGTGGGGAGGAAGGAGCGACCTAACTAATTTATATGGGGCTGAGAGAGGAAGGCGAACAGGCGTACAAGTTAGCACAAGTTTTAGGTTGTTCACGACCTAGCAAAGTTTAGTCGAAGTACACGACCTATGGCACAGGCCTGCACTTCGAGGGGAAAATGTTAACTCATATTTTCGTGCCGACCTAAAACTCTGCGACTCAAGACTCTGTGACCTAAGAACTTAACGACCTCAGGAGCAGAACGATTTAACGACCTAGCAGGCTTCACGATCTAGTGCCTCCAGACTTCACGAGCTAAGAACTTAGCGACCTAAGAAAGTCTGCGACCTAAAGTGACAGCGAGTTAAGGAACTCTGCGACCTAAGGACTTCACGACCTAAGAACTTAACGACCTAAGAAAGTCCGCGACCTAAAGTGACTGCGACCTAAGGAAGCTAGCGACCTAAGGGACTTAATGACCTAAGGAGTGTCGTGACCTAAGAGCTTTACGACTTAGCAGACTCTACGAGCTACCGACCTAAAGTTGTTTACGACCTAACTCCTGAAGTAAACTTCACGAGTTAACGACCTAAAGACTCCACGAGCTAAAAGAAAAGAAAGGCATGACCTATCTTAGGTCGCCTACGACTTACCACTTCAGATGAATCTAAGAGCAACTCCAGCAGCCCAGCCTCCTAAGTTGCAAGATAACCACGACCTATCTTAGGTCGCTCGCGACCTACGACCTAACTTAGGTCGTACGCGACCTAAGACTTGGAGCAATATTTCTGTCCAGAATCACTCCTATAAATACCCCACTACCTTCAACATGAAAAGGACTTTTGGCCGATCATTTCTTGAAGCGTCGTTACTCTGCCGAATTCTCAACTCATCCAACATTTGAAGAACTCTAATCACTCCAGACATTACAACAAGCTTTGAGAGAAATCTACTGCTTTCAACATGAATTCGAGAAGATCTTCAACATCGAAGCTTGAGCTAATAGTCTAAAGTGTTTAGGAATCGAAATATATTTTATTTTGAAGAGCATTGTATCATTTTGTAACCAGAATCAGCAATAAGAGAATATAAAGTGGACGTAGGCTCAATTACGGGCCGAACCACTATAAATCTGTTGTCTTTTACCGCTTTCAGCTATTTTACTGCTTAATTCCTGTTCCCGTCACGCGGGTGGTGCTTTCACAACTCTATTACACACACCGGGTGTTAGCGTTCAATTTTTAGCGTTAACAACCCGAAACTGCTTCAAAAACCTTTCCATCAATTCTTTCCATGTCCTAATAGATCTATCTTCCAACTGCCTGAACCACATAACAGCTATATATGTCAAGTACAGAGGGAAACACCGGGCCATAACTTCCTCCGATGCCCTCAGCACTTCCATGTGTCTCGTGTACCTCATCAAATGATCGATAGGATCAGCCCTGCCGTTGTACACCTCCAGAGCAGGTAGCTTGAACTCTGGTGGATTCCTAGCCATTCTGATATCATGGGTAAACGGACTCCTGTTTACTCCTTCCAGATCTTCGTTTGCTAAACCTCCGTGCATAGCTCGCCTGACAATCTCAGCTAATCCGATGTTGTCCACCAAGGGTTGCCCCCCGAGTCCCCAAGGGAATTCTGTTACATACTCTTCATCACATACTCTTTTTCTCCTGCCGGCATCCTGTTGTGCGGTGTCACCTGGAATCCCTCCATGAATTGGTCTATCATTGCACAATGGTGTGCCCCCAAGTCTGGATCCATCCAGATTGATAGTTGTGTGCTGATTGGGGGCTGCGCTCTGTTGAGATGCTCCATCCGATTGCCTGTTGAGTCCTTCTGTTCCAGCTCCGTGGATCTAAACTCCAGCAGCTCCTGCTGTTCCTGCCTATCCAAATTGTCTTAGAAGGTTCTGCATTATTTCCTCCCGCCTTTTCAGCAATTCTTCCTGCATAGCTCCCATCATCATCTCCATCTCATCTCTGGTGATGAAAACTAAGGCCTGATTTGCTCCTAAGGAAGCCTCCTGACTCCCTTCATGCGGACTCTTTTCCGCTCTTTGTTTCCTTGTTGATTGCTTTGTCATGGTTCCTTTTAGATCCAAGCCTTTCCAAATCTGAACTCCAAATCCGGTATAGTGGGCGCTGGTCTTTCTCAGTGAAAGTACCAAAGTGTTTGTGTCAAAATTGGTCACAAACCTCAGAAGTAGTGAAAACACCAGTGTTCGCACATAAATCCACAATATCCGAACACAGATCTTAGATCTAGATAAAGTAGAGAATAAAAATGAAGAAATAGAAAAATTAAAGTGTAAGAAAGCAAGAAAGAACACAAGGTTTATAGTGGTTCGGCTATCTCCGGCCTACGTCCACTTTGAATTGATCCATTTATTCCTTTTGTATTGAGATTACAATTACAAGCCTTTGAACATCAATGAACAAAATAGCAGAGTTTCAGCGTAAAGAGCAGAAAAAGATCCCCTTTTAGTTGTCATAGGACCACTATTTATAGGTGTAGATCCGAAAATATCCGCCCCAAAACCTGGAACACCTTTTCCCTTGCGTAGGTAGGCCCTCCAGATCGATCCAGAGTGATTTGGGATTGATCCAAGTATAATTCGTATCGATCCAAATTGGCTCCATTTGAGTAGAGATCGATCATGGAGGTTCCCGAGTGCATAAGCAAGCTTCTGTGAAAATTTTATAGCATTTGGACTTATAGAATGAAAGTTATGATCAATCCAAGTTTGCATTTGCGAGTAGGCTGGAACCTCCGTATCCATCAAACAGTGTGTATCCATCATATTCCCCTTCTTTGTATCGATCTAATGTTGTCCTGGGAAACACGTTCCTTCGTATCCATCAAGTCCATATCTATCCTTCTCATATCGATCCGAGTCTCATGCACAGATCCATGTTTCGCGTCTCATCCTGACCGCTTCCTTCGTATCGATCGTTACGAACACGATCGATACGAAAATGGCTCTTGGATCATTCGTATCAATCGGTATCCATGCTGTTCGTATCGATCCGACCTTTGTTCCTTCGTATTGATCCAAAGCTACTGCCTTTTATGGGCGTCCTTTGTATCGATCATGATGCTATCGATACGAACTACTATCGGCCCAAAGCAAACGTACAAGAGAGAGTGTGTGTTACCTACATTCGTATCCATCTTGATATCCCTCGATCGATACGAACCATATCGATACGAACGACATCCATCGATCCAAAGTAATCCATGTTGATCGATACGAACCATATCGATCCGAAGGTACCAATTCTAACCATTTCTCTTCAACATTGATCCATCCATAACTTGAGCATACGAACTCCGATTGACCAAAATTTGAAATGTAGCCTTTCCAAGCCTTGTTTATCATTCCCAATCGACCTCACCTTGATTAGAGCTTGGTCCAACTTTGACGGTATCGATCATTGCCATGTTTTCCTATCAATCTCCAATCCCCATATCCATCCGTTTTAGCCAATTTTGTTGATATCCCGGCCTTGACCAAAAGGCAGGGTAACAATTACTTTCAAACTTTTACATGAAAATTCAAAGGAAAATCATAGTGCACAAATAAACATACATAACATAATTTTAGTAATATTTTAAGCAAATATTCACATTAAATTATAATTTAATATCAATTTAAATTCAATTAACGACAATAAATTTGATTCCATTTAAAAAGTAAAACAATAATAAAACTAACTTAATAATAAAAAATTGAAAACAACTTTTATTAATTATTGGTCTAACACCCCTAAGGAGGCTATAAAGAACCAACAACTCAATATGTAGTTTTTGATTGTAGTTTTAGGTGGATTTAGCCATAGGTTAACTTAATTAATGAGTTCAAACTTGTAAGATTTCAGATCTGGATCCGTAGAATAAATATTATATACAAAAATAAGAAGAAAAGAGAAGGAAAAGTAAGAAATCAATTTATAGTGTTTTGAGCTTAGCCTACATCCACTTTAATATGATTTTATCACCATTTTTCATAAGATTCCAAAGGTAAATTCAATCTCGAAATCTTTGACTGATTTAAGATTAAATATGGCGGAATCTCCCTTAGTGAAAATTGTTTGATCCCTTTCCAAGGTGAATGTGCTCTTGTATTTATATGCGTTTGGTCGTGAGTTTGGACCTTAAAGTTGAGATCTTTTCTATAAAAAGTCATCCAAGATATTTCTATTTTAGATCCAAGTTCGTAGTAGAAATATTAGGGGAAGATTTGAATCTGTCTACGGATTGATACTGATCCTTGCATTCTTCATCATCGACAGTTAAACTTGTAAAAATCTTCCTAGCTTTGCCTTATTTTATCCATTAATCCATTGTTACTTCATGCTTTAACCTTATTCCATACTCTAAAGTGAGTCCACAATAAGAATTCATCAAGAATTAAAGATTTGATGGATTGGTACTGAGCTATGCGTGGATCGGTACCGATCAATACATTTAGTCATTGTTCTTCAATCTCTTTTGTTGCTTTGTTTTCGATCGCTAAGAGCCTGGAACTCTTTCCTTTCATTATAAAGTTTAGTCTGATCGAATCATAGCTTGTGGAGAAGTCATGAATAACACCTTTCAAATGAACCTTTGAAAACACAAAAACATATTCCTCCTTCCGTGAACCCACCTCTTTCATTTCCCTTTCAAATACATATTTTGCTACGTCACAAACCCACCCCTATATTTGGTAAGTACTTCTCCTTAATATCTATATGATGTTTTTGAACAAAAATAAAAATACGATGCTAATAACATACATGGGGCGCCATCCCATGTCTCGTTAGGTGGTGCTACACCCAAAACCGCTACAACCTAAATGGTCAAATTTAATATTGTCTGTAGGGGCATTTCCTCCATACTTCCACTAAGGGCTTTTCCCCCTTGTATCCTTCGTACCAGCAAACACTATAAAAAATGTTATATATTTTTATTTTTTTATGCTTGAGAAAATAAATTACCACAATACATAACTATTGTACATAAAAAATATAAATAATATTAAACGATCAATAATGGAAATTAAAACGTACCACTAGTTAATTATTTGGCAATTGTTATAAAAAATTGTTATTTATTTTTAGATTTTTTACGCAAACAAAAAAACTTATTACATGAATAACATTAGAAAAATAATAATAATATTTACATAAGTAATAAAAAAATGTATTATTAAATTAATAACTTTAATTTCTAACAACTTTTCCAAGCCATTTCAAATATACACGAACAATAATTTTTTATTGTCATTTGCTTTGATTTCATTTTCCTAAATACATTTCATTACCTCTTTTGTGTACCTCCTTTCACTTCGTTACAAACACACCTTGTATAATTCGTTCTTTATCTTACACAAACGAGCCAATGTTTTATTTCATGAAACCAAATCTAAACTTAGCAAAATAAAGGTACAAACACATCATATATATGTGAGTGTATGTATGTGTACATACACACATAGACACACATACACACACATAAGCACAAACTGAGTGTATGTGTCTATACATGATGTTCTTAGCCTCTCTGCTACATAGCTACTTTGTAACCCATTATCTTAAGTGCTAAAATGTTTCAAACAAAATAAATTTATAAGATATAATCTCCTCGCCATCAAGATCATCTATACAAGAAATCAATTGGTTTTGAATCTTCTAGCTATTGGATCCATATTATCTCCTTGTGGATATAACATATAATACAAAGAGAGTTAGAGTGATTCATACTCCCTCTATGTTTCCAAAAAACATTTTATAGTCCTTCTATACCAGTCGTTGGATCTAATAAATTGGTGGATGGAATTAATATGAATATTTAATACTCTTTCTCATACATTATGATTTTTTTACTCTTACATCATCATCAAATTAATTCATTAATTTTTAGAAACCGAGTGACTAATAAGGAGGAGTACAAAGGAGCGAAAAATAAAAGTGGTATGGACATTGCCTGTCCGCAATCCCTCCTTCCCCCAACGATTTAGCCTCGTTTCATCTATTTTTTCTAAAAAATCAATTAAATGGAATTTTACAAATACAATTTCGATATTATCAACATCATTTATACAAATATAGACCATAACAAAAATTCTAATTTAGTTAAAATTACATTTCATATCATAGTTAAAATACATATAGTCAATAACTCATGCTGATTTGCAATTTTTAACCAGTTAGAAATTGAGACATGATTCATATATTTGTGTAGTTAATCTCGGTACCAAGTAGATTCTAACTACATAACATTAGTTTGTTTCAAAAAAAAGCTAATACAAAAAGGTGGTAGATACAAGGGAGCTTCAAAATTGGATGTACCTTTAGAGGTAGTGGTATGTAATTAGAATCTTATTTAGAGATGTTAGGAATTGGGATCGAACTTTAGTGACATCAATTAGTCGATGTTCAATAAAACGGATACAAAGAAAGGCTAGGGCTACATATCCCACCTCGCTCTATACATGCATACGTATGTACACACTCATGCACACACGCACATACACATATATTTTTGTATTGATAGAGTTAGGGGTATGCCCTAAGGACAATTCTTTAATTTATACTAAATTATTAACTCTATAATAAAATCTCGTTCGAAATAAAAGTTGTTTTCTTTCTATTATATACTTGATATAACATATTATGTTAATTGATTATTTAATTAAATTTATATTTAATCGAAAATCCATAAATGGTGTATTTTGTGATAGTAATGACAATATTTTGTAATCACGAACAATTTATCACAATAAAATAAATACATTGCTTTAAATATTCCTTGTCGAGATGTATCGAGACTAGATATCAATACATTCGTTAAGACTAGAGCACGTAACGATCTCCAAATGTTGGGCGATATATTACTTATGGCTGCCGGGGCACCAAGGAGTTACATACTGATAGTTATTGGGTAATTATGGAAAGACACACTCAATAGTTTTCTATTGGTTAATATAACTAAGTTCGAACATAAAATATCGATGTGACAATATTACACAATTCTCTAAACTCAAGAATATTGTCAAGCTTTAATGTGGAAAATCTGCTTTGATTATAGTTAAATCATTGCACAACATCCACCGGGCGACTATAGTAGGGTTGAGTGGAAGCATTGAAAGCGAAACACTATTCAATAGAGAATTTATCTCCTTAGGTAGATGAGGTTAGTATCATGGTCAACTAAAGTCAACTCAAAGTCAAAGTTTTTGGCTATAGCAGTTCGGTTAATAATAATTGTTATTATTAAACCAAGGACTTTGTGTGTGGACTATCAAGTTGATATAGACGATATTGGAATTTTGACCATTACCAAATTCAATAAGTCTTAATGTGATATAGTTTAGACGAAGAGAATTAATGTAAATAATTGTCACTGCTGGGTAATGCTTAAAATTAGTAAAATTAGATTTTTACCAAAGCTATGTAAGTGAGAAATTTGGCCATAATGTCACAGGACTAGTTAAGGTGACGTGTGAACAATTACATTTGAATTGTTTGATATAAATTGCTGACCGAATTTACACCTAAGTGTCACACAACCGAAATGTTGAATACCATGACTACCACTTGATTTAATTAAATTATAATTGTTATAAATTAATTAATATTTGTGAAGTATTAGTTATTAAATTTTATTTGATTTGTGTTGAAAGTAGTGCGTATACAAAAATTATATATACACATCGATATATAATATCGATGTATGTTTAAATTAGATTTAAATGTATTTTATTTTGATCGGACTTGAAGTATTTTAAAGGCCCATATTGTGGGAAAGGATGGCTCGCCATAGGTATGAGAATACAGGGGTTGGATTTCATACAAAAATGGTTTGAATTGGTTGAGATATTTGTGGATCCGGATCTACCTTTAGCTCATTTTTCTCTCTTATATTTATACTACATTAAACCCTCATTTTAGCCTCTCACTTTTGCTCTATCCTCATCTACTTCTGACTAAACATAACCCCTTCTTCCTTCATTATTTCAACCATTGAAACACAAATTTAAATAAAATCAGGGCATCGGTGTGTTATTCTTTCAATCAGGCAGCCCTTTCTAGAAGGATTTGAATTTAGATTGAAATGGTGTCAATCAATTCGGCATTCAAGATTTAATCTCTTGGCTATAGTAAGGTAACAGTCTAGTTTACATTTTACACATATATATTTGCCCGTTATGTGATCTATGTATAGCTAGATTGAATATATTATCACAAATCCGTATATATGTACGTTGTCCATTTGTAATTCATATATTCATTTAAATCTATTGTTATTATAATTAAAAACAACCATATATATACACGCACAAAATTTGCTCTCGGCCATGGAATTTTAAAAAAAAATCAAATTCTAAAATGATTTAAAAAGGAATTTTTAAACAAAATTGAATTTTTAAATTAAAATAAAAGGATTTACATCATAGGTAAATTTATGATTAAATTATGTATGTCTATATAAAGTTATTTCAAATTTTTTTACACACACACACATTATTTTAATTTATATATATATATATATATTTGTTTGTGTGTGGTGGTTTAAACATGATATGTTAAATTAATCTCTATATATATTATAAATAAAAATGTGTATATATGTACACATAGTTTAATATGTATAAAATTTGAATACATCAAAAAATAATTTTTAGTAAATATATTTTTTATCAATTTCCGTACTAAAATTAAAAACTAAATTAAATCTGAAAGGATTTAATAAAAAAATTGATTTTCCAAATATAAACGTGGTTGAAATATATGTGTATGTCTGTGTAATTATTTATTACATATTCAATTATATAACTTTTATTTATTATTAATGTTTTAAGATATTAATATATAAGTTATACATAACTTTATATATATATATATTATTTACATATATATATATATACCAAATATATTATTTAAATATATATTTTTGCAAAATCAAAATTACAAATTTGAAATTAAAGGTAATTTTATCTAGATCAAGATTTGGATTTTGAAATTTGAAATTAGAATTAGAATTTGGAATTATCCATATTTATAATTATAAACACTATTTTATATATTATATATGTGTATATGTAAAAATAATGCTAACTTTACAATATCACATATTATATATCAATACATTTACACTAATGTAAATACAATTTTGTACTATATTAATATATATATATATATATATATATATATATATATATATTAAACAACACATGTATATGGAGGGGCTAACATGTCCGTTGCAGTGTAAATCTCAATATTTAGATACATGCATGTTAAACCATGTACACTATATATGTTGCATGTGCATATACATATAAATATATATATGTATGTATATATGATACGCATTTAGATATGATATAATATAAGTATAATGCCAAAATAGAACTTTATGTATAAATAAAATAATGGTTTTATTTAAAATTAATTTAGATGAGGTCTAAATAGATTTAGACTTCATAGGCCCAATAGGATCCAAAATGAAAAAAATAAATAAATTACCAATTTAACTCGCTGCGTGCTGGCCCAATTCCAAAAATGGTATTAGAGCCCAATAGGCTATGCAATCTAAACCAGTCATGTTATGTCTAACCAATTAAGCTTACCCATTTAGTCATGTATCTAAAAAGTAGTATCCAAGGTTGGGTTAATGGGCAATCAAGTACCCTGCCCAACCTGACTATCGACCAAGCCCGAAAAGTGAAGTAAGGCAAATGTTTCCCTAATAGTAAATACCCAATTTGAATTAAGCCTTGGGCTATTTTTCAAATTTTGTTTTGAAATCAAAATAAATTTTTTAAATTTAAAAGTTTAAATTTAAAATAAATAAAAATAATATTTTAAATTTAAATGGTTAAATCTAAACTAATTAATTATTTTATAAATGTTATAAAATAATTTTGAAAATAAAATAATTATTTCCAAAAATTATTAATAACTAATTATATTAATTAAATAAATAATTAATTAAATTAAATAACATATATATTGATATGTAACATTTACCTTAAAATGTTAAGGTAATATATATTTATATATATAATTTTCAAAATTAATTATAATTAACTAAAATTATTATAATTAAATGAATTAACTAAATGTTAATTAATAAATAATATAATACATATAAAATATATACGTGTATAACTATAAATGTTATAGTGTGAATATTCAATTTAAAATGTTTAAAATGAATAGAATAAATTGTTAATTAATTAAATTAATTAATTAAATAATACTTAATTAATAAAATTAATATAAGATTATACATAAGATTATTGTATACGTTAGTTAAATTATAAAATGCTAGACAATAATTAAACTTATATAATATGAATGTATAATGAAAAGTGGAATAGTAAAAAATACAATTAGATTTAAGGAATAAATACATACATATTACGCATGCCACGATTTCAGATGTGTTTGACGCTTGAATCACGATGTTATTTCTAATGAAATATAGTATTCCATAAGTCGATATCACTCAATTAAATATATTAAAGATTATGAATCTTTAATATAAAGTTGACGTCTACATTTTACACATTAATAAATTACTTGTATACTCTCTGGCTGTTGAGCAAACTCAAGCTAGATATGCTATGTGTAGTATTATCAATATGTTGAATATATGAGGTAAGATAACTATATGTATTTGTTGAGCAAACTTGTAACACCCCTAATTTTAGTAAACGTTATTCATGAGATTTAATTAGATAAATTAAATGGAATAATGTGATGATTAAAGTGATAAGGGAATTGAGATTTGAAAATAAGTAAGGTCATGCCTTTACCAAATAAATACATAAGATTGTTCTATGACTTAATAGTAATAAGAGATATGAAAGGGGTAATTTGGGAATGGAAAACTCTTCATGCCTTAAACCCTCCCTCTCCCCTATCATTCTCATTCTCATTCTTACAAAACTTAAGCAACTAAAAGAATACAGGGGCCGGCCATTAAACTAAAGACAAGAAAGAAGAGAGCTTAGAGATTAAAGAGCACAGCTAGAAGATTTAAATGCAAGTTTCAAATCTCAATCCATTATCAAACCAGGTGAATAATGATCAATACCATCCCATATTGTTTTATTTTGATCGATTTAAATTCGGGTTTAAGATTTAAAACCGAATGTATGAGTAATGATGATATGTCATGATTAATGTTTGCCATGTTTTTATTTGAATGATGAGTTATGAAAAATTTTACATAGAAAATTAACACGGTTTTAAGAGTAAAATCATAGTGAATGATTTCCAAATACTATGATTTTCGACTATGTTGTTTAAAACCTTATTTTGGAGATGGGTTTCAGATTTGGGAATTTTCCAAAGTGATAGGAATTTATTATAAATTCTGTAAGGTTAAATAGGCGTAAATTTGGGTTTAATTTAATAATGATGATTAAATGTGGGTTTTGGATTCGAATATTTTATATGTCAGAAGAAATATAATTTTGCAATTAATGTGAATTTTTGGCATTTTCCCCATGTAATTTTGAGTTAAGGAGAAGTATTTATGCTAAAGTATGCATATAAAAGTTTAATTAATTATGTTTAGTAATTAATTATTTGGAAAAATGTTTGGATCTTGGAAATATGGTGCGGCAGTTTTCAGTAAAGAAAATTGATAAAGTTTTACTAGCCAATAATTTTTGACAAATTATAGAGGTTTGGTGAAAAGAAGCAACTTTTATAGTAATATTGCAGTTTTAAAGTTATTTACAACTCTACCATGTTGACATCAACTATGTCGAGTCACATCTCACCACGCTTCTTCCTCATCGACGCGGCATAAAACAATGTCGCATGATGTCAATGAGCTTCGCATGAAGTGGATTGGGTTTGAGCCTCGTCGAGGCCGAGGTAATAAAGGTGAAAAGAAAGGACTCGAAATGGGCATGTCGATGCTTATACATGCCGCATTTTATACAAAGAGGCATATAGCCGCGTTTTATATTAGAAGGATGCATGCCGCATATACTACTCAATATTTTACCTCGCCGACCCAGATGGTCATAAAGTTTACTCTATACCGCATTTAATTTGTCATCGAGCCTAACCCTTGTCGCTTTTAACATGATGTCGAGTTTACCCGCTTTTAATATGGTTATTAAGCCTTGTCAATGCCTTTAACTAGTCTTCGAGTTTTTAAATAGGTGGATAACCTATGTATCATAAGGATCGATGACTTCATTGTCATCAAGGCATGATGCCGCATGTTTAGTCTTCGAGTTTTAATAGGCGGAAAGCCTTATGCTTTTACATTAATATGATATGATGTCGATGTTGGTTAAACTAAGATGTTTTGAAAGCAGTAAACCTTATATCATTTTCAATTATGTACATGGCAATATAAAAGGGTTTTATAAAATGACACTAAACTTTGAGAATATAAAAAGATGATTTCGCTGTTAATTTTGGGGTTAAGGGTATTAACCATACTTCATTAAGAAAATGATTACAAGGAATTAAACTATTCATGTTTATATTATTGTGTGCATTTGATAGTCATTATAAACGCTATTGTTATCATATTCACTTCATTATTGACCCATAACTGTATTTTGGGGGTATTAAGGACAGGATAACCAGCTAGGTTGGTCCAGTAGTGAATATAAAAATTTACTTAACTCCTATGTGAGTAGATTGGATCCGGGAGGTCAGGTAGACAAGAATATAGGATGCCCAAAACTGAACAAAAGATTATTGAGTTAGACAGGTGCCTAGTTAGCCCATGAAAACTATGTTTTGAGAAATGTTATTGGCATAGGCCAATAAGTTCTTAGTGATCCAATGAAAACTATGTCCGGAATGTGTTATTGATAGAGGTCAATATGATCGTAGTCAGCCCAGTTATTTGAGAATCCTATAGGTTCATAGTCAGCCCATGAAAACTATGATTTAAGAGTTGTCATTGGAGAATCCAATAGGTTCATAGTGATCACATAAAAACTATGACTAGATAAAGTTATTGGTAGAAACCTATAGGTTCTTAGCGATCCCATGAAAACCATGAAAACAGACATATAGTCCGTAAGATTGGAATAGCTTGTTAGTCAGCGCATAAAAACTAGTAGGTTAATAATAACCCAAGATATAAACTGAAACTAATAGTCAGATAAATTTGAATGGGAATTCCGGGGCATATTGCAGTTTTTAATATCATCATATTATGTTAAGTTTTAACCATTGTGGATGCAGGTGCACAGTATATGGTTATTTTATTATGGTTAAGATACTAATGACGGGAAAAACCGTTCCGCTCAGCGGCGTGGTTTCACTAGATATCTATTTTGATTAGAGATGGAAGATTATCATTCACACTTGACTTTTTGTCTGATCGAAGTTTTTGTCTTTTCCCTTAAATTCTCGGGTAGTCATTTGAGTAGGTTAAGAGTAAGGGTTTTTCAGGTTCTCTTTAGACGAATAAGCTTCCAAAGACGTGCAGGAGGCAATCTAGCTAGTGGGAGCTATATATATATTCCGCTATGTTTTGATTATGCTTTTGAGTTGTAATAGTAAGTCGTATTAATGCCAGATATTTGACTCTGATCTACTAAGAGGGCATCTTCATATGTTGCTCTTGGAATATCTTGTAATAATTATATTTTCTCTTAACGTGGTTTACATATGGGATTATGTAATGAAACTGAAATGCTACCATGAAATGAAATGTGAAGTTTGCTTTTAAATTGTGTTTGAAAATTTCCATATTCATTTGCTTTTGGTATTATCAATGTATCTAATATAGCCGCATTTTTGTCATCGGAAATTAATAGCTATGGATGACTGCAACATCCATAACACTTAGTTTCGGGCCTCAAAATATAGGGTGTTACAAGTTGGTATCCGAACATGGGTTTATGTAAACTTAAAAGGAATTTAAACCTAAAAGATTTTGAAAACATAATCCAATGAATCAGAGAATAAGATTGGGGTTTGGGTTAACGCAATAATAACGTACTTGTATTGGATATATATATATATATGAATTCCCCTCTCTCTTAGACCGTTCTTCTGTATCTTACTAAGGCTCATATGAAGATTTACGAGAAAGAAATGTATGCAGAAGCAGGAAACGGATGAGTGAATCTAGGTAGAGGAAGCACCACAACTAACAGAAATGCTCAACCCAATATCAGGAGAAACCAGGGTCGATAGGAAAATGCTAATCAAAATGCAAATGCCAACGAAGGTGTTCGAATCCCATAGTAGATATGGGGATGATGTATCAGTTCTTTGTTAACCTGATGCAAGCTGAAGCAGCTGTAGGAGTAGTTGGAGGAAATGCTGTGAATGCGGGAGGAGCAAATCCGGTGGCGCCAATTGGTAATAATTATGCCAAGATGAGCAGAGATTATACCAGTCTTGGAGGGAAGCCTTTTTGGAGACTGAAGATGCTGTAGAAGTGGAAAATTGGCTTTTGCATTGTGAGATTTTTTTGCTGATCAAGGTTTGGATGATGAGCCAAAAAGGAGACTAGCTTCGAGGCAGTTGTAGGGAGCAGAATTGTTCTAGTGGAATGGGGTCACCATAGGTGCGCCTGAGGAGGAGTTGACTTGGGGCAGAATTTCAAAGGAGATTCGAAGAAAGAATCTTGTTTGAAGTTGCCAAGTTAGTTTTGATAAGAAAGTTTATGGACTTGGAGCAAAGAGCATTGTCGGTGATTAAGTATGCCACTAAGTTTGATGAGCTATCCAGATATGGATATGCTACCATAGACACAGTCATTAAGTGGAATGAAAAGTTTATTCGGGGATAGAAGCTAGAGATTGCTAGGGCGATTATGCCACATCTCTGAGACCTGTAACATCCCGTATCTTGAGGCCAAAAGCTAAGCGCTACATATGCTGCAACCATCCTTAGTATTAACTTCTGATGATAAAATACGGTAATGCTAATGATATCCATAATATTAGAGGCACTTGAATATGAACAAAATTCACAGATTTCCAAAAACAACATTTTACTGCTTACATTTCAAAAGAAATTCATATCCAAATTACATAATCCCATATCGTTTCCCAGGTAAAGATCAATTATAATTACAATAATAAGCCAAGAGCGACATATGACAATGCCCCCTTGGTTGATCAGAGTCAATATGGTCATATTTGACTTAATATAGAAAGCAGAATCAAAACAAGATAAAACTGTAACTCCTAATTAGCTATCCGTAAGCCACATGCTCATCTCCGGAAGCATTATTCGCCAAAATTTCTAAAACCTGAATACCTTAACCCTCAGTCTACTCAAATCATTTTTGAGCACCCGAGAGTTTAAGGGAAAACAAAAACTTCGAGTCAGACATAAAGCCCGATGTGAATAATACTGTTACATCTCGGTTTACTGATATTAAGTGAGACTATGCCACTTAGCGAAACGGGTTTCCCCTTACTAATATCCTCTTTAAAACATTTATTTTGCAAATCCTTTCTTGCAACCAAACTGGTTAATCAAACTGATATAATAATGAGAATAATAGCTAAGTCCGTTAAGCTATAATCATGTAACTAATGGACTATCTGTCCATAAGTAGTAAATGGACTATTTGTCCGAAAACTGGGCTGACTGCCCGCAAACTGGACTAACTGTCCGAATCAAAATGGACTATCTGTCCGAATCATTTTCTTAGGGTTAACTACCCTTCATCTTTTTCCTTGAAACCTTTTCAAAATGATTTAACCTTTTAAATCATACTTATACAAGGAAAATATATTCTTAGCTTTACTCTTAAGCTATTCCGCCATGTTATATATAATTTACTCAAAGTAATGTTGATGAACTTTAAGAAGGATTAGCTATCCTTTCAAAACAAGCTAAACCCTTTTTAACTTGAAAACACTTAGGCTATATTGCCCATCCAATACATTCGAAACCTTTGTTTAAAACTTTTAAACAACCCCTTCAAAACCCTTGAAAGCAACCCTTTAAAAACCAAGTAAAACCCTTTACTTAATCTAGACCGAAAGGCCAAATCTTTCCTTTCGAAACCATTCAAATTCTTCCTTTCGAAAGCATAAAAACCTTTCCTTCGAAGGTCTTTAAAATCCTAGACATCCTTCTTTTAAGACCTTTAAATATTGCCTTTCGAAAACATAGGAAAAACCTTTTCTTTTAACCCTTTCGGAACCCTGGGGAACCACCCCTTCGAAACCATTCATTAAAACCCTTTCGAAAGCATTAAAATACTAAACCTTTCAAAAGACTTTGGGTTAAATTTAAAACTTGTGGAAACCTTTCAAAACCATTCAAAAAATTACCCCTTTGAAACCTTTGAAATCTGTTTCGGTTGAAACCATTTGGATTATGCCTTCAAGTAGAGCAAAAGGATCAGAAATGCATTAAAGTTGAAAGCATCTGTTTCGAAACCATTTAAAACCGTCTCTTTCGAAACCATTTTGGTTTTACTTCAAACATAGAAAAAGGATCTTTAAAACATTTAAGTCAAAAGCATCTATTTCGAAACCATTTCCTAAGTAAAGAAGTGATGGTGTCAAACCATCCCTTCGAAAGCATTGGAGAAGTGGCCAAATTTTAGAAAACAAAGTACCCTTTTGAAACCATCTGGGTCGAAAGGTAAAAAGGTGGCAGCAAAAGGTTTTGACTTAGTCAAAAGCAGTTGTTTAAAAAAAGCGCAACCCAATCGCAACCATTTCTTTAAATCCATTTGACCTAGCCGAAAGCTAACTAAGTCGAAAGCTACTCAATCGAAAGCCATTTAGTCAAAAGCAAGTAGGCACATTTTTAATTTAAAAAGCAAAGTTGTGCTTTGACCCCTTCGAAACCCATGGTTTCGACCTAATGCCTTTCGCCTTTTATCTAATTCGCTACCTACCAATATATTGATACCATGCGCATTGGTTTTGATGGTGTTGAAGGCGGAGGGACTTAGTCGAAAGCCAACCAAGGCGGAAGCAGGTGCCGAAAGCAATAAAACAGTAAAAAGCATGTAGCAAATAGTTCTTTTCACCTAGCCTACTTTATGTGTCAAATTTTTATTGGTTGCCTCTTTTCTTTACCACTAAAAGTGCTGCAATTTTCAGAACTAACTATTTGGATTATTTGTAAAAAGCCCCTTCTCCTTTTATAAATATATAAAACATTTAAGTCTCATACCTTAAATAATTTAAATATCCATTAAAACACTTAGGAACAATCTACAAAAATTCCAGAAAATCTCTTTTAATATGTTTTTCAACATATAAAAATTTCAGACCCAAAACTTTTATTATTTAACCGTAAATAATTTATAACCCAAAATAACATTTTCTTTACTAGAAAATTCATATAAAATCCACAGAAATTCAGAAAATTCTGAAAATTGAAACTCATCTCCAAAATAATACTTGTGGTCTATATAAAAATTCGCAAGGCATTTAGATGTTATTTAATAGGATTTTCATATCAAAACATGTTATAAAATTTATATGAACAACCATAAATCATCAACAAGTATATATAATCATTCCATCATTCAAAAACATAGCAAATCAATGCAAAATATTTTGGATTTCAGCTTAAAACCGAAAACAAAAGAAATCTAAGATGTAAACATTATTCACCTTAGCTTTAGAGATTAAAGAGATTGAGATGTGAATGGATTTGATTTGCTTTAGTTTCTTTCTAGCTTTTCTTAATCTTTTCCCCCTTGCTCTTGTTAATGGTGGTCGGCGTCTTGTTTAAATTTTTTGATAAAATGAAATGAATGTGTATAGGGAAATACACGACCAAGTTTAAGAGATATAGGAATGGCCTCTTTCCTATTTTACCCGTCCTCTATTTCAATTTAACTCTTATTTTAATTCATAGGTTAAATGGCACAACTACCCATTAATTAACTCAAATCTCAATCTCCCAATCTACACATTATTTAATTTAATTTAACTAATTAAATATCATAAATAATGTTACCAAAATATGCGGTCTTCCAAGACCCGAGCAATATTGTAGTGGAGATGGCAATCCAAAATGAAGAGATGCTTTCTACTTTTGGGAAATAGAAGCAGGGTGAAACTCAAGATTCTCAGGGTAAGAAGAGAAAGTTCTTTAAGAAGAAAGGAGCTAAGAAAGGAGGAGATGCCAAGAAAGGGAACCTTTATCTGGTTTGCTACAAGTGTGATAAGAAGGGATATTTTGCTCATGAGTGTCGGTCTGGTAAAGGGAAGAAAGTTGCTGATAAAAAAGGAGTGAAATGCTACAACTATGACCATATGAGGCATTACAAGAATCAATTTCCAGAACCAGTCAAAGTGGACTAGGGAAATACTTTTGCTCTAGAACCGGTATCCTCTAGACCAACAGCAGCTGAGAAGGGAAAATCTGTAGTGGAAGCTACGCTTTTGATTCTAGTATACCAGTTAGGGTACTATTTGATACCGGTGCATCACATTCATTTATATATCATAGATAAGTTATGCTTAAAACCTTCATACCTTGTTACTTCCTTAAGTGTTGCAAATCCGATAGGAGGGTATGCAACTCTAGGGATGTGATGCGACCAGTTATAACTTGATTTGTTAGGTCATAAGTTTGCATGCAATTTGTATGTCTTTGATTCCGTAGGCTTCGGGATCGTATTGGATATGGATTGGTTAGATAGATATGATGCTAGGATATTTTTGCCAGGATAGGGAAATATCATTGAGACACCCTAAAAGACAAAACCGAATCATATACTCGGTGGATAATTTGGATTTGAACGTTTGTGCCTTGTTGGGTGCTATGGAAGCAGAAGAAGAGTTAAATAAAATTTTCGTAGCAAGAGAGTTTGCAGATGTTTTTGAGCCGGTCACAGGACTACCACCAAAACGAGCTATCGAGTTTCGAATAGATCTTATGCCAGGAGCAGAACCCGTAAGTAGACCACCTAGTAGGATGGCACCTACCGAGATGAAGAATTTAAAGGTGCAGCTAGTGGACTTAGAAGGAAAGAACTTTATCAGACCAAGCAGTTCGCCTTGGGGAGCGGCCACGGAGTTTGTGAAGAAACCGGATGGGTCATTAAGGATGTGTATCAACTACCGTAAGTAGAATGAGAAGACGATCAAGAATAGATATCCTTTGCTGAGGATTGATGATTTATTTGATCAATTGAGTGGAGCCAAAGTATTTTACCAATTAGATTTGGCCATAGGGTTCCATCAACTAAGGGTAGCAGAGGACAGTATTCCTTTAACGGCGTTTTGAACAAGGTATGGTTTGTATGAGTGGTTAGTAATGTCATTCCGGTTAACAAATGCGCTGGTTTTCTTCGTAGATTTGATGAACCAGATTTTTTGAGAGTACCTTGATAGGTTCGTATTGGTATTCATAAATGACATTTTTATATATTCTAAGGATGAAAGAGAGCATGAGGTTCATCTTAGAATAGTGTTGGAAACACTGAAACAGCATCAGCTGAAAGCGAAGTTTTCGAAGTGTCATTTTTGGAAGAAAAAAGTAATGTTCCTTGGCCGTGTAGTCTCAGGAGAAGGGTTATCGGTTGATTCAACTAAGATTGAAGCGGTTAATAGTTGAAAGAGACCGATACAGTGACTGAGATAAGAAGTTTTCTTGGATTGGATGGAAATTACCAGAGATTTATCAGGTATTTTTCACGGATAGCAGCACCCCTGACTAAGCTAACCAGAAAGGACGTTAAGTTTATTTGGGCCCATAAATGTATGGAAGCATTCCTTAATTTAAAGCATTTGTTGACCAACATGCCCATGTTAGTTGTTCCAGATGGAAATCATGATCTAGTGGTGTATATAGATGCACGTGGTACTGGATTAGAAGCTGTGTTGATGCAAAAAGGTAAAGTGATTGTCTATGCTTCTCGACAGCTAAGAGCACATGAAGTAAGATATCCAACCCATGATTTAGAGTTGGCAATAGTGATCTTCGCATTGAAAGTTTGGAGACATCATGTTTTGAGAGAAAGATTTGAGCTGTACACGGATCATAAGTCTTTAAAGTATTTATTCTTTCGGAAGGAGTTGAATATGAGACAGCAGAGGTGCATGGAGTTTTAAGCAGCTTATGATTTCGGTATAGAGTATACACCAGGAAAAGGTAATAAAGTAGCGGATGCTCTTAGCAGAAAACATCAGAATATGGTGTTAGCTATGTTGGCAGAATGGAAGGATCTTGAGGCATTGACTACATGTAGTGTGCAGTTAAGACCGACTGCTAGTTCTAGTCAGAGTACCGCCATGTTATCCTGTTTGGATGTTCGACTAGTTTTGATCGAAAGGATTGCTTCTAAGCAGAAAGATGATTCAGTATTGGCCGAGAAGGTTAGAAGGCATGAGGTTGGAACTGTGATTTATGATCTGAATTTTTTTAGTCTTGACCAGAAGGGATGGTTAAGAAAGAAGGGACGATTGCGTGTTCCAAATGTGGGAGACCTAAGGAGGGAAGTTCTTAGGGATGTCATCGATCGAGGTTTACGATTCATCCTGGAGGAACCAAGATGTATCGGGATATGAAGAGAAGTTTCTTCTGGGTAGGTATGAAAATGGATGTTGGCTTATGGGTAAAGTAATGTTTGAATTTCGAGCAAGTAAAAGTCGAACATTAGAAGCCGAGTGGGTTGCTTCACCTTTAGATATACCTGTTTGGAGATGAGATTTGATATCTATGGACTTTATTGATGGCTTACCAAGGTCAAATTGGAGAAATGGAAGTATATGGGTCATAGTGGACAGGCTGGCCAAGAGTATCCATTTCATTCCCGTTAAGTCAACTAGGACGACACCTGTTTTGGCTAAGTTATTTATGAAGAACATAATTAGGATGCTTGTGATTCCTAGTAGTATACTCAATGACAGAGACACATTGTTCACTAGTGAGTTCTGGAAGAGTCTACAGGAAGTGTTAGATACCAAGCTTAAGATGAGTACCATTTATCACCCTCAGAGAGATGGGCAAACAGAGAGAGTCAATAAGGTACTCAAGGATTTGTTGAGAGCCTGTGCACTAGATTTTGGTGGATCATGGGAAAACCACCTACACTTAGTTGAGTTTTTCTATAATAATAGTTATTAGACTAGTATAAAAATGACACCTTTCGAAGCTTTGTATGGAAGGCCGAGCAAGTCACCAGCATGTTGGTTGGAAATCGGAGATAGGTTAGTCTTAGGTCCATATCTGGTGAGAGAAGCAACAGAGAAAATTGAGTTAATCCGATGTAGGATAAGATAAGCTCAGTCTAGACAAAAAAGTTACGCAGATAGAAGCCGTAAGGATCTAGAGTTCTCAGTTGGAGATAAGGTTTTCGTTAAAGTATTACCGATGAAGAGTTTGGTACGTTTGTAAATTTAAGTAAACTGGCACCGAGATATGTTGGACCGTTCCCGGTTATAAAGAGGATCAGAAAGCTCGTATATTGAGTAGAGTTACCGAGCAGTTTGGCAGGTATCCATAACGTTTTTTATGTTTTTTATCTTCAGAAGTATGTGTGTGATCCAAAGATTACTATTAGTCCAACTGCATTGGAAGATTTAATAGTAGAACTGGATCTGACTTTTGTTAGGCAACCAATTTGAGTTGTAGCAAGGGATGAGAAGAGATTAAGAAACAAGACAGTCAAGTTGGTGAAAGTTCAGTGGAGCGACAACGTGGGAGACAGCGAATAAGATTAGAGATACTTATTCTGATCTGTTATGAGGGTATGTTCTATATTTGATATATATATATAGGTTGTTTGCTAGTCAAATTGGCTAGTATTGTTATTAAGTAATGTTACAGATGTTGGCATGGTTGATATGCTTAATATTTCATTCTTACTGAATTTCGAGGACGAAATTCTTTAAGAAGGGGAGCCTGTAACACCCCTAATTTTAATTAAAATTATTTAGGAGATTTAATTAGATAAATTAAATGGAATAATGTGATGATTAGAGTGATAAAGGAATTGAGATTTGAAAATAAGTAAGGTCGTGCCTTAACCAAATAAATACATAAGATTGTTCAATGACTTAATAGTAATAGAGATATGAAAGGGGTAATTTGGGAATGGAAAACTCTTCATGCCTTAAACCCACCCTCTCCCCTCTCATTCTCATTCTCATTCTTACAAAACTTAAGCAACTAAAAAAATACAAGGGTCAGCCATTAAACTAAAGACAAGAAAGAAGAGAGCTTAAAGATTAAAGAGCAAAGCTAGAAGATTTAAAAGCAAGGTTCAAATCTCAATCCATTATCAAACCAAGACGAATAATGATTTATACCATATCATATTGTTTTATTTCGATTTATTCAAATTCAGGTTTAAGATTTAAAACCGAATGTATGAATAAAGATGATATGCCATGATTAATGTTTGCCATGTTTTTATATAAATAATGAGTTATGAAAAATTTTATATTACAAATTACATGGTTTTAAGAGTAAAATCATGGTAAATGATTTTCCAATGCTATGATTTTTGACTATATTGTTTAAAACATTATTTTGGAGATGGGTTTTATATTTAGGAATTTTCCAAAGTGATAGGAATTTATTATGAATTTCCTAAGGTTAAATATACATAAATTTGGGTTTAATTTATTAATGATGGTTAAATGTGGGTTTTTGACCCGAATATTTTATATGTCAAAAGAAATATAATTTTGGAATTAATATGAATTCTTGGCATTTTTTTCGTGTAATTTTAATTTAAGGAGAAGTATATATGCTAGGGTATGCATATAAAGTTTAATTAATTATGGTTAGTAATTAATTATCTGAAATAATGTTTGGATCTTGGAAATTGGCTGCGACAATTTTCAGTATAGAAAATTGATAAAGTTTTGCTAGCCAATAAGCTTTTGAGAAGTTATAGAGGTTTGGTGAAAAGAACCAACTTTTATAGTAATATTGCAGTTTTAAAGTTATTTACAACTCTGCTATGTCGACATTGACCATATCGAGCCACATCTCATCACACTTCTTCATCATCGACACGACATAAAATAATGCCGTATGATGTCAAAAAGCTTAGCATGAAGTGGATTGGGTTTGAGCCTCGTCGATTCCGGGGTAATAAAGGTAAAGAGAAAGGACTCGAAATGGGCATGTCGATGCTTATACATGCCGCATTTTATACAAAGAGGCATATAGCCCCGTTTTATACTAGAAGCATGCATGCTGCTTATACTACTCAATATTTTGCCTCACTGACCCAGACGGTCATCGAGTTTACTCTATGCCGCATTTAACTTTTCATCGAGCCTAACCTTTGCCGCTTTTAACGTCTTGTCGAGTTTACCCTATGCCGCTTTTAATATGGTTATCAAGCCTTGTCAATGCCTTTAACCAGTCTTTGAGTTTTTAAATAGGTGGATAACCTATGTATCATAAGGATCAATCACTTTGTTGTCATCGAGGCATGATGCCACATATTTAGTCTTCGAGTTTTAAAAGCGGAAAGCCTTATGCTTTTACATCAACATGATATGTTGTCGACGTTGAACAAACTAAGAGGTTTTGAAAGTAGCAAACCTTATATCATTTTCAATCATATACATGGCAATATAAAAACTGTTTTATAAAATGACATTAAAATTTGAGAATATAAAAAAGATGATTTCCTTGTTAATTTTCAAGTTAAGCGTATTAACCATACTTCATTAACAAAATGATCACAAGGAATTAAACTGTGGATGTTTATATTATTATGTGCATTTGATCAGTCATTATAAATGCTATTGTTTTCATATTCACTTTATTGTTGACCCATAACTGTATTATAGGTTATTAAGGGCAGGATAACCAACTAGGTTGACCTAATAGTGAATATAAAAATTTACTTAACTCCTGTGTGAGTAGAATTTCATCCAGGAGGTCAGGTAGACCAGAATATAGGATGCCCAAAACTGATCAAAAGATTAATGAGTTAGACAGGTTCTTAGTTAGCCCATGAAAACTATGTTGTGAGTAATGTTATTGGCATGGGCCAATAGTTTCTTAGTGATCCCATGAAAACTATATCCGAAATGTGTTATTGATAGAGATCAATAGGTTCACAGTCAGCCCATGAAAAGTATAATTTGAAAGATGTTATTGGAGAATCCAATAGATTCATATTTAGCCTGTAAAAATAATGATTTAAGAGTTGTTATTGGAGAATCTAATAGGTTCATAGTGATTCCATGAAAACTATGATTGGATAAAGTTATTGGTAGAAACCAGTAAGTTCTTAGTGATCCCATGAAAACTATGAAATCAGACAGATAGTTCATAAGACCGGAACAGCTTATTTGTCAACCCATAAAAACTAGTAGGTCAATAATAACCCTAGAAACTATAAACTGAGATAGATAGTCAGATAAATTGGGATGGAAAATCCAGGGCATATTGCATTTTTAAATATCATCATATTGTGTTATGTTTTAACCATTGTGGATGCAGGTGCATAGTATATGGTTATTTTATTACGGTTAAGATACTAGTGAGGGGAAATCTCGTTCTGCTTAGCGACGTGGTCTCACTAGATATTTATTATGATTCGAGATGGTAGGTTATTATTCACACCAGACTTTTTGTCTGACCCGAATTTTTTGTCTTTCCCCTTAAACTCTTGGGAACTCATTTGAGTAGGTTGAGAGCAAGGGTTTTCCAAGTTCTCTTTAGACGAATAAGCTTCCGGAGATGTGTAGGATGCAATCTGGCTAGTATGAGCTATATGTATCTATTTTCCGCTGTGTTTTGATTTTGCTTTTGTGTTGTAATGGCAAGTTGAATTAAATGCCAGATATTTGATTCTGATCAACCAAGGAGGCATCTTCATATGTTGCTCTTGGAATATGTGGTAATATTTATATTTTCTCTAAACGTGGTATGGGATTATGTAATGAATCTGAAATGCTACCATGAAATGAAATGTGAAATTTGTTTTTGAATTATGTTTGAAATTTTTCATATTCATGAGCTTCTGGTATTATCAATGTATCTAACATAGCCGTATTTTGTCACTAGGAATTAATAGCCATGGATGACTGCATCATCCATAACACTTAGTTTCAGGCCTAAAAATGTTGGATGTTACAAAACCGAAGGTCGAAATGAGATTAGGACAAGGAACCACAGGTTATGAGTTGTATATGATATAACCAATAAGGAGTTATCTATCGTTTATGGGGCTATGACTTGTTGAGCAAACTCAAGGTCAGAATCCTAAGACAAACGAGTCCTATCACCCACTAGTGAACTCCGATGACTTCTATGTTTCATCTTAGGGTTTTGAGAAACATAAAAGACTATTGGGTTATTAGAAAAATGAACTAGCAACATTTAACTTTTCTAATACTATAAGAACATCTTCTATATGTGAAGTTAAAATATTCTACATCGATATTGTGCAACTGATAAAATTGGTAAAATATTTATCAATTAAGATATACATAGGAATTGAATTAAAATTGGCAAATATAAATATAAAATATACTTACCATTAATTTTTTTGCATGTTGACCCATGTAAGCGTCTAATGATATAATTACTAAATACGTTTGGAACTTGGTCACTTACATGTTTACTTGCCCGAGATCTTGTATTGTAGTTATGAGTTTCGAACTCTAAAAGCAATACTTGAATATGGAAGTTTGATCTGTATTCGACCAGATATAAATGTTATATGGTGAAAAGTCATGATTTGTAATATACAAAACCTGGATTAAATTGGTTCATTCGAAATAAGCAAATAAACCATAGTGTGAGATCATGTATTCAATATGATTGATTACAATAACGATCTTGACCAAAACGATAAGATAGATTTAAGAATTCGATCGGTGAAATTGCAATTTATTTTATATCCTTAAAAGTTAAGGATACCATAATGCACTTTTGTAAAGAGTTCGTTATGATATTAGAGTAGGGGTTTCTTTTGAATGGTTCGACTGTTTTGAATGGAAATCAAATGTATAATAGTAGATGTAATCCAAGGTACATTTGGGATGAACAGAGTGAATGATTACTTTTTCTTCATAAAAAAACCTCAGAAATGAGAATTGTAAAATAATAATTGACACTTAACATAGGAATGAGAAATATGATTTTTATTTTGAAACGTATTTTCATATAGAAAATTGTTTTATATGAGATTTGTTTGTTTGAGTTCAAGATATTTGATCTAAAAATTATCGACTGTAATTAGTTACAATAGATGGAATGAATAGTCCATATTGAGTGGTTGAATGGAGCTTTGTACTTCGAGTGCTATCATAGTATTGGCGGAAATAGTGGGAGAATGCCATACAACACTTATTATCGCATCAAGTTACGAAAATTGTTTTCGTAAAGCATACCAAACATTATTTATGAAATAATAAATGTCTTTCGGTGTTGACTAAAAAATAGACATGGTTTTATTTTAATATGAATATTATGTATATTTGTTATAAATAAAACTATAATAGTGGTATTTATTTCCATAATAAAAAGATGCATTGAAATACACAGAAATATCAGAAATTGTTTACATTTATTTTGGAATTATAGACTAAAGCCGTAGTTTTGAGACATAATTCTTTAATTATATGATTTTGAACCACATGGCACCAGTGAATTATATCTCAGACAATTAAGGACAAGCACCTTTTTGGTGGAGCGTTATAAGAGTTGATAAACTATTTGGATTGATACATAAAGATGTATACAATCATAAGTCTATTAATGCCAAAGTGTTTCCACATACTTCATTTTTTTCACCGATGAGTTATCTCAAACATGAAAATATGCATTTGATATGCATGTAGTATGTATATTATAAGCTCATTGAATATAAAAAAGAAGTAAATAAAATAATTTGCAATAGAAAATAAAAATGATTCAATTTGATAATATGTGAGTATATTGGAAAGAGTTCCGCTAAAAATGAATAAAGATTCAATCTCCAAAGTCACTCCATTCTATGATACATGATGATGTATCGATAAGGAGTAATCGAACTTTATTGAACAAACTACGATCAATAATGAGTGAAGTTGAGTTAACTTCTTTCTTCAACATCGTGAGCTTAAGTGTAGCACACAAGGTTAAAATTAGTTTCATCTAAAGGATAGTTTACAAAATCGTACAAGATAAGGTTTTGTAAGAAACCCCAACTTATCCTAGGCCATGGAGTTGGTAGGTTGCGCAAGTCGAAAGACTGCACGTAATGATTGTATGTGAGGGATCTTGTATGGATCACCCTAAAAAGAGTTTGGGAACGATCGTCATTGGATGACCAATTTATGTTTTGAACATAAGTTTTGTAAACTAAAACCAATCAGTTTTATTTATAAGGCAACTAATAAAGTGTTTATGAATTCCTATTCCATTGCATCAAGAAAAAACTGTTGTTTCAAGAAATACCAACTTCACAGCGAAGAAATTTCTTTTAGAAATGATTGGTTGTAAAATCCAAGGATAAAACAGATTAAATTATTGGTAGTAAAATGGATTTGGATAAAATCTAAGGATAAAACTGATTACGGGGATGAAATAAAATTAACCAAACCTAAATGAACACAATGCATTAGAATGTCTAATAAATATTGTTGCACATTGAAGAGAAACTATGAGTTTCTTATCAATATCGAGAATAGATAATCCTCAGTTGTCAATTAAACAACTAAGAGTATTGACTCTGCCATATGGTATGATGCACAAATCCAAAAGGATTCCAAGTAAGTTATAAAAATATGATTTTGGTAGTTATACCTAAAGAGATATGGTCCATCGGCCATGAGTGTGTCTTCAAGATCAAGACTAATGCAGTGGGAATGTAACGAGGAATGTTGATAAGAATAACATCATAAATTTCAATTGTTGAAATTAGCGTAATAGATTCATATTTCAACGTGCTTAAGTTAGTTCGGATTTACGCATAAAATTATGGCTTGGTATGATTTAGTGTTTGGGTACATATGCGTTAAAATGGAAAATTCTAAATAATGATTTAAAATAGACTATTTGCACATAACAACCAAAGTGTTTCAAAGTCAGTGTGAGATATTCAGTTTGTGGGTTATTCAGATATGATCCGAGAAATAATACGAAAGTATCATTCTATAAGCATCAAAATTGAATAAGTATTTTGATAGAAATACAAAATAGTTTGATTTTCAGTCAAAATACAAATGACGCATGCGACCATAAAAAAGAACTATTAAAGGTATTAAAATATTTCAAAATGGTAAACAATAAACTTATGATTACCAAAGATGTACTCGAGTTGAAATCGTTATAGTTTAGTTGTTTAATACTCAACATTGGATTATTAAATGATATCTTTTATAATCAGTATAAAATGATGTTGGGAATATCCCAAACAATATGCACAGACACCATATTAAAATGTTTAATATGGAACATATAAGATGGATTCTTAATGTATTGACAATAGGAATTATAACACATATTGTATTGTCTACAATATCATATTTAGCTAATGTAATTGATACATAAAGCATATATCAAATCCAAAATTAAGATCGCTAAATGGTAGTTTAAAGTGTTCTCGAGTATTTAAGAAATACTAGGGAACTATTTATAGAAAAAAGGAACTCCTTATGAAGGAGTATTCAGACTTGAACTTCATAAGTGATATAGAGTATAATATGCCAATATTAAATTCATATTCAAACCTTAATTAAGAAACTTTAAGTTGGAAATGTTCCAAACAAAAGATTAGGCTTATTCAACAAAAAGGCTAGGTGCATCACCTTTAATAGCGCCATAATAAAAAGCAATGTATAAATATAAATGTAAAAATTTATTACTGAGCTAGGGGTGATTCCAAGTATTGAGAATACTACTTTATTGTTATATGATAACAATGTAACAAATAGAGCTCACTAGAAGTCGAAAAACGTACTCCGACTAGTTTTACATGATAAAGTTAGTTTATCAGCATTGAAGGGAGTTGATTGACAGCGTAGATATTTAAAACAACATGGCTGATCCACTCACGAAGGGTCCAACTCGATTATCTCTCAGCAAATTGATTGAAGGGATGGGATAGAGACTCCATAATTGGCCCCAAGTGTAAGAGTGATATTGATAGAGTTAAGGGTATGCCCTAGGGGCAATCTATAATTTATAGTAAATTATTAACTCTGTAATAAAATATCGTTTGAAATAAAAGATGTTTTCTTTCTACTATATATTTAATATAATATATTATATTAATTAATTATTTAATTAAAATATATTTAATAGAAAATCCATAAATGGTGTATTTTGTGATAGTAATTACAATGTGTTGTAATCATGAGCAATTTATCACAATATAATAAACACATCGTTTTAAATATTCCTAGTCAAGATGTATTAAGACTGGATATCGATATATCAAGTGAGACTAGAGTATGTAACGTTCTCCAAATGTTGAGAAGTGTATTAATCGTGGCTGTTGTGGGAACCAAGGGGTTACATACAGATAGTTATTGGATAACTATGGAATGACTCGATAGTTTCCTATTGGTTAATATAACTAAGGCCAAATAGAAAGTATTGATGTGAAAATATTATACAATTCTCACGACTTGAAAACTATCGAGCTTCAATGCGGGAACTCTGCTTTGATTATAGTTAAATCATGACAAGATGTTCATCAAACGACTATAGTTGGGTCGAGTGGAATCATAGGAAGTAAGACACCATTCAATAGAGAATTCGACTCCTCGGTTATATGAGGTTTGTATCATGGTCAACTCAACTCAACTCAAAGTCAAAGTCTTTGGCTAAAGCATTTCAGTTAATAATAATTGTTTTATTAAACCATGGACTTCATGTTTGGACTATAAAGTTGAATATGGATGATATTGGAATTTTGATCTTTATTACGAAATTCCATAAGTCTTAATGTGATATAGTTTTGACGAAGAGAATTGGTGCAAATAATTATCACTACCGGGTAACTCTCAAAATAAGTAAAATTGGATTTTACCGAAGCTATGTAAGCAATAAATTTGGCCACAATGTCGCACCACTAACTAAGGTGACATGTGAACATTAATATTCGAATTGTTCGATATTAGTCGCTGACCCAATTTACACCTAAGAGTCTCACAACCAAAATGTCGAATTCTTCAACTACCACCTGATTTAGTTAAATTATAATTGTTATAAATTAATTAAATTAATTAATATTTATTAAATATTAATTGTGAAATTTTATTTGATTTGTGTTGAAAATAATGCGTATATAAAAGTTGTATACACACTTATCGATATATGATATCGATGTACGTTTAAATTAGATTTAATGTATTTTCCTTTGATCGAGCTTAATGTTTTTTGGAGGTAAATATTAGGGGAAAAGATGGCTGGCCATAGGTACGAGAATATAACGGTTGGATTTGATTAAAAAGAGGCTTGAATTGGTAGAGATATTTATGGGTCCGGATCCACTTTTAGCTCCTTCTTCTCTATTCTATTTAAACTATCTTAACCCATCATTCTAGTCTTTAATTTTTGCTCTATCCTTATATACCCATGGCCGAACATAACCCCTTCTTCCTTTATTATTTCGATCATACAAATTTAAATAAAAACAGGCATTGATTTGTAGTTCTTTAAGTCGGGTAGCTCTTTCTAGAAGGATTTGAATTCAGATTCAAACAGAGTCAATCGATTTAGCATTCAAGATGTAATCTCTAGGCTATAGTTAGGAAACACTCTAGTTTTCATTTTATACATATATATTTGTCCATTATATGAACATGTATAGCTAGATTGAATATATTATCACGAATCCTTGTAAATGTGTGTCGTCCATTTGGAATTCATATATATATATATATATATTCAAATCTATTGTCATTATAATTAAAAGAAAGATTTTATATATACACACACAATTCACTCTCTTCCATGTAATTTAAAGAAAAAATCAAAATTTTAAATGATTTTAAATGGAATTTTTAAACAAAATTGAATTTTATAATTAAAATAAAAGGATTTATATCATATGTAAATTTGAGATTAAATTATATACATCTACATTAAGTTATTTTGGAATTTTTTACATATATATATATATATATGTATATATATATATATTATTTGAATATATATATATATATAAGATTAAATATGATATGTTAAATTAATATTTATGTATACTATAAAATAAATGTATATATATATACATATTTTAATATGTATAAAATTCACATACATCATAAAGTAATGTTTATTAAATAAAAAACAGTTTTTTATCGATTTCCATATGGAAATAAAAAAAATCTCGAAATGATTTAATAAGAAAAAAATTTAAAATTTTCAAATTTAAAATATGGACGAAAAATGTGTGTGTATATGTAATTATATATTACATATTTGGTTATATAACTTTTATTTATCATCAATGTTTTAAGATATTAATATATATAAATAATAAACAATTATATACATATACATATATATATATATATATTTACATGTGTGTGTATATGTATATATTAGATATATTTTATATATAATTGTTTACACAATCAAAATTACAAATTTGTAATTAAAGGTAATTTTATCTCGATTAAGATTTGGATTTTGAAATTTGAATTTTTACTTTCAGTTTGGAATTATCCATATTTATAAATATAAATATTATTTTAT
Organism: Allium fistulosum; assembly: GCA_030737815.1. Lineage (NCBI taxonomy): Eukaryota > Viridiplantae > Streptophyta > Magnoliopsida > Asparagales > Amaryllidaceae > Allium > Allium fistulosum. The sequence continues at coordinate 1,043,027,074 of CM060901.1, read as the reverse complement.
ATATGTATATATATAAATAATACACTAACTTTACATATTACATATTATATATTAATAAATTTACACTAATGCAAATATAATTATATATATATATATATATTATACATCACATATGTATATGGAGGGGCTAATATGTCCATTGCAGTGTAAATCCCAATGTTTAAATACAAGCATGTTAAACCATGTATACTGTATATGCTGCACGTGCGCGTACACGTACATGTGTATATGATACGCATGTACATATTATATATTATAAATGTAATATCAAAATAAAACTTTATTTACAAATTAAATTAAATAATGATTATATTTAAAATTAATTTTGGTCAGATCTAAATAGATTTAGATTTTATAGGCCCGATAACTCAAAATGACAATTTTTTTTAAATTTATCCAACTACGTGCTTGTCCAGTTCTAACATGTATGTATGTATATATAGAGAGAATCAAGCATGATATGTAGGTCATAAATCTCATGGCTAAGATGATAAATAAGAAATCAACATTGTTTGTAAGTGGAATGAGTTGGTTACCAGTATGGTCTTGGTGAGTGATGGGGTGACATATATAGTGTGACACACAAACTTTTTTTACATGAGTTGAATGGATAAGTCATTGCTCTTTTATGTGATATCACTAAACAACACTGTTGATGACAGATATGGACAAGTAACTGCTCCATGCTCCTTTATGTAACATCACCAAACAACACAGTTGGTGACAAATATGGACAAGTCACTACTCTTGTTCCTTTCTGTAATGTCACTGAATAACACTATTGATGACATATGGACAAGTCATTACTCTTTGCTCCCTTATGTAACATCACTGAACAATACCGTTGATGACATATTTGGACAAGTCATTGCTCCTTATGTAACATCACCGAATTGTACTGTTATTATTTTATGATATATCTTGTGTGTTACTTCGTTTGATCTATTACTTTTAATTTTGAACAATAAACCCATTAAATATGCATAAATTTCAAAAACTTACAATCATAACAAATAAACAGATAATAGGAATACAAAGCATGCAAAGCAACAGACAAACAAATAACCCATGAAAACGTACACGAACCCATACAAAATATGTTGTTTCTTACCGTTTTGTTGTTCTCCCACTCCTACCTTTGTGTGCCTAAGGATGGTCCACTAGTTGGTTGTGTAAAAAAAAATGCATATTTCTATCTTCAACATGTTTCACTATAGCAATATACTCATCCATTGTATATGGATATGGTAGGTTTTCTTATTGGGTGCTGGAAACATTTTAGGATAGTTGTTCCTCTGGTTCTTGTAACCTCCCCTTTCAACCTCAACAATCATATTACGTATTATTATACACACATACATTATTTGAGAAATGATTTTAGCATCATGATAACGAGCTGGATGTTGTAGGATATGAAACCTTGCCTACATAACTCCAAAAGCACATTTGATGTCCTTTATGTAGCTTTCTTATTTGTTGTGAAGTAGGCCACATGTTCCGTGCTAGGTAATTTGAAAGCTCGAATCAACATTCTCTGCATAGGTTATATTCCATCAACTAGATAATGATGAAATTTTTCAGCCACGAATTGGAGAGGAGAGAAGAAAGAAAAATGAATGAAGGAAATGAAATTAGTGGATTTGTTTTAATCAAAAGAATGAAACAGTTCTCATTCTTTTAATTAGAACTTTTCTGATTAAACCCATAATTTTCTCTCATCCCATCCCTCTTTCTACATATATGACCGACCATTGTTTTCCACCTATATGGTGCAAAGTTTCCAATTTCCCTTCAAATAATTATCTCTTGTTTAAACCTATTTATAAATGTACGATATTGTGTATTGATGAGCACAAATTTAATTTCTATATATGCATTCAAATAATTAAAAAAACTTCAAAAACATTAAATAAATTAATAATAATTAATATTTCTAAAATATTAATAAATTTAATTGATTTACAAAATTTTATAAACTAATCAAATCATGTGGATTTTTAGAGAATTATAAGACTTAGAGGTGTGAATTCAGTCAACAATTAATTTTGAACAATTCGAATATTAACGTTCACGCGTCACCTTTGCTAGTAGTGTAACAGATGATAGTTTGGTCGAATTCATCGCTTATAGATCTTTTGGGTAAAGATCCAATTTGATATTTTCTTAAGCGGTACCTTTTAGTGATGATAATTACACACATTCTCTTCATCAACATTATATCACTTTATGATTTATTGAATTTGATATTGATCAAAATTCCAATATCATCATTATTCAACTTAGTTAGTTCATAAAAAAGGTCTTTGATTCAAAAATAACATTTATTATAAATCATACCACTTTAGCCAAATATTTTGGCTTTGAGTTGGCTACAGTTGACCATGATACTAACCTCAAACAATTGAGGAGACAGATTCTTTATTAAACAGTGCTTCACTTCTAATGTCTCAACTCAGATCCAACTATAGTTGCTCGATGGACTTCCATGCTATGATTTAACTAAAATGAAGTATTCACATTAAAGTTCAACGGTGTTCCCATGTTGGGGGAAGTGTATACCATCGCCACCTTGAAATTTCCTACTTGACCTAATTATTATTAACCAACAGGAAATGCTTGGACGGGTCATTCGATAGCTATCGAATAACTACGAGTATGTAACCCCTTGTCGGCCCTAGCAGCCACGAGTAATATACTACCCAATATTTGGAGAGCGTTGCAATCTCCAATCTTAATGGATGTATCGATATCCTTTCTCGAATTATTTTAAACATGAATATTTATAACGATATGTTATATTATATTACGATAATTTCCCATAATTACAACTTATATTTATTACCACATAACATATCATTTAAGGATTTTCTACTTTAATATACTTAAATTAATTACTTAATTAATATATCACAATGTAACAAGTATAAAATAAAAAACAAACACCTTTTATTTCGAACGAGATTTTATTGCAGAGTTAATAATTACAATAAATTACAGAGTTTCCTCTTGGGCATACCCTTAACTCTCTCAATCTGCCATTTGAACTTAGGATCAACTATAGGATCATAATCCCATTCCTTCGATCAGTGGAGGACTGAATGAGCTAACCCCTTAGTGAAGGATCTACAATATTGTATTGCAATCTACTCGGTCGGCCAACACTTCTTAGTCATTGATAAACTACCTTTAACAACCCACATCTTAATGGGCCCATATTTTCGACTAAATCAAAAACCAAAGTCCATTAGGATATAGATCGTTGGTATTGGTAACCTGTAATAAACATATGTATATCAGAGATCTATCTATACGAACTCACAACAGAATAGTAAAATATAATAAAACATATATACCGACTAAGGCTGCTACCTTGGAACCAATATTATTCCTTGGATATCTATTTTCCTTGTCAGTGCAGAGCATGAGTGAGAAGACCTGTCCATCTATCGTTTCCATCTTGTACCAATAATGTCATGTCCCTCTAAATCTATCTCGTGGGCTATAATGAGGAGGGGGTCAAAACTAGGTTTCGATGATTAGTAAATTACATACTTTTATCACAATAATAGTTTGTGCCAATTGCTTTCCATTCATGTGTTATGTCTCCTATTTATGGACTATAAGTTTTAACTTCATATACATGTAAGATATGTATGACGCCCCACCTCTATGCTCATAATAACAAAGAGTATTAAAAGAAATACTGTCTATTATTACGAAGAATAAGGATGGATAGGAGCGACCATCCGTAATTGGCCTTACACTAATATTGGTTATCTCGGTAGGAGTGGTATATACTTTTTATTTTTCATCTATTATTTATTTACTCCCATCGACATATCCAATTATCAGTATAAAACAAACTACGATAGTTCATAATAGTTTAGGACATTAGATATAACAATAACACAGATAATATAAATGTGGAACACAGACAAAAACAAAAGTCTCATATATATATAACTGAAGTCAGTTGATACATAATTGACACAATACATATGATACAACTACAACCGTCGACTCTAGAAGTTATATATACAAGTACATTATCAACTAATATACATGAATACATATCGTTCTATAATGACACGACTACTACAAAATGACACGGACAACTTCAGAAGATGTGAAAAGTCTTCATATCCTGAACAGCAACTCAAAGAAAGAAATCTACAACCTGAAATAACTCGGGTCTGACCCGAGTATTACATTCAAAAGAAAATAATACCCAGGTCAGTCTAATTCAAACCAGTTTATTAGTGCATATAGGCAGTAATAATTTAAATAGACGATAGTCACAATAATTCCCGTCTATCCGATTCTTTAAACAAAGAAACCGGATAACGGTCAATATAACACTTAACAGTGTTTAGCAAAAATCAGCAGATTTAAATCATCAACAGAGATAAATAAACAATTTATCAAATCGACTAAATCAATTTAAAGCGATTGACATTGTCACTTTAAAACCATCAAGAATTCGATTGGCTGCCGTACACACACGCGTGTACGGCCTCGCCAATTCGGCATAAAAGATCAATGCATCAGAAGCAAAAGAAAGATCAATTCAAAACTGTCGAGTTTGGGTGGCTGCAGTGCACGCACGCGTGCACTGCCTCGCCACCACAGCATATACTGAAATAACAATAAGGCACAAAAGGCCAGTGCTCAAGAATTCACAGTGCCAACGAATGCAATAAGCAAGTGTATGATACAGTGAACTACATAACACATCAGCCCTACGACAGTACTACGAGTCAGGAAGTAGTGAGCAAGTCGAACTGCAGCAGTTCAAGTAAGGAAGCAAACTACAGGTAACAGGAAGTGACCATGGGACGGTCAACAAGGTGAATGCACAAAGTACACAAGTGATGGTATATATCACAACTGCACGTGGCAATTGAATCAAGGTACAACGGTGAATTAGATCAAATAACACCAAGTAAAGAACTCAATCAGAGAACAAAACTGCAACTCAACTACAAGTGTTCGACCACTCCAGAGAGTAGTTCAAATACAAATGAACTCGAACAGTAACCCAGGTTACAAAGTGTGCATAGTATAGACTGCAACCAAGACCAGCAACGCCAACTTGACTCAAATTGTAAATGAAGGTCTAAAGTCACTAACTCAAAAGTCCTAGTAAACATCAAGCAATCACAGTTTGAATTCAACAGTTCAACAAGACAAGTGCAGACAGACAAGGCACAAAGTGCACAGGAGATACAAGTGCAGGCCCAACAGTGCACATGTACAACAGAGAACATATGAAAAGTCTGGATGATCAGCAATTTGAAAATGCAACATATTCAAGTGCAATGAACATGTACAAGTGAAACAGTGGACATAAGAGATGAACAAGAAGTTCATCATCAAAGTCAACAGTGTCAATAACAAGAATACCACAGAGAAGTTAGTCAGAGACGTGAAACAGTTTAAAATTGTTTAAGGAATCAAAATCAATCTACAAAGTCAACTACAGGTCGCAGAATTTACAGATGGCCAGAAGATGACCAAAGTCAGATATAAACATAGATGGTCAGAGAGAACCATAAACTGGGATGCAGACTAAAGCTCACCATCAAAGACAACAGTGAAAATGACTGTAGTCAAGTGATGATTCGAGTAGATAATTGTCACAAAAGCAAATGGCCAGAGAAGATGACCAGAACCAGAAACAAGTCAAATTTCAAAACTTGGCTAATGCATCAAAATATCGCATAAACAAAGTCGAGCAAATCAACAGTGTCGAACTCGATTTCAAAAATCAATACCGTGAGTATCAGAGATTGCCAATGCCAGTAAAATCCTCAATCAACGAAACGAAATCGAACGAAACCCAAAACTAAAGTCGAAACAGTGATTACCCCTCCAAACGACAGTTAAAGATCAACTCGAGAAGCAAATTCGAGTGAAGTAAAAACAAGCCAACCATCCCAATTTATAACGAAATCGAATAGCCAATAAAACCAAGCATCTGAAGTAAGAACTAGATGTGAGTAACTCACCTTTCATCGCGACGAAGGCACGAGATCTGATTGAGCCACCGAAGTCGAAGCCAAAGTCCAAGTCGAATTCGATCAAGTTGAAGTAATCAGCCAAGACTCGAGGAGGCAGCCGTGAGCAAGACGAAGAAGAAATCGATCGAACCAGGCAACCACGAATTCATCCAACAACGATCGAAACCATACCAAAGCTTCGAAAAGCCCTAACAAGTCTCAAAATCGAACGAGAGCTTTCCTCTTCCAACAAGCCCTAATTCTTCCAGATCGAAGGAACGAAAGATTGAAGCGGCCGCCACTTATTTTCTTCGAATGTTTTTTTCTTTTAGGGTTTCTTGTTTTCGAACGAATGAAAAAAGGGGAGGAAGGTCGAACGAAAACAAGCCGCCATGTTTCGTTCGCTTTGCTTTTGTCTAGGGTTTTTGAAAATGAGGAAATGAATGTAAGGGAGGTCGGGTTTTAGCCTTAGTAAATATTCACGGCTACCATAGAGAAGGCCAAGACAAAATGGGAAGCCCAATATCTTCTCTAATTTCCAAATAATTTCTAAACGAATTTGCAACTGATTACAACACTAAACAGCAATTAGCAGCAAGATTTAATCGTCTAACGACGATATTAATCAGCACAAAAATCCGGGTTGTTACAGACTCCCCTCCTTATAAAAATTGCGTCCACGCAATCATAGGGAATAAATGGACAAAAGGTAACAACCAAAAGAGCAAGGCAATGACGAGTGCATAAGCAAAGCAAATGTCAGCAGGGGAAGTACTAGATATGAAATCAAAAGGTTCGACTGCTTCAAATCAAAAGAATCAACATCGTGGGAGTCAGGGATCAAAATCAGACGACTAACAAAAGCAAGAACAATCGAGTTCCAGCAACTAAAAGAGAAGGAAAAACAGAGCAGATATCCCCTACAGAGCACGAATTGAATGTGAGTAAATCAAATTACTCACCTGAATCTCCAGAGAAAAAGACGAAACTCTAATCTCAAAAATCTCAAATATTTACTTATCTCAAACGATAGTCAGAAAACAAATATTCAATTATCAAAAACGATAATCAAATTTCAAATTCAGCAATTATTTAATTACCTCAAGCGATAATTAAATCTCAAAGCAACAAATGTTTAATTATCTCAAGCGATAATTAAATCTCAAATCAGCAAATATTTAATTATCAAAAGCGATAATTAAATCTCAAATCAGCAAATATTTAATTATCTAAAGCGATAATTAAATCTCAAATCAGCAAATATTTAATTATCTGAAGCGATAATTAAATCTCAAATCAGCAAATATTTAATTATCTAAAGCGATAATTAAATCTCAAATCAGCAAATATTTAATTATCTGAAACGATAATTAAATCTCAAATCAGCAAATATTTAATTATCTGAAGCGATAATTAAATCTCAAATCAGCAAATATTTAATTATCTAAAGCGATAATCAAATCTCAAATCAGCAAATATTTAATTATCTAAAGCGATAATTAAATCTCAAATCAGCAAATATTTAATTATCTAAAGCGATAATTAAATCTCAAATCAGCAAATATTTAATTATCAAAAGCGATAATTAAATCTCAAATCAGCAAATATTTAATTATCAAAAGCGATAATTAAATCTTAAATCAGCAAATATTTAATTATCTAAAGCGGTAATTAAATCTCAAATCAGCAAATATTTAATTATCTAAAGCGATAATTAAAACAACAATTCAATAATTATTTAATTATCTCAAGCGATAATTAAATCTAAAATCAACAAATATTTAATTATCTAAAGTGATAATTAAAAGCAACAAATATCCGATTATCAAAAACGATAATCAGAACTCATATCAACTAATATCTAATTATCACAAGCGATAATTAGAAACAACAAATATCTGATTATCAAAAACGATAATCAGAACTCATATCAACAAATATCCAATTACCTGCAGATAATTGGAAGCAACAAATATCTAGAAATCAATTAAGAAGACTAGAAAATCAACATAAAAGCTTGGATCGATCCCATCAGATGGCGAGTTTTTAATTCGCCGCACGTGCATCTCAGAGTGGCCGAAGCCTACCAAGTACTCAACATAATTTTGGCGCCCATCAGATTGACCCGGAGGTCCGCAGAGTGACCCGAAGGTCTAGTACTGGTATTTGACCCGAAGGTCCGCAGAGTGGCCCGAAAGCCCAACAAATGACCCGAAGGTCCAACAAATGACCCGAAGGTCCTCATAGTGGCTCGAAAGCACACGAAATCATCAAATATTTCAATTAACGAGTCCGGAATTAACCGAAATAGCAAACGCACATGTCCCATACCACGTGTTTTACTAAATCGTTTGATTCTCTTCATCGTTTCCTTGGAAGTGCAAAATTGTGTATTTTATAAAAATACATTTCACATTCTCAAACGGACAAGTCCGGAATTAAGCGAATCAGTAAAAGAAAGGGATCATAGTCCTCGATTTTGCTGAAACGTTTAAATCGCTTCCTCATTCTTTTGAAAGCGCAAACTGTTAAAATTTCTGAAAACAATTTTATTTATTTTATAAAAATAACAATTCACATTCTCAACTGGACAAGTCCGGAGTTAACCGAAACAGTAAAAGAAAGGGGTCATAATCCTCGATTTTGCTGAATCGTTTAAGTCGCTTTCTCATTCTTTTGAAAACGCAAACTGTTAAAAATTTATAAAACACTTTTCATTTTAAAACGATTTTCCAATCACGTGATTAAAGCAGCAAATCAGTAACAATTTCGAAAAGGAAATTGTACTTCTCAAAATACCGTAAAAACGGTTACACATCAGTATTGCGGAATAACCGCTGGAAAATCTACTTTTAAAAATTTGGTTGTTACTAAAGTCAAAGCGACCGAAATTTTAAAACATCAAATATCTCATCAAAAGAATTCACATCAAAATGTGACATCAGAGAATTTTCATTCATTAAAATTGTCAACAAAACACCGTGCCTCAAAAATTCAGCATTGGTGTAAAAAGTCCGTTATAAAAATAACGGCAACAAAATACGTATCATAACCAAGCATCGGTTCAACGTACAATAAATGCAATAACGTGCAATTCAAATTTTTGCACGTACTACAAAATGAACAAAGAAATCATTCGAAAGTATTTTCAATGAAGATAATTTAAAACGGCAAAAATCTAATCAATAAATGATTAGTACAAAAGAATGCCAGCGGAAATTTCAACAAAAATCACATATCTGCAATTTCTTCGAATCCTCAATTCGGATTCGAAATTCTCAAAGAAACAAAATAATTACAGCTATGTAAACAACAAATGAAATTCATATCAATTTCGTATTTCGATTTGTAAATCGAAAAGATTATCAGTTGTACTCAGCGAAGACAGTTTCACTATTTCCGCTGCGCACTCTGATAAATAGAACACAAATCAATCAAATCATCAGAACACAATTTCATCAAAACAACAAAACACAATTCCACTTTTATTTTTAAATAAAGATATTTAAAAATTTCATCAAAATTTCAAAACTTTAGTTTTGACTCAAATCACAGATAAAACATCGACCAATAGTTGTAACATATGTTCCATCCAAGTTATGTTTTATATTATGTCCATAAACCCCAAGCTCTGATACCAACTATGACGCCCCACCTCTATGCTCATAATAACAAAGAGTATTAAAAGAAATACTGTCTATTATTACGAAGAATAAGGCTGGATAGGAGCGACCATCCGTAATTGGCCTTACACTAATATTGGTTATCTCGGTAGGAGTGGTATGTACTTTTTATTTTTCATCTATTATTTATTTACTCCCATTGACATATCCAATTATCAGTATAAAACAAACTACGATAGTTCATAATAGTTTAGGACATTAGATATAACAATAACACAGATAATATAAATGTGGAACACAGACAAAAACAAAAGTCTCATATATATATAACTGAAGTCAGTTGATACATAATTGACACAATACATATGATACAACTACAACCGTCGACTCTAGAAGTTATATATACAAGTACATTATCAACTAATATACATGAATACATATCGTTCTATAATGACACGACTACTACAAAATGACACGGACAACTTCAGAAGATGTGAAAAGTCTTCATATCCTGAACAGCAACTCAAAGAAAGAAATCTACAACCTGAAATAACTCGGGTCTGACCCGAGTATTACATTCAAAAGAAAATAATACCCAGGTCAGTCTAATTCAAACCAGTTTATTAGTGCATATAGGCAGTAATAATTTAAATAGACGACAGTCACAATAATTCCCGTCTATCCGATTCTTTAAACAAAGAAACCAGATAACGGTCAATATAACACTTAACAGTGTTTAGCAAAAATCAGCAGATTTAAATCATCAACAGAGATAAATAAACAATTTATCAAATCGACTAAATCAATTTAAAGCGATTGACATTGTCACTTTAAAACCATCAAGAATTCGATTGGCTGCCGTACACACACGCGTGTACGGCCTCGCCAATTCGGCATAAAAGATCAATGCATCAGAAGCAAAAGAAAGATCAATTCAAAACTGTCGAGTTTGGGTGGCTGCAGTGCACGCACGCGTGCACTGCCTCGCCACCACAGCATATACTGAAATAACAATAAGGCACAAAAGGCCAGTGCTCAAGAATTCACAGTGCCAACGAATGCAATAAGCAAGTGTATGATACAGTGAACTACATAACACATCAGCCCTACGACAGTACTACGAGTCAGGAAGTAGTGAGCAAGTCGAACTGCAGCAGTTCAAGTAAGGAAGCAAACTACAGGTAACAGGAAGTGACCATGGGACGGTCAACAAGGTGAATGCACAAAGTACACAAGTGATGGTATATATCACAACTGCACGTGGCAATTGAATCAAGGTACAACGGTGAATTAGATCAAATAACACCAAGTAAAGAACTCAATCAGAGAACAAAACTGCAACTCAACTACAAGTGTTCGACCACTCCATAGAGTAGTTCAAATACAAATGAACTCGAACAGTAACCCAGGTTACAAAGTGTGCATAGTATAGACTGCAACCAAGACCAGCAACGCCAACTTGACTCAAATTGTAAATGAAGGTCTAAAGTCACTGACTCAAAAGTCCTAGTAAACATCAAGCAATCACAGTTTGAATTCAACAGTTCAACAAGACAAGTGCAGACAGACAAGGCACAAAGTGCACAGGAGATACAAGTGCAGGCCCAACAGTGCACATGTACAACAGAGAACATATGAAAAGTCTGGATGATCAGCAATTTGAAAATGCAACATATTCAAGTGCAATGAACATGTACAAGTGAAATAGTGGACATAAGAGATGAACAAGAAGTTCATCATCAAAGTCAACAGTGTCAATAACAAGAATACCACAGAGAAGTTAGTCAGAGACGTGAAACAGTTTAAAATTGTTTAAGGAATCAAAATCAATCTACAAAGTCAACTACAGGTCGCATAATTTACAGATGGCCAGAAGATGACCAAAGTCAGATATAAACATAGATGGTCAGAGAGAACCATAAACTGGGATGCAGACTAAAGCTCACCATCAAAGACAACAGTGAAAATGACTGTAGTCAAGTGATGATTCGAGTAGATAATTGTCACAAAAGCAAATGGCCAGAGAAGATGACCAGAACCAGAAACAAGTCAAATTTCAAAACTTGGCTAATGCATCAAAATATCGCATAAACAAAGTCGAGCAAATCAACAGTGTCGAACTCGATTTCAAAAATCAATACCGTGAGTATCAGAGATTGCCAATGCCAGTAAAATCCTCAATCAACGAAACGAAATCGAACGAAACCCAAAACTAAAGTCGAAACAGTGATTACCCCTCCAAACGACAGTTAAAGATCAACTCGAGAAGCAAATTCGAGTGAAGTAAAAACAAGCCAACCATCCCAATTTATAACGAAATCGAATAGCCAATAAAACCAAGCATCTGAAGTAAGAACTAGATGTGAGTAACTCACCTTTCATCGCGACGAAGGCACGAGATCTGATTGAGCCACCGAAGTCGAAGCCAAAGTCCAAGTCGAATTCGATCAAGTTGAAGTAATCAGCCAAGACTCGAGGAGGCAGCCGTGAGCAAGACGAAGAAGAAATCGATCGAACCAGGCAACCACGAATTCATCCAACAACGATCGAAACCATACCAAAGCTTCGAAAAGCCCTAACAAGTCTCAAAATCGAACGAGAGCTTTCCTCTTCCAACAAGCCCTAATTCTTCCAGATCGAAGGAATGAAAGATTGAAGCGGCCGCCACTTATTTTCTTCGAATGTTTTTTTCTTTTAGGGTTTCTTGTTTTCGAACGAATGAAAAAAGGGGAGGAAGGTCGAACGAAAACAAGCCGCCATGTTTCGTTCGCTTTGCTTTTGTCTAGGGTTTTTGAAAATGAGGAAATGAATGTAAGGGAGGTCGGGTTTTAGCCTTAGTAAATATTCACGGCTACCATAGAGAAGGCCAAGACAAAATGGGAAGCCCAATATCTTCTCTAATTTCCAAATAATTTCTAAACGAATTTGCAACTGATTACAACACTAAACAGCAATTAGCAGCAAGATTTAATCGTCTAACGACGATATTAATCAGCACAAAAATCCGGGTTGTTACAATATGTCTGACCTACGCCGAGGTAAAAGTATATATAAACACACGTGTGTGTATAGACGAGCGTCATTGCACTTCTAAAAAAGAAACCCCTGTAACGTAATCGATGGTCAATCGGCCCTAACCACGAAGGCCGATAGCTTCTAAACATGGCTTTATAATTTAAACTAGTCATACTACTTACATATTTTAAATGACTTATCTAAATGTCAACTATCCGATCTCCAACCAAACAAACGAACAACAAAACTTTGAGGCCAATGCATATTTCATATGAACTATTAAACCCTTCTTGCATGTTAATATTTTCTATATCCATACAAGCGCCTAATTTTAGAATTACTAAACATGTTCGTGATTTGGTTGCTTACGTGTTTATTTGGCTGAGGCCGTGTATTGCATACTATGAGTTTCGAACTCTAAAACAATACAAGACTATGGATATTTGATCCATATACTGTCATATATAAGTATTACATAGTAAATAGTCACAGTTTGTAATGTACGATACTTCAATGAAATTAGTTCGTTAGAAATAAGCGAATGAACCATACTATAAAATCGATTAATCAATTTGATTGATTATAATGTATTTCATATTGTATTAAATCTAACATTAGAGAAAAACTACAAAAGGATCTAAGAACTCGATCCCTAAAATGTCAGTTTTGATCAGTTTACGTAAAGTGCAATATAATTGATGGCCTTAAATGTTAAGGATAATCGAATGTGCTTTCGTAAGAGTTAATTATGAAATTGTAGTAAGGTTTTTCTTTTGAATGGTTCAACCATTTAAAAGGGAAAATGAATGTACAAGAGCAGATGTGATTTAAGGTACAGTTGGGATGAAGAAGTAAATTGTCTCTTCTACTTCATAAAGAAACATCAAAAATGAAAATTGTAAAATAATAATTAATACTCAATATTGGAAGAAGAAATATGATTTCTATTCCAAAATTTATTTTTATATAGAAAATTGTTTTCTATGGGATTTATTTCTTTGGGTTCAAGATAATTGATTAAAGAATTCTCCTTTGTAAACTAGTTACAGTATATGCTATAAATCGTTAAACTAAGTGGATGATGGACCTCTGTATTCAATATGTCGTTATAGTAATGATGGAAATAGTGGAAGCATGCCATATAGCACTATTGATTGCTTTGAGTTATGAAAATTATTTTCATAAAACGTACTGCACATTATTTATGAAATAATATCCGTTTTTTGGTGATGACCCGACCTGTTGCCAAAAAACCTTCTTGCCTCATATGAGAATGGAAAACTGAAGATTAAACATAGTTTTATTTCAATGAGAATATTATGAATATTCTTTATGAAATAAAACTATAATGTGGTATTTGTTTTCATAACAAAAGTGATGCATCGGAAAATACCGAATTATCTAAAATTATTTACAATCATTTTTGGAATTATAGACTAAGCCGTAATTTTGAGAAACAATTTTTATTATATGATTATGAACCATATTACACGGGTTAATTATATCTCATATAATTTAGGGCAAAACATCCATTCAATGGGAACATCAAAAGAGTTGATGAACTCATTGTATTGATGCATATAGATGTATGCAATCACAAGTATGGTAATACCAAAACGGTTCCACGCACTTCGTTGTATTCAACGATGGATTATCATAAACAGAATATGTGTATTTGATACATATGGAGCATGTCTATGATAATTTTATAGAATAAAAAATGGAAGACAATAAAATAACATGCAACAAAATGATTTGTAACAACCCAAAATTTAAGCTATAATAATTAATTAACGAATTAATTAAATGATAAAATAACTTTGTGAAATTATCAAAATTGAGCCACGGGAGTTGCACCATTGTGTCCGTGGTAATTTTCAGGTCAATTTCCATATATAGAACGTCAGAATCCGACTAGTATGGAGGAGAAACGAAGTAAACAAGGAAACAAGAAAGAAAATATATATAGGGCTAGGTCGACCAGGGGGTCGACCTAACCAACCCTTAGGTCGACCGACCGGTCGACCTAGGAGGGGGAAGGTCAACACGCCCTACTTAGGGAGCGAACGAACGAATTTTTCGTTCGTGTTCGTTCCATCAAGCCTTGTACACGTCAATTTCATTTTGTTACTCAATCTGGTCCTTCCGTGCTTCCATCCGACGGCTCCTATTCAGCCTGTGACATGGTTGCATCCTATTTAATCTTCAAATCCAACGGTCTGAGATCCACTTCTACCCCTATAAATAAGACCCTAGGCCTAACACCTTTTCTCATTCTAGATTTTCTCCGCTTGGGTTCACCTTTTCAAGAAGGACCCTAAAAGGAATAATTTTCCAAGGAGAGAACTTTTTAATAAAAATATTTTAATACCCTCAAGTGGATCCGGGAAGACCAAAAGGGAAGAGCTTAGGACCACAGGTGAGTGATTGCAATTATTTTAGATTTCGTTAAGTAATTTAAAATAATAGGGTTTCCAATAGTTGTAGTTTTTACTACGATTTTTGGAATAACCTTTTTAGTAATTTATTTGCAGTTTTTAGAATTATTTTTAGTCTATTTCCTTTAGCTATTTTTATAGTTAATTTTAGTTTAATTCTGTTAAATATAGCTTTTCCATTTATTTATAGTTTATTTACAATATTTTAATTTATTTACTGTTATTTATGCGTTATTTACATATTTTTCCTACGCTTTGGATTTTCTTCTATTTTCAGTTTTCTTTTATTTCTCCCTCTTCTTCGCGTATGGATTAGAATAGATTAAACGTGAATATGGATTAAAATTATAAGAATACTGAAATAACGGAAGATAAGATGTAAATTGTAAAGACTGTGATAAAAATGGAATTAAGACTGAAATTGAGCCTAATTATGATATTAATGTTAGAACTGGACTAATTAAAGATAATTGGCCTAGTTATAACTTAGAATTATAACTAAAAAAGAGTATAAGTTGAAAGGAGATATTTTTTTACACTTAGACTTTTGGGTTAAGTAAATAAGCTAAATTATAACGTAGGTTATAATAAGAAAACGATCAGAATGAAGCTTATTTTAAGACTTAGGGTAAATTAATAAGCACAAATAGTAAGAACAAAAGTAAAGGCTTATTTAAATAATTTATCTAAGTTAATAAGCAAGAATTAAAGTAGGACCTATACCAAATAGCATTCCCCTATTATTTCTATGGACACGGTGTTTCACATAATCCCGAAGTGAGACGAGGGGCACGCTTATGCTAATAATGGTAGTAATTGGTCAATAAGTAGAAGTCCAAATCATGGGGATTTGGGCAAGGGGTGCAACTAGATATTATTTGGATGACAGGCCAGTACCAACAACATTTCCCCTATTTTCTATAGACACGGTGATCTCACATTATCCTGAAGTGGGTTGAGGGGCATGCTTATGCTGGAGCTTGAGGTAATACGAAGACCCAATAGGTGGAACAACAGGTAACATGAGCATGGTGGCGGTTACGCGTGCGACTTCCATTCGGGTGCTCAGTAATCGTTATGAGTTCCAAGCGCTTAGTATGTGTGCCATTGCTTTATGTGTAGGGAGCTATATAATGTCTAGTCCACAGTAGATACTTTGCGTGTCATTCGTAGACACCATTTCTATTTAGGGAGCTATATAGCGTCTAGTCCGCAGTAAGGTCTATGGAGTAGCAGGCCGATCAAAGGGTAAAATTAGGATTTCAGCCTAATTATAGGATTAGGAATTCAGCCTAACCAAAGCAGCTATCAAAGACAAGTGCAAACAATCAAAGTTAATTAATTTAGTTAATTCGTATTTATTTCCAGCTTATTTCTTCTTCCTATTTCCTTTGTTCCCTTTTATATACTAGAACTGTTGAAAAGTCTATTACTTTTACTTTGCTTAAAGATTCTAGTAATTGCTATCATTCACCAGACTTTTAGTCTGACTCACTCCTTTATTTTCCCCCTTCCCCTCATAGTCAATCAAGGAAGAGGACAGTAGGTCGCAGTTTCTTGGAGTTTTCTTTGAAGGAGATTCCACTATGTACTTCCACTTCTTTTACTTTAACTTTTTGTTCTTTACTTGTACTGGCACATGTTGGGGGAATAGTTGTACTTTGATTTTTGAGACTATGGTTTTCTTCGATTTCATAAGTCATATATGCATGGTATTTTGACACATGATGTATTTGGTATTTGGTGACTTATTTGGTTTTTAAAGCAATTATGAAGTTCTGTTCTAAATAAGTTATTATTTATTTGTTTCCATTGTTTTTACCTATTTCTGTACTGTGAATCTTAGTCTCTGCTAGTTTTAGTTTATACCTACAACGCACCACTCCTTCTACTGTGGCCTTTTGGGTATACTAAGGGGTGTGGGGTGTTTCATTTGGTATCATAGCCTAAGGTTATAGGATTCCTAAAAATTTATTTTTAAGTAAAGTATTTTTCAAAAATAATAATAACTTGTTTTAAAAGGTATTTTTAGAAAAGAAACTCTTAGGAATAGTTTTCAAGTATATAAGAGTTTTTATACAAATCTCCTCAAAGTCCAGTTCAACCTTCTTTCGATTCTTTTAAGCCTAAGTTTCCTTTTCTTTGCATAGTATGGCTGACTGGTACCATAAAGCTACGGTACCAGAGGTGCAATGGCAAGTGTCCAATACAACACCGGTAGGTGGAAATCCCTTTAATCCACCTACACCGACCGATTTTTCTAAGCTATGCAAGGACTTCGCTAGCATAGAGGGCGGAACGTTTTCTAGCATGGAGGATTTCGAGGAGACACAAGCTAGGTTGGAGGATATGGAGCGAAGGTTTAGGCTATTAGATTTGAAGGACCGACAAAGAGTTCAGCCTACATCTTGGCAACTGAAGGGAGAGCTTAAAGAAGTTCCTAGATTAGAAAGCTCTAAGGAGCCATGGTGGAAGGAGGATAAGGATAAGAGGAAAGGAGGAGGACCTCAGAAGCGGATCAAGAAAAGCGGGAAATGTCATAGTTGAGGATTGGTTGGGCATTTCGCAAAGGACTATAAGAATAAAATGATGAAGGGGAGGTATTTCAACTATGGGTAGCCTGGTCATCTTAGTAGAGCTTGTCCTTAGAGGACGAGGTAGAGAACAGGTGCACCTACAGTGCAAGTACAGGCTTTGGATGCAGCACCTTATAGTAGTGGACAGGACAGGATCGAGGTAGGAAAGTCTCTGTAGAAGGTTTTGATCTCTATTTCGGATTTTCCCATTCGGACTCTTTTCGATTCTAGAGCATCACACTCTTTCATCTCTAGTTCTCTAGTAGATTGTTTGCACGTAGACATCTTTTTAGTAGTAGACCACATTGTTCTTTTAAACCCCATAGGAGGATCGGCACATTTGTCTATGGTTTGTAGGGGTTTGAAATTTTTTATCCTAGGCACAGAATTTGACTACGACGCCTATGTTTTGGGATTTTCGGGGTATGGGATGATTTTGGGAATGGATTGGCTATCCACATATGGAGCTATATTGGACTGTGAGAGGAGAGTCGTTAAACTAGAGACATGCAGCGGTAGGACTCTCGAAGTTTCTTGCGACCCGCAAGGTTCAGTCATGTTGAGTTTCCTATATTCCCTCGATTCATCTTCAGCAGAGCTAGATTCAGTTTATGTCGTTAGAGATTTTCCAGACGTCTTTGAGGAGGTTAGGGTACTACCCTCTAAGAGAGAGATTGACTTCAGGATTTATTTAACTGAGAATGCTAAGCCAGTAGCATTACTTGTGAGGCACATGACACCTAGGGAGAGGAAGGAATTGAGCAAGCAGATCCGTGAGCTTTTGGAGAAGGGTTTCATAAGGAGGAGCATATCGGAGTGGGGAGCACCAGTCGTTTTTGCTACTAAGGCGGATGGTTCTCTTCAACTTTGAGTCGATTATAGAGAATTAAATAAGCTCACAAAGAAGAACCGATATCCACTCCCTATGATAGATGACCTTTTTGACCAACTAGTTGGCTCTGCAGTATTCTCTCAGCTTGATTTAGCCATAGGATTTCATCAGCTTAGGGTCGCTGATGATAGCATTAATAAGACCGCATTTAGGACACCCGACGGATTCTTTGAGTGGTTGGTTAGGCCTTTTGGGCTAACCAATGCCCCGGCCTATTTTGTTGATTTGATGAGCCGTGTTTTTAGAGGCATCCTAAATAAGTTGTGGTGGTATTCGTGGACGACATTTTGGTGTTTTCCAAGAGTATAGAGGAGGTTCTTCGTACAACTCGCATTCTTCAGTTAAAAGCAAAGTTCTTGAAGTATCACTTTTGGCATAAGGAAGCGTGTTTCTTGGGGGCATAGAGAAGGTCTACACTTGGAAAGAGTTTGAGAAATGATTTTGTACATTTAGGTTCAGATTGTGAAAATCCAAAGAGAGGTAGGCAACGATTGGAGATGTATAATAGATTCAGTTGATAAGGAAAGAAGAAAGCCCATGTGTAGATAATTGCAGAAATTATAATTGTTTCATATAAGTGGATTTAAAGGTAGCACCTTAGAATAAATATGAGTATAGGAACAAAAGACTTTAAGTAAGGAAATGAGATTTCCAAGGTTTAGGAAGGATACTCCTAGGGTAGTAAGTAGAAAAATCCACTTTATGTATAACCCAATAAAATGAAATTATTAGAATTGAAAAGAATATTTGTCAATATTTTTAAAGTAAATATTGGGTTTTTGGAAATATGATAAGAAATTTAAATTGGTTTTTATATGATGTAAATTTTGTTGAAAAGGTGAAATTCTTTTTGAAGAATTATAGAGCGTGTATAGCTCACTAGTTTCTTTGAAAGTAAACAAAGATTTTAAATATAAAAACCTAAAAAGTATTAAGTATCGAAAATGTAGATTACAACATTTATTATTGTAATAGATGTTTTCGTGAAAATAAAGGGAGCATAGACTATAACGCTACCGTTATAGTTGGTAACTCCCAAAGGAAATGTTTTTACTTAATATGTGAGGTTTATTAGTATTTATTTTTAATTAAATTCATACACTAGTATTTTTTGGGTTATAGTAACAGTGTTTTACGCAATATCTGTTTCAAACCCAAATAAAAATGTATTAAAAGATAATTTCTAATAATAGAAATAAATATAATTTTTGAATACACTTATTATTTAAGTAAGTATAAGAAAATGTTTTCTGGTTATGGATATATTAAAACTATTTTGAAGATGAGTTTTTCTGAAAAAAAAGATTAAGTTAGATATTAGAAAATTTCTACAGTAAGAGAATATAAATTAAACATACTTTAATCTATTGGAACGAAAAGAATAATGGTATAATTTTCTATGAAACCAATAAAAATGTTTCGTGTGAGTTATAAGGAATACGTGAAAGAGATGTACAAGGTATGGGAAGCACCATATTTTGTATAGCCTATTTCAAAAAATATAAAATAAGTTCCTTGTAATTTCACATAAACATGGAGTGCTCTTTTAAAAGATTCATAGAAGATTTTAGCATTAGTAATTTCTCATAAGAGAGAGCAGTTCCAATACATTAAGGTATGAGACCGTTGGGTGTAATAAGAAATGCTTTGAAAACACATAAGGATATTTTAAAGATATCCTAAAAGAAAATAGTTTGGTGAAATAGCAAATAAGTGTTTGGAAAACTTAATAAAAGAGAAATTTGGGAATTCAATTTTTTATAGAAAACAAAAAAGGTCTTTAAAAGAAAGCAAGGAATAAGTTTTGGACCTAGAATTTGAAATTTTTTCCCTCTAGGTTTGGGAAATAATGTAAATTAAAAAAAAGTAAGGATGCAAACCTAGAAAAATAAAATGTTAAGCAACCGAGTATTTTTGAATTTAATAAGAACTTAAAGATAACACTTTTAAGGACAAAGATTTTGGGATTTGAAAATTTAGAAGCCTTAATTTTTGGAAATGAGAGGATAAATATCAAACCAAACTCGTAAAAGTGGAATAGATAGGACCATTTCCTAAGGAGTGACAGAAAAGGTGTAAGGCTACAAAGGAGACAGCAGTAATTACTTTTGGAAGTAATAATGGAGTTTCCATAAAGTATATAGGACCCGAACCTAGGAATGTTGATTCATGTGAGCAGACTAAAGAAGAATAGTAAGTCATACATGGTTGGGAATGAGTATCCTTGATTTTGGAAGAGCTTGGGAAAAGCATCTTTCTTTAGTGGAATTCGCATAAGATAGTAGTTCCCAAGCTAGCATTGGAGTGGCACCTTCCGAAGCTCTTTATGGAAGACCGCGCTAGTCGCCTTCGTGTTGGATAGAGTCTACAGAGGGATTGCCTTAGTTCCAACACGATTAAAATGACTTCGGAAAAGACTAAATTTGATTAGGAGAAAATTCATATCTCATGTCCACATTTCTTTGATAATAAGTTTTCGAATTTCCTATTTCCATCTTTAGTTTTGAATAGGTTCTTTCCTTTATTATCCTTTGGGAGGGTAGAACTTAGAATTTAACCTATCGATGGTAGGATTTGATTTAAACATGTTACTAGAATGTGTTATGAATGATGGATGCAAGTGGTTGCAAGTGTTTGCTAGTGGATGCATATACTTACACTAAGCACTATTATCTCTTAGGGATCAGCCTAACTAGAACACTAGAGCATATGCATATGGATGTGTGCGCATTTTATTTTATTTTCGACGATTACTATAAATGGATGATTATCACATGATTGTTGCATTCAGATGATGTTTGAAGCACGCATATAGAACTATTAGTTATCATTAGGAATTTTTGCATTCATTTGGATACATAGCACGGGCATGATTGCATAAAAGGAGGGCAACTAAATCACTGGACCGCCTAATCTTTTGCAATAGTTAGGGACATTGACACTACACTAATTGCATAAGTATCAAAAATCGTATTAGAAAAACTTAAGGACAATGGATGAACGGTTGATAAATGAGTAGTTGGTTGTAGAAATTGGATGAAAACATTTAGTTCATTCTTTTATCCTTAGAGATTTCGGGGACGAAATCCCTTAAGGAGGGGAGAATGTAACAATCCAAAATTTAAGCTATAAAAATTAATTAACGAATTAATTAAATAATAAACTAACTTTGTGAAATTATCAGAATTGAGCCACGGGAGTTGCACCATTGTGTCCGTGGTAATTTTCTGGTTAATTTCCATATATAGAACGTCAGAATCCGAGCTAGTATGGAGGAGAAACGAAATAAACAAGGAAACTAGAAAAAAATTAATATATATGGCTAGGTCGACCGGGGGTCGACCTAACCAACCCCTAGATCGACCGGCCGGTCGACCTAGGAGTGGGAAGGTCGATCGTGCGGTCGACCCGCCCTACGTAATGAGCGAACGAACGAATTTTTCGTTCGCGTTCATTCCAGCAAGCCTTGTACACGTCAATTTCATTCTTTTACTCAATCTGGTCCTTCCGTGCTTCCATCCGACGGTCCCTATTCAGCCTATGACGTGGTTGCATCTTATTCAATCTCCAAATCCATCGGTCTGAGATCCACTTCTACCCCTATAAATAAGACCCTAGGCCTAACACTTTTTCTCATTCTAGATTTTCTCTGCTTGGGTTCACCTTTTCATGAAGGACCCTAAAAGGAATAATTTTCCAAGAAGAGAATCTTTTTAATAAAAATATTTTAATACCCTCAAGTGGATCCGAGAAGACCAAAAGGGAAGAACTTAGGACCACAGGTGAGTGATTGGAATTATTTTAGTTTTCTTTAAGTAATTTAAAATAATAGGGTTCCAATAGTTGTAGTTTTTACTACGATTTTTGGAATGACCTTTTTAGTAATTTATCTACAGTTTTTAGAATTATTTCCAATCTATTTCCTTTAGCTATTTTTTTAGTTAATTTTAGTTTAATTATGTTAATTATAGCTTTTCCATTATTTATAGTTTATTTATAGTATTTTAATTTATTTACTGTTATTTATGCGTTATTTACATCTTTTCCTACGCTTTGGATTTTCTTCTATTTTCAGTTTTCTTTTATTCTCTCTCTTCTTCGCGTATGGATTAAAATAGATTAAATGCGAATATGGATTAAAATTCTAAGAGTACTGAAATAACGGAAGATAAGATGTAAATTGTAAAGACTATAATAAAAATAGAATTAAGACTGAAATTAAGCCTAATTATGATATTAATGTTAGAACTGGACTAATTAAACATAATTGGCCTAGTTATAACTTAAAATTATAACTAAAAAAGAGTATAAGTTGAAAGGAGCTTATTTTATTTTTTACACTTAGACTTTTGGGTTAAGTAAATAAGCTAAATTATAACGTAGGTTATAATAAGAAAACGATCAGAATGAAGCTTATTTTAAGACTTAGGATAAATTAATAAGCACAGATAGCAAGAACAAAAGTAAAGGCTTATTTAAATAATTTATCTAAGTTAATAAGCAAGAATTAAAGTAGGACTTGTACCAAATAGCATTCCCCTATTATTTCTATGGACACGATGTTTCACATAATCCTGAAGTGAGACGAGGGCACGCTTATGCTAATAATGGTAGTAATTGGTCAATAAGTAGAAGTCCAAATCATGGGGATTTGGGCAAGGGGCGCAACTAGAGATTGTTTGGATGACGGGCCAGTACCAACAGCATTTCCCCTATTTTCTATGGAAACAGTGATCTCACATTAGGCTGAAGTGGGATGAGGGGAACGCTTATGCTGGAGCTTGAGGTAATAAGAAGACCCAATAGGTGGAACAACATGTAACATAAGTATGGTGGCAGTTACGCGTGCGACTTCCATTCGGGTGCTTAGTATTCGTTTTGAGTTCCAAGCGCTTAGTATGTGTGCCTTTCGTAGGCACCATTGCATTCTGTTTAGGGAGCTATATAACGTCTAGTCCACAGTAGATACTTTGCGTGTCATTCGTAGACACCATTTCTGTGTAGGGAGCTATATAGCGTCTAGTCCGCAGTAAGGTCTATGGAGTAGCAGGCTGATCAAAGGGTAGAATTAGGATTTCAGCCTAATTATAGGATTAGGAATTCAGCCTAAGCAAAGCAACTATCAAAGACAAGAGCAAACAATCAAAGTTAATTAATTTAGTTAATTCGTATTTATTTCCAGCTTATTCCTTCTTCCTATTTCCTTTGTTCCCTTTTATATACTAGAATTGTTGTAAAGTCTACTACTTTACTTTGTTTAAAGATTCTAGTAATTACTATCATTCACCAGACTTTTAGTCTGTCCCACTCCTCTATTTTTCCCCTTTTCCCCCCATAGGAAATCAAGGAAGAGGACAATAGGTCGCAGTTGCTTGGAGGTTTCTTTGAAGGAGATTCCACTATGTACTTCCACTTCTTTTACTTCAGCTTTTTGTTCTTTACTTGTACTGGCACATGTTGGGGGAATAGTTGTACTCTGATTTTTGAGACTATGGTTTTCTTCGATTTAATAAGACATATGGTATTTTGACACGTGATGTATTTGGTATTTGGTGACTTATTTGGTTTTTAAAGCAATTATGAAGTTCTGTTTTAAATATGTTATTATTTAAATTGTTTCCACTGTTTTTACCTATTTCTGTCTTGTGAATCTTAGTCTCTGCTAGTTTTAGTTTATACCTACAACGCACCACGTCTTCTAGTGTGTCCTTTTGGTTACAATAAGGGTGTGGGGTGTTTCATGATTCGATTTGATCGAATGGGCAAGTGTATTGAAAAAAGTTCCAAATGTACATAAAATGAATATAGATTCAGTCTCTGGAGTCTCTACCTCTATATTACATAATGATGTATTGATAAGGAGTACTCGAGATTTGTTGGATAAAGCATGATTAATATTGAGCGAATTTAAGTTATATTATTTCTATAAGGTGTGTACTTAAGAGTAGTACACAAGGTTAAATTTAATACCATCTAAAGAATAGTTTACAGAATCATACAAGAAAAGGGTTTATAAGAAACCCCATCATGTACGTGGCAAAGGAGTTGGTGGGTTGTGTGAGTCAAAAGACTACAGACAATAATTGTACGTTAGGGTTTTATATGAATAACATCAAAAGAAGTTTGGGAACGATAGTCATTGGATGACTAATTTATGAAGTGAAAATAACTATTGTGATCTAATACTAAACCAGTTTTATATAAGGCAATTCATAAAATATTTATGAATGCCCGTTCCAATGCACTAAGAAACAACTATTGATTCAAGAAATACAACTTTGTAGCGAAGGAATTTTTTGAGAAATTATTGGCAGTAAAGTGGATATGGATACGTTCTAAGTTTAAAACTAATTGCAAGGGATGAAATGAAATTAGCCAAACATAAATGAACACAACGCAGTAGAATATCTAATGAGTATTCTTGTACGTCAAAGAGAAACTATGAGTTTCTCTTCAGTGTCAAGAATAAGTTACCCTCAATTGTTTAATAAAAAAATTAAGAGTATTGACTCTGTGATATTGTACGATGCACAAATCCAAAACTGATTCCATGTACACTATCAAAATATGATTTTGATGGTTGTACTTGGAGAGATATGATCCATCAATCACAAATGTGTCTTTAAGAGAAAGAAAAATGCAGTTGAAATATTATAACGATCCATATTTTACATATTAGATGATCATAAACTATTATTTTTAAATTCATATGAGGTCGTATGGCTCGATAACTTTGGGAACTGCCTATTAGTGACATTTCCTATCTTTAGAATTTTTTCGGACGATTTTAACTATAGAAAATTGTAACAGCTATAAGTTTTCATAGAAGATGAATTAGTATTCGAGATCATTTCTATTTGAAAGGTATGATGGTTTCCCTTTTCGTAGAGTGGTCTTATTAGCGATTTGGACTATTTGGCTAGGAGATATGGCCGTTTGAAGATTGGAAACTTTTGCAACAGCTTAGTGGGTAATTAGTGAGTTTGGGGATAAACCCACTAACCCATTTCGGGTTTTGAGAGCTTATTAGGATGAACCATCATCCTCAATTTACTTTTACATCTCCCTAAATAGATCTAAGCCTTCATTAACCCCTCTTCTACCCAAAACCTTCTCTTTTTCCTCCAAATCAAGTCTAAATCATAGATTAGGGTTAGATCAGGAAAGGGATACATGAGGGATCTCCACATCTACATTTTTTGGAAGAGAAAATCCCACCCTTGATGTTCATTTTTGGTTTTGCACCGATTTGCGTGCAAAACTTGGATTTAGAGGCTTTGGTGAGTGATTTATCATCCTCGCCATACTGTATATGTACCTATGGGTTTTGACATGTTTTAAACTCATTTTATAAGTCAAATTAATATTTGGAACTATTTTCTCTGTCAAACCTAAAGTAAAATGAATTTTTAAATGTTTAAAGTGTTTTAATCTTGTTGTTTTGGAGTATAGTTGCCTTTGTACGTGATGGACAATATTATGGATGTATTTGCATGATGAATTGCTATAGTTTGATGTGTGTTTGGATGTTGGAGTGATTTGTGTGTGTTATGTTTGTGAGAACTCTTTTATGGTAGAAACGCTCATTGGAGCGACTTGGAGTTATGAACCATGAAACCAAGCTTCGACGGATTGAGTCGAGATTGTTAAGAGTTGTATCGTCGCATACGAAATGCAAAATAGTCAAAGAACGGGGCATAGCTATGAAATCGATGTGAAATTTGGACTTGGAGATGCTAAAGGAAATTGGTTCGGTGGTAAGTCAGCTTCGATGGTTGAACATGAAATTCAGTTTGGTGAAAGGCTTCGTTGCTCCGTTCGACGTGTGTGTGGTAGGCTTGGGCCTTTTGGGAAATTGCTTTGTTTCGATCATGGGGTGGTACCATGGGGGATCAGATAGAATTTTCTGTCCGACGAACTCATGGGTACCGGACAGCATTTGCTGTCCGGTGTTGCTATAGAGGGCCGGATAGCATTTGTTGTCTTGTGGAGCCATGCTCGAGCACCAAACAAGGAAGTATGCTCGGGGTTGCATCATGGCATGTCGAAGCGGCTTCGAGCCAAGGCATGGTTGCATTGGGTTAAATATGGGATGACCTTGGATAATGTGCGATAACAAAGGATGTAACGAAATAATACTTTGGCGTGATGACTTCGGGACCTTGGTATGATGGCTCTATGACTTATAATGGGTGTCTAGAGGCGTTCTGAAGATGATGACTTAACGGTGGAAGTCGTGGGGGCGATCCACAAGGGAAAGCTAATGATAGGGGCTTTCGGGTAGGATTTGCAACTATGTCCTACCGTGAAGATGACCAGGATGGAACAATGTAACATCCCCTATCTAGAGGCTCAAAACTAAGCGCTACAGATGCTGCAGTTATTTATAGTATTAACTTCCGGCGACTAAATACAGCTATGTTAATGGTATCTATAATATCAGAAG
The DNA here is from genome assembly GCA_030737815.1 of Allium fistulosum. Lineage (NCBI taxonomy): Eukaryota > Viridiplantae > Streptophyta > Magnoliopsida > Asparagales > Amaryllidaceae > Allium > Allium fistulosum. The sequence goes on along the minus strand of CM060901.1, from coordinate 1,043,000,085 downwards.
CACTTGAATATGAAACAAATCACAGATTTCAAAACAGCATTTTCCATTACATTTCAAAATAGATGTTCCATATTCAGATTACATAATCCCAAAACGTTTCCTAAGCAAAGATCAAATATAAGTATTACAAAATACGCCAAGAGCGACATAAGAAGATGCCCCCTTGGTTGATCAGATTCATAACTAACTTAATACACAACGAAAATAAACACAAATCAAAGAACCGCAACTCCTAAATAGCTATCTGTTAGCCTCCTGCTCGCCTCCAGTAGCTTTATTCGTTATCCTACTAAAAACCTGAAAAAGTCTCAACCCGAGAGTTTAAGGGAAAAAACATAAACTTCAAGTTAGACATAAAGCCTGGTGTGAATAATACTATACATCTCGGATATACGATATTAAGTGAGACCAGGCCGCTTAGCGTAATGGGCTTCCCCTCACTAATATCCTTTTAAAGCATATCTTTTTGCAAATCATTATCCTACAATCAAAACAGGTTAAAACTGTAAAGCATTATTATGTAAACATACATATTAGGTAACAAAAAGACTATCTGTCTGAGCACTATAGTTTTCTTTGGCTTACTATTAACCTTTGGCTGACTCGGGCCTACCAGACAAAATAACAAAATAATCTAACAACTGTTAGATACACCTCTTCTGGATGGTCTGTCCTTAACTAACTATGAAATACTTTTCTTCTGGATAGTCCATCCCTAACTTAACATCTCCTAAGATCACCCGATTCTAATGGTTTTGCGGGCTCACCAATAACCTATCTGTATACAAATATATATTCCCTTCTGTATGTAATCATAATTTTAATCTTAACTGTGACAAAGCCCTACACACTGGAATTTTTGTTTTTAACTTAAAAGAGAAGCTCTTTTCAACTAACCTGCTATTATTTGTCTAATTTCCATTGGTTGCTAAATACCTTTTTCAAAAGTGCTGCCAATATTTTCCGAAATAAACAATAATTTTGTTTTACAAAGTACTTATTCTCCTTAATTAAATACATAAAACATTTAAGTCTCATACCTTAAATAATTATATATATTCATCAAAACACTTAGGAAAATTCTACAAAAATTCCAGAAAATCATTTTCAATATGTTTTCCAACATATATAAATTTCAGACCCAAATAATTAATTATTTAGCCGTAAATAAATTATAACCCAATAAATCATTTTCTTCACTAGAAAATTAATATAAAATCCAAATTAATTTAGAAAATTATGAAAATTGAAACCCCTCTCTAAAATCATTTCTGATCTAAATCTAAATTCGCAAGGCATTTGTATGTCGTTAAATAGGGTTTTCACATCAAAACATATCATAAAAATCTATATGAATAAGCACAAATCATCAACAAGCATATATATATATATCATTTAATCATTTAAAAACATGGCATAATCTTGCAAATAATTCGGATTTTACCTTAAAACCGAAAATCATTAAGGAAAATGAGATGTAGTCATTATTCACCTTAGCTTAATGATTAAGGATGTGAGATTTGATCTTGATTAATTGATTTGATTCTTCTCTTGAATCCTAGCTTTATCTTCTCTTGAGATTGCTAATGGTGGCTGGCCTTAGAGGTGTTTTCGTTTGAGAAAATATGAAATGAACGTGTGTTTTTGTTTCCTAAGGGTTTAGGGTATAAGTTTAATCATTTTCCTATTTTGCCCTCCCTTATTTCCTAACACCTTAATTCTTTGATTCATTGTTTACTTATTAACATGGCACAGCTACCCCTTAATTAAATCACAAATCTCAACCCACTAATCAATCCCACATTATTTAATTTAATTTAACTAATTAAATTCCTAAATAATGTCACTAAAAATATGGGGTGTTACAATCTCTCCTCCTTAAAGAATTTCGTCCTCGAAATTACAATAAGGTACATATCAAAATAATCAAAGGTAAAACATACCATCAAATAAATCAGGATAAGCGTCTCTAATCCTGCTTTCAGTCTCCCAAGTACAGTCTCTAGCATCGTCACTCCATTGGACCTTTACTAATCTGACTGTTTTGTTCATCAACTTCTTCTCATCTCTCGTGACTATCCGGATAAGCTTCCTAACTATAGTCATGTTTGGTTCCACTACTAAATCTTCTAACACAGTCGGTGCTACAGTAGTTTCTGGATCCCTAACACACTTCCTCAGATGAGATACATGGAAAACATCGTGGACTCCTGCCAAACTACTCGGTAACTCTATTCTATATGCGAGTTCCCCAATCCTCTCTAAAATAGGAAACGGTCCTACGAACCTCGGTGCTAACTTCCTTGTCTTCCCGAACCTGATAACACCTTTCATCGGCGATACTTTGACGAAAACATGATCTCCAACAGAGAAGTCTAAACCTTCCGTCTTTTATCTGCATAGCTCTTCTGCCTAGACTGAGCTTCCTTCATTCTTGCCCTTATCGGCTCAATATTTTCTGTTGCTTCTTTTACCAAATCGGGGCTAAGGACTAATCTATCTCCGGTCTCTAACCAACATGCTGGAGATTTGCATGGTCTTCCATACAAAGCCTCAAACAGTGCCATCCCTATACTAGTCTGATAACTATTATTATACGAAAACTTGACTAGGTGTAGGTGATCTTCCCATGATCCCCCGAAGTCTAACACACAAGCTGTTAACAAGTCTTCCAAGATATTTTTAACCCTTTCTATTTGCCCATCTCTCTTCGGATGGTAAGCGGTATCCATCTTGAGTTTGGTTCCTAAACTTTCCTGTAGGCTCTTCCATAATTCGCTAGTGAATAAGGAATCTCCATCACTAACAATACTATTAGGAATTCCATGCAGTATAACCACATTCTCAATAAATAACTTAGTCAATACAGGTGTCTTCCTGTTTGAATTAACTGGAATGAAATGGGCACTCTTGGTCAATCTGTCCCCTATGACCCATATACTTTCATTCCCTCTATTAGATCTCGGCAAACCGTCTATGAAATCCATAGAAATAGAATCTCACTTCCATATCGGAATATCCAATGGCTGAAGCAACCCACTTAGCTTCTGATACTTGGCTTTCACCTGTTGATAGTTTAAACACTGTTTCACCCATAAGCCAACATCCATTTTCATGCCTTTCCAGAAGAAACTTCTCTTCATATCCTGATACATCCTCGTTCCTCCTGGATGAATAATGAACTTCGAATGATGGCATTCCTCCAAAACTTCTTTCCTTATGTCTCCCACATTTGGAACACATATTCTACCCTTCTTTCTCAACCATCCACTTTGGTCAAGACTGAAATCTTTCAAGTCATCGCTCTACGTTTCATCCTTTAATTTCTTGATCCTTTCAGCTAACACTAGATCCTCTGATATGTGGTAAGGTAGCCCTAGCCAACTCAGGCTTCAATCCCCTGATGAACTTCTCATTCCTTCTCATCATTGTGTCAACAGTGGCATACCCATATTTAGCCAATTCTCAAACCTGCTAGCATACTCCGGAACTGAAATCTCTCCTTGTTCTAGCTCGACAAACTTTCTGATCAGAACAGACTGCGCCATTACTGACATGAACCTCCTCTGGAACCTTCTCCTAAACTTTGCCCATGTCATCTCCACTTCGTTTACACCAGCCGTCACACTATTCCACTAAAACTTCCACTAAAACAAAGCTACCCCTTGAAGCTGTCTCGAGGCTAGTCTCCTCTTCTGCTCGTCACTGAGCCCTAAATCAGTAAATATCCTTTCACAGTGTAACAACCAGTTCTCCACTTCTATAGCATCCTCAGTTCCAATAAACGACTTCCCTCCAAGCCCATCATAGTCTCTACTCAAGTTAGCATAATGATGGCAACCGAAGCTTCCCGAACTCCTCCCGTAGAATTTCCTCCAACAACCCCAGCAGTGATCCCAGCTTGCATCATGTTTATGAAAAACTGATACATAGCCCCCATATCTACTTGTTGGACTCCAGCACCTACATTTTTAGCTTGAGCCTGACCTTGGGTCCTCCTGGTATTTGGTCGGGCATTTCCATTTGTGGTGGTGCTGTCTCCTCCTAGGTTAACTCTACCTTTTCTTCCATCCATATCTGTATTCAAGCCTAGTGAGATGCAGAAGAATAGCCTAACAAAGATAGAAGATTAGAGATAAAGCGTATACTTATATATATAGCAAATACAAGTACGTTACTATAGCGTTATCCCATTCCCTGATCTTAACTCTAATTCGTAAGGATTATGTTTTCAAAAATCATTTTTAGTTAAAGTATTTCATAAACCTATGCTCTGATACCAAGTTGTAACATCCCCTATCTAGAGGCCCAAAGCTAAGCGCTACAGATGCTGCAGTCATCTATAGTATTAACTTCCGGCGACTAAATACGACTATGTTAGTGGTATCTATAATATCAGAAACACTTGAATATGAAACAAATCACAGATTTCAAAACAACATTTTCCATTACATTTCAAAATAGATGTTCCATATTCAGATTACATAATTCCAAAACGTTTCCCAAGCCAAGATCAAATATAATTATTACAAAATACGCTAAGAGCGACATATGAAGATGCCCCCTTGGCTAATCAGCGTTATAACTAACTTAATACACAGCGGAAATAAACACAAAATAAAGAACTGCAACTCCTAAATAACTATCCATTAGCCTCCTGCTCGCCTCCGGTAGCTTTATTCGTCATCCTACTAAAAACCTGAAAAAGCCTAAACCCTCAGCCTACTCAAATAAATTTTGAGCGCCCGAGAGTTTAAGGGGAAAAACATAAACTTCGAGTTAGACATAAAGCCTGGTGTGAATAATACTATACATCTCGAACATACGATATTAAGTGAGACCACGCCACTTAGCGCAACGGGCTTCCCCTCACTAATACCCTTTTAAAGCGTATCTTTTTGCAAATCATTGTTCTGCAATCAAAACTGGTTAAAACTGTAAAGCATTATTATGTAAACATACATATCAAGTAACAAATAGACTATCTGTCCGAGCACTATAGTTTTCTTTGGCTTACTATTAACCTTTGGCTGACTCGGGCTACTAGACAAAATAAAAATAATAATCTAACAACTGTTAGATGCACCTCTTCTGGACGGTCTGTCCTTAACTAACTGTTAAATACTTCTCTTCTAGACGGTCTGCCCCTAACTTAACATCTCCCAAGATCACCTGATCCTAATGGTTTTGCGGGCTCACCAATAACCTATCTATATACAAACATATATTCCCTTCTGTGTGTAATCATAATTTTTATCTTACCTGTGGCAAAGCCCCACATACTGAAATTTTGGACTAAATTAGCTGGGGCCAATAGCTAATGTATAGGGCACGACCCTATACCAGTCCCATCTAGTATTCTAATATCTGAGTCATTTTACTTAGGGATACCTTCCCATAATTTTCCCTGAAAACCGTTTCATCTGAAATTGATATAGAACCTTTTAAACCAAACTTAAATAAGAAAAACATTTATACTCTATGCTTTACTCAAAATCACCTTGCCATGTCATATATATATACTTTACTCAAACCTTAGTTGATGAAAATATTTACACATTTGAAAGTACCCCTTTCGAATCCGTTGAAATTTCCCCTTGCAAAACGCCGAAAGGCCAAAACCTTCCTTTCGAAACCATACTCAAACCTTTTCGAAACCATTGGAAAAACTTTCTTTCGAAAGCTATAAAACCTTAGACATCATACTTTAAAACATGTTAAAACATAGCCTTTAGAGACCCTTGGAAAAACCTATCCCTTCAACCCTTTTGAAACAATCAGAAAAACATAACCTTTCGACTCCTTCGAAACCATTGGGGAACCACCCATTTGAAACCATTTTTCAAAGCCTTTCAAAAGCATCAACCCTTTAGAAACTCAAACCTTTCGAAAGCACTTGGGTTCAATTTAAAACATGTGGGAAAACACCTTTCGAAACCATTTAAACCTTCTCTTTCGAAACCATTGGGTTATACTTCAACAGAACAAAAAGGGTCTATAAAACCATTTAAGTCGAAATCTTACCTTTCGAAAGCATTCCTAAGTAAAGAAGCGACAGTGTCGAAACCACCCTTTCGAAAACATTGGAGAAGTGGCAAATTTTTAAAAGCTAAGTATACCTTTCTAAAACATTGACTTCGAAAGGTAGAAAGGCGGCAGCTAGGAGTTTCGACCCCTTCAAAAGCATTACTTAAAACAAAAGAGTGCAACACTTTCGAAACCTTTTCTTTAGAAACATTTGACACAGTCGCAAGCCAACCGTGTCAAAAGCTATCCCTTCGAAAGCAAAGCAGGCACTATTTTAATTTAAAACAAAGGCATACTCCAACCTCTTCGGAACCCACGTTTCGACTATGTACCTTCCGCCTTTATCCAATACGCTACGTACCAAGTAAGTTGATACCATACACATTGGTTTCAAAAGCATGATGGCGAAACGTCCAAGTTGGAACCTCTGATGCCGAAAGTAGCGGAACATACTAAAACATGTTATTTTTGTTTTTAACTTAAAAGAGAAGCTCTTTTCAACTAACCTGCTATTATTTGTCAAATTTTCATTGGTTGCTAAATACCTTTTTCAAAAGTGCTGCCAATATTTTCAGAAATAAACAATAATTTTATTTTACAAAGTACCCCTTCTCCTTAATTAAATATAAAACATTTAAGTCCCATACCTTAAATAATTTTATATTTTCATCAAAACACTTAGGAAAATTCTACAAAATTCCAGAAAATCATTTTCAATATGTTTTCCAACATATTTAATTTCAGACCCAAATAATTAATTATATAACCGTAAATAATTTATAACCTAATAAATCATTTTCTTCACTAGAAAATTAATATAAAATCCACATTAATTCAGAAAAACATGAAAATTGAAACCCTTCTCTAGAGTATCATTTCTGATCTAAATCTAAATTTGCAAGGTATTTGGATGTCATTAGACAGGGTTTTCACATCAAAACATATCATAAAAATCTATATGAATAAGCACAAATCATCAACAAGCATATATATCATTTAATCGTTCAAAAACATGGCATAATCTTGCAAATAATTTGGATTTTACCTTAAAACCGAAAATCATTAAGAAAAATGAGTTGTAGTCATTATTCACCTTAGCTTAGTGATTAAGGATGTGAGATTTGATCTTGATTAATTGATTTGATTCTTCTCTTGAATCCTAGCTTTGTCTTCTCTTGAGATTGCTAATGGTGGCCAACCTTAGAGGTGTTTTTGTTTGAGAAAATATGAAATGAATGTGTGTTTTTGTTTCCTAAGGGTTTAGGGTATAAGTTTAATCATTTTCCTATTTTGCCCTCCCTTATTTCCTAACACCTTAATTCTTTGATTCACTGTTTACTCATTAACATGGCACAGCTACCCCTTAATTAAATCACAAATCTTAATCCATTAATCAATCCCACATTATTTAATTTAATTTAACTAATTAAATTTTCTAAATAATGTCACAAATAATACGGGGTGTTACAAATAACGATTGAGTTCCATTATGGAGACACGTGCAAAGGGATCTTTGATAACTCGGAGGCTTCTAGTGTGCTTGTGAAGAAGGGGTATGTAGGGATGCCCACATGGATTTGCGATTGTGTCCAGATCTTGTGATAGCAGATTACCCTGGGCTTTACGATTGTGGCCTGGTTCCTAGCCTTTCGGACTGCATGGATTCGAGCACCATTGAAGTTGAGATTACGATTGAGTCCCTGGTTTGCGATTGTGTCATACAATTTATCATATATCCAATGCATATGAGTGATGGTGAGGATTGTTTAATGGATGCTATGTTTGCTATGGTTGTTTATCACTCTAAGGTGTCATACGATGTAGGTATTTTCAACCGCATACCTAGACGCTGGACATTGTACTTCCATTGCCATACACTTATATGGTTGTGATAGTAGATTAGCATATATCGACTGTTATGTGGTAACTCTTGTGATGCAGGAACATGTCAGGTATGGTTCTTCATACCCTATGTCCATATTTACTATATACAATTTTTATAGAATTTTTAGGATAATGTATCGCTTACACCAAACTGTCATCTGACCGAGGTTTTATGCTTTGCTTCTTATTATCTCGGGTACTCGTAAATTAGTAGATTTGGGATAGCAAGTCTGGATAGCGCATGGAGCTGTATAGAGTATGAGAAGGAGGCTACGTTTTCGTATATTTATACTTTGGAGCTTACTATAGCTTATAATCCAATGTGCAGCACAGTAGAGCTGATGTTTTTGTATAGTCTGTGAACCTGATGCACTCTGATGTTTTATTTATGGTTCAATCACTATTTGGCATGTTTTACATCTATGTTATTATACTATATTTTGTCTGTGCGTTGTGAGATATTTAATGGGTTCTGTGTTTGGATTTTTCTCTACTTTATATTCGTGGCTACTGTCCTGCATCGGATGGATATCTCCACAGCGCATCACATAGGTATATTGGATACCGGAGGTTTAGGGAGGTCATCACATTTGGTATCAGAGCTTAGGTTGCATAGACGACCTAAGTTGATACTTGGATCCATTAGAGATAAGGAAGGAGCTATTGCCTTAGAATGGATTAAGCGATACATGAGAGAGCATACTTGTTATATTTTGGTTTTCAAAACTATATAGTAGTGTATATACAGTATATAAGTTGCATTGCATACATGGACACCACTTATCCCTTTTGGAGAGACTGATCATTCTTATTATACCTTGTAAGAATGAGCCGGCTAAAAAGGAACGTTACTAGGAACTTCGTTTTTGGATTTAAGGAGAGGGCAGAATTGGGGGCTGCTAACTCCGACTTGCAGAACATGTTCATTGAAATGGTGCGCAATATGGTTTAAAATGACTAAGTTGTTCCTGCTGTGACTGTTGGTAGTGGTCCTCCAATGCAAGCATCGATGACTGATTTTGCGAAATTGAACAAGGATTATTCTACTCTGGGAGGCAAACCGTTTCTTCAAACGGAATCAGCCATCGAAGTGCAGGATTGGTTAGACACTTGCGAACGCATCTTTGAGGATATGGAGTTAGAGGATGCGATGAAGAGGAAGCTGGCCTTTAGATATCTTCAAGGACGAGCTATGGGTTCGTGGAACGCCATCAAGATTACTACTCCTGGTGATCAAATTAATTGGGAGCAGTTTAAGGCGAGATTTGAAGAGAAGTATATATCAGCGACTCAAAAGTCAGTGCTCTTTCGAAAGTTTGTTGACTAGAGATAGGGAGATATGTCTGTATTGGAATACATGGCTAAGATCGACACATTGTCAAAGTACAGCTTATCTGTTATCGATACTCTGCTTAAGAAGAATGAGAAGTTCATCATGGGCTTGGATGATTATGTAACATCCCTCGGCATGGAGACCCAAAACTAACGGCTACAGATGCTACAGTCATCCATAGTTATTAATCATTGGAGACCAAATATGGCAGTGTTAGATTCATTAATACACAGAAATACATGAATATGGAAAAAAAATTTAAACCATCAAACAAGATCACATTCCATTTCAAAACATTTCCAATTCATTATATAATCCCATAATCGTTAACCACGTTCAGAGAAAATATATTTATTACAACATACGCCAAGAGCGAAATATGAAGATGCCCCCTTGGATGATCATAGTATATACAGGCAATTTAACAACTTTGCCATTACAAGTATCACAACAGAATCAAAATAAAAGAGAACTCTAGATAGCTATAATGCCTCCCGCACATCTCCGGAAGCCTTATTCGTCTAATGAGGTACCTGAAAACCTCAACTCCCAAACTACTCAAAATCAATTGAGTACCCGAGAGTTTAAGGGAAAAACATAAACTTCGAGTCAGACATAAAGTCTGGTATGAATAATAATCTACCATCTCAAACCATTTAGATATCCAGTGAGGCCACGCCGCTTAGCGGAATGGGTTTACCACTCACTAGTATCCTAAAACCTTCATAAAACCATATACTGTGCTCCTGCATCCACAATGGTTAAAACAATTCAAAACATTATGATATGATGATATTAAAAACAAGTGAATCAATTCTGGATTATCCATCCCCATTCATTTTGATCATCTGTCTCAATTATAGTATCTAGGATTACTATTAACCTAATAGTTTTCATGGGCTGACTAATAACCGGTTAAATGTTTAAGGACTCCCTTTCCAATTACATAATTTTCATGGGATTACAAATAACCTATTTGTAACTCCAATATCTTTACTCTTATCATAGTTTACATGGGCTGACTAGGAACCTATTGGCCCCTACAAATATCAAATCATAGTTTTCATGGGCTAACTATGAACCTGTCTGACATTTTCATATATACATAGTTTTCATGGGCTTATTATGAACCTATTAACCCCTACCAATATCTTTTCCGATACACAGTTTTCATGGGCTTACTAAGAACCTATTGGCCCCTGCCAATATCTTCCTTTAATATTTTAGCATCCTATATTATGGTCTTCCTGACCTCGTGGATGCAATTATACTCATTCAGGAAACTTAATTTATATTCACTACTGGGTCAACCGAGCTGGTTATTCTGCCCTTTCTCAAAATACAGTTATGGGTCCATTACAATGTGAATATATACATATATGAAGAAGCAAACACAACTACTTGTTAATCCCTTTAACCCTTTAATCAAAGAAAACTTCTTCAAAAACTCCTTTTCAAAAACACTTTATTTATTTATTTATGACCTTGTTTTCTTTTAAAATGAGATTGGGTTATTTGTTTTGAAAACTAAGGCTTTCAAAATTCAAAACCTTGCTTTCGACCTCACTGGATAACCTCCTTCGAAAGCATATAAATCTCTTTTCAAAACATTAAGCCGCTGCCTTTCGAAACACTTTAAAACATTTCTTTCGAAACCTTTCGAATGTAATAAAGTATTACTTAATAACTCTTAGAAGCATAGCTTTGAAACCATTGAAAGTACCCCTTTCAAAACCTTTGGAAGTATCCCTTCCGAAACCATTGAAAGTATTCTCTTTCGAAACCATTGGGTTTATACTTAAAATACCATTTGGGTCAAAGTGAATATAAATGAAAGTATCTCTTTCGAAAGCTTCAATACATTTAAGTCATAACACTGAAGGATAGCATCGAAACCCACTTTCGAAGCCATTGCCTTCGAAACCCTTGGACCCTTTCGAAAGCATGTAGGAATTGGCTTAAAACATATTTAAAACAAAACAACCCTTCGAAGGCATTGATGACTTAAATATACTCGAAAGGTAGAAGAATGGCAGCAGGGTTTCGACTAGGTCGGAACCCGTACTTTTGAAAGCATTATTTTCATAAGTAAAGAAACCCATTCGAAAGCTTATTCTTTAAAACGTAAGTTGGCAACTCCTTCGAAAGCCTTTGGAAAATCTCTTTCGAAAACATATGCTTCGACTCCTTCGAAGGCTTTAATAAAACAAAGGCAGGCGCTTCACTTTTTAAAACAAACAAAGGTATCGACCCCATCGGAAGCAATGCTTTTGACACCATGCCTTCCGCCTTTCTCCAACCCACTACGTACCATCTAAGTGATACCTTGTGTATTGGTTTCGACTTGATTGAAGGCAGAAGATCTGAGTCGAAAGGTACTTCTATTAGAGGCGGAACCTCCTTTTTTGAGTAAAAGCTGATTAATGCCAATTAAAGAAAATTTTATCTAACTAACCTGCCACGTGTAAACTTATGATTGGTTGCCTGAACTTTTCAAATAATTTACTGAAATAACAGCCACTTAATTTCAGATCTAAATCAAGGTTAATTTAGCAAATAAGCCCTTTCATTAAACAAAACCAATATTGCAAATAAGTCCTTCCAAAATAATTTAATTTGCATAGCAAATCACTTAGGAAAAATCCCCAAAAATTACAGAAATTCACTTTCATCATGTTATCTAACATATCAATATTTCAAATCCAAATTCCCAATATAATTTCTGAAATAAATTTATACACCCAATTAACCATATTTTCCTTTGAAAATTCATATTGATCTTTCCGTAGCTTGGAAAATTATCAAAATTAAAACCCAACTCCAAAATTATGTTTTACATAACATAAAATTTTTCCATGGCATTTAAACATCAATTTCAATCGGTTTTGCCCTAAAACCGCATATATTCTTATTTAAACATTCTTGTTTAAATCAAACAAATTATAACTCAAGCATATTATCATCCAAATCATCATAAAAACGAATTTACCCTTAAATCTGAAAACATACGATTATAAATCAAATAGAGATGGTATAAATTATTATTCACCTTGATTAAGATAAGGAGATTGGATTGAGATTAAGATTAATTCCCCTTCTTTAATTCTCTAGCTTGATTTGAATTCTCTTCTCTTTTCTTCCTAGCTATGGCCGACTCCACTTTACGTTTTGTTTTGTTTTTATGAAATGATAAATAACCGTGAATGGTGTAAGGGACATAAATATATATAAGGGTAGGGGTTATGTGTGGTTCCTAATATATCCTTATGTTAATTAATTAACTTTAAGCCCATTCAATTAATTAAGCACGGCCACTTTATTATTTATTCAAATCTCAATCCCCTTATCACTTAACATTTACATTATTCTATCTAATTTATCTAATTAGATCTTCTTAATAATGTTATCAAAAACCAGGGGTGTTACAGGTTTCCCTCCTTAAAGAATTTCGTCCTTGAAATTCAGTAAGGGCTAAATACTAAACATAGCAATCATCTGTAACGACTCCTAACAACCATACTAGTCTACCTAACTAGGAATTATCTATATAAATCTAATATAGACATACCCTCAAAACAGATCAGGATAAGTATCTCAAATCATGTCCTTTGTCTCCCAAGTACAGTCCTTCTCGTCGTCGCTCCATTGAACTTTCACCAACTTGACTATCTTGTTCCACAATCTTTTCTCATCTCTCGCTACAACCTGAACTGGTTTCCTAACAAAAGTCAAATTAGGCTCTACTACTAGATCTTCCAACTCTATCAGAGGAATAGTAGTCTCTGGATCATGCACATACTTGTGAAGATGAGACACATGAAATACATTATGGACACCTGTCATACTGCTCGACAACTCTACTCTATATGCGAGCTTTCCAATCCTCTCAATAATCTGGAATGGACCAACATATCTCGGTGCTAGTTTCCTTGACTTCCCGAATCGTATCACACCCTTCATCGGTGATACATTAATGAATACCCTGTCTCCAACTGCGAACTCTACGTCTTTATGCCGCTTATCTACATAACTCTTCTATTTGGATTGAGCTTCCTTCATCCTTTCTCGGATCAACTCAATCTTCTCTGACCCCTCCCTAACCAGATCTGGACCTAAGACCAATTTGTCTCCAGTCTCCAACCAACATTCTAGTGATTTGCATGGCCTTCCACACAAAGCTTCAAAAGGCGCCATTCCTATACTAGTCTGATAGCTATTATTATAGGAAAACTCAACCAAATGTAGGTGATCCTTCCAAGATCCACCAAAGTCCAACACACAAGCTCTCAATAAATCCTCGAGTACCTTATTGACTCTCTCTGTCTGCCCAGCCGTCTGAGGATGATATGCAGTACTCATCTTGAGCTTAGTGCCTAACATATCATGTTGACTCTTCCAGAATTCGCTAGTGAACAAAGCATCACTGTTACTGATTATGCTACTAGGAACTCCATGAAGTCTAACTATGTTCCTTATGAACAACTTAGCCAAAACAGGTGCTGTCCTGGTTGACTTAACTGGAATGAAATGGGCACTCTGGGTCAACCTGTCCACTATGACCCAAATACTGTCATTTCCTCTATTTGAACTTGGAAACCCGTCTATAAAATCCATGGATATCGAATCCCATTTCCAAACTAGAATCTCTAAAGGTTGAAGCAACCCACTCGGCTTCTGATGTTCGGCTTTCACTTGTTGACGGTTTTCACACTGCCTAACCCACAAGCCAACATTCCTCTTCATACCTTCCCAATAGAAGCTCCTCTTCATATCTTGATACATCTTGGTCCCTCCAGGATGAATTGTAAACTTGGACCGATGACATTCTCCAAGGACTTCTTTCCTCAAGTATTCAACATCTGGAACACATAATCGTCCCTTCTTTCTCAACCATCCCTTCTGGTCAAGATTAAAGTTCTTCAGATCATCGGTCTCTAATCCAACCTCAAGCCTTCTGATCTTCTCGGCCAATAATGGATCCTCCTTCTACTTAAAAGCAATTCTCTCGATCAAAACTGGTCGAACTTCTAAACAGGACATCATGTTAGTACTCTGACTAGAACTAGCAGTCGATCTTAACTGCACACTACAAGTAGTCAAAGCTTCCAAATCCTTCCAGTCTGCCAACATAGCTAACACCACATTCTGATATCATCTGCTAAGAGCATTCGCTACTTTATTACCTTTTCCTGGTGTATACTCTATACCAAAATCATAAGCAGCCAAAAATTCCAACCACCTCTGCCGTCTCATATTCAACTCCTTTTGAGAGAACAAGTATCTTAAGAACTTATGATCTGTGTATAGCTCAAATCTTTCCCCTAAGAGATAATGCCTCCAAATCTTCAATGCGAAGATCACCGCAGCCAACTCCAAATCATGAGTAGGATATCTCATATCATGTGGTCTAAGTTGTCGTGAAGCATAGTCAATCATTTTACCCTTCTCTATCAACACAACTCCTAATCCAGTTCCACATGCATCAATATACATCACCGACCCTTGGTTTCCGTTTGGAACTACTAACACAGGTGCATTGGTCAACAAATGCTTTAACTTAAGGAATGTTTCCTCACATTTATCGGACCAGACAAAATTCGCCTCCTTCTTGGTTAGCTTAGTCAAAGGTGCTGCTATCCGCAAGAAATCCTTAATGAATCTCCTGTAATAACCAACAAATCCAAGAAAACTTCTAATCTCAGTCAACGTCTCTGGTCTCTTCCAATTGTTAACAGCTTTGATCTTATCTAGATCGCCTGACAACCCTTTCTCTGAAACCACGTGACCAAGAAACTTAACATCTTTCTTCTAAAAATGGCACTTGGAAAACTTCGCCTTTAGCTGATGCTGCCTCAACGTCTCAAGCACAACTCTAAGATGATCTTCATGCTCTCTTTCATCCTTAGAGTATACCAAAATGTCATATATAAACACCAACACGAATCTGTCCAAATACTCTCGGAAGACTCGGTTCATTAAATCCCCAAAGAAAGTAGGTGCATTCATCAACCCAAATGGCATTACTAACCACTCGTATGAACCATACCTAGTCTGAAATGCCGTCAAAGGAATACTATCCTCTGCCATTCTTAACCGATGGAAACCTGTCGCCAAATCCTATTGGAAAAACACTTTGGCTCCATACAACTGATCAAATAGATCATCAATTCTCAACAAAGGATACTTATTCTTTATCGTTCTCTCGTTCAACTTACGATAGTCGATACACATCCTCAATGACCCATCTGGTTTCTTCACGAATACCGCGGCCACTCCTCAAGATGAACTGCTTGGTCTAATAAAATTCCTTCCTTCTAGATCCATAAACTTTCTCATCAACGATGACTTATCAACCTCAGATAAAAAACTCTGTTCAAATCTCCTTCTGAATTCAGCCCATGTCAACTCTTCCTCCGAAACTCCGGCAGTAACACTATTCCACCAATGAAGTGTTGATCCTTGCAATTGTCTAGAGGCCAACCTTCTTTTCTGCTCATCATCTAAACCTAAATCAGCAAAGATACGCTCACAATGCAACAGCCAATTCTCAACTTCTATGGCATCCTCCAATTCCATAACGGTTTCCCACGTAGACTGGTGTATTCGCTGCTGAACTTAGCATAGTTATTCGCAACTGGAGCCACAGGATTAGCACCTCCAACATTTCCAGCAACTCCTGCTTGCATCACATTGATGAAGAAGACACATCGCCTTCATATCTACTGGTGGATTTCCAGCACCCACATTGGCATCAACATTTCGGTTAGCATTAGCATGTCGACCTTGGTTTCACCTGGTATTAGGTCGAGCATTTCCGTTGGTTGTGATGCTTCCTTTATCGATATTTCCTCTTCCGTTTCCTGCTTCCATATCTTCTTTCTCATACATCTGCATACAAGCCTTAGTAAGATACAGAAGAACGATCTAAGAGAGAGGGGAATACGTACTTATAAATATATATCTATATATCAAATAAAAGTACGTTACTATAGCATATCCCAAACCCTAGTCATATTTCTGATCAATTGGATTATGTTTCAAAAAGCTTTTTTAGGTTTAA
Organism: Allium fistulosum; assembly: GCA_030737815.1. NCBI lineage: Eukaryota > Viridiplantae > Streptophyta > Magnoliopsida > Asparagales > Amaryllidaceae > Allium > Allium fistulosum. Next base: position 1,042,983,781 of record CM060901.1, on the reverse strand, counting down.
TTTTTAAAGTTTCATAAACCTATGCTCCGATACCAACTTGTAACATCCCCCTACTTGAAGGCCCAAAGCTAACGGCTACACATCCATAGTTGTTAATCTTCGACAACCAAATACGGCAATGTTAGATTCATTGAGACACAGAAACACATGAATATGAAAAAAAAATTAAAACATCAAACAAGATCACATTCCTTTTCAAAATATTTCCAATTCATTATATAATCCCACAATCGTTAACCACGTTCAGAGAAAATATATTTATTACAACATATGCTAAGAGCGACATATGAAGATTCCCCTTGGATGATCAGAGTATATACATGAAATTTAACAACTTTGCCATTACAAACATCACAGCGGAATCAAAATAAAAGAGAACTCTTGATAGCTATCATGCCTCCTGCACGTCTCCGGAAGCTTTTTTCGTCTAATGAGGTATCTGAAAATCTCAACTCTCAAACTACTCAAAATCAATTAAGTACCCGAGAGTTTAAGGGGAAAACACAAACTTCAAGTCAGACATAATAGCCTGGTATGGATAATAATCTACCATCTCAAACCATTTAGATATCTAGTGAGACCTCGCCGCTTAGCGGAATGGGTTTTCCCCTCAATAGTATCTTAAAACCTTTATAAATCCATATACTGTGCTCCTGCATGCACAATGGTTAAAACAATTCAAAACATTATGATATGATGATATACAAAACAAGTGAATCAATTCTGTATTACCCATCCTCATTCATTTTGACCTTCTGTCTCAATTATAGTTTCTAGGATTACTATTAACCTAATAATCATGGGCTAACTAATAACCTGTTAAATGTTTAAGGACTCCCTATCTAATTACATAGTTTTCATGGGATTACTAATAACCTATTAGTAATTCTAATATCTTTACACTTATCCTAGTTTTCATGGGCTGACTAGGAACCTATTAACATATGTCAATATCTTATTCCAAATATTGTTTTCATGGCCTAACTGCAAACTTATTGGCCCAGGCCAATATCAAATCATAGTTTTCATGGGCTAACTACGAACCTGTCTGACATCTTCATATACACATAGTTTTCATAGGCTTACTATAAACCTATTGGCCCCTGCGAATATCTTTTCTGATACACAGTTTTCATGGGCTTACTAAGAACCTATTGGCCCCTGCCAATATATTCCTTTAATATTTTAGCATCCTATATTATAGTCTTCCTGACCTCTTGGATGGAATTCTACTCATTCAGGAGTTAACTTAATTTATATTCACTACTGGGTCAATCTAGTTGGTTATTCTACCCTTCCCAAAAATACAGTTATGGGTCCATTACAATGTGAATATATACATATATGAAGAAGCAAACAAAACTACATGGTTAATCCCTTTAACCCTTTAATCAAAGAAAACTTCTTCAAAAACTCCTTTTCAAAACACTTTATTTATTTATTTATGCCATGGTTTTCTTTTAAAATGAGACCGGGTTATTTGTTTTGAAAACTAAGGCTTTCAAAACCTTGCTTTTGACCTCACTGGATAACCTCCTTCGAAAGCATATAAAACTCTTTTCAAAACATTATGTCGCTACCTTTTGAAACACTTTAAAACCTTTCTTTCGAAACCTTTCAAATGTAATAAAGTATCACTTAATAACTCTTAGAATCATAGCTTCGAAACCATTAAAAGTACCCCTTTCGAAACCTTTGGAAGTATCCCTTTCGAAACCATTGAAAGTCTTCTCTTTCGAAACCATTGGGTTTATACTTAAAATATCATTTGGGTCAAAGTGAATACAAACGAAAGTTTCTCTTTCGAAAGCTTCAAAACATTTAAGTCATAACAATGAAGGATAGCATCGAAACCCCCTTTCGAAGCCATTGCCTTCAAAACCCTTGGACCCTTTCGAAAGCATTAAGGAAGTGGCTTAAAACATATTTAAAACAAAACAACCCTTCGAAGGCATTGATGACTCAAATATACTCAAAAGGCAAAAGAACGGCAGTAGGGCTTCGACTAGGTCGGAACCCCTACTTTTGAAAGCATTATTTTCATAATTAAAGAAACCCATTCGAAAGCTTATTCTTTAAAACATAAGTTGGCAACCCCTTCAAAGCCTTTGGAAAACCTCTTTCGAAAACATATGCTTCAACTTCTGCGAAGGATTTAATAAAACAAAGGCAGGCGCTTCACTTTTTAAAACAAACAAAGGTATCGACCCCATCGGAAGCAATGCTTTCGACACCATGCATTCCGCCTTTCTCCAATCCACTACGTACCATCTAAGTGATACCTTGTGTATTGGCTACGGCTTAGTGGGGTTTCGACTTGATTGAAGGCGGAAGCTCTGAGTCGAAAGGTACTTCTATTAGAGGTGGAACCTGCTTTTCTGAGTAAAAGCTTATTAATGCCAATTAAAGCAAATTTTATCTAACTAACCTGCCACATGTAAACTTATGATTATTGCCTTAACTTTTCAAATTCTTTACTAAAATAACTGCTGTTTAATTTCAGATCTAAATCAAGGTTAATTTAGCAAATAAGCCCTTCCATTAAACAAAACCAATATTGCAAATAAGTCCTTCTTCCAAAATAATTTAATTTGCATAGCAAATCACTAAGGAAAAATCTCCAAAAATTATAGAAATTCACTTTCATCATGTTATCTAACATATCAAAATTTCAGATCCAAATTCCTAATATAATTTCTGAAATAAATTTATAAACCCAGTTAACCATATTTTCCTTTGAAAATTCATAGTAATCTTTCCATAGCTTGGAAAATTATCAAAATTAAAACCCAGCTCCAAAATCATGTTTTACATAACATAATTTTTCCATAGCATCTAAACATCAATTTCAATCGATTTTTCCCTGAACTCGCATATATTCTTATTTAAACATTCTTGTTTAAATCAAACAAATTGTAATTCAAGCATATCATCATCCAAATCATCATAAAAATGAATTTACCCTTAAATCCAAAAACATATGATAATAAATCAATAGTGATGGTATAAATTATTATTCACCTTGATTTAAAGAGATTGGATTGAGATTAAGATTAATTCCCCTTCTTTAATTCTTTAGCTTGATTTGAATTCTCTTCTCTTTTCTTCTTAGCTATGGCCGGCTCCTCTTTACGTTTTTGTTTTGATTTTATGAAATGAGAAATAACTGTGAATGGTGTAAGGGACGTGAATATATATAAGGGTAGGGGCTATGTGCGGTTCCCAATATACCCTTATGTTAATTAATTAACTTTAAGCCCATTCAATTAATTAAGCACGACCACTTTATTCTTTATTCAAATCTCAATCCCCTTATCACTTAACATTTAAATTATTCTATTTTATTTATCTAATTAAATCTCCTGAATAATGTTATAAAAAACTAGGGGTGTTACAGATTATCTTGGAGAGAAGCTTGTGAGTCATATCGATGAGACCTTCGAGAGGCTAGTGGAGATGGCTCTTCGACATGAGAGTCTGTATCCTAAGACCAATTCGGTTGTTGCTCACAAGGATGGGCCAAATCCGCAAGCTGGCGGGCGAGGCAGTAGGAAGTGGGACAACAAGAAGAAGAAGAAGCAGCTCCAGAAGAATGGTCAGAAGAAGGGCAAATGGGAGCCTACTTGCTACAATTGTGGGGAGAAGGGCTATCCAGTCAGAGACTGTAAGGTGGAAGGCAAGAAGTGCTACAACTGCTACAAGCCAGGGCATATCAAGAAGGATTATCCAAAACCATCAAGCAATAAGCAAGTTGTGTTTGCTTACGCTTTGAACGCTGTTCCAGCTTCGTCAAATGCCCCATCGGCGAAGGAGAAGGGGAAGAGCATCGTTACACCGGGTATGCTTTCTATTTCTGATACACCTGTATGCGTTTTATTCGAAACTAGGGATTTACATTCCTTTATATCATGATTTAGTAGATAGATCAGGATTAAAACCTGAGATAGTTGATCGACCCTTGATTGTGACGAACCCGGTTTGATGCTCTATTAGCCTTTGCATGGTTTGTCGAGCTGTAGCCTTATCGAGTCATGAATGTTTGTTTGCATGTAATTGCTTGTTTTTGGGTTTTGTGGGATTCGGTATTATATAGGGGATGGGTTGGCTGTAGAGGTACGGAGTATTGGTGATTGTGAGAGGCCGTTGGTGATGATAGGGATGGATGATTGGCGTAGGTATAGATAGGCTGCCTATCTACTGATGAAGTGTTGGTTAGCTTTCTGTACTTGCTCGAGATCCCACACGATGAGTTTTCATATGTGCCTATAGCGAGGGAGTATTTGGACATGTTTGAGGTGGTGATTGGATTACCACCACAAAAGTAGATAGAGTTTCGTATAGATTTGGTGAAGGATGCTAGACCAATTGTTATGCTTTTGAGGCGCATTGCACTCAGGAAGTAGGAGTTGGAGTAGCAAGTGAATGACCTATTGAGGAGAGGGTTCATTTGTAGGAGCATATCCGAGTGGAGTACACCTGCAGTATTCGCCACTAAAGCGGATGAGACTCTGAGGATGTATGTAGATTACTGTGAGCTGAATATGGTGATTAAGAAGAACAAGTATCCACTCTCATGTATTGATGACTTATTTGATCAGCTCCATGGTGATAGGGTGTTATCTCAATTGGACCTTGCGATGGGGTTTCACCATTTGAGAGTGGCGAAGAAGAGTGTGTCGATCATAGCGTTTCGTACGCCATCTGGTTCTATGAGTAGTTGATTATGTCGTTCGAGCTAACCAATGCACCGACATACTTTGTTGATCTTACGAACCGTATTTTCAGGGATCAACTAAATAAGTTTATACTTGTGTTCGTGGACGATATCCTTGTTTATTCGAGGATGGAGGAAGAATACAAGGAGTATTTAAGGATTATGCTCGAGGTGTTGAGGAAGCACCAACTGAAGGCGAATTTTTCAAAGTGTCACTTCTGGAGGAGGGATGTGTGATTCTTGGTTTATGTCATTTATGGGTAGAGTATTGTTGTAGATCCTATGAAGGTGGCAGCAGTATTGGATTGGGATCAACCAAAGATCGTTACAGACACAAGGAGTTTCTTTGGCTTGGCGGGATGCTATAGATATTTTTATCCACGACTTCTCTAAGATAGCAGCGTCGTTAACCTACTTGACGAAGAAGAATCAGACTTTTATTTGGGACATAAGGTACAAGCACATGTTCGTGAGTCTGAATGAGAGGATGAAGAGCGCACCAGTGTTAGTCATTCTGAGCGGGAATGAGGAACTGACAGTATATACAAACGCCTGTGGTACTGGACTAGGTACCGGTTGATGCAGAGGAGAAAAGTTGTCGCCTTCACTAGTCGACAGTTGAAACTGCACGAGAGGAAGTAACCAACTCATGATTTGGAGTTGGTGGCATTAGTATTCGCTTTGAAGGGCATTATTTGGGAAGAGGTTCTATTTGTATACAGACCATAAGTCGTTGAAGTATCTATTCTCCCAGAAGGATCTTAATCTTCGTCGGCAGCGATGGTTAGAGTTCCTAGCCTCTATGATTGACATTTCCTATACCCTCGGTAAGGAATATGCAGTTGCTGATGCATTGAGTAGGATACATGCCAACTTAGGAGTGATGTTCCTGGAATGGAAGCAGTTGGAGTTTATCGCTATGATTTTAGACCTCGATGTGAGCTAGAGCCAGAAGTATTGGCTAGCATGATGGTCAGACCTACCTTGATCAAGCGGATCAGTACTGGTCAGAGGAGAGACACTAGGCTAGCGGAGATCACGGTGAAGATAAGGGAAGGGATAGAGTCTGAGGAGATGAAGTAGTACGAGATCAACCGTGATGGTTGGTTCCGTAAGGATGGGGGATTGTTTGTTCTTAATATCAATGGGTTGAGGGATGAGGTGCTACGCAAGTGCCATCATTCGAGATTGTCTATACATCTGAGCAGCAATTAAATGTACCATGATATGAGACAAACATTTTATTGGAAAGGGATGAAAAAGAATGTTGGGACTTTCATCTCGAAATTCATGAACTGTAAATTGGTAAAGGGAGAGCAGAAGAAGCCGAGTGGTTTGTTGTAACCGCTCGAGCTCCGGAGTGGAAATGGGAACAGGTTTCAATGGACTTCATCGATGGATTGTCGAGGGCCAGAGGAGGGTATGGTAGTATCTGGTTCATAGTCGACAGATTGACGAAGAGTGCTAGATTTATACCCATAAATTCTAGCAGAACGACATCTAAATTGGCCAAGTTGTGTGTGAAGTGGGTTGTATGATTCCATGGTGTGTCGAAGAGCATTGTGAGCAACTGAGACCTTTTGTTCACTAGTGGGTTTTGGAAAAGCTTGCAAGAGGCGTTGGGGATGGAGCTGCATCTCAGTATGGTTTATCATCTACAAACTGATGGGTAGACTGAGAGGGTGAATCGTATCTTGGGGGATCTCTTTCGGGCTTGCATTCTCAATTTCGGTGGCTCATAGGACGATCATTTACACTTAGTAGAGTTTGCAAACAACAACAGCTATCAATCCAGCATCGATATGGCACATGTGAAGCATTATATGGCTAACCGTGCAACGCTACCTTATGCTGGTGGGAAACTGGCGAGAAACTGATATTTGGGCCAGATATGATCAGAGAGACTTTGGAGAAGATCGAGATCATTCGGCAACGAATGAAAGCTGCTTAAGATAGACGGAAGAGCTACGCTGATGAGAGGAGACATGATTTAGAGTTCTCCGTCGGTGATATGGTTGTTATCTAGCCTTTTGACTAGGCAGTATCTTGGCTGACTTGACGAACAGAACTTGAAAGCTATTGAGGTAGATGGCCCGGAGAGATAGCCATAAAATCCAGAAACCAAGTATAATCAAGACTATAAGGCAAAAACAAAGTCACTCCAAAAGAATCAAAGCCCGATCCATCAAAGCTATGGATCAGTGTCGATCCATAGAATCTTCCCAAATTCATTCCATATTTCTCTTACAACCAAGTATTGATGTTAGAAGCCCAATCCTAACTCCATGGATCATCCGCATGCAATTCATATCGAATAGATCAAGCAAAAGGAATTAACAACTTAACTCCCCCGTTGATCCTTCCTATTGGCAAAGAAACATGCTCATGATCATACAAACAAGTCAAGAATCATGAAGCTAATGATATATCACATCAATCCAAAGTGGCTAGAACCATCCGTAAGATGATCTTATGGATAAGTACCGATCCAGGCCTATGGATCGGTACCGATGCATAGCTGACTGCTGAGCTGACCATGTTATTTCGAGTACAACTACTGCAACATCATGGAGAACGTGAAGGAAGGCGCACTAGAGCTTTTCCCGGCAACCTACAACTATAAATAAGCATTGAGGGGCTTCATTTGGAGGATTTAGGGAGCTCTCTAGCAATTTTACATATATTTCTTGTAATTGGCTACCGAGTGGTTCTGAACGATAAGAACAACAGTTGTAAAACATATATATCATCAATGAAATCTCAAGTGGACATAGGCAACGATTAGCTGAACAACTATAAATGTGTGTTGTTCTATTTCTCTCATTTTCATTTACTTTTCATCACTTTTTATTCTCTACATAATTTAATGGGTGTTTGTGCCAGTTTTGGTACTAACAATGGTATTCGTCAAGATCTCTCCACTGCAGAATGTTGTTCGATTTGGTACTAAGGGGAAGTTGGCATCGAGATTCGTTGGTCATTTTCCGATTCTTGAGAAGATTGGGAATTTGGCTTACAGAGTCGACTTACCTCAGAAGATGGCAGGCGTGCACAACGTGTTTCACGTGTCTCACTAGCGGAAATTTGTGAACGACGGGCGTAATTGTTCAATTGGATCAACTTGATGATATAAATATTGAACCTGAAGCATTAAGACCGCATAGGCTTATTCGTGTCATCGGACGTAAGACGAAGCACCTTAAGAAGAAGGCAGTAGAGCTAGTAAAGGTTCGGTGGAGTGAGAGCGAAGGCGATTGTACTTGGGAGACTGAGGAGAGCATGATGACCACTTATTTGGAGCTCTTCACTTGGTGAGACTTCTGTTTGTCGCATTTACTTTCAATTTCGATTTCATATATGATAATTTAGTTTCCTGCATGTTGGGGGTAAGAGAAGATATCGTTTATTGCTTTTATGTGCATGTTTGATGTTTGATATGTTTGCTCATGGATGATAGGCATGCGGGATAGCTATGTTTGACTTTACCTTATTGTACTAGGAATTTCGAGGGAGAAATTCCTAAAGGGGGTAGAGTGTAACAACCCATATTTTATGTATCAGAGAATGGTAAAATATTACTTTTAAATTCATATGAGGTCGTATGACTTTATAACTTTGGGAAATGCCTATTAGGGACATTTCCTATCTTTAAAAAATTTCTAGACAATTTTACACCTGGAAATTTGCAACGGCTATAAATTTTGATAAAAGCCTAATTAGCGTTAGAGACCATTTCCATTGAAATAATATGATGGTTTCCCTTTCCGTAGAGTGATTATATTAGCGATTTGGATTTCCTAACAAGGAGATATGGCTGTTTGAAGATTGATAGTTTTTGGAGCAGCTTAGTGGGTAACTAGTGAGTTTGGAGACTAGCCCACTAACCCATTTCGGGTTCGGAGAGCTTATTAGGCTGAACCATCATCCCTAATTCACATTTACACCTTCCCAAATAGATTTGAGCCTCCATTAGCCCCTCCTCCACCCAAAATCTTGTCTTTTCTCCTCCAAATCAAGTCTAAATCATGTATTATGGTTAGATTAGCAAGGAATTCATTAGAAATCTTCACATCTGCATTTTTGGAAAGAGAAAATCCCATCTTTGCTGTTTATTTTTGGATTTTCACCTATTTGCGTGAAAAACTTGGATTTTAGAGGCTTTAGTGAGTGATTTATCATCTCTCACCTTACTATATATTTATCTATGGGTTTTGACATGTTTTAAACTCATTTTTAAAGTCAAATTATTGTTTTGGAACTATTTTCTTTGTCAAACCTGAAGTAAAATGAATTTTGAAATGTTTAAAGTGTTTTAATCACGTTGTTTTGGAGTATAATTGCCTTTGTATGTGATAGGTTATATTATGGATGTATTAGCACGATGATTGTTATGGATTGATATGTATTTGGATGTTGGATATGATTTGTGTGTTGTTTTTATGTGAATGCTCGTATGATTGAAATGCTCATCGGAGCGACTTAGAGTTAGGAACTATGAAACCGAGCTTCGATGAATTGACTCAAGATTGTTGAGAGTTGTATCATTGCATATGGAATGCATAAGTGTCGAAGAATGGGGTGTAGTAGTGAAATCGATGCGAAACTTGGACTCGGAGACGCTACAGAAAATTGGTTGGGTGGTGAGGCCAGTTTGGTGGCCGAACATGAAAGTCAGTTCGGTGGAAGGCTTTGTGGTTCGGTTCGGCGTGTGTATGGTTGGCTTGGGCCTTTTGGGAAATTGCTTTGATTCGGTTATGGGATGGTACTATGGGGGACCGAATATAATTTTCTATCCGATGAAGTCATGGGTACCAGACAACATTTGATGTCCGGTGATGCTATACAAGGTCGTACAACATTGCTGTCCGATGGGGCTATGCCTGAGCACCGAATAAGGAAGGGTGCTTGGGGTTGTATCGTGGCATTTTGGAGCAGCTTCGAGTCAGGGCATGGTTTCTTTAGGTCAGAGAGGGATGGCCTTGGATTTTTGCGGCAACAAAGGAATTGACAACATGACACTTTTCCATGATGACTTTGAGACCCTTTTATGATGATTCTACGTCTTACGCTGGGTGTCTAGAGACATTTCGAAGATGAAGAATTAACGACGGGAGTCGCAGGGGGCGATCCATAAGGGTAAGCTAACGATAGAGGCTTGTAGGTGGGATTTACGACTGTGTCTTACTATGGAGACGACCGGGATTGAATAACGATTGAGTTCCTTTATAGAGACCCATGCAAAGGGATCGTTGATAACTTAGAGGCTTCTAGTGTGCTCGTAAATAAGAGGTATGTGGGGATGCCCACCTGGATTTGCGATTTTGTCTAAATCTTGCGATGGTAGATTACCCTGGGCATTGCGATTATGGGCCTAGTTCTTAGCCTTTTGGAGTGACATGAATTCGAGCACCAATGAAGCCGGGATTACGATTGGGTCCGTATTTTGCGATTGTGCCATACAAGTTATCATATATCCAATGCACATAAGTAAAGGTGAGGATTGTTTGATGGATGCGATGTTTGCCATGGTTATGTATCACTCCAGGGTGTCACACGATGTTGGTATTTTCGACCGCGTACCTAGATACTGAACATTGTATTTCGACTGTAGTACACTTATATGGTTATGATAGTATATTAGCATATATCGATTGTCATGTGCTAACTATTTGGATGCAGATACAGGTCGGGTATGGTTCTTCATACCCTATGTCCATATTTATTGTATATGATTTTATAGTACTTTTAAGATGATGTATCGCTCACATCAGACCGTTGTCTGACCTGAGGTTAGCTAAGGAATGATTAATGAAAAAGCAATCCCTTCTTATTATCTTGGGTACTTTTAAATGAGTAGATTAGGGATAGCAGGTCTAGATAGAGCATGAGGTTGTATGGAGTACGAGCAGGAGGCTACGCTTTCATATATCTGTACTTTGGAGCTTACTATCGCTTATATTCCGCTGTGCAATACTGTGGAGCTATATTAGTACTTGTATTTTGAGAGACAGTTATAGTGTTTATTTTAGGGATTTGAATGTATAAACTCTTTATTTCAGTTTTTGTGCAGTCTGTGAATCTGATGCACTCTGATGTTTTATTTATGGTTCATTTGATTATATCACTATCTCGTCGATTTTACATCTATGTTATTACACTATATTTTGTTTGTGCGCTGTGAGATGTTCTACAGGTTCTATATTTGGATTTTTCTCTACTTTATATTCTTGCCTACAATCCTGCATCGGCCAGGTACCTCCACAAATATTAGGTAACGAAGGTGTAGGGCGGCCGTCACAAACATAGTGAGCCATATTGATAAGATAACATCATGAATTTCAATTGTTGAAATTAGCATTACATATTCGCCATTCGATGTGCTCAAGTTGATTCAAATATACTAACAAAATTACCTTCTAGCATGACCTTGTGTTTTGATACATATGTATTGAAACAAAAAATTCTAAATAAAGATTAGACTAGACTGTTTGCACATAACAGCCAAAGTGTCTCGAAGTCAATGAGAGCAATGTTGAGTTTGTGGGTTTTGGATATTATCCAAGAGCAAATTCGAAAGTATCATTCGATAAGTATAAAAAATGAACAAGTATTTTGATAGAATTATCGGATAGTTTGATTTTCAGTCAAAATGTAGAGGAAGCATGTGTCAATAAGAAAGAAAGTTGAAGGTACATTGATATTTTTGAAATAAGAAAACAACACATTGTTGATTATTTACAATGTACTTGCGTTAAAATCCGCTTTTAGTCGTTTTAATACCGGATATTGGATTTGCTAATGATGTCTTTTATGGTGAGTATAAAGGACATTAGGAATGTCCCAAACAATATGCAGAAACACCTTATTAAAATGTTCAATAAGAAACATATAAGATGGATTTCCAGTGCACTGGCAATATGAATTATCATACTTGTTATGTTGTCTATAATATCATGATTTATTTGTGTATTTGATACATCAAGCATATACAAATCCAAATTAAGGTCACTAGATGGTAGTTCAGATCGTGTATTTACGAAATACAAGATAATTGCTGATAAAAACAACAAACTCCTTATGAAAGAGTATTCAGACTCAGACTTTATATGTGATATTAAGTATGGTATGTCAATATAAAATTCATATTCGAAGCTTGGTTAAAAAACTGCATGTTGGAAATGTTCCAAATGGGAGATTGTGGTTGATTAAAAAAAGTTCAAGTACATCATCTTAAATAGCACCATAATAAAATCAATGTATATACATAATAAATGCATAAATTTATAACTGAGCCAAGGATGATTCCAAATGTTGAAAATCCAATAACATTGTTATATGATAACAATGTCGTGATATAGTTCGTAACAGAACTTAGAGCTCACTGGAGGTCTAAAGACATACTCCGAATTATTCCACATGATAAAGGCACTTTATCAATGTTGGAGAGAGTTGATTGACATAGTAGATATTTAAAACATAATAACATACCCATTCACTTACAGACTAACCCGATTGGTTTTGAAGAAACTGATTGTTGTAGTTGAAATAAGATTCCATAACCCCAAGTGCAAGTAGGGGATTGATAAAGTTAGGGGTATGCCCTATGGGCAATTATGTGATTTGTTACACAAATCTAATTTTATAACCAACCTTGTTCAAAATAAAAGGTGTTTACTTTATGTTGTATACTAGTTATAAAAGGTTATAAATAATTAATTAGTTAATTTAAGTACATATGTCAGAAAGTCCATAAATGATGTGTTTGTTATAGCAGTTACAAATAGTTGTAACCATGAGTATGATATCACAATATGATAAGCACATCATTTTAAATATTCCTAATCTAGATGTATCAAGACTGGATATCGATACCTCTATTAAGACTATAGTACGTAACGATCTATAAATGTTGGGTAGTATATTACTCATGGATGTTGAGGGCACCAAAGGGTTACGCACTAATAGTTATTGGACAACTATGAGATATCTCGGTCGATAGTTTCCGGTTGGTTAATTTAACTAAGGTCAAATAGAAAATATCGAAGTGACTAGTTTACACAATTCTTTGGGCTTGAGAATATTATTGACCTTTAATATGAAAGCTCCTCTTTGATTATATTTAAATTATGGCATCAAATCGAACGATTATAGTTGGGTCGAGTGGAAGTATTGGAAGTGAAACACTATACAAGAGAGGATTCGTCTCCTTAGTTGTATGGGGTTAGTATCACGGTCAATTGAAGTCAACTCAAAGTCAAAATCTCTAGCCAAAGTAGTTCAGTTAATAATAATTTTTATTATTGAACCAAGGACTTTATGTTTGGACTATAAAATTGAGTACGTACGATATTGGAATTTTAACCATTACTAAATTTCATAAGTCCAAAGCGATACACTTTTGACGAGGAGAATTAGTGTAAATAATCATCACTACCGGATAACGCTTAACAAAGTAAATTGGATTTTACCAAAACCAAGTAAGCGATAAATTTTTACCAAAATGTCACACCACTTGCTAAGTGACGTGTGAACGTTAATGTTCAAATTGTTCGATATTAATCATTGACCAAATTTACACATAAGAGACACACAACAGAAACATTGAATATTCCTTTGACCACCTGATTTAATTAATTTAAAATTGTTATAAATTATTTACATTAACTAATATTTATGAAATATTAGTTATATAATTTTATTTGATGTATTAAACATGATTAAACAGTGTATTTATAATAGTTATACTAAAAGATATACGATATCCGTACGTGTTTAAATTGGATTTAAATGCAAGAATTTTTTATATGGAGTTAAATATGTTTAAGGTCCATATACAAGCACACATAAGCCAGCTTCGGTTGCCTTAGGTGTGGTCGGCCATGGCATAGGTGAATGAATGAGTTTTCTTTTAGTTTAGAAACGAAAAGTCTATGCAAGTTAAAAGGGTATTAATCACAACATTAACTCTCTTTTCTTTAATAAAACCGAGTCCTTCCATTTCTTTATACCACTTCACTCAAAACCACATTTCTGGACTAGAAAATTTCAGCCATGTCCTCCTAAAAACAATACAAAATATTCCCAAGTTCATACTATATCAAATTCAACATTATTCCATAATCGGTGGTTAGCAAGTCGGGAGCTAGCACCTTCTGATTTGTGAGCTGAGTCAAGGAGATCAATTCAACGTTTCAACGTGTACGCAAAGGCTTTGGTGAAAAGTAAATCTATGTTTTAATTTTGTTATTCATATTTATGTGTTATATTATATGATGTTAGATTATATTACATATCTTGTATATCGAAATGTTGTCACAAAATTGGTTGGTTGTGTGTACAGTTGCATCCATAAAAGATATATATATAATATAAATAAATAAATAAATAATTTTTTATGAATGTTTGCTATGCTAATACCCACGACTAGCAAAAAAATTATACTTTTATAATGACATATTATTGTTGTTGAATTCGGTAGACTAGTAATTGTTTCTGAACGTTATAAATTATATGTTAGATGTTCTACAATTCATAAATTTATTTATGTAAAACATGCATTCAAAAACTAATTTTATTTAATATATGCATTTATTATATTAATATATAATTGATTATTCAACTTAAATTGATCGTATTAATAAATATATGAATATATGTTTATATGTATAATATAAATTTGTATAAACTTCATAAAAATTATATTATGCATTTATGGACTTGAAAGAAGCAAATGAATGGTTTTTTTCCTTTTGAATTTTGAAATTAAATGGTTGTATTAAAGAAGATTAATGATTATATTAAAGATAACATTAATTCTTCTTCTTTAATATGACTTAACCCTTCATTTCTAATAAAACTTCATTTTAAATAGTGAGCATAAGTAAGTAAATATTTAAATATAAAATTTGTCATTAATATTTACATTTATACATACATACATACGTACATACATATATGTATGTGTATGTGTGTGCACGTGTATGTATGATAATTTAAATATACATATATGACAAAGAGAAGAATTAATTTTAAACAAAAATGCTATCTTAATTACAAGGAGATGAAAAGGCTATGTTAATTAACATTAATCACATATTAATGTCTACATTCAATAGCTCGTTTAACAATATATTGTAGTTTCATTTTCATTCATTCTTCTCTTTCAACTAATACCTAAATTAATTTTATAACATGGTTTTGTATGTGTGTGTGTGTGTTTATATAAACATAGTTAGCAAATGTTTACAAAATTGTTCACATTTATTATTTTAACTTCCGTAGAAATGAATACACGTATATTTACTTGTATATATTCATGTACATGTATTTATATGATATTTTGATGCATTCACACACACACACACAAACATTTAGGCAGCATATCGAATACAAGAGAGGCTAACATGTCTATTGCGATGTAAATCCTAGCGCCTACACACGAACATGTTAAACCATACACACATTATTATGTTGCACGTGCACGAACATACATATGTGTATATGATACACATATACAAAATATAATACACATTAAACTAAAGTAAAACTTCACTTATGAAATTGAATAAAATATTGATTCTATTTAAAAGAAAATTTAGAAAATTTCAAAATAAATTTAGACTTTGTAGGCCCAATAAGAATCCAAAATGAATTTTATTGGAATTTACCCGTTTCTTCTGCTATGGGCTGACCTGGTTCCAACAATTTTTACCCCATTTGAATCAGGTACAATTTCCATTTGTCTACCCCTTTAAAAAGAATTTTAAAGCTTCGAATTTACAAAAACAAAATATCATCTAGCCAAATATATGCTCTATTTTCCATTTATTTCAAAAAGGAAAGGCCCCTTTATAGAAAATCCTTTAATTGGAATTTTTTATCTAGCCTATTTTAATTTCGACTAGGAATTTCTAAATAGCTTTTTTAATTAAAATTTCTAAATTTACTTGTTTTTCAAGAACCTATTTTTAAAGGATATTTTATGTGGTGAAAAATTTAGTATTTACTTACTTTTCATAAATAAAAACTTTTTAGTGATAGGGTTCTTTTATTCTTAAATAAATTCTTTGGAAGCCATATCCAATATTTTAAGAAAATTTAAATCTTTTATTAAATTCTTTCATATGGGGTCGGACTCATAAATAAATTATTTGTCCTTTCCATTGGACTTTTCTTCTTTTCCAATTATTTTTAACTTATCTTAATTAAGAACATATTAAAATCCGGCCATCATCTTGTGGTGGTTAATGCACATCTTCTTGCAGGAACTTGCTCATTTCTATTTATACCTTACCTTCGGATATATGCAACGCATAAGTTCTTACTTCCCATCTATCTAGATGAAACGTACGTCATTAATCGGCAATCCACAATCATAGGGTAGTCTAAGCCCATCATAAAGAAGTAAAGTACCATCCAGCTTCAGGGACCCTTCTATATGTCGTGCTTATGCTCTTCTTAACTCAATGCCTTATAGTACGACCTACATTCTGTAGGGTAATCGGGTAGGTGTATAACTTAACTCAACTTATTATTCCTACTCATAGTTGCTTATCCATCTTTTCAAAATAAGGTCGCAACTACTTCTATAGTCGGAATTTGTGGAGTTTGGCGTGTAATATGCATATACACACACATAGATATATATAATTATAGGAAAAATACAAATACATTCACTTAGCCTATCCTAATTCTTATGATCGACTAACCTAGGCTTTAATACCAAATGTAACAACCTGCACCTTAATGGACCTGATTTTTGAATAAACCGAAAATCCCAAGTCCATTAGGGTATGGATCGTTAGTGTTGGTAACCTATAATAGACATAAGTAAATCATAGAGTTATCTATACGAACTTGAAAAATATAATAAAACATATATACTTGCTAAGGCTACTATGTAACAACCCATATTTTTAGTAACATTATTTATGATATTTAATTAGTTGAATTAAATAAAATAATGTGTTGATTAATGGATTGAGATTTGTGATTAAATTAAGGGGTAGCCATGCCATATTAATGAATAGATAAATGAAGTAAATTGGACTTAAGTGTTAGGAAATAGGGGAGGGCAAAATAGGAAAATGATTAAACTTATACCCTAAACCCTTAGGAAACCTAACACACGTTCATTTCATTTTTCTCAAGCAAAAATACTCTAAGGTTGGCCACCATTTTCAATCTCAAGAGAAGATAAAGCTAGGATTTTCAAAAGGAAGAAGTAAATCAACTTATTCACATCAAATCTCACATCTTTAATCACAAAGCTAAGGTGAATGATTACTACATCCCATTTTTCTTTTATTTTTCGATTTTAAGGTTGATCCAAAATGATTTTGCATGTAGTGCCATGTTTTGGATGATTAGAAGTTTATATGTGCTTGTTGATGATATATGCATGTTTATATTGATTTTTATGATATGTTTGACATGAAAAACCCTATTAAATGACATCCACATGCCTTGTGAATTTAAATATAGACCAGAAATGATATTTTAGAGAGGGGTTTCAATTTTTATATTTTTTTGAATTAATGTGGATTTTATATTAATTTTCTAATGAAGAACATGATTAATTGGGTTTTAAATTATTTACGGCTAAATAAATAATTTTTTGGGTCTGAAATTTATATACGTTAGAAAACATATTGAAAAGGATTTTCTGGAATTTTTATAGAATTTTCCTAAGGGTTTTAATGAATATATAAAATTATTTAAGGTATGGGACTTAAATGTTTTATATATTTAACTAAGGAGAAGGGATGTTTTGCAAATAATTTAAATTAATTAATTATAAAATTATGGCAGCACTTTTAGGAAAGAAAAATTAGCAATCAATAAGAGTTTGACAAACAAGGCAGGTTAGTTAAAAAGGTTTTAAATCAAAATTTCATGCCAAAAGTATGTTTCGCCTATTTTGGTTTCACCTAGGTAGCTTTTGACTAAGACCCTCTGCCTCCTTCCACAAACCAATGCACATAGTATCAACATCTTGGTACACAGTGGATTGGACAAAGGCGGAAGGTAAGAGTCGAAACCAAGGGGTTTCGAAAGGGTTGGAGTATGCTTTGTTTTAAATTAAAGAAGCGCCTGGTTTTCTTTCGAAAGGATAGCTTTCGACTCGGTTGGCTTTCGACTGAGTCAAGTGTTTAAAGAAAAGGTTTTGAATGGGTTGCACTCTTTTATTTTAAGTAATGCTTTCGAAGGGGTCGAAACCCCTAGCTGCCGCCTTTCTACTTTTCGAAGTCAACGGTTTCGGAAGGTATACTTTGTTTTAAAAATTAACTAGTTCTCCAATGCTTTCGAAGGGATGGTTTCAACACCATCACTTCTTCACTTAGGAATAGGTTTTGAAAGGAAGGCTTTCGACTTAGATGTTTTAAATGACCTTTTTATTCTTTTGAAGTATAGCCCAATGGTTTCGAAAGAGAAAATTTTAATGGTTTCGTAAGTGTTTTTCCACATGTTTTAAATTGAACACAAGTGATTTCGAAAGGTTTGAGTTTTTAAAGGTTTGATGCTTTCGAAAGGTATTTAAAATGGTTTCAAAGGGGTGATTCCCCAAAGGGTTTCGAAAGGTACTATTTTCTGATGGTTTCGAAAGGTACTATTTTCTGATGGTTTCGAAAGGGTTGAAATGGAAGGTTTTTCCAAGGTTTTCTAAAGGCAATGTTTTGAAGTGTTCTAAGATATGATGTCTAAAGTTTTAATGCTTTCGAAAGGAAGGTTTTCAAAGGTTTCGAAAGGTTTTTTAGTATGGTTTCGAAAGGGAAGCTTTGACCTCTCGGCCTAAATAAATAAAGGGTTTTACTTGGTTTAGAAAGAGATGCTTTCAATGGTTTAGAAAGGGGTACTTTCAATTGAATCGAAAGGGGTACTTTCAGGTGTTTAAATGTTTTCATCAACTAAGGTTTGAGTAAAGTATATATAGACAACATGGCAAGGTGATTTTAAGTAAAGCATAGAGTATATGTATTTTTCTTGTGTGATTTTGATTTAAAGGTCTTAAATCATTTTGAAAAAGGTTTCAAGGAAAATTATGGGAAGGGATCACTAAGTAAAATGACTAAGATATTAGAATACCAGATGGGACTTGTATAGGGTCGCGCCCTATACATTAGCCATTGGCCTCAGCTAATTTAGTCCAAAATTCTAGTGTGTAGGGCTTTGTCACATGTAAGACTAAAATTATGATTATACACATAAGGGAATATATATTTGTATACATATAGGTTATTGGTGAGCCCGCAAAACCATTAGGATCAGGTGACCCTAGGAGATGTTAAGTTAGGGGCAGACCGTCCAGAAGAGAAGTATTTAATAGATAGTTAAGGACAGACCATCCATAAGAGGTGTGTCTAACAGATGTTAGATTAATTTTTTATTTTGTCTAGTAGGCTCGAGTCAGCCAAAGGTTAATAGTTAGCTAAACAAAACTAAAGTGTTCTGAACAGATAGTTCTTTATTACCTTATATGTATTTTTACATAATGATGTTTTACAGTATTTAACCAGTTTTGGTTACAAGAAAAGATTTGCAAAAGATATGTTTTAAAAGAATGTTAGTGAGGGGAAACCCATTCCGCTAAGCGGCGTCATCTCACTTAACATTAATAACCGGAATGTATAGTATTATTCACAACAGACTTTATGCCTGACTCGAAATTTATGTTTTCCCCTTAAACTCTTGGGTGCTCAAAATGGATTTGAGTAGGCCGAAGGTTGAGGTTCTTTCAGGTTTTAGTAGGGTGACGAATAAAGCTACCGGAGGCGAGCAGGAGGCTAACGGATAGCTATTTAGGAGTTGCATTTCTTTGTTTTATGTTTATTTCCGCTGTGTATGTATTAAGCCAATTATGATGATATGACTCTGATCATCCAATGGGGCATCTTCATATATTGCTCTTGGCGTATTTTGTAATAAGTATATTTTATCATTGCTTGGGAAACGTTTTAGGATTATGTAATATGAATATGGATCATGTGTTTTGATATGTAATGGAAAATTCTATTTTGAAATCTGTTATTTTGTTTCATATTCAAGTGCTTCTGATATTATAGATACCATTAACATAACTGTATTTAGTCGCCAGAAGTTAATATTATAGATGACTACAACATCTGTAGCGCTTAGCTTTACGGCTCTAGATAGAGGATGTTACATACTACCTCGGATATCTAGTCGTTTTGTCAGTGCAGAGCATGAATGAGAAGACCTGTCCAACTACCGCTTCCGTCTTGTACGAGAATCATGTCCCTCTAAATCTATCATGTGTGTTGTAATGAGGAGGGGTCAAAACAACGTTCTAGTGATTGGTAAATTACATACTTTATCCATAACACTAGTTTATACGAATTGATTTCCATATAGGTGTTATGTCTACAATTCATGGATATGTCATTTGATTCCATATGCATGTAAGATATGTCCAACCTACTTTGAAGTATAAGCATATATATGTGTTGTGGGAAATTTCACCTATGAGACCAAGGTGGTGGAAGGCTTGGAAGATAACACAGGCTCGGTCAAGAAGAAGGTGACACGGTAGGAAGAGCAAGTGCAAAGAGGAAGAGTAGAAGGGAGCTCATATTCCCTCTTTTCTTTCCATTCGGTACCTCAGGGTATCGAACTGGAATTCATGTTCGGTTCCCAAGGGTGTCGAACAGAATATCTTGTCTAGTACTTAGCGTACAAAACAAGATCCTTCATTCAATAAAAGGGGGAGCCAGACCAGGGGCCTGATTGAACCACATGGGGGCCGAACCAATGTGTGAACCGAACTAGAGTAGGAGTCAAATTGAAGGAAGTTGAAGAAACATGAACTTAGCTATCAAAGCGGCAAAGGTGCAGAACCACCGGACCAACCTATCTCGAACAAAGATCCTAGCCGAACCAAGCAATCTATATATGAAATAAAATCAGCACATATCTGGAAATTATTAATTACATTTAATATCCCTTTTGGACGAGATATACATGGACATATCATAATTTTCCAAATAAAACACATTGCTTTTTCACCCTTATAAATGTTGAGCAATTAACATTCAAACAACAAGTTTTTGGCATCTAAAAAGCTCCGAGTAGCAGCGTTGATCAAATAGAGCATCCAGATCCACATTATCTATCATAAATTGTTGTATTCAATATCAAATTTTTGTAATAGCCAAGATCTAAGAAAAAAGAATAAAGATTGAACAGTGGACGTAGGGCGTTTATGGTTGAACCACTATAAACCCTGGTGTAGTTTACTTTTTCTACGCTATATTTTTATTCAATTCGCTGTTGAAAAATCGATTGGAGGTGTTTGCCCGTTTTTCATGCAAACATTTTTAGTGCTTTCACCGAGAGATAAACTCTTCCAACATGTCTCCTAAATCTAAGAGAAGGATCATTGGTGCTGGTAAGAGTGTCAACCGCGATACTACAGAGCAAGATAACCATTCCTCTAGTACCCTAGCTCTGGACACCATCACTAGAGGCGACTTAGACAGAGTTTTGGTGAATCACGATACTCGTTTCACTGCCTAGCAGCAAGCCATTGTGGATCAAATCATGACATGCTTGGGGCAGATCCAACTAACTGCGCACAACATTGAAAATAAAGAGAGGATCCAGTCCCGAGGGATCGGGAGGAAAAGGAGGTCGCACTCTGGTGACGGATCAGATCAAGAAAATAGAGGAGCTGGACTAGCCCACCCCAAGGAAGTAGGTCGAGCAAGAGTTTAACTGCACGCTGCACTTGAGGATTGGTTTAGAACTGAACCAAAGGCAATGAACCAGGGGCTGACACGATTGAACCCCCTTGACCCAGGCCACGCTCTCCAGTCTTGACAGAAGTAGACGTTGATGGTAGGCATGCACATCACCATGAACGATCCC
Organism: Allium fistulosum; assembly: GCA_030737815.1. Classification (NCBI taxonomy): domain Eukaryota; kingdom Viridiplantae; phylum Streptophyta; class Magnoliopsida; order Asparagales; family Amaryllidaceae; genus Allium; species Allium fistulosum. Next base: position 1,042,962,183 of record CM060901.1, on the reverse strand, counting down.
GAAGCGTGGAACGAAGTCAAGATCGCAGATCAAGTCATTATAGAAGGCATAAGTGAAGCCTTTCACCTCAACAGGAGAGATCGACCCAGCTTCGCTCAAACCTTGAACCAGAAGATAGCATGGCACGACTTATAAGGGAATGTGTTCATCGTGAGAAGATAGAGCGCGGAATCAGAACGAGAGTTGACAGCTTATTTTCTACGGAAATAGAGACTTTCCAGAATCCAAGGAGCTTTCAGATGCCTACTATGGATCCTTATCATGGCTTGGCCGATCCTATAGTACATCTACAACGATATACACAACATATGCTAATGAGTGGAGCTACAGGAGAAGTTATATGTAAGTGTTTTCCCCTCTTCTTAACATATTTCGCAACTACGTGATTCTAACATATACCCCCAGGCACGATTCACTCATGGGAAACGCTGAAGGAAAATTTTATCTGTCAATTCCGAGTCCACATAGAACAACCCAAGAATCCATATTCTTTGTCAGATGTAAAACAATAGGAGGATAAAACCTACGGTAGTATTTGACTCATTTCAATGCTATAGCCGCCAACATTCAGAATGCTGACGAACGATTGACTCTAATGGCATTATATGGAGGTGTACATCCTGACACGAAGAGGGCTTGGAGATTGACTAAGGAGAAACCATCTACACTTCAGAATTTCTTCTATGAAGCTGCAAAGCACATGTAATTGGAGGAAGCCGCATCGGGGCGACAGACTGATACCATCGCCGAACCATCGAGAGGTTTTAGTTGTGTAAATGCTATGGTCAATAATGGTGATGGTGGTAGTGCGAAGAAAAAGAAAAATAACAACTCCGGCAATTCCAGCGGGTTTAAACCTGGCAATAAGTTTGACACCTGTTATCCGAGTTTTTAACCCAACAGGATCCAACGGGAGAAAGAACAATCTCGTGTTATCAGAATACTTAGTGCTTAACCAGAAAGACTAAGGCAAGGAGTTAACGAGAGCAAAGCTATGTTACTAAGGCAACGACTGGGATCGACTAAACCAGGAGACCAGCATTCTTTTAGCCCAATCAGCAGCTGAGCGCAAACAGCTAGTAAATTGTCATCAAAACGGAACAACGTTAACACAAGACCATAGAAACATCCCAAACACCAAACTCCAGAAAATATCCTAACTGATTGGATCACCAGCGACCCATACTCTATGGATCGCTAGCAACCCATTCCACTCCTTTGAATCTTCAATTGAGCTAGCCAAGGAGGCACTGAAAAGAACCAAATCATTAGCTCGCTTACGAGCCAAATCTATGGGTATCTAGCGACCCATAGACCATGGATCGCCACCGACCTATGGTTTTGGCTCGGTTCGCGAGCTAACCCCCCCCCCCCCCCCAAGGGTTGTTCCCTACCTACCTGCGAGTAGTTGACGAAGTGGCCTGGCCTAGAAGCTCTCTGATCCCTATAAATACCATCCTACCTGCAACATAAAGAGAATCTTCTCCGGACTGGTTGTTGAAGATCTGTTGGGAACATTCTTCACTCTCTACCTCCCTCACAACAATCTCCAAAGGAATTCACTATGATTCTCCAGTGGATTCCAACTTCGGGGATTCAATCTAGTTAAAGATAATCAAAGCCTTGTAATCAAACATCTCTTGTAACAAAAATCAGTCTGTAGTAAAACTATAAAGTTGACGTAGACTTCATTGACAGCCGAACGACTATAAAAATTCTTCATCTCCTTTCTTTTATTGTTCGTTTTCTATATCTGTTATCTGTGTATTTATTATTTCATAGTATAGAAAGAAACAGCTATTTATCTTTTCGATGGTAATTTTTTTTGTACATGACATGAGAGAAACTTGTCTCTTTATATTTTAAATTGACCAAAAGATTCTATCATAATATATATTTATATAAGTGATACCTCGGATTTCCCCAAAAGAGAATTATTTATTGCAATACCCACTCGTTATTAGTTAACAATTCTAATGGTTAGATCATATGCTTAATTATAATAGGAAATAAAATAGTAAAATGATTATTCATCGAATGACTATTATCTATTCTATTTTCATTAAATAGAATGAGGAGTAGGAAAACTCTATGAAAAAATGGTGGTTAAATTCGATGTTGTTTAAGGGGAATTTAAAACATAAGTGTGAGCTAACTAAATCAATGATATATCTGTTTCTTCAAATGGGTATTATTCCTAGTGCTTGGCATCCCGGTGGAAGTGAAAGAAAAGATACGAAAAAAAGATTTCTAGGTGGAGTGATAGTAACAGGTATAGTTTCAATGATATTGATATATTAGAGTCCGCTCTATGAAATGTCTGAGAGATCAAAAGAGGCACAGATAATTTATTTATCACCAAATAGAGATGAATATTATATGGTAGCTGTAGGAAATTCTTTGGCCCTGAATCGGGGTGTTCAAGAGGAACAAGTTGTTCCGGCTCGATACCGTCAAGAATTTTTTACTATTGCATGGGAACAGATTCGTTTTAGAAGTATTTTTCCTTTCCAATATTGTTCTATTGGAGCTTCCCTCATTCCGTTTATTGAGCATAATAATGCAAATCGGGCTTTAATGAGTTCTAATATGCAGCGCCAAGCAGTTCCTGATATGTTCTGTCAGAACTGGGCTGGTGCTTTCAAATTCAAACCAGGGTGTTGGTCTATTTTTTGGGTCAACATTTTGGTGCTTTCACTGAGAACTCCAACACAGGGTTCAGATCTAGCTATCTACGTTGGATTCCATAGGTCCGTAAGTTAGATCCTCAATCTCTGCTTAGAAGATTTGGTGTTGGGAATAGAAGAACCAACCAGGAAGGATCGAGGAAAAAGCAAGCAAACGCATGCTACGGTGATGGGTCGCTAGCGATCCATCTCCTATGGATCGTTAGCGATCCATGATGTTCGCTCGTAGGTCAATCAACTCTCTCGCATCATGATCCAATAGGCACTCCAGAAGACAAAGTTTTGAAATCAGTTAAGTACATGGATCACTAGCGATCCATGTACTTTGGATCGCCAGAAACTATGGATCGCTAGCGATCCATGTACTATGTACAGGCATCATGTCTGGATCGTTTGAAGGGGATATAGTCGAAAGGAAGCAATGGGCGGAGCTCCAGGAATCATGATGGAAGAAAACGTTAACACTCCACCTACTGCAAAAGCACTGGCTACAAACCCGAACTAAGGAGGAAAAACCCCACGGAAGGATATAACGATGACTCTCTTCGGCTCTGAAGTTGAAAAACAATTTGAGGAAGACAAATTGGATGAAAATTCCAACGTGCAAAATGCTAGAAGAAGCTCTAAAATCCACGCCGAAGCACAGTGCTAAGCAATGGACGAGGAACTGCTACTCAAACGGTACTCCTAGAGGCAGGAGAACCAAGAAGATATGATATAAACTGAGATCAATTACAATGCCAAGCTCCCATGGTATATTGTGACCACTCCTAACTTACCAGCTTCCAATCCTATCATGGAGCTCCCACCGTCGAATCACGAATGGTCGTCGTCGAAAATCATAAAAAATCATCAAAATGGTCGTTGAAAAACTCACTTCAATCCTGACCCGAAGTCGAACTCGGGTAATTACCCATTTGACTCGAAGCAAACCTTGGAAATTCTGGCCCGAAATCAGACTCGGGTAAAACCGAGATTTTCTCCAAGCAAATAGGTATGACTAGCATATGGACGAAGCGAGGGCGACGGATGCAGTCTGCTAGAAGGCCCTCAAAAATCATTAAAGGATGAAACAACCTGCTACCTGGGAAGAATTCAATGGGAAGGCAAACCGGTTCTAAAAGGCTAGAAGTAGTGCAATCAGAAGAAGGCAAACCCGGTAGTGTGCCAAAGAACATACCAAACGGTGAAGGAGCTACAGGACCTCATGGACCTTCTGCCCAAGCAAGGCTACTAAGACCAGTACAAAAGCGCCCCAACTAACTAACGAAATCAGACGAAAAGATGATTATCAAATAACACTCTAGCTAGCTAGCAACTAAGGAATGAGACAGCAACCTAAAGCGATGCCATCTCATCCATCCTCGTGCACTCTCCTTTTCCAAATGAGTCGTACCGGGACATTGAGGGCAGTGCAGACAGCATGGTGAAACAAATGCTTCTATGCCCTCGACGAGTCATGTCGATCCCCTTCTGAGAACCGGCGTTGCTCTGGTAGCGTCGAGAAGGCTTGTCCAAAGGATCGTCAAACAAACAGTTCTAACCCCCTAGTCTCCAGGAACTGATAAAACTATGTTTCCAAGAGCCGAATCCCAAAATTTCTCTTGAAGTTGATGAATCATCACTTTAAGACCGGCGGGCCATCGAACACACGACCAAAAAGTCGAAGAATTATCACTCCTTGGCCTTCTAGTCGCCGGACATCTGACCAAAATTTCTTTTGAAGTCAATGAATCATCGCTTTAAGACCGTCGAATGACTCAACTTTTCTTGGAGTCGATGAATAATCACTCTAGGGCCATCTGGTCACTGGATATCTGACCAAAAATTCCTCTCGGAATCGATAAATTATCGTTTCAGGGCCGTCTGTTCCCCGGGCATCCGATCACAAAAACTCCTTCACGAACTAAAGCGTCGTAAAGGTCCTTCACGAACTAAAGCGTCGCAAAGGTCCTTCACGAACTAAAGTGTCGTGAAGGCAAACCAGTAGATCAGTAGTCATCTGATCCAAAAATCCTTCACGAACTAAAGCGTCGCGAAGGCCAACTGGAAGATCGGTGGTCATCTCATCTAGAACTGCCCAAAGTCAGTGAAGTCATGGTCCAAGGCCAAGAATCGACAATCACATCAGTCACTGCGCAAAATTAACAGAATCACTTCCAACAACCAATGAGACAAACAGTGTTGAATTCCAGAGATTCAAAGTCACTCAAAGAAACCAAGCCAAAACTGAACCGAACTTGTGATCAATCAGAGGCCGACTCGAATCAAGCCAAGATTCGGCATCTAGGAGAACCAAGTATCTAAAATTTCTAATATATGTCCCTGAAGATAGAGGCTTTCCCATGCTTTAATCATCAAGGAGACACAGTTGCATCCACTGGATCGCGTGCAACCAAATGGGTTGTGGAGAAACGGTTTAAGCATGCCAACAGCCCTATGGCATAGGGGCACCACACATACTTGAATAGCTACAAGGAAAGCCAAGACTAATCATGCCTATTTCTGTTACGCCCGATCTAAAATTCTTGCATTCTGACAACTACGGACTTAACGACCTAGCTAGCGCAACAAACAAAATAAAAGCACAAGACTTGTTTACTTCTTCCCAACTCCTCCTTTACTACCCTTGGTGACCAGTTCCTTTTCCTTTTAGACTATATGCCAGTTGAAGACCAATTCCCTAAAGGCGGTTTGGACCAAAAACTGAGAGTCTTGCCCTGAACTCCCACAAGCTCTTTCTTCATAACCAACTCCATGCGGTCGGCTATAGATCTCTCCACCATGGCAACCTTATTTGTTTGGCCGTGCACACCTTCCCGAAATACGGGAGGATCGTCTAAGCCACAGTTATCCGATCCAAAAGCCACTTTTCTCTTAGAGCTAATGAAATTACGTTCCAGCGAAGTCAAATCACCGGATTGATGGGAAAACTCGATCCTTATCTTTTGAGAGCCGGTATTACTCCTCCAGCACCGGGTAGGCCCAAACCATTGTGTGCATCCCATAAGCCGCGCATCACTTCTTGAGCTGTGGAACCACGCTCTCGAAGCACGAAATCCTTACGTTACCCGAAGACTAGCAACGTCGAGAAGTTCCAAACCGTTCTGGATCGACGGGCCGTATCAATCTCATAAGCCGCGCACTCTCACAAGCCATGCATCACTTCTTGAGCTGTGGAACAACGCTTTCGAAGCACGAACTCCTCACTATACTCGAAGATTGGCAATGTCAAGAAGTTCCAAACCGATCCGGGTCAATGGGTCGTATCGATCCTATAAGCCGCACACTCTCAAAAGTTGCGCACTGCCATAAGTTGCATATCACTTCTTGAGCCGTGGAACCACTCTCTTGAAGCACGAGCTTCTCACATTACCCAAAGATTGGCAATGTCGAGAAGTTCCAAACCATTCCGGATCAACGGATCGTATCGATCTCATAAGCCACGCACTCTCATAAGCCGCGCATCACTTCTTGAGTTGTGGAACCATGATCTCGAAGCATGAACTCTTCACGTTACCTGAAGATTGGCAACGTCAAGAAGTTCCAAACCGTTACGGATCAATGGGTCGTATCGATCACATATGTCGCGCATTTCATGAGCTGCGCACTCTCAAAAGTCGCGCATTCCGTAAGCCGCGCACTCTTAAAAGTCACGCATTTCGTAAGCCACGCACTCTTAAAAGCCGCCCATTTCGTAAGTCGTGCGCTCTTAAAAGTCGCGCATTTCATAAGCAGTGCAAGTGCTTGATGTTGCTCCGGCATCATCAGCAAACCCTTAAAATTTTCTAAGTACTGATGTTGTCCCGACAATGCCGGAAAACTTGTATATTGTAGGATTAATAGGGATCAACTCCCGCTACCCGAAAGAACTGACATTGCTCCGGTAGTGCCCCAAAGTTCACAAACCAAGAAGTCGGCAAAGAATTCTGATCTTTGACCAAAGTTAATGTACAAAATGTCTAAATTCAAGACGTCCAAGTCACGAGTTCCTAGAGATAGGAGCTGCGATGCACCTTTAACTGGGGGCATCCAAGGAGCCATCCAGAACATCAAGTCTCACATCAATTGTTTAGGATAATCAACCTTGTGGACTGAGGGGCACATAACACATTAACACTTGGTCAGGATAAAAAAATCGCTTCAACTTGCAACAAAAGGAGTAACTTACCATCGTCCAAAGATAGACGATGACGGAAGGCATTTCCAGAATCAAATCACCAATGCACTAGTTTCCAAAGACAGAAGCAAGTGCTTAATTGAGGTCTCAAACCCCAAAACCAGCTGTTATCCAAAGATAAACAACGGCAATGAGAGAACGCTCGAAATCGAGCAGCTAAACCATTTATTTCAAGCAGCTAAACCATTGATTCTCGAAGATTGGAACCAACGAATAAGGCTGATATCCCAACAATGTTATCCGCCCAGCATAACGCATATGGCCTGAAATAAGCAAGGTTAAGCGTCAGAGATTCAAGATAACAACTACCGGAATCTATCGGTCCGTGATCAAGGTAGGAATGAGCGCGGTTGTACCAGGGGAAATGTGATGACTCATTCCACAATTTCTAATTTTCTTTAAGAACCTAGAATTTGACACCTAGAAATGAAGGGTTCCGCCTAGAAATGAAGGGTTCCGTAGATAGAAGTGAGATCATAACAAAAACCGGTTATAGGAAATCCGATTTTTTGTGAATAAGAATAACCATGGAATTGGTCCTGCATTTCCAAGGGTAGCATTTGACGGTGATAAACAAGGCTAGGTAAAGGAAACGCCTGGGACTCCTCTCCTTCTAGAAAATGGCGTATCTCGAAGTTAAGCAACATGGAGAAAAACAACCACATTGGGTTGAAAGGGATCTACTCAACTATACAGGATTGGATGAATGATTCAATCCTAACCAACATGACTTTAACATTGCCCGAAGACAAACAACACTAAGAAAAGACTTCTACAATCCAATAATCGAAGTGCAAGTTTACAAAGCCCGAAACTAGTGCCCACTTGGATTAAAAGCATTGTCGGATCGGCGAGGAAAATCGATCCCAACCTCCTAAGTGTCGTCGTTGCCCCAGAAACGCTATAGCCTTTTCTCATTTCCTAAGTACCGGTGTTGCCCCGGCAATGTCGAGAAACTTTCCATTTCATAAGTATCGCTGTTCCCACGGCAACATTAGGAAACCCTCAAATTTCTAAGTACCGACATCGCCCTGGCAATGCTGGGAAATTTGCAATTCACTGTGTACCGGTGTTGCCTCGGTAACGCTAGGAAAACTTTATTCTATAGGTTCGATGAGAAACACTCATAATAGTAAACCATCAATGCACTAGCTTTCGGATATTGAAGTTGGTCCTCAACTAAGATTCTACCCTTGTCTTCAGAAAACTGTCATTGCCCGAGATGGGCAACAACAGGAAGACATAACCTTTCATAGGTCAGTCGGATGGTTCGGCTTTTCACCACAGGAATCAGCCATTGTACAGGTATAAAGCAGCACCGAAAGGAAATCACAGGATTGAATTACTCATGTGCTAATTTCTAGGAATGAAAGCTGGTGCACAACCGAATTTCCTGAATTCAACTTAGAAAGAATTTAGATATAGCTAAAAGATAGGCAACCTCGAGGAAATTTTGCTTGGAACCAAGCAGATAGGTTATCAATTCTCGAAGATAGGAATTGGGGTATGAACAGAACTTCCGTGACGATAGTAATCAAACAAAGTATGCACAACTAAGGACATGTAGGGACAATCACGGAAGGTCGGAACTAAAACCATCGGACTACCTCAATCCTAGAATAGGATTGAGAGCCAGACTAGGGCTAATCGAATCATTTGTCCCAAACCTCTCCATCTCTCACGATCGCCCAAATACAGGCATTCGAAATAGCTTGTCCATCAAGCAGGGATAGACGCGCGGATACTTGATCGAAAAAATGTTGAAAAGTCTAAATACGAAGAACCCCGAGGTTGGTTAGATAACGATTTTGTATCTCAAAACAGAGCATTCTGGCAACAAAATCGCTAATAAAGGAAATAAGGATTTAACGTTTAGAAATCAACCATCACTCGCACTTTGGCAATGACGAGAAGGATCGATGACCTACTTATGGTCTAACTAGATCATTTGGTTCCAACTTGCACGAATATGCCATTACCCGAAGTTTTGTGATGCTAAGAAGAAACCCCCAGAATAAAACTATCGATACATCGGCTTTCGGAAATAGAAGCAAGAGTTTGATTGAATCTCCAACCCTACCTTCTAGCATCTCATGCTATCTGAAGATTCACAACATCAAGAAAAGATCCATAGAGTTGAGTCATCCACGCACGAGTTTCTAGAGATAGAAATTGATACATGAATAAGGTCTTAACACTGGACTTGGAAGAATTCACTCTAGCAAAAGATGACTGCGATGCGTCTTTCTAGCATATGTACCCAGAATGACATTGGATGACAATGTCAACTTAGAGGAATTCTATTACAGTCTGGAAACAGACACCATCGAAAAAATTAGAGCTTCGAATCAAGCAGCAAAGTCCCTAGTTCCTGGAGATAGGAGTTATTGTGTCAATCAAACTGGGGTAATCGAACGTATTTCCCAGTAGACCTAGTATCCCAAAAACATATAGACTTAGTATTCAAAGAAATCAGCCCTATGGACTATGGTAGATACACCAACACTTTGTTGAAACGAACTTAATTGAGCATAAGTAGGAATTAGCTACAGAACTGACTGGACCAAGCTACCTCATAGTTCTGAACAAAGCTACGAAAAAAGAATATGCCGAAATGACCGCAGAAGTATTACTTACATGTATAGAATTACAGTAAACGAGTATGCTGCACATGAACACAAGAGGTGCAATAGGGAGAAAAAGAAATGCTCAAAATCGAGCAATTAAACCAATAGTCCCCGGAGACAAAGGCTGATGTGGAGGTTGAATACCGGAAAACACAAAGTAAGGATAATCGCAATCGAACAAGTCATGCGCTAGTTTCGGAAGACTGAAACTGTGCTTGATCGAACTTCAACTACAACTTTACAAGAGCAGCTGTACCTTGTAATTTAACTGTAATCAATCATCCCAATATGACAGGAATAATAACTGAAGCCTAAGTTGCAAAGGAACCAACTTCTAGAGGAGTGGAAGTCCCTCCGCCAGACTAAAGATTGGATGATCGAAAAGTCATTTTCATCAATAAAACTTGGCATTCAACCCTATCGAGTATGTTTTACTTTAATAATATCCTCATATAACAAACGCTCGGAATCCAAGGGAAGTCGGCGTATGTTGACCAGTCGGGTTCTGAGCATTGACCGGGGCAGATATAGTGTGTTTTCTACATGAGAAGAGTCCAGTATCTCGAATACTGCAAACAAACAATCTAGTGTAGATAGCTTGCTTACATTTCAAAAACAATCCATTTCGTTCTTAGAAATTATTTTTTCACACTTACCTGTTATCGATCAATGATCGATAATGGAGCCGCTGTCCGAAATGACGCGGAAAGCTTTTCCTTTCAGGATTACTAAAGTACAGAAATGGGAAGAGCGATGCGATTGAATCATCAACTATATCCAATTTTGGAATAAATCGTCGCAATAGGATTCAAAACGGGGATAAGAACTTAACCAAGTCCTCGAAAAGAAACAGTTAAAGACGAAGAGCAAGACTTCGCTCCAGAACGGCGTACAATCGTTCGAGACAAAACTTAGCTTCATCGTCGGTCGAGTTAAAACTATATAGGTCGACTCCAAACCTACATCGTGCACCCACTTACCGACCTAAACCCTTGTGTAAACTATAGAGCAAAGATTGCATCATCAATACCAAGAATTGAAATTCAGATCGAAATCAAAAAACGAACGGCTATCTTGAGATGGACTCTGATGATTCACTAAAAATCACAGAATAGTAGTCTGAAACTTCTCTTGTTCTAGATCACACTTTTTTCCAACGAAAGCATACTATGGAGGGCAAATGTTAACTAGGTTTTTAACCCAACATAATTTAACAGGAGTTAGAACATTCAGACTAAGCCAGAATGACTTGAAACTTGAACAAGACATCTAAAAGAACAAGACAATGGAACTTAAGAGAAATAAGCCAAAAGTCCACTAAGTAGATGGATCGCTGGCGATCCATCATCCATGGATCGCTAGCGATCCGGAAGGAAGCATCATGAGTTGTCAAAGCCTTTTGCATCATGATCTACTACCTCTTCTAAGAATACGTACCAAGTTTTATAGCATTCCAAGCAGCCTAATTCAAGAAGTAAAGACTCATCTGATTCAACCTGTTTTGACCAAAGCAGCTAGCTTAACTGGACCTAGAGAACTCATACCTAGTGGGATTGGCTTGAAATTTGGAGAGAACACTTAGAAGACATAAAAGTAGGCTCACAGAAAAAATGAGCATGATTGGAGAAGATATGATGGATCATTGGTGATCCATCTTGATGGATCGCTAACGACCCATGTAGGTTGGTCCCATCACCTGAAATTCATAGTGTAGGTCCCACACACCCTCTAAAGTGTACCTGTAAAGTTTTGTCTGAGTTCGCTAAATTTGAGTGAGTTATGGATGATTCTTCTAGACCAGATGGCCCACGAAGACGGATGATCAAACAAACTCCAAACGACTTGATATTTGGACAAGGCACTCAAATAGAAGATAGGAAGACAACCAAATGGAGATCACTCAAAAATAGACTAAGTACATGGATCTCTAGTGATCCATCACCAATGGATCGTTAGCGATCCATTAAGTTAGCTCGGGTCGCCTTCAAATTTTCTGAGCTCCTTTATGACGCTGAGAACAGGCTTCTAGCAAAGCAGCTTTAGCCCAAGTGCTCTCCAACCCCTATAAATACAATCCTACCTGCAATATAAATAAGATCCTCTAGACTGGCTGTTGGAACTCTGCAGAGATTATTCTTCACTCTTCTCCTCCCACATAATAGTCATCTAGAGCTTCACTGTGATTCTCCAGTGAACTCTTGTACTTGTTACTTGACCTAACTTAGAGGATTCAATCATATTGTAATCCGATTCAATTTGTAACAACAATCAGTCAATTGAAAGTTATAAAGTGGACGTAGGCTTCATTAATAGCCGAACCACTATAAAAATATTCTTGTCTTTTTACTATTTTTGCTCATTTACATTTATTTTCTATATTATTGCTCTGTAAGAACAGGGCTGGTGCTTTCACACTCAATTCAGAGTGTTGATCCATTTTTTGGGTTAACAAAATACATGCTTATAAAAGAAAGATATGTGCAAAATAAGGATGATTACCGTATTTTGTACTGTCTATTCCAATAAATTAAAAGAGAATTTCTTGTAATCACAAACACTGCACAAACCACATCTTTTGGATAAGATATGAAAATTTACTGTGTAACAATTAATTGATAAAATTTAATTCCAATATATTAAAATGTAGAAAATCCGAGAGTGGAATATTAAGATAAGATTGAAATAAAAAGGTGAATAAAATGGGAAGTAATGAAATATGAAGTGCGGAGTTACAGGAAAGAATAAAAAGTAATAGCCGATAAAATGGAATAGAAATCAAAGTTGAAACTAATGAATGTAGTAGTAATGATATGGATAGCTAATAGATGAGAAGCGGTAAATGAATTTGTTAAAGTGAAAGATAAACGCATAATAAAATGAACACGTAAGGTTAAACATAAAAGATGTAGAGGCAGTAAAGAAGATGTAAGAAGAATGAATATACATGAATACAAAATATGTATATATGTAACCTCAGATATGCGTTTATGATGGGTGTGGATAGTTATAATTTAATAGAGATAAATTATAAAAAGTAAATGACATAAGGTCATTAGAGTCGGTTGGAATGTGAAAACATATCCAACTATAGGAATTGTGGAGAGTATACGCTTGCATATAGAGAGGGGACACCCTCAGGTTAGGGTTGTGCTTGAAACAGAAGCTCTGTAAATGTCAGATGTCGAGGCTGGACTCGCACAGTCAGAGTAGGTCCGCTTCAAATTTGTTAGAAGAAGGTATTTCCTTGATTGCACTAGGCAATCAAAATGGATGGTGAGTGGGGTCGGACCTAAGCAACACGGGGTACGGCTACCAACCACTAAGGGTAGGGTTGCATAGGTTACAACAGACAGTCTTTGATCCCTTGTGGTCAAAGGGAAGGACAGGGTTACAACTAGACTGGATGATTCACCTATCGAGACATTCAGTTAGGTCATGCAACGCCACAATTGTTTGCTAGAATATTTAATATGGCAGGACTAGTTAACCCATAACGAGATTCCTTCATAACACGGATGGAGTGGTTTGTGCAACCGAGTCCATGTAATAAGAAGCAGACAAAGTAGAAAATTCTCAAAGAGAATACGACCCTATGGAGGTGCTAAATGAGAGATACCATGGGATAGTATCTAGGTCCATTACGGCACCATGTGATATATATATATATATGTATATATATATATATATATAAATATAAATCTATGGAATGTTGATGGAACAGTTTGTACGTAGAGATTTAGTCATAACGACTAATGATAATCAAACATAACATGTAATAGTGAACAATCGGCATAAGTTGGTGTTATGTAAAAGATATATAATTTACCAGTCACTAGAACGTTATTCTATCCCCTTCTTCATTACAACCCACATGATAGATTGTAGGATAGGTATTGGTATTTGGGCATGTTCGGTGCTGACAAGGACACTTGATTTTGGAAGTGTCAAACCTTGGTCAATACTTATGTGATCTATTTTATTTTAAATTATACCGATGCAAGTTATTTCGTTAGAGCTTTGATATGCATTCTTTTGTTTTATTTGCAAGATACATGTTTGTACCAAAAATGGGCACAACACTCTTCGGAAGTTTTTGAAGATATAAAAATGAAGAAATCAAATGGAAAAAGAGGATTATCTAACAAAAACTCCAAAAACAGGTATGTAAATAATAAAAACGCACAGAAACACAGAAATTTAGAGTGGTTCGGCATATTGCCTACGTCCACTATGAAATTGATCACTTTATTGATGCTTCTTTGATGATTACAATTGATTGCAGCGGATTACAGCGAATGAAAGCTATGAAATTCGAGTACAACAGCAGTAATGGAGTATGGAATTGAATCCGGCAGAGTCTGGGCGTTGGAGCGTCAAAAGATCATTTCTCTGTAGGCCCTGGGGCCCTATTTATAGGCGTAGGAGGCTGATATTTTGCTCAGATCTCGGGAGACTTCTTCTGGCACGTGAGTGGGCCCATGCGACCGAGCCCATGAAGTTTCGGCTCGATCCGTGATCGATACGAACGAATTTCGTATCGATCAAGATTTTGTCCAATGGAGTCGAAACTTGGTGTGAACATTCTTTATCTTGTTCGTAAGCTCTTGTGAAAATTTGGTGGCATTTGGACTTGCAGATCGCGAGATATGATCGATACGAATTGGTGTTACTCGGCAGGTTGTTTCGTTCGAATCGATCGTTTCGACTCGATCATTTCGAATCGATGGTTGCATGTGATCAGGTGGTGACGTGGCGAGCACTCTTCGGATCGATCCACCTTCTACGCCGAGTTGACCGTGTCGTCCCTTGAACTTCGCCTCGTTTGTATCGATGAAAGTGGTGTAGTTCGAATCGATGGGGATGGTCCAGTTCGCATCGATGGAAGTGGTGTAGTTCGCATCGATAGAGGTGACTTTGTTCGTAACCATCAAGCCAGCTCTTATTCGCATCGATCAAAGTTGCTTCGACTTGATGGATGCGAACAAGCAATATCGCAATGGATTCGAATAGATGGCGAAGCTGCTTGGTTCGATGGATACGAATAGTGAATGTTTTATGGATACGAACTACGGTCACCTGATGGATACGAACTAGAGTGAACTGGTGGATTCGAACAAATGCCTTTTAATGGATACGAAGTAGACATTGGCCGATCGATACGAAGTGCACTATCTGTTGATGGATACGAAATCGATCGATACGAACTAGGGCTTGACGATGGATACGAATCTGATCGATTCGAACTGTGGCCTACTGATGGATACGAATTGAGGCTCGATGATGGATACGAAACGGGGTCATTCCCTTCAATTTGCATCGATCATAACTTGAACATACGAACTCGGATTGATTTGAAATTTGGAACGATGGCTTTCATGGCTTCGCTCGTCGTGTCTCGTCAATTGTAGCTTGATCCGGACTCGGACAACATTCATCGATATCCATGATGAACCTGTGCATACTCGATATTCGGGATGAGCGATCCTCGGTTTTCAGTCAGTTCCTTGATATCTCGGTCTTGCCAAAAGGCGGGATAACATTTTCCCCCCAAAGTAAGTCTTGTGGAAACATGATGTGCTTTGAAAAGTTGCAATCTTCATTCTGAATAGTTATCGTTTTTTCACTGAAAGTTGTAATCTTTGACTGATTTCCTCCGTAACGTGAACCGTTGATTGCCAACTGTTGTACCCTGTATTGTTGTAACTGATTGCTGTTTGATTGTGATTAGCTATTTGTCGTTGTAATCGTTATCGGATGAGTATCCAATTCCTATGGATGTTGGAAATTGAAAGTTAGTCCGACATATATGCATATATGTTAATCTGACTCTCGTTAACGTTGCACGTTCACGAGTCGTTGTCAGTTTATCTCGTATCGAATCTCATATCGATCCTCTCCTGAACCGATGTGAAATTCAAGTTGCAATAACACTTGATGGTTGTTTTTGAATGTTCCTTCATATCGATTCTCTCCTGAATCGATGTAAAAGGTTGAAATGTGGTTTTCGTATCGATGTGACTCACAAAGATGGATACGAAATATGCGTTCGTATCGATAAATATTGGCCTCTGGAATCTGTGATTTGATGGATTTGAACTGCATAGTTCGTATCGTTGCACTAGGGATGGAGTCGAAAATGATCGATACGAACAATGGCTTCGTATCGATGGATCTGGGTGACTCAGAAAAGCCTCCGTTGGCAATTTCGTTTCGATAAAGGCTCGAGTTGATGGATACGAACAGCCCGTTCGAATCGATCCGATGGTTGACCTGTTATGACCGGTCGTGTTGACTTGGAGGCGAAACGTTTTTCCTTTCTCACTCGAGTCCATATAAATACTGTGTCATACTTAGAAAATCTTTTACTTATTTGCATCACTTTATTTTCCTTGTCTTCGTGTCGCTTCGTGTAGAGAGAATTGAAACTGCTCTTGAACCAAACAATCCATCGATCCTTCGAACCGATCGCTTTAACTAAGTAATTAAATAATCAAAATACTCCCAAGACGATGAGACTCGAGTTCGAACGCTGTTCTGCCCATGGTCGTCGCCAGTTCCGGTGTCGGCGATGCCGGAGGTGGGTCGAAGTGAGGTTAAGGAAGGATTAATGGCGCTTGCGTCGATCGGAGAAGAAGAAGCGAAGACGGATACGAAATAGTTAGTGGGCAGTTTTTTGGCCTTAATCTTGTATCGATTGAGGAAGAAAATGTCTTGCTTTGTATCGATCCCGATGGAAAATCTTGTACCGTTATCTTGCCTTGGGTTTCGTATTGATCACGGAACAGTTACTTAGCATCGGCTGCTTCGAAACGATACTGATCGATACGAAATAGGAGTTGAATGATCGATACGAAGTAGATGTTTTCTGATCGATACGAAACTACTGAGCTCCGATCGATTCGAAGCGTTGGTCCTATCGAGCGATACGAGAACACAGGCCGCGATCGATACGAAATGAGGGATTCGAATTGATATGATCTGGCTTTAAGGCGATCAATTCGAACTTGTTTCCTTAGGTCATCGATACGAAATTACTAAACATATGACTCCGATGAGCTTCTTTCTTGCATATCTGGACTTAACTGTTAAACTGCATATTTGACTGCCCTTCGAAGCTCGCCGATGGAACTGTAATTTGACAAAATCCTTAACAAACTTTAACTCGGATCGATCTCTAAAGTCTGGATGGCACGGTTGCGACGGTCAGCGATGACGGTCACTTCCAGTTGAATTTCGAAGTCTTATCGTTTACATGCTTTTTTTTAACTCTGTAGAACTTTTTTCAAGTAATATACAGCACTGCACTGCACAACACATTCACACACTTCACACTGGGGGATGCACGGGCTTATTATCGTCTAATGATGGTTTCTCATAAGCTAGTTAGTAATGGAATCTTCAAGCTCATAGCAACAGGAAGCTCAGAGTTTAATTCCTCCAATAATCGAGATACCGGCCATCGAGGCCAAAGTCATAGATCCAGCTCCGGACGAGTTTCCAAGCGCCCGGTTCCTTTGCCATCCACATGACTCTGTGCCGTCCGGCATTTCCGAAGATATGCTGGGACGGATATGCTTAAGACATGGCTTGTCGCTCGACGACGTATTACTGCCAGGGCCAGATGATAGACCGCATGCTCCCTCGGAGCGGTTTACTTCTTTCAATCGTCATGCTTGCGTAGCAGGGACACTTTCTCCATTTAATCTATATATAAGGGAAATGCTGTCATTCCTTGGAATCGCTCCATCCCAGCTACACCCCAACGGATATGCCTTGCTGAATAGCACTTTCATTGTTTTTATGGAAATTCTCTTTCGACCACCAAAGCCGATCGAGATTAGATACCTTTTTAACTTCAAAAGTAGGGGAGATAGCCCGTCTTTCACTTTCCTGGAGTCAGTCAGGAACTGCCAAGTAGTAACCGGATCCTGGGGAAGGCTGAGTTACTTTAAAACAGAATGGTTCTACGTTCGATGCCCCTTGGATTCGCTAGGCGATGGTTGGATAGACGTAAGCGTTGCAGTCTTTCTCAAGAATTATCGAGATAATAATAATCGTTCTCAAAACTAACATACTTCTTCTCTTTTACAGCCGCAATCTCACGACCTGAAGGTGGGTATTTCAAAGAGTTAGTTCGAATCCTCTAAGCTGTTCCGGGTGAAGAGAGGAACATTGACTTGGTTCTAACCGACAGAAACTTGAGAATTGTCGGGCTGATTGAACGGAAGCAAAGCATAAGGCTAGAAGGGACACTTAGGGCGGTCTCGAAGAAGCGGGTGAAACGCAAAGCGCCCGACGTCGTGATATCCGAAGGGGTTGATCCGGAGAGAACACCCATTGATGATGAACTTATAGCTGGGCCTTCTGGCAGTTTTCAGGACTCAAAAGGAAGGAGAAAAGGCAAGGCAGTTGCTCATAAGCGTTCTAAATCCATGAGATTGAAATCTGTGGTTGTGTCTTTGCCTGTTCCTGGAATTAGAATTTTGGAGGCTCCTCCCCTACAAGTAGAGAATCCTTTCGAATGGCTTGCTGATATTCTAGTTCCGGATTATGTGTCGTTTCAACACGACACCGGGATGGAGGAGCTTGACAGTGCTCTTGATCTGAGCGAGTCGCTTGCTATGAGTGCGGCCGACATTTCCGGTTGGTCGGGGGATTGCACATACATACACTTCACTGCACTACATGATTAATAATCGTAAATCGTCCAATCCAAGAGATCACTAACTTTTCTTTCGTTTCTCATTCATAGGTACGATGTCTGGGAGAGGATCGATGTTAGGGAGCCTTCGCTCGGCTCGAAAGTCTTCTTCTTATTATGATTCGCGCAGGAGAGATTCGGATAGAGACCGCGATTGCGGGTACTCCAATCAGAACAGATACGAACGGGATATGGATAGAGACTATAGACACCGATCTAGGTCCCGTTCGCCACCTCCTAGAATTCCCTCACCACCTCCTGTTTATGTTTCACACCCACCAGAGCCTCCGCGACACCGACCGTCTTCTCACACTTCGAGGCCCGAAACTCATCACCAGCGAGTTGAAACCGTGGCCCCCATAATTGCAGAGCAGGCCATAACTGAGCCCACGGGGGAAGGGGCTATTAAAATTGCTTAGTTGAGGAAGGAGTTCCCAAACATATGCTTCGACGGCTACGTCTTCCCACCTCATTTGAAGAGAATTCCATCGGGGGCGGAGAACACGATGCATGATTACATTCATGACATCAATGCCAAGTATAGAGAGTGGGCGAAGGCTGCAGAAAAAGCTTCCAAGTTGGCCTTTGAGCGAGCCAAAGCGATTGAAAAGATGGAGTCCGAACTCGCTCAAAAAGACCGAATCATCCAAGTGCTCAATAACGAGGCCAAGTCTTCTCGGAAATCTAAAATTGAGGCCACCAAAAAAGCTGATGAAGCGAATGTGGCGATGGAGAGGTTGAGGCAGACACACGTTGCCTTAGTGGAGGAGATGGGCCAATGAAATATTACAGTCACCGCCGAACGGGATGCGGTGGTGAAGGAACTCAACGAGCTTAAGGCCAAATTCTCTGACATGGCCAAGGAAAGGGATGATGCGAATAACGCAACCCAGGAGGCGTGCGAACAGGCTGTCTTGCTCCGGGGTAAACGGGATGCGGCCGTGGCTAAGGTCCGCGAGGTGGAGAATAAGGTTGAGGAGGAGGTGAAATCGGCCGAGTCCAGGCTAGAAGCCGATATTGAAGATCTTCTTGTCGTTTACAACGCCAACGTGTTGAGGCATAGAGGTCTAGCCTAGCTCGATGATTACCCGGCACATCTATATAACGCCTGGGGCCGATTGGTTGAGGAGGAGAAGGCGGTGCATCTGGGTGAGTCTGTTGATGAGTTTGAGCTCGAGAATCGTCTGCTGAATGAAGATGAAAGGAAGATTCTTCACGAGTCAATGATTTCTTATGAGAAGGAGAGACTCGGCACCCAACACTTGGAAGTAGGAGAAGGTTTAGGGGTTGACCATCATGATGCAAGTCTCGAAGTTCTAGTGTCAACTCAACCTAAGCCCTTATCTGCGGTGGATCCCCAAGCTGTCCCTGCTTACAATTCAGATCAGCCGCAGATATCTCCAGCTATAGAGCAAGTTGGTGAAGTCGCTCAGCCATCTATGAGCCAAACTGAGGAAGGTACTTTGAACACACTTTGTACTTGTTCGAGATCGATAGCTTTATTTGATTTGTTTACTGACAGTCTTCTTTTTCCTTTGTCCAGTGATTGATGCTGCACCGATCGTGCTTCCTGCAACCCAAGAATCACATCAAACGCATGAGGCCGTCATCACTGAAGCGACCACCATAACTACAACTGCGCCACTCGATGAAATGCAGGGAAGCACGCTTGTTTTTGATGAGCAGATGATGGAGGAACTCTTTCGTCGTCATAGCAATCCTTTTGCCGACCTGCCATTTGTTATGGGTGGAGGCGCTCCTGCTACAAGCTCTTCAATGCCAACCACCGATGCTCCTAGCGAGGCCCAAGCGATTCATAAGGAAGAAATACTGGCCGAAATTGACGCTGAAATGGAAGCAGTAGCTCGTGGTGGCAGTTTTGGACGTGGAATGGCGGCACCGGTCCAACTCCGCTTAGAATGGTATCGCCTGGTGGTACAGTCACTGACACCAGTGTGTTCATTCCGCCTCCTACAGTTGATCCCGTTCCTCCTACTCCGCCCGCAGGTAGTATCCATATTCATTCGAGCTCGAAGGAGGATGTCGAGATCATGCCCCCGCCTGGAGACCGACCATCGAAAAGTAAAGGCTCGAAGAGGAAAGGTAGTGGCGACTCCAGCGGGTTTACACCGAGGAAGAAGCTAGGAGAGAATGTTAATGTTTATACTCCGACTCGCACTCTAGGAGTTCGGAGTTAATGTTTATACTCCGACTCGCACTCTGGGAGTTCGGAGTTGGTAAACAGACGGTCAGTCACATCTGCTGCATGTTTTTGGATTTTGCTCGCACTCTGGGAGGGAAAGGTGTATCAGGATCGTGGATGGTCGGATCACATCCACCCTGAGTTAACAAGTGAGGTCGTTAGATGGACGAGTCCACCCTCCTCAAACTTGGTTTGGATACGTGCGAAGTCGTCAGGTGGACGGATCCACCGTCTTCGTAGACGTATTTGAAAGTTTATACTCCAGTTCGCACTCGGGGAATCTAAAGTTAGGTGAAGGATTGTCGTGTATCAATCCTTCCTTGACTTTGGTGTGATGGCTTGTCCCTGAGCATGGTTTCACTTAGCGAGTGACCGGTTGCATCATAGTCACTCCCTATTTGAATAAATCCCACCGTATGGTGAAACTTAGCTCTCCGTGCATGGTGATGTTCATATGAAGTATTTCAAGTAAATCACAGCTCTGGCTCGAAAAGATTGCATTTTATTGCTGAAATAAGAAAATATGACAAAGTCAGCTGCCTTATTACAAATTCTAATTTCGAAATGCAGAAACAAATTGCAAATGGAAAATAAACTAAATGAATAAACATAGCCTGTTATGTGTAGTAGCGACGAAGACTCTTGCTGTTCCAGGCTCTTGGCAGAGTAAGACCGTCGACGGTCGATAATTTGAATGTGCCATCTCCGAGCCTCCGTTCAATAACATACGGTCCTTCCCATGTCGGCTTCATATGCGAAGGAACCAGATTGATTCTTTTCAGGACGAGATCGCCTAGTTCAAAGGTTCGCGGGCGGACCTTGGCGTTGTACAATCGGGCGACTCGACTTCGATACGCGGCTGCCCTTAGATCAACCTCTTCACGCTTCTCATCTAGTAAATCGAGAGATTCAGCAAGTAATTTAGCATTTGTCTTCGGATCATAGTATGTCACACGATGAGAAGGTACTTCTAGGTCGACTGGAATAACAGCTTATGAACTATAAAAGAGAGAGAATGGAGTGTGACCGGTTGCGGACTTGTGGGTTGTTCGATAAGCCCATAAAGTCATAGGAAGTTCATCGACCCACTTGCCCCTGACCTTTTCCAGTCGTTTTTTCAGAATGGACTTTATAACTTTATTGACCGCTTCGACCTGCCCGTTCGCCTGAGGGTGTGCAACTGCAGAGAATTTCTTTTGAATGTGAAACCGTTTGCAGAAATCTTTAAATTCAACACTGTCGAATTGGGTTCCGTTGTCAGTAATAATGGTGTGGGAGACCGAATCGACAGATAATGTTGCGGACTACAAAGTTGATCACTTTTTTCGTCGTTATGGTAGCAAGAGGTTCAGCTTCAGCCCACTTTGTAAAGTAATCAACTGCGACGATGGCGTATTTCGCACCACCTTTTGCAAGAGGTAGAGTACCAATGATGTCGATGCCCCATATTGCAAACGGCCATGGGCTGACCATTTGCGTTATCTCGGTAGGTGGGGCTCAAGGAATTCGAGCATGCTTTTGACATTTATCACACTTCTTTGCATAATCCGACGCATCGCGATTCACAGTTGGCCAATAATATCTGTATCGAAGTATTTTCTTGGCTAGTGCTTGCCCCCCGGTGTGGTCGCCACATTCTCCCTCGTGTACATCGTGTAATACTCGTTTAATTTAATCGTGAGCGATACACCGGAGTAAAGGAACAGAGTACCCTCTTCTATACATGACTCCATTCTAAATGGTGAATCGCGAGGCCTTCCGAAGGACTTGCCTTTTTTCACTCCTGCGCTCCGGGAGGATTCCGTGCTCAAGGTAACTTCTGAATGGTGTCATCCATGACTCCTTATCGGGAACGGTTTCGCATACCCAATCTGTTTCTGCTCGGTCAATACTTAGGGAAGGTAACGTCTCTACGGGAACGAGTCCCATTTGTTGAGCTTCACCTGTGCTGGCTAACTTCGCCAATGAATCGGCTTTCTGATTGCGTTCTCGAGGTATGCAATAAATGGCTTAATAATCAAACTGATCCAGTATTTCCTGAACTCGAGCTAAGTAGGCAGCCAGCCTTCGATCTCTCGCTTGATATTCTCCCCGAACTTGACACATAACTAATTGTGAATCACAATAAATTTCCACAGCGATAATTCTCAAATCTCTGGCAAGTTTCAATCCAGCTAAGAGGGCTTCATATTCAGCTTCATTATTGGTTGCATGAAAATCGAACTTTAAAGCATAACATATAGATCGGCCTTCGGGGGTTTCAAGTACAACCCCAGCGCTCGAACACCGGTCGTTTGATGCACCATCAGTGTACAGCTTCCAGACGTATTCGGGAGATTCACTGGTTTCGGGCAAGTCCTCTGAAATGGTAAATTCAGCTATGAAATCGGCTAGGACTTGTCCTTGAATGACTCGCCTCGAAGTATAAGTAATATCAAACTGGCTCAGTTCGATGTTCCACTTGAGTAACCTACCAGACGTCTCAGGCTGCGTAAGGACCTGTCGTAACGGCTGGTCGGTGTAAACAATAATAGGATGTGCCTGTAAATATGGACGGAGCTTCCTTGATGCAATAACAAGGCAATAAGCCAACTTCTCTAGTTTCGGATAATTCCTCTCAGCTCCAGTCAATCGTTTACTGATGTAGTATACTGGCTTCTGTATCCTGTCTTCTTCTCGAATTAAGGCAGCGCTGATAGCGTTTTCTGATATCGCCAAGTAAACGTACAACTTCTCATGATCAATAGGCTTTGACAGGATAGGTGGTGTGGATAGATGCTGAATTAGTGCTTGGAAAGCGCCCTCACACTCCGTGGTCCATTCAAAGTTTCGTTTTCCTTTTCGGATCAAATCGAAGAAGGGAATGCATTTGTCAGTGGACTTCGAGATGAACTTGCTCAGTGCTGCTACTTTCCCATTGAGACTTTGGACTTGCTTTATAGTCTTCGGAGTTTCAAGATTTCTGATTGCCCAGATCTTCTCAGGATTAGCCTCGATCCCCCAAGCATTGACGATAAACCCGAGGAATTTTCCGGATGCAACTCCAAAATGACATTTCAGTGGGTTGAGCTTCATTATGTATTCTCGAAGTATGTTGAACATAGTTTCCAGGTCTTTAACATGGTCAGTGGAAAATCGTGACTTCACAAGCATGTCATCTACATATACTTCCATGGTTTTCCCGATTTGATTGGCAAACATCTGATTGACCAATCGTTGATAAGTAGCCCCGGCATTCTTGAGTCCGAATGGCATAACTTTGTAACAATAAAGTCCCAGATTGGTTACGAAGCTGGTATGTTCTTGATCAGGTAAATGCATTGGTATCTGATTGTAGCCAGAGTATGCATCCATGAAGGATAAGAGTTCATGTCCAGCTGTCGAGTCTACGAGCTGATCAATTCTGGGAAGCGGGAAACTATCTTTGGGACATGCTTTATTTAGATCGGAGTAATCGACACATGTTCTCCATTTTCTGTTTGACTTTCGAACAAGCACGGGATTCGACACCCATTCGGGATATAGTGCATCTCGAATGAACCCGTTTGCTTTAAGCTTTTCTACCTCTTCTTTAAGGGCGGCCAATCTCTCTGGATCCATACCACGCCTTTTATGTTTGACCGGGACATGCCGCGGGTCAATATTCAGAGTGCGGCTCGCGATGTCTGGCGAGATCCCACACATATCAAAATGCGTCCAGACGAATACGTCAAGGTTCGCCCGTAGAAACTCTACCAATTCCTCTTGAGTTTGCTGGCTTAGCTGAGACCCAATCTTTATCATCTTCGAATCATCATCATCGTCAATAGGGACATCAATCGTCAGTTCGGCCGGAGAAGCTTGACTTTCTTTAGATTCTCCTTCATCTTCAGTTTCTCTTGGGTCAAGATCCCTTTGGAATTGGCTGGGGTGCCCAGGCCTAGGCCCAGGCACTAATTGTCAATTATCGGCAAACGGACGTAGAGAGATTCCTCTACGCCCTTTCCTTTCTCCTTTCGCTGCGCCTCCCGCAGCTCGGCAACGTAACAGGCTCTCCCAGCAGCCTGATCTCCTTGAATGACTCACACTCCACGATCAGTGGGAAACTTCAGGGTTAGGCACCACGGGGCAATGGCTGCCTTGAATTCAGCGAGGGCCGGTCGACCCAAAAAAGCATTATAAGGGGAGTCTATGTCTAACACAACGAAATGTAATATCTGCACTCTCCGGCGTTCTCCGACTCCCAACTCCACTGATAGTTCCACTACTCAAGTGGGTATAGTAGCGCTCCCATTGAAACCATGGATTCGAGATTGGCAAGGATTTAAATCTTTGGCTTCCATTTTCATTTGGTCGTAAGCTCGTTTAAACAAAATATTCACAGAGCTTCCACTGTCAACTAAGATCCTCTTCATCCAAGCAGGACCTACTTGAGCTGAGATGACTAGTGGATTGATATTGGGGGCTTCGACTTTATCAGCATCTCTGTTTCTGAATACGATGTCATCTGTCATCGTCTTCTGTTGTTTGGCCGGAGCCCCTTCATCAAAACTACTATAACACTCGAAGTCCGCATGCCTGATAGAGCTGGCATACGACTCCATTTCCTTCCAGCTTCGGTCTGCTGGATGGGGACCACCACTTATTGTATTAATAACCAACCTCCCGCCAGTTCGAGCGGGTTCCTTCTGCCTTTCTTGATTTGGTGCACAATTCTGATTTGATGGGCCCGCACCTCCTGACTGCGGCGCCCGCACATATTGATCCAACTTTCGTTCACGTATCAGCTTTTCAATGAGATCTTGTAAGTGACGACACTCATTTGTATTATGGCCATAACTTTCATGAAATCTGCAAAACTTTCCTGTTTGGACTTGTCTTTCCGTTGATGGCTTCGGGGCAGGTTTCTTGTATTGCATGGTATTACAGGTCTGCAATTAAACATTTTCCAGCGACGTGTTCAAGGGAGTATAATTGTCGAACATTGGAGCTCTACGCCGTGGACCACGATTTTGATCTCGTTTTTTACCTTGACTTCCACTGTCTCTCTGCTGGTTCTGTTTGTTTTGTATATTCAACTGAACTTTTCCGGAACTCTCCCCGGACTGTTTAACTACGATGTTACTCTGAATTCCTTCCATGTTGGGCCCTGCGTCATCCTGCTTCCTAAACTGTTTCGCATCCTCCCTTCTCAAGAATTGGGCTGCCTTGGAATAGAAATGGTCCAATGACGCAAGCGGCTTCCCAACTAACCAATTTCCAAACTCGAAATCAGGGTCAATCCCCTTAGTCAATGCCATCAGGATAGAGTTGTCATTGGGATTGCTTATTTCTGCACACGCAGCATGAAATCGCTCCAAGTAACGTCTGAGTGTCTCTCCAGGAGCTTGAGTGACACTAGACAGAGTATTAACATCTTTAGGTCTCGCTACGTGCATACGGAATTGTTCAACAAACTTGGTGGCCATTTGGTCGAAATTAGAGATGGATCGTGGTGGCAAACGAGTAAACCACATAGTTGCAATGCCCTCCA
Source organism: Allium fistulosum (assembly GCA_030737815.1). NCBI lineage: Eukaryota > Viridiplantae > Streptophyta > Magnoliopsida > Asparagales > Amaryllidaceae > Allium > Allium fistulosum. The sequence goes on along the minus strand of CM060901.1, from coordinate 1,042,936,273 downwards.
GGGAAATGGGAAAACTACGGCATTTGACTGCATCATCAGCTCTCGCAGCATTCATTAGTCATTCATACTTCAGGATATGTTGATTGGGATCAGAATTTCCTTCATAGACTGGCAAAGTTGGCATCCTGAAGCGCCGAGGTGGTTCAGCATATAATATGTCATCAGTGAAAGGGGTGTGACTCCGGGAAATCCCATAGTCGTCATTAGTGAGACCCTGACTTTCAGGGATCATCTGATGAATCATCGTTGGTATATCCGGCATCCGGATATTTGGAGCATGCTGTGCCAAGGTGTGGTCGGGTTCCACAGTGCGAGTCTGGACCGGACGCGGTCGACGGTCCGTGCCTCGCCTCCTTGGTTCAAAGTTTTAAGGGACATAAGGTTCTGGAGTATGTTCTCTTTGGTTACGATGCGGATCAACTTGATTTCTAGCATCAACTCCTTGTTCGGTAGTGGTGGTGGTAGCGATGTTGCCTGTGACATGGTAAGGAGTGGCACCCCCTCGGGATAAAGGTCCGGTCTGATGACTGATGGATGGTCCAGTCCTGGGTTGTCCAAGGTTCAAGGTAGGTTGGTGTCCCGTGGCCTGGGTGTAGCTTATGTCAAGTCGTGGGCATGTGGATCGGTGATGATCATCAGATGAGGCTGAACTCTCCGTGGAAGAATAAGAAGCTTGATCTCTTCTGGATCTTCTGCGCCTTTGGCGATTCGACTGGTTGGTCAACTCTGTGTTGGCATGCAGTTGTTCAGTAAGTTGTTGCCGACTCTGGGTCAACTCTTGAAGCAGCATCTGGAATTCTTGTCTGGTGACCGGGCCTGATGGATCTGAAGGTCTGGCGGCATCTTGGTTGGATGGAGGCAGTTGTGCGGGATTCTATCTATCCCGTCCTTCCTGATCAGCAACTGTAGAAGCGGTTCGTGTGCTCACCATGATGAATTGACGAAGTCCTTTCATAGATTTGATGCAAATCTGAATAGGATGGAAGGGCTTCAAGGCTTGAGAACTGGATCTTCTTCTTGGATTTATGCAATCCGGTATCGATAGGAGATCCAAAGAGCAGGAGAAAAATTGGATTTTTTCCCAGTGAAAGCACCAAAGTGTTTGTACCAAAAATGGGCACAACACTCTTCGGAAGTTTTTGAAGAGATAAAAATGAAGAAATCGAATAGAAAAAGAGGATTATCTAACAAAAACTCCAAAAACAGATATGTAAATAATAAAAACGCACAGAAACACAGGAATTTAGAGTGGTTCGGCGTATTGCCTACGTCCATTATGAAATTGATCACTTTATTGATGTTTCTTTGATGATTACAATTGATTGCAGCGGATTACAGCGAATGAAAGCTATGAAATTCGAGTACAACAGCAGTAATGGAGTATGGAATTGAATCCGGCAGAGTCTGGGTGTTGGAGCGTCAAAAGATTCTTTCTCTATAGGCCTTGGGGCTCTATTTATAGGCGTAGGAGGCTGATATTTCGCTCAGATCTTGGGAGACTTCTTCTGGCATGTGAGTGGGCCCATGCGACCGAGCCCATGAAGTTTCGGCTCGATCCGTAATCGATACGAACGAATTTCGTATCGATCAAGATTTTGTCCAATGGAGTCGAAACTTGGTGTGGACATTCTTTATCTTGTTCGTAAGCTCCTATGAAAATTTGGTGGCATTTGGACTTGCAGATCGCGGGATATGATCGATACGAATTGGTGTTACTCGGTAGGCTGTTTCGTTCGAATCGATCGTTTCGAATCGATCATTTCGAATCGATGGTTGCATGTGATCAGGTGGTGACGTGGCGAGCACTCTTCGGATCGATCCACCTTCTACGCCGAGTTGACCGAGTCGTCCCTTGAACTTCGCCTCGTTCGTATCGATGAAAGTGGTGTAGTTCGAATCGATAGGGATGGTCCAGTTCGCATCGATGGAAGTGGTGTAGTTCGCATCGATAGAGGTGACTTTGTTCGTAACCATCAAACCAGCTCTTATTCACATCGATCAAAGTTGCTTCGACTTGATGGATGCGAACAAACAATATCGCAATGGATTCGAATAGATGGTGAAGCTGCTTGGTTCGATGGATACGAATAGTGAATGTTTTATGGATACGAACTACGGTCACCTGATGGATACGAACTAGAGTGAACTGATGGATTCGAACAAATGCCTTTTAATGGATCGAAGTAGACATTGGCCGATCGATACGAAGTGCACTATCTGTTGATGGATACGAAATCGATCGATACGAACTAGGGCTTGACGATGGATACGAATCTGATTGATTCGAACTGTGGCCTACTGATGGATACGAAATTGAGGCTCGATGATGGATACGAAACGGGGTTATTCCCTTCAATTTGTATCGATCATAACTTGAACATACGAACTCGGATTGACTTGAAATTTGGAACGATGGCTTTCATGGCTTCGCTCGTCGTGTCTTGTCAATTGTAGCTTGATCCGGACTCGGACAACATTCATCGATATCCATGATGAACTTCTGCGTACTCGATATTCGGGATGAGCGATCCTCGATTTTCAGTCAGTTCCTTGATATCTCGGCCTTGTCAAAAGGCGGGATAACAATTCCAAACCAACGATCCATACTTTGGTAGACTTGGATTTTCGATTTAGCGAAATCCAGGCCCATTGGAGTGCGGATTGTCACATTTGGTATCTGAGCTTATGTTAGTTTTCCTGAAAAATTTAGGAAACGTTGAGTGAACGTATTTGTATTTTGTCTATAAATATAATGTATGTTAAATCCTAATAATTCCAATTATAGAATACTTACATATGAAATATCCCTGAAACTTGATGGTACATTACTCCCAAGTTCGGCATTGATAGCCCAATGATTGTAGATCCCCATATGATTGCTGATTGATAATGTACAATAGGTGCAGATATAGGAAAAATAAGAATCCATATGTTATAGATTGTGAAAATGTGGAAGTTCCTTATAGATAATTGGATTTTCAATATTGAGAAAGGAACAAGTTAGTAAATTGAAGGAAAGATGTTCTTAAATGAACAATTAGAATTACACTTTGAGTCCAACCCAACAATAATAAGTTATTTTTGAAAATTTGAGAAGAAGTATAAATTGTATACTTTAGAAGGACTTTTAATAAAAATGATTGAAAAAGTAGGCCCCGTTTGGCTTGCTGTTTTTAGTTTTGTGTTTTCGTCTATAAAAAATGCGAACTTCTTATGTATTGTTGGAAAACACAAAATTTCGAAAAATGAAATTAACATAGAAAATAGAAAACAAGTTTATTTGTTTTTTCGTATTTTGAGATATAACAAAAGGACGGAAAACAATTCATCTACTCCATTTTCCGTCCATCGTCACAATGGCTAATAATTGCAAAACAAATTCACACATTTTTTCGTATTTTGTAATGTAGGTTGAAAAGACAAAACGCAAAACCAAAAATGAAACCAAACGGACCCTAAGTATTGGATTTTGAAAAATATACAAATATATTTTTTCAAATTTAAAACTTCTTATAAAAGAGTTATACAAAAGAAATTTGTTTGAAAAGGTTATAGAGTGTGTGTGTGTGTCTGTGTCCATATAGCTCGCTAGTTTCTCTGTAATGAAAGAAGTGTTTAAAAATACAAAATTCTAGTGGAAATTGAAAGTTCGTTAAATCCAAAATTTTAGTAAAGGAATTTCTAGAAAGCTATTTTTCTTTTGAAAAGAAATGATAGAGCAATATAGCTCATGGATTTTTCTATGCAATGAAATTTTTTAAGTTGTAAAGTTAAATTTTTTAAGGGTGGACAATAGGAAGTTGTACAAGTTTGGAATATGGTGAATAATATAGAAAAGAAGATGTAGAACCCTTAAACAAAGTTGTAAGCATACATTATGGTGGTTCAAGTGAGAAGACTGCAAATTAAGAGAAAAACAATTGGAATTGGTATAGTTTAGGTAGAGGAGTTGAATAGTAGAAAAGTTATGAATTTGTTAATAATAAAAGTTAGTTATGAAATATAAATAGAAATGATATTTAATTTTTTGTAATTAGGCTGGGATTTGACATACTTTAGTTCATTGAAATGAAAAGGAATAATAATATAAGTTTTATGAATCAATCAAGTTATAAATAAAGATGTTTTGTTTGAAATAATAAGGAATGTAAATGTAAAGAAAGAGATGTACAAAATATGGGAAATTCTGTGTTTTGTACTGTCTATTTCAATAAAGAAATAAAGTATAATTCCTTGTAATTTCACAAAAAAGACGAATCGTCTTTTAAGTGATTTACGGAAAATTATAGCGTTAAAAATTCCTCTTGAAGGGGGAAAAGTAGTTCCAATGCATTAAAGTATATGATCTTTAAGTATAATAAAGAAAAGTGTAGTAATTAGAACTTTTGTAGGAGATCATGAAAAATAAGTTACGTTTAGTAATTAAATTTTAGCAACATAGGAAATTAAATGCATAACAAAGGAAAATTAGACATTTTCCATTGTTGTGCATAATTGTTGCTAGTATCTTTTAGAAGTCCCCCTAATATGGCATTAGAAACTCTACTAAAGATTGGAAGTGGAGATAGAAAGAATAAAGGAGTAAGATTTGTTCTTATATACTCTAGTTTTACCGTTTAAAAATGTATAAAAGATGTTTAGGGAAAAACTACAAAGTGCATTTTTAGAAAAGAATGATTTGGTGTAACGAACAAGTTTTTGAAGGAAAAACTCAATAAATAGTTTGATTAAAAATCCCAATTTGTAAGAAGTAAAAGTTAAAAAGATATCTTTGAAAAGAAAAGGTTAATTTGAAAAGAAAAAAGAAGAAACTTTTAGTTATGTTTTGTTAACATTCTCTTTAGGTTTAATGAATGAGTTAAATTCAAAAGATTGTAAATTAATGTTTTAAATGGTTGAAACACCAAGTATTTTGAATTTGAAAAAAATGGTGTCTAAATTATACTTTTAAAGAAAAAGGTTTAGGGATTGAGTGTTTCAAAATTTTAGAAGTTTCTAATTTTTGAAGAAAAAAATGTAAAGACCAAACCAAGATTTTAAATATGGAGTAGATAAGAATTAGTGCCTACGGAATACGGGGTAAAGGATAAAGCTATAAAGAAGGTAGCAATGATTATTCATGAAAAATTAATAAGGAACCCCGTAGAGCGTAAAGTATAATAGTAAGAACCTAGGAATACTTTGTTGGACATGAGTGCAAGATTTGAGAATACCATCAGGTAATTTGGATTAAAAGAAGATGGTAGCAAAGGATTATGAGGTGGCAAACACTCATAAAGGATATCAGTAGACTCAAGTTGGGGGAGCAAGAAAGAAATTGGAAAGGTTATTTCCTCAAGCATAGTTACCATTAAATTACTAAAGATTGCATAGATTGTCTTTCTTATCCACTATAGTGAAGAGATGCATAATTATTCCACATGATTGGATATGGTAATGGAAAGGATGAATAGACCTTATTCATCGAAAGTAATAGAGAAAAGTGTAAGATAAGAAGATGGCGAAAGGATGACCTATTAGGAAGGTCAAATTTAATCTGTAGTGGCAGTAGTTAGTAGTGTTGTGTTTCCTTCCAGTATCTTTTCATTTTGTGGGTCGTAAGCATTAGTTATTACTATGAAAACTGCGTACGTCTATGAAAATATTCTTTTTATATTTTTTTCTATGCGGATCGCTATGATTTGAGAAAACAATAGAAATAAGGAAATTTCAAAAAGTCGCTTAACTAATGCGAGGGAAAAGAAAACAGTTGAAACTGGAAGTTAAGTTACAAATTAAGAAAAATTATTTAACTAACTACTAAATAACAACAAACTGAAAATGTAGTTTCAAAAAAGAATAGGAATTTTTTGGAAAGTAAATTTCAGTAGACGGAGGACAGGGATATGGTAAGGCGAGCCATGGGTCAATGTTTCTGCTCCTCGAAAACTGAATTTAAAATTCAACATGTATGTTGGTTGATATTTATAAGAAAGAAAGGTTTTTGAAAGGTTAAAATTTACCGCGTAAATTAAGAAACTCCACCATGGACATTGGATTGTTGACTGAACTCTGTGGAAAATTGTATTTTGAAAAACCTATACATATGTATACCTTTGAAAAATAAAATGTTTTTGCAAATTGTTTTGAAAGATTTTTATGATTATTTTAGAAAGTAATAGAAAAATATTTTTGAATTGAAAAAGAGATATTTTCAAATTTTGGAAATGCCATATATTTGACGTTGGGGAATAGTTGACAAGTTGGTTAGTATGGATTTTACTGTGCTGTAATAATCACAGTAAAATAAATTACGGTTAGAAACAAGGAAGAAAGCTGTTTAAGTTAGGAAATCGCTTTCTCCATATCTTGTTAGTAACAAAAGGATGAACTTTGAAAATAGATATGTCGTTGAACTTTAAAATAAAAATTAACTTATGCAAACTGTACTTTGAAAAGTTGGAAAATGAATAGGGGCAAAAGAGAAGATTCCAAGATACAGGGGAAAGAGGTACATAAGAGAAAATTTTCATCAAGTCCTTTTCCGAGCATAAGAAAATAGGTTTAGAAAACTGGATTTTTATAAATCTGGATGTTCGCAATTGTGTGCTAGGATTTTGAATGGTAGGAACTGGATGAAAAATTGATTGAACCACGCTCTTACTTATAGAAATGTGCGAAAATTTGGATGGAAAACTGTTTTGATTTTTCAAAAAGTTGCATTCATGTAGAACTTTCAGTATATTTAGGATGTTTGCATCATATTTTCGAAGTTGATTTAAAAAGAAATCATTCATATAAGAGGCGCCAAATAGAAATTATTTGTTCATGGATATCATATGTATTGTGATGTATATAGTACACATGTAAATGGGTTGTTGCAAAATTGATTGTACGCTAAGTGCTTATTAGTATAGAATGGATGTGCGATAGGTTTACATGATCGAACCCTTGTAGAATTTCGGAGATAAAATTCTTTTAAGAAGGGAAATGTAACACCCTGCGTTTTTACTCTAATTAAATTAAAAGAAATTAATTAATTAATAGAAAACGGTGAAAAATGAAAATTTTATAAATATCAAGATTTAGTTACGAAACTTGCACTATTGTGTTCGTAGCGATTTTCTGATCAATTTTCATATATAATGTTTTCCGATCGGAGTTCAGATGGAAAAGTTATTAACGTTTGAAGTTTTCGCATCGAAAATAATTGTATATGTAAATATGATAATTAAATCAATTAAGACTATTAGATGTTAATAATTGTTCACTCAAATTAAAATCTTATAGAATTTGTAAAATGGGTAAGAATTGAAATAGGATCAATTTAAAGAAGAAACAATCAAACTAAATCGTGCAAACAATTAACAAAATCAAACGATGTTAATAAACTAACGTTCAACAAACACACAAGTCGACCGCAGGGCACCAAGATCGACCATTAGCGGTCAACCCATGGCCTTGAGTGGTCAACCCGTATCTATGAAGGAACGTGGTTTAATTTTTCAGATGGACGAACGTAATTTATTGCTTGCATGCAAAGTAATTTAAAGGCGTTCAGGATTAAACTAAAAGATTTCTAGGGTTTATCCAACGCTCCGAATCAATCCATGCCCCTATAAATAACAGTTAGCATAACCTTAATTCATTTAAAAAATCTACTACATACTGAAACTCTGTAATTATCCCTTCTTCTCCAAATTCTAAAACAATAGTAAAGCTATTATAATAGATATATATATATACATATATATAAGTAGAAGAAAGCGGAGAATAAGAGAAGAGGATAATAGGGATTGATTCAGAGCGTGAATCTAAAATTCTAATCTAAAGTCTAAATTCAATCCTTTCCCCAACTCTGTAATTTTAATAGAAGTATACCCTTTTATTATTGATCTGAAGTAAGAGGGAGCCAAATACAAATAGAACGGATCTAGATCTGGAGAATGGAAAAGCCAAAAGCAAGGTGAGTAGGAATATTATATATTTGTATATAAAACTAGATTATATCATTGCAAAACTATTTCAACATGCCTGATAAGTCAAATTAAATTGCAAGTTAATAACGTTATATGAAATGATTTAATTTAATATTGCTTATGAATTTTATTGTTAAAATTAAGTACTTCCCTGTTATGAACAGGTTTGCAATTTTATATATAATTGATTAAAGTTGCGTAATGATTAGAATTATTAGTTTCCACATCGGATATTAATTAAATAAAGTGTAATGATTAGAATTTTATTAATGCGACGGGCATGAATTTCATTGTATCTTAATAAACAGTGTATTGATTAGAATTTCCTATTTATTCGATGTTGATGAATAAAAGTTAGAAAATGAATTTATTTGATTTTGAGATTTTAAAGATATTTTAGTTTATTGTAATTTATATTGTTGCAAGTAAATTTCCATACATTATCAAGTCTAAATTTAACAAAAGTGTGATGTTTGAAGTGACAAGGAATAAATAAATGCTTATAAAAGAAAGAGATGTAGAAAATAGGGATGATTACCGTATTTTGTACTGTTTATTTCAATAAATAAAACGAGAATTCCTTGTAATTACAAACACCACACAAACCACCTCTTTTGGATAAGATATGAAAATTTACTGTGTAACAATTAATTGATAAAGTTTAATTCCAATCTATTAAAATGTAGTAAATCTCAAGAGTGGGGTATTAAGATAAGAATGAAATAAAAAAGTTAATAAAATGTTAAGTAATGGAATAGGAAGTGCGGAGATACAGGCAAGAATAAAAAGGAATAGCAGATAAAGTGGAATAGAAATCAAAGTTGAAAATAATGAATGTAGTAGCAAAGATATGGATAACTAATAGATGAGAAGTGGTAAATGAATTTGTTAAAGTGAAAGATAAACGCATAATTAAATGAAGACGTAAGGTCAAACATAAAACATGTATTGGCAGTAAAGAAGATGTAAGAAGAATGAATATACATGAATATGAAATATATTTATGTAGCCTCGGATATGCATTTATGACGGGTGTAGATAGTTATAGTTTAATAGAGATAAATTATAAAAAGTAAATGGCATAAGGTCATTAGAGTCGGTTGGAATGTGAAAACATATCTCACCATAAGACCCGTAGAGAGTATATGCTTGCGTATGGAGAAGGGATACCCTCAGGTTATGACTGTGCTTGAAATGGAAGCCCTGTAAACGTTGGCAATTGGGCAATCTGGCAGGCGGATGTCAAGGCTGGACTCGCATAGTCAAAGTAGGTCTGCTTCAAATTTGTTAAATGAGGGTATTTCCCAGATTGCACTAGGCAATCTAAATGGATGGTGAGTGGGGTCGGACCTATGCAACACGAGGTGCGGGTACCAACCACTAAGGGTGGGGTTGCATAGGGTACGACAGATAGTAATCAATCCCTTGCGGTCAACAGGAAAAATAGGGTTACGTCTAGATTGGATGATTCATCTACCGAGACATTCAGTTAGGTCATGCAATGCCACAGTTGTTTGCTAGATTGTTTGATAGGGAAGGGCTAGTTAACCCATAAAGAGATTTCTTCAAAACGTGGATGAGGTGGTTTGTGGAGCCGAGTCCATGTAATAGGAAGCAAATAAAGTAGAAAATCCCTAAAGAGAACACGATTCTATGGAGGAAAGGTCGTCGGTGCGCACTAGAGGATTTCCTCGAGATATACGATGACGAGATCGTGATACGATGAGGCGTTGAATCCTAACGATGTGCTGAATGAGATATACCAGGGGATAGTATCTAGGTCCATTAGGTGACCATGGGATATATATATATATATATATATATATATATATATATAAAATCTATGGGATGTATATGGGAACAGTTTGTACGCAGAGATGGCATCGTAACGACAAATGATAATCAAACATAACACGTAATAGTGAACAATCGGCATAAGCTAGTGTTATGTACAAGATGTATAATTTACCACTCACCAGAACGTTGTTTTGACCCCCTCCTCTTTACAAGCCACATGATAGATTGAAGGACAGGTATTGGTGTTTGGGCATGTTCGGTGCTGACAAGGACACTTGATTTTGAAAGTATCAAACATTGATCAGTACTTATGTGATCTATTATATTTTAAATTATTCCACTGCAAGTTATTTCGTTAGAGCTATGATATGCATTCTTTTGTTTTATTTGCAGGGTACCAAACCAATGATCCGTGCTTTGGTGGACTTGGGTTTTTGATTTAGCGAAAATTCAGGTCCACTGCGGTGCAGGTTGTCACATCCGGACAACATCAAACATTAGGCCAAGCCAAGCCAAATGGCATGCGAAAGTTTAAACCATTAATTACCTATTTAATTAATCCAAATGATTAATTAATCAATTAAATTAATTATCCATTAAATTTCCTAATAAATTTAATGAACACAAATCTCTAATTACTTTAAGATACACCATTATTTTTATTGATAAACAAGTTATCATTTATCATTCATATTTGAAACATCCATTTCAAATCTACTTTTAAATTTCATTTTAAATGTTGTATTTAAAATGAATACCAATTTATTTTAACTAAGTTTTAAACAAATATAAAAACTTTTCTTATTAAAAATCTTATCTCTCATAAAAGAAATTTAAGAAGAGTTTAAACCAATTTCCCTTTTGTTTTTAAACATTTAATTAAATCTAACTACCATTTAAAACCTATTTAAAATATATAAATTTATAACTTATTTATTTCAAATCTTTAAGATTCAAAACCAACTTGAATCTACATAGTTAAACTTGACTTAAATTCTTGTTTACAATCTTCTTTATAAATTTAAAACCAGTTTAAAGCTTTAGAAACAGACAGTTTTTTTTTAAACCTGTCAACTAAAAGGTACTCGAGTCCTACCTAATCTGCTTCGAGTTCCCACCCTAGTTTCCCCGAGTCTCCCTCGCAAAAACACTCAAAAGTCTCGAGTCTTTCCTTGTCACTGAGTCCAACCTTCCAGCTCCAACAACTTCGAGTCGCACATCAAAATTCCCGAGACTCCCACGAAACAACTCGAGTAACCTTTTAGTTGACAGGTTTAAAAAAAAACTGTCTGTTTCTAAAGCTTTAAACTGGTTTTAAATTTATAAAGAAGATTGTAAACAAGAATTTAAGTCAAGTTTAACTATGTAGATTCAAGTTGGTTTTGAATCTTAAAGATTTGAAATAAATAAGTTATAAATTTATATATTTTAAATAGGTTTTAAATGGTAGTTAGATTTAATTAAATGTTTAAAAACAAAAGGGAAATTGGTTTAAACTCTTCTTAAATTTCTTTTATGAGAGATAAGATTTTTAATAAGAAAAGTTTTTATATTTGTTTAAAACTTAGTTAAAATAAATTGGTATTCATTTTAAATACAACATTTAAAATGAAATTTAAAAGTAGATTTGAAATGGATGTTTCAAATATGAATGATAAATGATAACTTGTTTATCAATAAAAATAATGGTGTATCTTAAAGTAATTAGAGATTTGTGTTCATTAAATTTATTAGGAAATTTAATGGATAATTAATTTAATTGATTAATTAATCATTTGGATTAATTAAATAGGTAATTAATGGTTTAAACTAATTAATCTTAATCACTAATTAATCACGAGGATGGATGCTTAAATGAAAATGAGACGCCCACCAAATCGTGAATCGACTTTAAATTGAAGATTGGAGTTGAATTGGAAGCTTGGAAAACGGTGCATGTCAATAGCTGCTTGGGGAGATAAAGAGTCGAGTGTAAAAAAGGCTGGAAAGTGAATGAGCATGTCTAGTGGGATAATGCGCTTTAGCTTATATAGGGGAAGAGTCCTATCAAGAGCCAAACCGAAGGGTGCCGAACCAACCACGGCACCGAGCAAGTTGCACACCGAACCAACCTTAGCCACCGAACCCTGAGCATGCCAATCCAAACTGATAAGCGATGAACATCTAAGTTACTCAACAAAACCCGTCTCGTAGTTTACGAGATGAACTTTGGAGGGCAAGTGTTGTGAGCAATTTCATCCATGAGACCAAGGTGGTGGAAGGCTCGGAAGATAACACAGGCTCGGTCAAGAAGAAGGTGACACGACAAGAAGAGCAAGTGCAAAGAGGAGTATAAGGTAGCTCATATTCCCCCACTTTTCTTACCGAACAAGATCCTTCATTCAATAAAAGAGGGAGCTGGACCAAGGGCCTGACTGAACCACGTGTAAAACCATCAGACCAACCTACCCCGGACAGAGCTCCTGGCCGAACCAAGCAAGCTATATATGGAATAGAATCAACACATATCAAGAAATTATTAATTATATTTGGCATACTCAGGATTATTCCATTTGGACGAGATATACATGGAAATATCTTAATTTTCTAGATTAATCACACCGCTTCTTCACCCCTATAAATATTCAAGCATTTGGCATTCAAACAATAAGTTTTTGGGATCTTAAAACTTCTGAGTAGCAGCATTAATCAAATGGAGCATTCGAATCCACATTTTCTATCATAATCATTGTATTCAGTATTAAATTCTTGTAATAGCCAAGATTTAAGAAAAAGGAATAAAGAATGAACAGCGGACGTTGGCTCTTTATGGCTGAAATACTATAAACCCTGGTGTATTTTGCTTTTCTATGCTATATTTTCATTTAATCCACTGTTGAAAAATCGATTGGAGGTGTTTACCCATTTTTCGTGTAAACAATATGTGTCTCGTACTCTGAGGTATAAGTATCTATATATGTATATGTATATATAGGTGCGTCACTGTACTTCCCAAAAGAAAACTCAAACCATATAATACTTCTTAAATAGGAAAGAGACAAACCCAACGGCCATCTAATACCTCAATCTCGAAGCGCCCCACGGTAACTATGGAGTATATTGGGTTCAACAACTCATCTCTCGTCCAACCATATCGTAATGATGCGAGAGAAAGTGCTTGAGTCACTTAAGACCTTTTAAATGGGAAATAGACAGACTCCGACCATTTAATACCTAGACCCTAGGCAAATCCTCGCCATTAGATACCTAGACCCAAAGCGAACCTCTTCCTAGTACTTCCTAGCTGACATCGTAAGATATCACATAAGTCCACTTGTACTCTTAAATGGGAAAGAGGCAGACTCTCCAATAGCCATTGAATACCTCAACCCTGAAGCGGACCCCCTTTAGAGATATTTAATACTGCATCTAAAAGATAATCCCGACCATCTAATATTTCTCGAATGGGAAAGAGACAGACCCTACAACAGCTATTTAATACCTCAACCCTAAAGCAAGCCCTTCCTGGAATTATCCCCAAACCTATACGCGAACATATATCCTCAAGGGTCCTATAGTTGGAGATGTCCCACATTAGTAGTACGTATACATAACTGTTCGTAGCCCCTTGCAAAGGGCAGACTTCCATTGTATAACTCTGCTGACCTCATATCACAAACCATACTAAACCAAGTCATTTATAATTAATCTAAATATTTGGCTAGGCCCACTTATTCACTCCCGTCGCAAATGTATTATTGAGGCCATATAATTTCAACTATAAAATTATTACACCTCTTAAGTTCATTATTTATTCATATTAATTTATCTACTTGCTATAAGTATCTTCTTATTTTATAAGTTTGCTGCCTTTATCTTGAAAGAACCATATATATACTGTTTTGATGATAACAATCATACAACAATGCTACTAACATGTATATTAAGTTTTTTCAGGTCAAAACAATGATGGAAAAGTTGAAAAATAAAATGGCTAAAAATTTGCAAAGCTAGGATTCAAACCCAGGTAGGCTGAGACAATAGCACACACCCTTACTACTGCACCATACAAGATTTTGAAATTTGTAGATTCAGTCGACGGAAAATAAATCCAGTCGACTGAATACACCATCTTGCCTACTGTTTTTGATAGTCATCTCGGGCTAGAATTTTACACTAAGCCAGTCAACTGAAGCCTTTTTTCAATCGATTGAAATGGCTAGTTTTCTAAAGTAGTGTCTTTGCATCTCTTTACTCCAGCAGTTGCTTCACTACACCAAAATGACCAATTTGAAACGGTAATAAAATGTTGCTAAAAATTTTAGAAACACTTTTCAAGTGTTGCAGATTAGTATGTTGCAAATTTTTGAAACATTTATAGTACGTTTCAAATTGACAAATTGAAACATTTAGTGGATATTTCAGATTAACAAATTAAAGTACTTGCTGAGTGTTTCAAACTGATAAACTGCAATACTTGGTAAGTGTTTCAAGTTAATAATCAACAACACTCACAAATTTATGCACCACCTTAATTAATTTGTTGATTCAAACTTAATAGAAGTACTCATTCAATTTCAAACACTTATTTTTACTATCCACTTAGACTATTAGAAGTTATTATTCAAACTCATTTTAAGAACATATATAATAAGTAATTACCAAACAGGTAATTTATTGTTTTTGGCTTACCTCAGAATCGGTTTTACCAAAGTAGGATTGTTTTCCCAGAAGGTAGTCAACCTGGATATGAACAAAAATTTAATCAGGTGAACTAAATTTGATATTCAGAAAACATTTTAAGGAAAAAAAGCATTGATAGAGTTACTTTGAAAGAAATTCTTCTGGTGCATCATAATCCTTGATAGATTTCCTTTTAGTAGGAAGAACCATAACCGAAACATTGCTCGTTGCATCAAAATTGTCTTCAAACCTCAAAACAGTACACAGGTACTCTTTCTCTTTACTCGGGTTCCATTTCGAAGGCACCGATATCTTGAACCCATCTCCACTGATCGCTTGGAAATCCGTGTTCGTCTTGATTTCCAAACACATTCGATGTACAATTCAAAACACTATAATATCAGTGCAAAGAACTGTTAATCGATATCACACATAAAACTGAATTGAAAGAAGAATAAGAGATAAATGGGAAAATGAAGGTTAAATTTTTATTAGATAACAAAAAATACAACCACTTAACCATGATATAAAGATAAAAATAAGAAAGACAAAATTTGCATGATAAGTTTATAATATATATTATGTAAAACTTTTAGTAAATTACCTAGGAAAACTAACCAATTTTCATGCTCGATTGCAAACTGAGCTTAAGTGAGTTTAGTTTGCATGCTGCTGTTATTGAAACAACATGTAGTCATACACCGGACCTAGAGTTCTGCAAGTCCTTCTTCTCGAGTCAACCTGCACAAAATTTGTATTCATACAGCATCTACTCCTTTTCCTCTTCCCTTTCCGACTCCACCAAATTTCTAAACTCAATCAATGAACATCTTTCTACTAGTATAAGCTCTTCTGCAGTCATGGCACTACAAGACTGGCAGCTCTTGTTTGATTTGAACATCAACTTTTTGTCTTCTGCCAGCTCCAGACAGGTTTGCAGTCATGGTACCGCTTGCTAAATTGATCTACCTACATACCACAAATTGCAAATATATCAACCTTACATATTAGAACCTACAGTACCCATACCGTAACGAACGTGTTGTTAGTGTGCCTATTGTGTTCTTTCAAAACATATACATGTTTCAACATGGATTATGGACTATGCAGGCAGTGAAAAAACCAGAAATTACTTTTGCAATGGGCATAACAATATATAAGGTCCGTATTTTATAGTATCACCAACATTTTTTAAAATAACAGCATTCATACTAACTTGCTTATAATTATACCCAAAAAAATAAGTAGATAAGCCCACAATATTTGGTTTGTTCCATTAATGTCCCTTATAGTTCCTATTTTATTTTCTTTCTACATTACCCAATAGTGCGGACCCTAACCACCAACAAAATAGAAGTTTATTTCACAGCCAATTCAATGACATTCAACTCCAAATTCAAGTCGAGTTCTTACATTGACAGTGTATGAATTTTTATGTTTACATAATTTTAGGGTGGATAGTCGCCCACTGAAGCTACACTCTTGTCATGTCATTGTTTGCAAGGGAAGATGTTACATTGTTCCCACCGTAATACTAAAGTTACTAGGATGTATGATAACATACTCCTTAGTACTAGTTTTCCAATGAAACTTCATCCTACAACAAATATTTCAATATGGAGTATCAAGGTTATATTGTTTGTACATAAAAAACAACATTTCAATTAAGTGAGCCGTTCAAGGATTAACATTATTCTTTAACCAGCGGTTCATGTACTTCGAAGTTTACTTGTTTTCAAAATTGAAGATTAATAATTATACGTTGCATATTGTACCCGCTGCTCCAAGACCAATGTAAAAGCAAAGTGACGCAAACCAAACACTTCACCAAAATGCAAAACTTACCTAAACTCTTAGGTAGTGTTTGATTTGTTATTTTTAGTTTTGGATTTTCATCTACACAAAAATGCACACGACACATGTATATTGCCGAAAACGATCAATTTAGAAAATGAAGTTAACATACAAAATAGAAAATAACTTTTTTCTTATTTACCGCGTTTTGAAAAATAACACAAGCATGTGAAACAATCCATTCTTCCGTCGTCCCTCTATCTCCTGCATTCTCTCATCCGTCTTTCTTTCATCCCTCCGTCTACCTTTCATTCTTTCCATATTTGACATACATATTGAAAACCGAAAACACAAAATTCGTTTTTAAACCAAACGCTACCTTAGCTCTTGTAGCATCCAGCGCTAAATCGAGGAATCGCAGTGCCTACACTTTCGATTCACTAAATCCAAGCGAGCGCTTTCAGTATATGCGCAGCAGCATCGTACGGAACCAGACTAATGGCAAGATCAGCGGAATTGATCACGGACTTGATCAGGGTCTATGACATTGGAGACTGGCAATGGGCAGAGGCTAGGATTTGAGCGCCAACGATGAAGTGACGACATGCAATGGTGGAGGTAGAGTTCTGTTGTCGGGGGCGGCGACGATCGAGAAAGTGTTTGGGAGAGAGTGTAGGAAGAGAAGGGTGGTGAGAGCGATTATTATCGTGAGAGCTTGGATGCAGATTTGAACATCGAGTCAACCTTATATATGGTTACTCTTAAGCTAAAGCTTACAAGCTATATGCTGCTTTAACCAACCAGCAAACCTGTCTCCAAAGTTTGCAGGATACTTCCACTGTCCAAAACAACCTTTCAACTTTCTTTAGCAAACGGTATCACTAGCTAGCTAGCTACTCTTATGCATTAATTTGATTTAATTATGTCATGCTGTATGTATAACATTATTGTTATCTCCATATATCATCCATGTCAGATTCCTAAAGAAATTACATCTCTATTAAATTTAACAGACACTAAGCTAAGAAGTGTCTTGCTAACATAGTTCAAACATGCATGGACCAATCTAAATAAGAAGCCATCCACTAACAATGGACTAAAAGATCCTTCGAGCATTCCAAAGAAGCTACAACATAGTAGCAACAAACTAGGCAAAGGTAGAAAACTGATGCTTTTTAGTACTTTAGGACCTGAAGCAACTTGGTCCACAACACGTAGCATCTTTTCATTCAGTTCCATCACTTTCATAGCAACATTTTCCTACATGATAGTCTATCTGAAGTTTATCTAAAGTTAACTGACTAATTAAATGCCTTGTAGAATTAGTTTAGAGTTGTACTAAATGATACCTACATGATAGTTTATCTGAAGTTTTCTAGCAACTTGTCATAACTACCAATAGACTCAATTCCATATCAATTTCTGATTGTCTTATGTTCGATTATCCCGATCATAAATTCATGTGTGTATGAGTTGTATGCTACTAGCTAGAGTGCACAATTTTATTTCGGCTGACCTTACATGTCAATACAGTGAGGTATTTCTAACTGGAAATATCCTGTTGCTATAGAAAAGGTGTGAAGTAAAAAATTATCTCAATTCTTGGAGTGAAGGATATGCTTAGTGAGCAGTCTAATCCTTTCAGTATCCTTAAGAATCTCCTCCTGATCTTTCCATCTCCTATATTCTGGATGATCCACCCACGATTTTGCTATCGTCCATTAAGCTCCTCTGTCGTCGTCGCTGGAGGCGTGGGACTAGTGGGGAGAGGGTGGTTTTGCTGCAGCAAGGTCAGTCCGCGACGCCTCGATAAGTGATTAGCAGGCGATTAGGCGGGGAGTGGGGGTTAATGAAGGAGGGCCGGAAAAAACAATAAATGGGCCAAAGTGATGGAGTAGGAATGCCATTTCTCAATGGGGAAATGATGAATGCTTAATATTGATGAAGGAATTCAAGCAGGAAAGTTGATTTGATCCAGCGAAATGGTTGATTAGGGTTTGGGAACGGAAGAAACTCTCATTATATTATTTGCGGCCATGCGTTATAGAGGCATAGTGGGCTGGATAGAATATAAAATCACATGGACTTCGAAAAATTACTAAGTTTATAATACAAGAATTATTTGAAAACAAAATTAAAAATAAATCAGAAATGCTTAACTACACGTAGAAACACCTTAAAAGTGATTAAGACTTACAACATAACAAAGGTGTTTCAAACCAAGAAACCCGTGTGTTTCTAATTTAACCTTAAGTCGTTGTGCTTCTCTTCGTCGATGGCGAATCCGAAAGGTTACACGCCTACTTTAGCATTCCTAAACACCTATAAAACCCTATATCCATCCCTAAATCAATACACATTACCATACAACAATATTATGCTCTCTGCTTTGATTTTCTCATAATTCCAAAAGCAAGAGTCCAGACTTCAAGAGATTTACATGATCAGAGATTATCGACTACTATCATATTCTAGTCGAATAAACTCCCAAGCTTCTACACCTCCACTCAATATAGTTCGGTTTGGATATAGGAGTCATTATACATCAATGAGACATTCTATATTTCAAGATACGCTATGTCAGAAAGTAACATTTGTTAAACTACTTGTACTAGTTATTGAAATCTTGTTTGATTGTTCAGGCAGAATTTGTAAACCTGTTTCTTTGGGTAAAGTGAGGGTGTTGCTTAGTTAATTTCAGAAGAAGTCTAAAATTGGACGTATGATGGAAGGTCCGAAACGGTATAAAATCAACCGTGTAATTTACTATATTATTTCTACTGCATTTACATTATTTATTACAGTTAGCCATCTTTGATTCGATGCATAGCGACTAACAGGTGTTATAAGAGCCTGGTGTTCTACTGATCATAACAACATCCTAGAACGATGGCCAAAAAGAGAAGATCTAGTCAGAGCTCAAAGACAGTCGAGAAAAAGCAGAATTTTGAAAGCAAACAACAAGCAATAGAATCAAAGTACATGTGTTGCATGGCTAATCTTAGATCAAAATCGGTACGTTTAGATCCTTTTATATATTGATCTTTTACAAATGCATGAGAACTTATTAAAATATTTTAAAGCGTCATAAAAGGTCAATTCTATTGCTTTAGTTAAATTAGATTATTATGAGCATAAAATTAGTATTTTAAAGGAAGAAAATAATTTTTTAATAAAACAAACTGAAGTTTTTGAAAATACATTATAATAACTTGTTTTACAACAAGAATTTCTATTTCTAAGTACAATACTATCATGATTCAGAGATTATCAACTACTATCATATTCTAGTCGAATAAACTCCCAAGCTTCTACACCTCCACTCAATATAGTTTGGTTTGGATATAGGAGTCATGAGACATTCTATATTTCAAGATACGCTATGTCAGAAAGTAACATTTGTTAAACTGCTTGTAATAGTTATTGAAATCTTGTTTGATTGTTCAGGCAGAATTTGTAAACCTGTTTCTTTGGGTAAAGTGAGGGTGTTGCTTAGTTAATTTCAGAAGAAGTCTAAAATTGGACGTATGATGGAAGGTCCGAAACGGTATAAAATCAACCGTGTAATTTACTATATTATTTCTACTGTATTTACATTATTTATTAATGTTAGCCATCTTTGATCTGATGCATAGCGACTAAGAGGTGTTATAAGAGCCTGGTGTTCTACTGATCATAACAACATTCTAGAACGATGGCCAAAAAGAGAAGATCTAGTCAGAGCTCAAAGACAGTCGAGAAAAAGCAGAATTTTGAAAGCAAACAACAAGCAATAGAATCAAAGTACATGTGTTGCATGGCTAATCTTAGATCAAAATCGGTACGTTTAGATCCTTTATATATTGATCTTTTACAAATGCATGAGAACTTATTGAAATATTTTAAAGCGTCACAAAAGGTCAATTCTATTGCTTTAGTTAAATTAGATTATTATGAGCATAAAATTAGTATTTTAAAGGAAGAAAATAATTTTTTAGTAAAACAAACTGAAGTTTTTGAAAATACATCATAAGAACTTGTTTTACAACAAGAATTTCTATTAAAAGATAATGGGTGTTTAAATTATAAAAATATCGATCTTTTGAAGGAAATTGAAGTTTTCCTAAATAGAAATATTTTTTTGTAAAATTCTTTAAATGATTCTAATTCTAAACTTTTATCCCTTGAAAAGGAGAATAGTGCTTTAAATGATAAGAATCTAGAATTAATTAAAAAATATGAACTTTTAAAAGTTAATAATATTATTTTGCGAAAAAAATTTGTGACTCTAAAGTTGTTTTTGATAAATTAAATAAAAAATCACAAATTTCAATAGAAAAGATGATTTATCTTCCTTAATTATGATTACCGAAGCTCACAATAATAGAACCGTTTTAGGTTATAAACAAGATAATTGTAGAAATAGTACTAGATATGCATTCAAGTATACACGTTTTAATACTGGTACTAAAAGTAGAGATAGTTCTAAAACCACTTTATGTCATGATAGTATTGTACTTAGAAATAGAAAACATCCTTTGAATACTAAACCAATGACAATTAATTTTGATATATGGGTTCCTGGTAATCTAACCAATCATGATAGACAATTATACATTAGCAATTATTACGACACTATGATTAATAATGAAAATTATATTTTTAAAGGATCAACCACATCTAACTGGATATGGTTTCCTAAGTCCTAAACCCTATATGTTTGTAAAATGAGTATTATTTTGCTTAATTTGACACATCTATTAGATACTCGTCACTTTGCATTAATGTTAAATTATTTAACATATCTATGATATTTCCCATCTCTTTTCACAAAGGGGAGAAAAATTGTACACGTATATAAGAAATGTACATATAATCATTTCTTAAGAGATATTATATTTAGGGGGGTTTAAAATATAATATGTTTATGCTCTTGTTTCTTTTTGTTGATGACAAAGGGAGAGAAGAATGTGTGCTCTATATATTTTATTTTGGCATTTATATAAAGTTGAGGTAAATAAACTTAATATATATAACATATATTTGGAGGGAGCTATTATATTATATTATAAAGTTGTGTGGTTTTCATCATTATAATGAGGGAGAATGAAAGAACTACACACACACACACACATATATATATATATGTGGTGTTTTGATGATAACAACAATGCTTCTAATGTGTATATTGAGTTATTTCAGGTCAAAAAGATGATGGAAAAGTTGGAAAATAAAATGGCTAAAAATTTGCAAAGCTAGGATTCAAACCCAGGTGGGCTAAGACAATAGCAAACGCCCTTACCGCTGCACCATACAAGTTTTTGGAATTTGTAGTGATTCAGTCGACTGAACACACTATCTTGTTTACTATTTTTGATAGTCGTCTCGGGCTTGAATTTTACACTAAGCCAGTTGATTGAAGCCTTCTCCCAATCAACTGAAACAGCTAGTTTCCTAAAGTGGTGCATTTGCATCTATTCGCTCCTGTATTTGCTTCTCCTCGTTAATGGCGAATCTGAAAGGTTGCATCCCTACTTTAGCATCCCTACAACACCTATAAAACCCCTTATCCATCCCTAAATCACTACACGTTACCATACAATAACATTCTACTCAATGCTCTGATTTTTGCACAATCCCAAAAGCAAGAGTCCAAACTTTAAGAGATTTATGCGATTCAGAGATTATCGACTAGTGTTTTTTATCTCCACATCTCATATTCTAGTCGGATAAACTCCTTAGCCACTACACCTCCACCCAATATAGTTTGGTTTGGTTATACGAGTCATTATACATCAAAGAGGCATTCTGCATTTCAAGATACGTTGTGTCAGAAAGTAACTTTTGTTAAACTACTTGTAATAGTTGTTGAAGTCCTATTCGATTCTTCAGGTGGAGTCTGTAAACCTACTCCTTCATGTGAAGTGAGGGCGTTGCTTAGTTAATTCGAAAAGGAGTCTAGGACTGGATGTACAGTGGGAGGGCCGAAGCAGTATAAAATCGACTGTGTGATCTACTACATTATTTCCACTGTATTTACATTGTTTACTACTGTTGGTCATCTTCGATCTGGTGCATAGCGAATAACATATTTCTCTTTTCCATTAATGTTATTAATGATATTCATTTATCATGCCTATTTAACTTCCTTTACCATTTCCATATTTGTCACTATAATTAAATTCATTAAATGGTTTACTACCTATATTGACTCGATTACAGTAACTTCCCTCTTGCTCCTTAATTTATCACCTTATTAGTATTTAGCGTTTTATTTATAATTAATATGCTAACATACAATTAATTGCATGTTATCATATGTATTATTATTGTAACAGACGTTTATTTATTCATTTCTTAACTTATACTTTACTTTGTATATATATAATATATAATTGGTAAATGGGATTATTTATATTTTCTATTTATAACTTTTTAGTTTCTAATTTAGGGATTTCTATAAATGCACTTATGTGAAAATTTCCTAGAAATATTTATTTTTATATTTTCATGCATTGGAATCATATATTTCCCAAGAAGGAAAATTCATCATTGCAACTTTTCATAAACTACCAAAAGTGGAATTGTGCTACGTTTGCAATTACATGAAATTATCTCCTTTTATTTTATTGAAATAGACAATGCAAACTACGGGAAAACATTCATATTTTGCACATCTCTTTCCTTTGGATGTATGAATATTCCTTATTATTTCAAATGATGCATTTTTCATATATAAACATGAAGTTGGACATTTTATAGAAATTCACATGGCAGTCAATACAGCTAGATTGTACATTATACAATTCCAATGAATTAAAACATAAAAATTTATATTTCAAATCAAATTAAAACATCTCCAATTGATGATTATCCAATTTAATAATTTACACCCCAAATAACAAAAATCTAGAATTAATTATCCAATTCTATCAATATTATTTTTCATAAATTTTTGGGGACTATTTTCCCTAAATTCTATATCTATGGTGTATCTACCATTTTATCAAAGTTATTTAATTTATTGAATATGTAGGCAAGGATTTTAAATTATATTTATTCATCTAAACCTACAATTCAATGGTTTTTACACAGGCATAATAACAAAAATAGAATTCCAACGATATAAATTTAATATTGTGTAAATTATATAATTTTCCATTCATCTTGCGGCTTTCAAATCTTAAGATCCAAATCCATTCTTCTTACTTGGCTCCTTTTTCTTCTTAACCAAAAATGTGTGTGTGTCTATACACACAATTAGAATTACATATCCGAGAGAAGATTTGAGTTAAGTGGAGTTTAAATTTGAAATTTCTAAACTTTCCTCTTTCGCGGAATTGATTCACTTCTTCCTTCCTTCTCTTTTATTTTCTATCCTTCTCCGATATATATATATATATAGCATTATTATAATTTTTGAAAATGGAGGAGAAGGAGAAATATCAGAGCTCTGTTGCTCCATTCAGAAAATATGAGAAGAAATTTAAGGAGCTAGGCTTGTATTTATAGGCGCTTGAATCAATTATGTCCATCAGATTAAAATATGTTAAATATGGACCTTTAAGTCGAGGTTCAATCTGCACCGACCCTAACTTAACCGGTCGATCGCCTAAAGCAAGCGTCGACCACTAAGGATCGATCGGCTATACTAAGTGGTCGACTGATAGGGTCGATGATTTATTTCCTCAAGTTATCGTTGCCTTCTTAATATTGAGTGCCATATAATATTTATTATCTTATTTTGGTTTGAATTATTTTCATTTTGAAATCTTCGAACATCGATAACTTATTCGTTTGAACTCCGATCGCGAAGCTTTATGTGTGAAAGTTACTCGGAAAATTGCCACGAGCACAATGATGCAAGTTTCGTAGCCAAATTCTGACATTTGCTCAAATTTCATTTTTGAGCTTTAATAATAATTTATTAATTCTGTTTAATTAAGTACTGTATATTTTACGTGGCGTGATATATACACGATCCACTATACTTTCAATATTTTAATACCTATTTAATATTCTTTCTTACAGGCACACACTTTCTCTGCATTTTGATTGATGATCAAACTAACTGATTTCTCTATTGAAATATTTTCCTAATTCTGATGCTTTTCGAGTGACACAGTTGTAGCAGTTCTTATATCTTATCCAACATTTACAAACTCAATTGTCGCTCCTACAATTGTAATATTTTGGTTATTATGCAAATGGTCTTTTCTAAATATTATTTAGAATTTTTCTTTCTATAAATATCACTACAACAAAAATACCCTATTACAACGCCCTTTTTACAACGGGCATTGACTGCCCGTTGTAATAGAAGGCTATTACAACGGTCCTTTCAGGCCCGTTGTAATAGATGCCCTATACAACGCCCTTTTTACAATGGGCAATGTATGCCCGTTGTAATAGAATGCTATTACAACGGTCCTTCCAGGCCCATTGTAATAGATGTCAATTTTACAACGTTTATAAAATGCCCGTTGTAATAGATGTCAATTTTACAACGGTCATAAAATACCCGTTGTAAGAGGTGCCAATTTTACATAAGGCCCGTTGTAATAGGTGTCAATTTTACAACGGTCAAAACATGTCCGTTGTAATAGATGCCAATTTTACAATGGTCGATAATCAATAATTACAATGCTTTCTTAAAATTAATATTTATTATTTATTAATATTTAATAATTAATCATTAATAAAATTATATTAATCATAGGTTACTAATTACTAATTATAATATTATATTACTAATTACTAAGCATTGATAATATTATATTATTTATTAATATTTAATAATTAATCGTTAATAATATTATATTAATCATTTATAACTTATAATAATTAATGATTATTAATAAATAATCACTAATTACTAATTATTAGCCTTTTTAGTTTACCAGCTGTAGTAGATGCTAATTTTCAAAAACTCTTAACCGATCATTGTTTTCTTCGATTATCTAATATCTTAGACGTCGTAGGAGGATAATAATAATTCAATAATTAATTAGAAATATTAATTAATTATTATTATTACTGACTAATATTAATTATTATTATTCAATAACTAATAATTAATATAATAATTAATTAATAATAATTAATAAATAAGAATTAATACCCTATTAAATAACAAAAAATAACAAAAATAATCAATAACTAATATTAAATAACTCACTATAACAAAAATACCCTATTACATTTAATTTTAAAAAATTCATTAATTTTGAAACTTTAAAATTAAAAGTAATTATAATAGGTCTTTTTCATTACTCTTAAATAATCAATACTTAATGATTAATGATTAATAAATAGTAATTAATTTTTAATTATTAATAATTGGTAACATATAAATAATAATTAACTTTTAATAATTAATGTTGAATTATAACTAAGAAGTAATAAGCAATAATTAATAATATTTAAGAAGCGATATTTACACTACAAGAAAATTACCCTATTATAACTCATTATTTATTATTTGATATTTAATAGTTATAATTAATAATAATATTTAATTTTTCAAAAGTTTAAAATTTTAAATTTTCTAAAATAGGTTTAAAATAATTTTTAAAATTTAGAAATTTTTTGTAATCCAGAAATGAAAATTTATTATAATGTTTGTTATTTTCTCATTTTGGTTACCCTTGAAATATATGGCTAGCAAACTAATGTTTCTTGTGTTGCCGCCCCAATTTCTATTAATTTTCATTCCCCGCTTATCCAATTTTCACTTAAACCTTAAATTCCCGTTTTCCCTCTTTTACTTAACCCTAAATTCCCGTTTTCCCTCATTTTACTTAACCCTAAATTCTCAATCCTACTGCAAAATCTCAAAACAAAATAAAAAAGGTTTTACGTTCCCAATCCCAGTTCCCAAATCCTATGCTACTCGCCGTGCCTCATGTCGTCGGTTTGTGATTAGGAGGCTCTCGTCATTGGTTCACGTCATTAGTTCCTAATCCTAATTCGATATCATGATAGCAGTTGGGCCGGTGGATTGGAGGTTGCTGGCAATCTAGTCGTGGATGCAAGCCCGGTTCGTTATCAAACCCGACAAGCATAAACATAAACATAATGGATTTCACAAGTTACATGCTTTTAACAGAATTATCATACGCCCGTTGATTCGTTTTCACGGGCTTTCCTATTCTATCCTATGTTGTGAAGATGAGTATCAGCATAAAGCTTATTTCAATTTTTGTCTCTTATCATAATTTTTACGTCATTTCAACGTCAAGATGATGCAAGATGATGCTTCATGTTTAGTGACAAATACAAGTTTCCTTACCTTCAACTGAATGTCTTACTGATAGAAGGTTTCTTCTCCTATCAGTGATTGTTTCATCTGTTTCTGGTTATCACAATTTGGATACTATTTATGAGTATTACTGTCTAATGTAATTATGTTTACATGACTACACGTTTGGGAAACATATATTGTCTATATTCTCATTTATCAATATGACTTTGAAAGTTCTAACATTTTCAATGCTCTGTATAATAATTCGCAAATAGTATAAAATTGGTTAAAAATCCCTAGATTAAGTACATTACGACGATGATTTTTTTAATTTTTGTGTGTGTGTGTACTGACTCTACTTAATTGTGTAAATAGCTTATCTCAGTTCCACATATTTAAATGATATTAAATCTGAAAACATCATTTTTATGTGTCAAAAGGAATTAATAAAAAGTTTGAAATGCTTCAGTTTTTTGTTGTCTGGGATAGCAATTTCTGTTCTGATAGATTACAGTTCATAAAAATAACAATCTATGCCTCTGCATACTCAGATTGACTTTTTGGGTATAAACACATGAAGTTAACATAAAGGTTGAGAAAGAACAACTTCTGACCCTCTTTTTTGTTTATTTTTGTTGCAGGTATGCAGAGTTACCGAAGCTGAAGTACTGAACAAAATGGCATACATGCTTTTTTCTATGTTAAAAAAGGCACTCCTTGGTTTTCAGACTTAGATAAGTCTGAATTCCTGTTGTCGCCTAAATCAGTTCTGTCCCCAAGCAGTGGCGATGTAGAGAAACTCCGAAAGAAAGCCAAAGTTGATACTTCAACAAACGAGCAAGAAAAGGGTGGTTCTCATGATGATTCTCCTTCTACTTCTAACAAATACCCTGACTACGAGATCCATCCAAAAAACCCTCTTAGAGCTCCTCCAATTACTCAAGTAAGAGTACAATGGACATGGCGTGCTATCTTAGTAAATCAGTCGGGGATTCACCTTTGGTCCAAGGATTCAACCATAAGTTGGTACCTTGACCATTCACAATTTGTTTGCTAACCCATCCTTTGCTTAATTGTCTTGCTTTCAAAAATGTTTTCATGTACTAAATGATTTATTGTCAATTTGAAATGTCCAGAAATTTTATTGCAGCGATATTTATTTCTTGTCCAATTGGTTCATGGACAATCTAATGTTAAATATCTCCATATCATTTTGATTGCATTACCTTGCAGCAAGTCCTCCAATTTTCTTATGCCAAATCCACCCTTAGACTTTGGTCTATGTACATTCGGCCAATTTAAAATGTGAGATTTGTTAAAGTTAGCACATAATGAATAATCTTTTTGATAAAGCATTAGGAGTTTGACAGAAATGCATTTAACATTCAACAGAAGTCCTTGACCAAACAGATATTTCACAGAGAGCCGACAGGGGATTCCATTAATAACCGGCTGTTTTGATTCTTTGGAACAACTTGATGAATTTAGTAGATCGTTTTAGGAGTTAGGAGGCCACCAATGAACCCAATTACGGGAGTCTGCGGTCATTGATGATGTCGCGATGTTTATCGTCTACAGCCGAGGAGGTTGAAGGACGCAATTCGATACGCGGGGCCGTTGGTATTGGCAGCAATGTAGGTGCATCGGGTTGGTGAAAAGAGGAATGTTGGAAAACAAGGGAGGTGGTTTCGTGGTCTGTAGCCCTGTATCACCATTATGTTGTGTAGTATGCACGTTAATGGTGTTTTGTGCACCTGTCTATATTTTGGGGAAGAAATCGTTTAGAGGGAGAAGAAGAATAGTGGGCCGCGTGCATATGTTGTCTTGGGCCTTTGAACTTAAGGTAAGTCTAATCTTTGTTTGCTGCTATATACATATATCTCTTAGAAGAATGCACTTAACGGTGTTTTGCTGCAAGTATGCTTGTTTACAACTTCATGTGAACATTAACTTTTGATGTTTATAATTTACAAATGAACGAGTCTATTTATATTTTATAATAAACTAAGCTAAATATTTAGCTAAAACCATATTATATGTATATGTGTGTGTATAGACACACACATGAATGTAAGTATGAGCCTAAGTGAATTGATAAGTGAACTCAATTGCTTTTTATAATAACACTTAACATAGTTCTTTTTATAATCAATATAACATGTATGGTACATACATTTGACTTCTTTAGTGCTATTCATTTACGCTATCAGTAGATGTTTAGTGAACTATAAATGCATGTTCTTGAAATAATTCTTTTAATAACTTGAAATATTTCTTTTAATAAATACATGGTTTGACTTCTATAGTACTATTGTGCATATAATTGAAATAGATCTACTGTGGATTAGCTAAAGCATACAATAAACTAATAGTTCTGCATATGTAAACTGAAATTCATATTCTAGTGGGTGAGAATATATGTCCACATATTTTTCATTCCTATCTTACTGCTGTTTGCAAGTGGTCTTTTGCAAGCGACCTAGTGGCAATCTTCTAAGAATTAATACATGCAGTGACGAGTACAAGTAAGAGCTATATGATACTATACATTATGCGGGTCGGCTACTGGATGGAAAGATCGGGTCCACTACGTCGAGGTGGTAGAGAGTGACTAGTGGGGCCACTGGGTGGGCCATAAGTAGTCCTAGCAAGTCTCCGTAGATGTCGTACTGCAGAATTGTAAGAACTTGTTTTTATTTATGTAAATTTAGAACACTGCTACACTTACTAAAGATTCTTTCCAGGAGTTTGCAGACAATTTTTTTGTTAAGTTCAGTAATTTCGTAAATTTAACAGCATTTGCATTATACATACATGCATGCATACACATTGTCCTCAAAGAATTAGCAATAAATACTTAGGCTTACTACAAAATTACGGGTAGTTTCCATTTCAAATTACGCATAACACCTTTGTAGTTTCTTTTGTACCTTTATACGTTTACTTCAGGCCTGTTTGTATTTCTTCACTTATTTACAACCTCACATGCATAGTACATTTATAGTCACCATTCTTCTTATTATGCATAATTATTTGTAATATCAGGTTTGTCCCACCAGATAACTTTAACCTGGTGGTACTTCCATTGGAGTTGGATTATGTTGAAGCAAAGGGTAACAGAACCAAAGAAATGAGTTTCTTTTGTATGAGCAAATGATTTAATTGTATTGTCGTGAGGGTTATTCTAATAAGGATGTTTGCATTTCAGATAGATGAAGTTGTTCCTTCTCAATAGCTGAAAGTAGGATCCATAGACCAAGTAAACCTATATCCATTTCTTTTACGTCTTCTGTTCCATTATCTTTTTAGTTAAGTGCATGTATATTTTATTATATTATAACTGAACCTACCTAAGATACTCTTGTTTTTTAGCCATCGTTAGCTTTGATGTGGTAGAAATCTTTATAGAAACATTAGGAACCTATGTCTGTGTCCTTTTGCTGACTTTGGTTACTCGTTTATTTAAAAGCAAGCTACTTATTTGATGATAATTGGTTAAATCAACTAGAGTGTCCCAATAAATTTTCTTTGGTCAAATTTAACTTGATACAAATAAGTGAAACTCTATACTAAATGGTAAATAATATTGTTTATATATGATTTTTTTACTTGGCTACCTTTTACCCAGCACTATTAGCTTTTAGTTATTGGTTGATTGATTTTATATGTTACCTGCAATAGCATGCACATCCAATGGGTCCCATGAATTTGTGTTGAACATCGGATAGCAATTTTTCAGAAGCTGTGCCTATTTTGGTGGATATTATAGGTAGTGGATCTCCTAGAAATAGAGGAAATGCAACAGCTGCTCTTGTTCATTTATGCAGCGGCGAACGACAACATCAGAGGTGCAGGCACCTGGAGTCATTGAACCCTTAATGGATCTTGCTAACAGTGGTACAGATAGATGAAAAAGAAAGACGTTCAGTTTGCAGTTGATCGAGAATATAATAGGTTTCTGGAGCAGCAGAAACAAGTTGTGGCTGAGGCTGAAACTCAATCAGAGGAAGAAACAGAGATGCAGACTATCAAAGAGGTCGTTGGATCAACCGTCGCGTGGCATAAAGACTTCATCTCTGTGGTATAGTATGATTGTACTTAGAACATGGTATTTGTAGCGGACTGTTATGTGTTAATGCTTTATGTATTTGGCATGTAAACTTATCTAACTTTTTGGAGTGTTAGAATTCTATGACTCTAGCTTTTAGTCTTTTCGTATGTGATTTTAATTATTTTACGATAATATTTAGTATTAGTATGGATGTATTGCATGGATGCTGCTGTAATTTTTTTAAAATTTGCATTTATTTTTCAATGGACAATGTGCGTTGTTATGTGAGCTTTTTACAATGGTCAATGCATGTTGTGAAACAGGCTATGCAACTAGTATGGTTAGTCTATTGCAACGGGTTTTGGCCGTTGTATTATAGTCTATTACAACGGTCATAACCCGTTGTAAAAAGGTATACTGCAACGGTTTTTACAACGTTCTTTGCTCGTTGTAAAATGTGGTGGATCTATTACAACGAGGTCTATTACAACGGGCACATGTCCGTTGCGAAAACCATATTACAACGGGCATTGCCCGTTGTAAAAAGACTGTTTTGTTGTAGTGTATGTACCAACATTCAAAGTCATATCAGGCAATAATATTGCGAGTTAATCTAAATTAACTTATGACAAATCTATTACATTAATTTCAACAATTGAAATTTACGATTTTCATCGTTGTCGTTTACTAAATTTTAACTACATCAGTCTTCATTTCGAAGACACACCTACGGTCGATGAATCATATCCTTTCTGATATAACTATCAAAAACATATTTTGACAATGTATTTGGAATCTATTCCAGATTTAAGCATCGTGTCGTATAGTGGAGTCTATACTCTCCATGGCTTATTAACAATCGAGGATGAGTATTATCACTAACAATCATTTTCTCAACATTGATAAGAAACTCATAATTTCCTTTTAATGTGTGAGAATTTTTATTAGACATTCTAGTGTATCATGTCTGTTTTAGGCTTAATCGACTTTGTTTCATCTTATGTAATTAGTTCCTATGTTAGAGTTTTTGGATCATATCAAAGACCACTGTACTGCCACTAATTTCTAAAAAAATTCCTTCATCGTAAAGGTGGCATTGCTTGAAACAACAATTATCTCTTAGTACAATGAAATAGGATTTCATAAACCTTTTATGAATTGTCTTTTATTCTTACATAAAAATTGATCTAGTTTTAAGTCTACGAAACTTATGTTCATAACACAAGTTAAGCAACCACACATCTTATGTTAAATTTTGGTGATACAAAATCACAAATAGAGGAAAATAAATATACAAAAGAAAGAGAGAGAAGATTTTGTTTCCTCTTATTAATATGCATATTTGAATATGTTTATTTCTCTCTCTAATTGGCTAATCAATTATTTTTTGCCATCTAATGTTAACTTGGGCATTAAGTAATTGATGTTATAAATAGAGACTAGAAGAGAGTGTTAAAAGTGTGGTGGAAAATATATTTGCTAATTCTCTCTTCTCCATCTTTGTTCTTCTTCTCCAATAATTTTAGCCATATAGATATTTGCTCCCTTTCTCAATTTGGTTATTGATTCAATGGTATTTTGTTTATTTTAGCTTTGTTCTATTAATTGTAAACAAAATTTTGGAGAATCAATAAAGTGGGTGGCTGGGTGGAATATCTTGTGTTGTTGCATTTTAATTTCAACTCCGTCTTGTTTTCAATCCAAGTTATCTCTTTGTGATTTGGGTGATAAAGATCCGTTGATATAAGCTTCCGCAAAGTGCTACTATTTTCATAACATTTTGGTATCGGAGCACAGATCATCGCAAAGCTTAGAATAATTTTGGTTTGAAAAATTATTGATGTCGGATATGATTTCGTTTTCGAAGATGGCTATTTTGGATGAGAAAAATTGGGGTATCTGGAAGCCTAAGATGGAGGATGTTCTGTACCTCAATGATCTTCATGATACGATTGATGGAGATGGAAAGAAGCCCTCTGATGTAGATGAGGGAAAATGGAAGAAGATGGATAAGAAGGCGATTGCTTTGATTTTCCAGTATCTTGATGATTTAGTTTTCCATCATGTGGCTAGTTGTTAATCCGCGAAGGCTTTGTGGGAAAAGTTGGTAACTTTGTATGAGTCAAAGAGTGCTACTAGTAAGGCTTTTCTGGTTTGAAAGTTGGTACAACTGGGATTAGATTAAGAGAAATCTGTTGTAGAGCATTTGAATGAATTTCAAGATGTAATAAATCAATTGGCAAATATGAAGGTCAATTTTGATGATGAGTTACAGGCTCTTTTATTGATGAGTTCGCTTTTAGAAAGTTGGGAAACTTTGGTTGTTTCATTAAGTAATTCCAATGCTAATGGAACTATCTCTTTGGAAACTGTTCGAAGCAGTCTTTTGAATGAGGAGCTTAGAAGAAAAGGGTCAGGTATGAAATCAGTTCAAAGTGAGGCTATGGTGGCAAGGGACTCGAAAAAAGATACAATTTGGAAGAAGGAGGATGCTAATGGTAAAGGTGTTATCACTTGTCATTATTGTAATAAGAAAGGTCACATACGCAACAAGTGTTATGCTTATAAAAGAGATCAGAAAAAGGCTGCGCATGGTGATAGTAGTGGTGATGCACAGGAAGGTTTTGCTGAAGGTACCGATAGTGATGCTTCTTGTGATGTCCTCTTTAGTGAAAATAAGCCTTGGAAGATGGATTCGGGAGCCATTTTTAAAATTTGTAGAGATGTGAATTGTTTTTCTTCTTATGAGAAGAGCGTCGGCATGATTAGGACAGCCAATGGAGAAGAGCTACCAATTTTTGGTACTGGATCTATCCGGTTTCGTATGCATGACGGTGTGGTTAGAGAAGTCTCTGGAGTCAGACATGTACCCACTTGTTCGCATAATCTTATTTCTCTCGGTCAGTTGGATCGCCGTGGTTGCACTTATGAGACTCAAGGTGGAGTTTTGAGAGTGAAGAAAGGTGGTTGTGTAAGGATGAGAGGAGTATTGGAAGAAGGAAACCTTTATAGCTTGGTTGGTTCTATAGTCGACTATGGAAAGCGAGTGACGGTTGAAGGACCTAGTCCACAGCAAGGTGGAGAGGTTAATGTGGTCACTGCTTATGATTCTAGCATTGAGGATCATATTTTAGACAGGGGTCTTCATGTTGATGATGCTCGAGGGATCGATAGTGATCATATAATGAGCTCAGGTCGAGTGATATACGAGTGTCAAGTTGTAAAATCCACAAAGACATGACGGAGATCTTTGTGGTATTACAAACGTTTTTGAGACCGATTGGTGTGGTGCATCTCATGTGGGAGGTGCATCACTTGCAGGCGGTCGTTGAAGTTTGTAATTTAGTATGGTTGAGATACGGGGATTTGTGATAGATCTAGATATGGAATGCTTGATATATAGGAGATACGTGATTTTGCATCAAGGTGGGGTGTTAAATTTTGGTGATACAAAATCACAAATGGAGGGAAATAAATATGCAAAAGAAAGAGAGAGAAGATTTTGTTTCTCCTAATTAATAAGCATATTTGAATATGCTTATTTCTCTCTTTAATTGGCTAATCAATTATTTTTTGCCATCTGATGTTAACTTGGGCATTAAGTAATTGATGTCATAAATAAATACTAGAAGAGAGTGTAAAAAGTGTGGTGGAAAATCTATTTGCTAATTCTCTCTTCTCCATCTTTGTTCTTCTTCTCCAACAATTTTAGCTATATAGATATTTGCTCCCTTTCTCAATTTGGTTATTGATTCAATGGTATTTTGTTTATTTTAGCTTTGTTCTATTAATTGTAAACAAAATTTTGGTGAATCAATAAAGTGGGTGGTTGGGTGGAATATCTTGTGTTATTGCATTTTAATTTCAATTCCGTCTTGTTTTCAATCCAAATTATCTTTTTGTGATTTGGATGACAAAGATCCGTTGATATAAGCTTCTGCAAAGCGATATTATTTTCATAACATCTTAAACTATTTAAGATCGTGGTTTCTTGTCAGTTTATATCTTATATTAATATCCTGTAAACTTTGCTTTAGATGAAATTATATTTAACATATATGCTTACTCTTATGTACATATCCTTCTAGAAAGAAGTTACCAATTTCATTCCATTTCAATCGTAATATATTCAACAAAATCCTATTTCCCCATATCTATACATCATTATGTTTCACAAGGAGTGATTTTTGAGGTTGAATCTTATTCAGTTTAGGTACTTTTGGAACTATTTTTCAATACATACATACATACATATATATATATATATATTTGATCAAATCGAATTGTATTATTTTCTTTCCACATTATGTTTTCTACTTCCATTTTATATTATATGAATTTATCACGGACATACTACTTGTGTTTTAAATATACATGTTCATGTTTGCGATAATTCATCGGTGAATTAAACGAAGTAAATGGATCTGCTTTGGTATCATTAGACCTTTGATTACATATATACGTCAATCCAAAGAGTTCATTAACTCTTTTCCCACTCTCACCGAATGAGTGCTTTGCCTTAATCATTTGGGATACAATTCACTGGTAACACATGCTCATAGTTATATGATTAAAGAATAATTTCTCAAGGATTTGGCATAGTCTACAATTCCAAAATAATTGTAAAGATTTTAGATACTTTTGTATTTTCTATAGCTAATGCATCACTTTTATTACGATAAAAAAATACCATTATTATAGTTTTACCTTATAATGAATATTCATCATATTCATATAAAACTAAACTATGTCTATTTTCAGCTAACATCGAAAATAAATAATATTTGGTACGTTTATGAATTTTTTATGTATGCATCCACTAATAAATGTCATATGTCATACTCCCACTATTTCTGTCATTACAACAACAACATATGAAATACGAAGTTACATTCAACCACTTACAAGGGAAACTTATTTCATCCATTGTAACTAATTTATGATTAAGAGTTTCAAGTCAAATTTTTTGAACTCAAAGTAACAACTTTTACAGAAATAATTTTTTATATGAAATTACATTTGAAATAGAAATCAAATTTCTCATTCCATATTAAGAATCCACTGTTATCCTATATAGTTATCGTTACGTATGTCCTTCATGTAGTAGAGGTGATCGTTCACTCACTTTATCCCAAATTGTGCCTATGTTACAACCACTCGCGAACATTCACTCTCAAATTGACAAACCATTCAAAAGGAAACTCTTAATACAAGACCGCACTGAACTATATACAAAAGTGCATTCAGACATCCTTAATATTTAAAAAATATTTGATATGTTGCACTTAAGTGAACTAATCAAACTGACATTTCAGTGATCAAATTCCTAGATCCATCTAATAGTTTTTGGTCTGTGTTACTTCCAACACAATAAGATTCTTACTACATTCAATTGCATTGAATGCATTATCTTGGATTACTGTTTACTTGCACATTTTAAATGAACATTACTGTTCATTGTACAATTTTTGTATGTGATATAACATGGATCAAACGTCCATATTCTTGCATTGCTTTAAATTTCAAAACTAATAGAAGACAATGCAAAATCTCGAGCAAATAAAATGACCGAGTTACAAATGTATTTAGTAGTCGTATGACTTTCGCTTTTGCATGGGTCTTGATGTGACTGCATGCCAAAACATTTATTGATGCACATATTATATATTTCTCGTCAATACTAATTTGTTTCATTTGTATATTTCAATTGATAAACAATTTTAACAATTATATTGGATGTACAAATTCACCGAAGTAGATAATTTGATTTTATATAGCTTATGTTCTTATAATATTAAAAAGGTCAAATGTTATCATTTTAATTTTCTAATAAGGCTCCCATTAGGTTTTATATTCCTCAAAATACTAAGAGAAAGTAGAAATCTTTTGATTCCTCTAATGAGTGCTAGGACTCGCTTGCCTAAGGATTCTGAACTTGAGTTTGCTCAACAAATAATATACCCACAAGCGATGGATAACACCTAATCGGTTGTATCATATATAACTCCTACCTTATTCTTTGCAGTTTGCTCAAAAATTCAAGATAGATTATTCACCCTTACCTATCATTTTGGGATAGCCTAAGTATAATGCAGATACCTTGAGTTCGCTCAACAAATACATGCATGTAACTTACCTCATCCAACAATATATTAATAGCAGTACACATAACATACCTAGCTTTAGTTTGCCAAACAACTAGCGAGTATGCAAGTAATCTATCAATATATAAATAATAAAGGACAACCTTATATATTATAGATTATTGGAATAAGTACATATCTAAAGTACGTATATCGTGATTTCAAATGTATTTGAGATTTAAATCATAAGGGTATTTCTTAAGAAATGCATTATTTCTTAAATGATACCACCTTAATGTTTATATTAAAGGTAATGAATCAGTTATATTTGATGTAGATTTGATCTGCTATAAAATTTACAATTGTTACCCCAATTTAATTAATTAATTAATTGGTAAGTTGTATGTTTGATTAATTTTGTGTATTGATATTATTAGTTGAATCTGAAGCAATTGTCCATGTTCATATGCCTCATCTTATGTTATCAAAAATTATAAACTAACATCAATTTAAATTTTGGTATAGTTAATTTATGTTTCGCAAATTAGAATATATATGTGTGTGTGTGTCTATGCAATAAAATGCTTGATGGTTTTGTAGCGATGAAGGTGCAAAAATTTAGAGTGGGGATATAGCAGAAAATAGCGGATGTTCAAAATGCTTCAATAAATACGAAAACAAATAAATATTTGAAGTTAATTTATTATCATTCTCATATCATTTGTGTTGGGAAGGAAACACATTTTAATCTTATATAACAAAGCCAAAGAATATCATGATTTATGCAGTGCAGATTTGGCGATTACAATAGATTTCTATCTTATATTGAGCATTTATTCCGTAAAATTAATTACCCTAACTATGCTGACCTGGTTTAAAAGAGAATTAGTCAAATCAATATTTTTATATTAATGTTGCTAAAGTGCACAGTAAAAAGTCCTAATTTAGCAGGCGTAGTGGAAAATAACGGGGCTTAAAGCGGATCTGTTGTTCAATAGCGCTAAATTGAAAAGGTGTAGCGACCGAAGAGCGCTAAGTGCTATAATGGGGATTTTGCAGGGCTTTCGTAGGGCTTTAACCGCATATATATATATATATATATATTAGTTAAATATGTGTGTTTGAATTTTGAATTTTAAATTGTAGTATACACATATGTGTATATGTATATATGAGCTGTTCAAAAATTAAATTATGACAATACTATTTTACAATTTGTTTACATGTTGAACGTATATTCTTGGTACTTTAATTTTAATGTTTGGATATTTTGTTGCAATTAAGCAAGGAAATTTTCATATGGTATTGAATCTTTTATTAATTAGTGTTTGCAAAATGGGAAATCTAACATAATACCTTATTTCATTTCTGTTTTAGTTTTGATTTTATTAGATCGAGATCTAATGTAAAAATTTATTTCCATTTTCACTTTTAATAAAACATCCTCTTGTTTTGAAATATCTAATTTTATTGTATAAATTTGTTTTCATAATTTTATATATGTACATATATTAAATATATATATATATATATATTTTTGTGTGTGTGATAACAAAATATCACATATATGTATGTATATGTCTAATATATATATATAGTATTATAGATATCTATATACAAACCAATACACATATTATAGCATATATGTATATATTAAGCATTTATATCCGTGATATTCATACGAAATTGTCACATGTATATGTTGTCAGAACTGGATCTGCCCGCAGCGGAAGAAATATGTGAATTTCAATTATTCTTTAACCATTTTGGATCTTTATTGGGCCTATGTAGTCTAATTTATTTAGAACATTTCTAAATTATTTTTTAAATAAA
This sequence comes from Allium fistulosum, assembly GCA_030737815.1. Lineage (NCBI taxonomy): Eukaryota > Viridiplantae > Streptophyta > Magnoliopsida > Asparagales > Amaryllidaceae > Allium > Allium fistulosum. The sequence continues at coordinate 1,042,897,873 of CM060901.1, read as the reverse complement.
ATCATTATTTTATTTAAATTTATAATATAGTTTTATATTATGTAATTAATGTTATGTTATATGTATATACATGTATCATATACACATATATATGTGTGTACATGTGTGGCATAACAATCCGTGCAAGGTTTAATATGCCCGTGCATACCATGTATAAGTGTTGGGATTACACTGCAACGAGCATGTTAGCTCATCTAATATACAAATATATCATCAAACTATATGCTCATATGCTTAATTTATGTATGCAAAATATTACACACATATATATGTATATAAATTTATATTTTTATTTTATTTTGAATCATTATATATATGTATATATATTCGTGTATGTATATGGAATTTATAATATATATATAATTGTGTATATAAAAACATTTAAAATATATATTAAATTTTTAATTCTTTATTTTGTTGTAAAATAGAAAACAAAAGTGAATTTATTTTGTATATATATTTATAAATAGTTTAATAAATATATATATATATATTGAAAATGGGTTCCTTTTATTACTATTAATACAATTACAAAGCACAATTACATAAATTGGCCTAACAATAACATGCCTACATAGTGCAAGAAACAAAAAACACACATTTTTACATCATAAATTCCAAACGTTGATTATATCATTCTTCAGATGGAATTCTGCAACTGTTGAAGCCTTTTAAATACCATATTGTGCCTTTCCTTCGTGTATAGAAAAATCTAGTAAGCCCAAAAGTTTAGCCCATTTCATATCTTCTGCATATCCTTATTTGAAGTGCATGTTCGTGAAATTACTTCACCTGTCTCCATTCATCCATTGTAACCACTTGGTCACAACATGAACGGTCATGTGGTCCCTTCTTCTCCAAACTGCTCTAAACCGCCACTCTATCATGTACCTTCATCATCTCCACAACGCGCTCTTTGTATCATCAAGAAATCGCATATCTTTTTGTGGCTGTAGCAACATAACTATTATGACGTCTTCATTATTTGCTATGTCCTCATGGTAGAACCCAACACCATTCCAGATTTGGGTTCGATCTTACTGTCAGAGCGATTTGAGAAAACCTAGTTTTAACTTTCGTTTGACAACATAGGACGTGAAGATTATCCAGATCGATGACCGCTTCATACTTTTAATCCTGATCAACACCTTTATTCTTCACTATATCAACCACAGTGCCGGTTTCTCATCTATAATTTGGGTTTGCATGTTGGATAATGCCCCAAAATCGATGTCGCTTTTCATTCCTATCATCTAGATCTAAATCGAGGTTACAAATTGAAAACCAGGATACGCGGTCTTCATTTCACCACTTTGGATCACGTACTTATTCTGTTCTTTAGCAGTCACTGAAAATATCTATAGGATCTTTATATAATGTAACTTATATATAATGGTGAGAGTGTATATTACTAATTAAACTAAGCAGAGTAATAACTGAATATAAATAAGGTAAATAATAAAAGCGAGCACACTAGATATTTTATACTGGTTCGGACCTCATGTCCTACGTCTAGTTCCGAAGCTCCTCTTCGGTATTTCCTTTAACCAAATAACCCTCACTTCGCCCGGAGGAATAGGCTAATACAAAGGTATTTCTCCGACAATCTTGTGTTCCAAATAACATGGATTTAGACTAATAGTACAATTCTTCCAATGATCTTCTTTGAGTATGTGAATGTGAATACTTTGAGTTGTAGGAACCGGTTTAACCAAAATGATATTTTGGTTATGATAGATTGAGAATATGTAAGCAATATGTGCACAAATATGTAAATAGAGAGTAATAAGAAATAAAGAGAATAGTTCATTTGTAAATCTCAATATTTGAAGCATTTATAGGATTAAAGAGATGCATATAAGGAGTTGTTACTGTTAGATAAACTCTATTCAATTTAATGGTTGCAACCTTTGACGAAGAGATGAGATTATTCAATTGAAAACAAGCAACCATTCTGAATATAGCAATTGTCGGACGACACATGTCTGTGGAAAAACCATAAACGTCTGTAGCTTAGGAATAAAATTCCCGAGCCTTCTCACAGACGTCTGTGGATTTTCCACAAACGTCTATGGCTGGCATTTCCATATTTTAAGTGCCAATTTTGTGTATATGAATTTGTGTGTGCATATATACTCAAGGAGACCTTACAATGTTTATCTAAGACTCTTAATGCAATAGTATAACCTTACTAATCATAGTATGGTCCATAAATCTCTGTTTGTCTTCAAGTCCCGATATCTTTGAGCATGAGGATCTCTTGTAGTATATACCTATAAGTTTGATTAGATATATAATATATGTGATTGTATAGTTGTTGTCATTGAAACCATAGAATGGAGGTTCTAACATTCTCTCCCTTTTTGATGATGACAACTATACAATCATCAACCATGATAAAATATCCCCCTTAATTTAATCTCCCCATATGTATATGCATATATTTCTCCCATTTTGTCATTATCAAAAATAAATAAGAGAAACATAAACATATAGACACAGCAAATGAGATAGATAGATATGAATAACACATAAACATGTCACACATAAACACAAATAACATAATTGAACAATAAACCAACCCGAGTTCAACAATAAACATATAAGAGTTTAAACATAACAAGAAACAGAAACAATATGTCGATACAACAAAGCAAAATTACAAAGTTTTAAAATAAAATGATAGCAAATGAAAAAGGTTTAGTGATACTGTTTGATGAGTAAGATAGTCCGCCATAGTTTTCATAATATTCCCAATAGGTGGATGGATCTTGTTGGTATTCGGCTGGCCATTGTGTTTGATCATGGTACTCTTCATTCTCTTGAATTAAAAGTCCTAGGAAAGCCAGATAATGTTGCTGGTGAGGTGGGTTAGTATCGGACAAAGACATATCATCACTATCTTCTTCTTCTTCCGGTTGTTCTTGCACAATGTTCTTGCCATGAGAAGTTCCTTCATTTGTTATATGGGGATGATAGATTGGCGTTTGTGCTCGAGAAGGTGGTGTAGGTGAAGGAGAAGAGGACGATGTGGATGATGATCTCCCACGAGTCTTCCGGACAACTTTCTTCATCATGTTCATAACCTTGTCCAATGTTTTTTTCCATTTTGGTCATACGTGTGGAAAATGATCTTTGTAACCCACTTACTTCCTTTCTTAGTGATTTCTAATTTCTTTCTAGAATTTTTTGGTTTGTAGTAATCAGTCGCTAATTTTGAAGTGTCACATCACGCCCAACTTCATTATGTTTGGGTTCAATCCGAGCTTCCAAAATTTTGGAGTTGGAATGATATTCTTAAGACGGAGAGGAAGGCATACGAGGATGTGGTGAAGGTTCCCGTTGTTGTTGTTGGTGTTGGATGGTCTATTGATGGAAAGGGATGATAGGGGGTGGGTTTCTTGTAAGTTGCATCAAAAATAAATATCTTGGACCACTATCTTTTTCCATAATTTCCTCGTATTATGATAAGTACGAAGGAACTCCTAGGTTTTACAAGATACGCATAAGGTAAGGAGCATATACAATGGTTCGATGGTGCTAAGTCCAAAAACCTTTGATTTGGTTGTATATAAATTTTGCCCAATTTATTGGGAGACCATCGAATATAGCATATAAAGCCCTATGGTCATTTGGATAAATTTGTTCAGGACTACCTAAACGTGGAATGGTTGTGTTGATTATCATCCTATTAAGTAGCCTAGCACGTGGTCGTAGGTAAACGAATTTCCATTGCGACATCCTATCTTCCCAAATTTGATGGGTAACTTCATCTCGAGGTAAAACACTATGTTCTGGTATTTCTCCTAATCTGAATTCCACATGAGAGCATCCCACCATACATCCAATCGTATATACATAATTTTTTAACACTTTACCATAAACACTCGACCACAACCATCCATCTTCATTTTCCAGTGTCCATACTTCCTCACTACATAAGTTTGAATAGAAAAGGTAGAGAGCAAGTGAATCGATCATTACCTTGTTCTCATCATAACTAATGAGATCACGGCAACCGGCATCCATTATTAGACCTTGAATATCGTATTCTGTCACATTTCCAAGGTGGTGGAAGGGGCCATCATGGAATTTCTTCTTTGAAAGCATTTGAAATCGGTTGATAGCAGTAGGATTGTTTCAGAGCCATTGATTTATGTGAATTCGATCACAAAGGATTGAGAAGAGGAGGAAGATTAACCTTGCATTTTCTTTTTGGAAACGGTTTTCATCTTTGTAGCCATTGATGTTGATTTTGAAGTTGATGGAGGCTAGGGTTTTGGAATTGTGGAAGTAGATTGAGATAAAAAAAAGTGAAATTTGAGGGTGAAAGATGAATATATAGGGGCTGTTACAGTTGAAACCCGAGGCAGATGATAGACGTCTGTGGAATTTTCACAGACGTCTGTGGTTTCAGGAAATAATTTCCCAAACCAAGTGACAGACGTCTGTGATTTTTCCACAGACGTCTATGACTTGTATATTTGCAGAACTGGTTTACCTTGAATACTTGAATGAGGAAACGTCTAAATTTTATTCAAAAAATTCAAAGGATTCTTACATACACCAATTTATATAAAAAGAATAAAATATTATTTCATCAAATAAATATTTAGACGTAACGCTACCATAATTTTAGTTTTCGTCAAAGGAGTCGGACTTTCTAATTTCTTGTAAGTCCCACGAGTTCAGCTCAAGTTTTGTTTCTTCAACAAACGACCTTAATGGAGACCAATATGAGTGTTTCGGAGTTCGAGGTGATTTAGTTTGGTTAAACGGTCCCACTCCCCATATATTACGGGGAGTAAGATTGCCTGGTCTAATCGGCGTCTCAATTTTACATGGTGATTTTTCATGGAGACAGTTTTTTGTTGGAGAATGTCCATATATTTCCAAGATGCATTTCTCCAAGAAATTGAGGTGTCTTTCTTGCCGTCGCTGCTCGTAGTGAATTTCACGTTGAACTCCCATTATCTGCTGCTGGTAATAGAAGATTTCATTTACTTTAGTTTCTAGTGATAATGATTCGAGATTGATTGCACGTTTTATCCTTTTCCCTTTTGGGGAATAGCCAGTGTGGTATGTTGGAGAGTTTATAATATTTAGACAGGTTAAACTATTCGAGGGTGGAGTTGTAGTCTTTAGAGAGGTAGTAACATTATTTGAGGATGGAGAACTAAAGTTAATTGTGGAGTAAGTAAATTTGTGGTCAGATGACATTTTGAATAAAAGTGGTTTAAGGTTTTGAAACAGAGGTTGATAAAAAGGATATATGAATTTAGTTTACAGAAGAATTCCTTTATATAAGATTTGTTTACTATTTTTGGAATTTTATTTGTTAGGCAAGTAAAATTTTAACCATAGAAATTAAAACAGAAGTTAGTTAGTTTTTGTATGGATAAAAAACATTTTTAAATATTTTTACAAAATTATTTTGTGCATTTTATCTGAGTTATATACTTTAGTTTACTAATTCATTGTAAGAACAAATTCCCAGGTCTCGTCTTAGTTTTAAAAAAGTTGGTCCGCCTAGTGGTTTGGTAAAAGTATCCGTAATTTGATTTTCTATATTCACAAATTCAAGTGATATAATTCCTTTTTCAACATTATCTCTTAAGAAACGGTGAAGAATATCGATGTGCTTTGTTCGAGAATGATTAATAGGATTTTTGGAAAGGTTTATGGCACTAGTATTATCACAATAAATGGAAGATTTAGAAATTAATTTACCTAAATTTTGAAGTGTTTGTTGCATATAAATTACTTGAGCACATGCTAAAGTCGCTGAGCCGTATTCGGCTTCACATGTCGAGAGAGAAACACATTTTTGTTTTTTATTAAACCACAAAACTAAAGATCGACCAATAAAATGGCATTTTCCACTTGTACTTTTTCTGTTCATTTTCCAACCACCGAAATTAGCATCACTATATCACTACAAGAAAACCTACCTATAGTTGCACTTATTGGTAGCGTTTGTTGTGTGAATGCAACTAATATTATTTTTACTATTTCATTTTTACGTGTTTATGTTTCATTCAACGCTGCCAAATTTTGCCGGCCTCCCGCCAAATACTAAAAAAACGTATCACGTTTTCCATCTCCTTCCTTAATCCATTATTACCCTGCTCTCATTCGTAAAATACTTCTCGCTTCTGCTGTCACATTTACTCCATCTCGCACTACTTTTCTTTGCAATCTGCTCCCCTCCACTTCGTCCATCTGCTCTTCCTTCAATCTGCTCCTTTTATCTCCTTTAGATTTGTTCACAAGCCCTAAATAAAAAATCAAGGTAATTGTCAAAACCCTAATTGGGTAGAGGTATTTAATTTCTGTACTATGTTTAATGTTACTATAAGAACCCTAATTACAATTTTTGTTATTTTCACTCGAGTTGATAATAGAATGAGGAAATGCCTTATGAAATTAATCATGAATTTCACATTTTTTTTCTCGAGTCTGTGAGTTTTCCTTAGATTACTTTTTTGTTAAGTATTGTTGATTTGTTTAGATATTATCACTCGATTTGTTGTTTTATGTCCAACTCTAAGTTGAATTGCCTATAAAAAAACAGAAGATAGAAATCTGTGCCATAGAACTAATACATAGTGCAATTTGCCAATTTCTTCTCAATCATGTCTATTTCATTTTAAATTTTATTTCATTAATATTGCAATTAGCTTGTACTTTCTACATGTTTATGATTTTGTTGTCTTTGAATATTTTAATATTGAAGTTATGATTTTTTTTCCATTGCATTTTAATATTGTGGATTATTCTGCATCAAATCATAAATGAGTCCTGTGGAAGTCCTGAAATACTTATCAAAAGGTTACTTTATTTTCAATAGAGAAAAGGCATTGATAAAGATTTTCTTATGCATTCCCTAAGTAGAATATATACATTATTTTAAAAGGCTTAGAGATGTTAAAAGAACGTGTTGTGTTAACCTAGTGTGACCTCCTATGATATGAGAAGCTAGGCAACAAGTTGTGGGTGGGGAGAGCACCCTAGGACAAGTGCTCATGCAAGGAACATATCAGAGATGGACTGAGGCCGGGCAAGGAAGGCACTCGGGCTTCAGGAAGGGACTGAGTTTAGTAGGCTAATGCATAAGTTTAATTGCTTTCTTGTGTGAGTGCACTGATGTAGGAGCAAGAAGCTGTGTGCGGGTGCTTTGAGTTTAATATGGTCTAACCTATACGAATGTGGGGATTGCAAGAACTAAGGCAGGAATAAGAAGTTGAGAGGGTGCTTTGGGTTTAATACAGCTTGCTGATGAGTGCAATATGGGTTCCATTGTATAGGGATAGAATTTAAGACATGCATACTACAAAAAGTTGCCTGCACACAAGGTATAACGCACATAGTAGGACTGAAGCAGAGCTCGGGCTTCAAATTTGAAAGCAGCTATTGCTGTGAGAGGTATGAGGGAGCATGCAAACTATAGGAAAATGGGCATGCACGACTTCAGTTAGAGGGTACATGCATACAAGTATGTATACGTGCTGCAATTGTTTGAGCTGTTACCTCATATTTACTTCCATCTTTCTGAGAAGAAGGCTAAGCTTGCAACATCAGCTGTTGGCAAGAAAAAATTATTTCTTTTATTTCTAATTTTTTACTATAATGTTAAATAATGATTAAGTGACTAGTACATGGTAGTGATAGTGCCAAAATATTTCAACATAAGTCATGTCTTTACTTGCTAGTATTTCCTAGCAATGTTGCAAATTGGGCTCATAATTTCTTTTCTTAATACAGTTAACTGTATTGACAAAACATGGTCCAAGTAAAATGAAATTCATAATAATTGCAAAAAAAATATATTTTATTAGTAATAATTCAATTCAGTCTTCCTTCTTGGATGATTATGATTTATATTTCCAATGCAACATGTTATTCACCATTTGATTTCACCAAGTGAAGTATTTGGATATGGGGACAAAATTGAATGCATACGAGGAGTAGATGGATTTGCATTGTAGGGTGGTGTTGTGCATGTCGGAAGAGTCATGCTTGGATTGATTTGGAAAGAGTAAAAGTGCATTTGATGTTTTATGAATTAGATAGAGATTTCTTATGGTAGCAGATTGGTTCATGAAAGTAAGTGTAGAGATTGTGTTGATTATGGTAGGCTGTTTATGGATTTGTGAGGAAGTTACCTAGGTTTCATGTATCGTCTTCACATGGAAATGTGTATGCACATGCATGTGGTAAGAAGGATCAAAAATTTGTAAGGTTATTTAGAATATCATAGTATATTTACATAATAATGTTGATGGGAATGGTTATCTAGATTATAAAAAATATGGTTGTGTAGATGGAACATCGTAAAGTTGAAGTAATAGTCAAAGTAATAGGTGAATACACAACAAATATGTTATTGAATATTTATTGTGGCTTCTTTTGACATTTTTGGGATATACATCTACTTATAAGTCATATATTATTAATGTATATATTTACATAATAAACCTTTTGAATTTTGTATTCTATGCAAGCAATTTCTTACTTTTGAACTTAAAGATAAAATGTTTGTATATTTTGTATACATATCTCCAATTTCAGAGTTACTTAAAGGAATCAAAGCAACACTATTGAACTACTACTTTGCCAAATTTAAGATAATCAAATTTGTATGATAACTCATTAATATTTACTCGTTCGAGTTATGGAGAGTCTCTGGTACTTAATATAACGACAAACAATTATTGTTTTCAATTTGTTCCATTTTGATTTCTCTTGGTTGCCACTATTAACATAGTTTATGCAAACTGAAGAAGTTCAGTTATGGAATGTACATAGCCTGCTTTTCATAAGCAACCATTAGTACTTTTTAAATTTGGATTTGGATAATAAAATTGTGAAGCATACCATTTTTTATCTTATATTTTTCTATCTCCATATTCATATTAGAAGACTTTGGTTATTTCATTTGACTGTTAAGACAAAACCTTAAAATTGTCTATCTCTGTTTGTTATCAAATGAATACATGCGTATAATTTTCTATATTCGTTTCAGTCTAGACCAATTCATTGTATCTTACCATTATGCAAGTGGTACGTATGTTCAACTTCTTGACAGATATGTGAATCTTGAACCTATCGAAGATTTACCGTATTCTTGTTTTCAGTTGAGTAGTTTTATTCAACTTCTATGCATGATCAGTGTTTAGAATGTACACTTGAGATGCAGCTATGATCAACTAGTTTCTTCAATGTGATTACTTCCTAAACACTAAATTAAACAGTTTCTTAAATGTAGAAGACGAGGGTTATCTTCAGTATAACATGGTTTGGTCATGTTATCATTTGTGGGTAGCACTATAATAAAGTTTATTGATTTTTTTATGTCATTTCACTACTTGTTTTAATTAGTGATCTTAGTAAATGTAAAATCTCAAAATTGCAAATATTGATAAGCTTATTGTATTTTTTTTGTTCTAATGGAAGTGAAACATTTGTGATGCGATCTATCACACCATTGAGCACTTTCTGTTAGAACCGAGGAAAAAATTTATTTAAAAGGAGCCGTTCTTAACATGCTAATTCATTCGTATGTAATAGTTACAAGATTATATAGTCTATTATTGCCACAGTCCACTAGTCATAATGTTAAGTTGTTTGATAAGAGTAATCAAAGGTTTCGTGTTCTATTTTATGGTCACATTACAAAAAATGTTGGCTAGTAGGTTGATACTTCGATGTAGTTGGTTGAGAGTCATAAAAGTACTTTAAACTCAATAAATAATACTTCTATTTTCATGCCTATATATGTTTTCTCAACTTACTTGAATTCAATAGTAAAGGAAGAGAATGTCGATTGTTGTTAAGGATGAAACTGGTCGGATGTTTCTTTTCTGTAAAGGAGCAGATACGTAAGTCAGTTGTATTATGTACCATATTATGATGGTTCATATACTTAAAAACACTTTTTTTGGATTGCATAGAATTATTTTTGATAGACTTGGAAAGAGTGGAAGAACTTACGAAGGGGATACAACTACACATTTAAATGAATATGGAGAAGCAGGCTTGCACACATTAGCATTGGCATATAGAATTCTAGATGAGTATGAATACCAAACATGGAATTATGAATTTCAGAAAGCAAGGACAGCCATATCACTGGATAGAGAGATCAAACTGGAACATATCTCAAATATGATTGAGAAAGATTTGATTTTTGTTGGTGCAACTGTAGTTGAGGACAAATTACAACGAGGGGTAAATTTTGGTATATTTGGAGTAAAATGATAGCATTATAACTTTGGTCTTCAGTTCTTTATCCTGTCTTTTATTCATTTTTCACAGGTTCCTCAGTGTATCGATAAGTTAGCACAGGCTGGTTTGAAACGGTGGGTTCTAACTGGTGATAAAATGGAAATAGCCATGAATTGTTTGTAGATCGCTTATGGAACTTAAAATGTGAAGCAACAACTTCTAAAGTTAATTGGATTGTCTCTGACAGCTGCATTCCCAAATGAAGGGGACACAGAACTGATAGCACGTAAGTAGTTGTGAAATAGACTATATACAATTTCATGAGATTGTTCTACCATATCGCGTGGTAAAAAAAATTATTTACACAGAAGCATGCTGTATATAATTTCAGGTGAGATGTATGTAGGAAAATTTATGGATTTAGGGGCGAAAGTGATACTCTGTGCACGTACTGTGGAAGAGCTCAAACGAGTTAAATCCGAACTCATTGGTAATATCTTTGAGACTAACAAGTTGAGTCCAATTAGATATTTGAATTTTACATGCTCATATTCTTACCTGTTTTATACTTTGAAATAGCTAAATATTCATCCAACAGAGTTGAGATACTGCCTTTGGATTTAGCCTCTGGTCAAGAACTTCTTAAAGAAGCAGTGCAGCAAGCAGAGTTGTTGTTTGATAGGTCATTTTGTGGTGGTAATTAGATCAGCTTTTGCTCTCATAATATTATTTACTTATTTAATATATATTTTTTGTCGTAACAACTGTCATTTTATAACTCTATTTCCTTTAATGATTAGATGAGCAGTGCTGCTGGAAAGTGTCCTTCCCTTTGCCAAACTATGTACTCTGCATCTACGCATGCTCTCAATGGTTATTTCCATAATTTGCGTTCTGAGGGATCATTGCTGCACTCTCTTTGGTACTTGATTTTTCAACATAATTTTAGCACGTGATAAATTGTACTATCTAGCTAAATTATATATTCAATTAGTCATGCCAAGCCACATTTTTATAAAATGATAGAAATCATAACCATCGTTGTATTTTACTATCGCCGTTCATTGTTTGGATCTTTGACATGATCATAGTATTATAGAGGCCATTCATTTGTTTTCCCATCTTATCGATTTTCTCCTTCAAGAATCATTTTATATTTCCAGCTTTGTCAAAAGGGGATCAAAGTTTCCATTATGGGCCCTGGACTAGTACACACATACATACAATAATTCAGCTTCCACCTCAACTGGACAAAGTGGTACATCTGAGGTTATGTTTCAATATACTGTTGTTTTGTTATTTTGCATGACATTTAAAGCTGGATGTATCACTAAATTATTGTTTGTGGTTTCAACTTGTACAAGAAAATCTTCAATACTAATTTGTATCATCCTAGGGTTCTGTACATTGACAGTTATTATAACTCTCAACATTTTAAATGTTATAAACAAGCCATTCGATTTTATTGTTGTTGTTGCTTTGTAGATTTGCATGCAGTTTGCTACGGCTAGGCATGAAACAATTTTGTATATCGACAACAAACGCAGATTTCTTTGAGAACGATGCTAAGAAGGTTATATGTTTTCTTACATTTCAATCTAGATTACTATTTTTATCATTAAGGGAACTGAATTCCTAGCATGGAATTGTTTTAAATTTGATGACTGACCAGATAATGAAAGAAATCATTATGCTGCAAATTACTAATGCTTCTCAGATGATCAATTTAGAGAAAATCCAGATGCAGCATTTGCTTTGATTATTGACGGAAAATCTTTAACCTATGCTCTAGATGATGGTATGAAACAACAGTATTTGAATCTAGCCGTTGAATGTTCTTCATTCATATGTTGCAGAGTGTCCCCAAAGTAGAAAGCACTGGTAATAAAGAGCTCCTCTTTGATATCAATCTCATTTGCAATTCTTTTTTTAATTATAGTAAGAAGGCATTGCTGATTATTTTTACAGTATTCATTTATAATCGGACAGTAATGCTTATTAAGAGTTACGTGCGTACGAGTGTTTATTTCATAATGGTATGAATTACAAGCCTCTATCAGTATAAAATTGCTCATACATTTTATTTACACATCACCTTATGTAAAAAAAATTAATAGCGTTAAGCAAATTTTCTACCACTGAATTATACTAAACTTCAAATTTTGTTTTTAAATAGTTCTTTTTTCCTTTTACTAGAGTTCACTGGAGATTTGGGGATATTTGTTCCGATGCCACACAGTCATTATAAATGACATAGTTTCTTTAAAGTTTAAATACAACATCAATCAATATCATGTTTTATATAGAGTTGACTTTTGAAATGACATATTTGATTGTAATTGAAACTAAGCATGAGTAATTTGAATGTCAAAGCAATATGGCAATCTACCAATAGCAAGGTGTCAGTTTTTCTTTTTTATATCCTTATTCGGTAATATGTGAATTGGCACAAAAACATTTATGATCTGTTCATTTATTTACCGCAGTCCTTCAGCCACTACACAGCAGATCAAACGAAGGGAAACGATTCAGTAAAGTATAGGTCATCCAAAATGATTTGGTTAAAGCATTCAATCATTTATATACATCTGAAATCCTACTTTATATGTGGTCTTCATTATATTGTTCCTTTGTCTTTTCTTTTATGTTCACATTTTAAATCCCGATTTCACTTTAAAATTTTGTAACATGTCTCACGGTCGTATTTTTAAATGTCATGTCTTCCAAGCTAGCATTTTTAACCTGTATTATAATCAATGGTGGAGGTAAAAGGTCTAAATTAGTTAGGTATGTTACTACTTTTGGTCAGTATTCTAGAATTCTTATGTCACTACTAAATTAGTTAGTAACCGTGTCAAGGGGAGAGTTTACTATTGTGGATTATTTTCATACTGACTGTATGCTACTGACGTTAATCTAGTACCAAATATTGTTGATTGTTAAACTCGTTTGCAGGTAATTAGCTATTTCGAGTCGAAGACTATCGACAACAAAGAACTATTGGTAATCAAGCAACGAACATGAATTTAATTGTTATATATGTTGTCGTATTTTGTTAGTAACATTTGTGGAAACTTGTCTGTGAATGCTTGTAGTATGTGACTTATTTTGTTGAAAAACTACTATCGAATTGATTATGGATATTATATTTGATTGTGAGATTAGCATGTTTTTGCAATTATTTGAATATGATGATCATATGATTGATTGTTTGTATATGCTAATTATGTGATTTAATTGTTTGTTTGAATATATGAAAATTATGCGATTGATCGTTCGTTTTAATATGAATAGTATATAAGCGATTGCTGGAAATGGTATAAACCATCAACCGTAAATAGTAGCATTTAAAATATGCTACCAAACAACCAATAACTTTTAGTAGCGTTTCAGAAATGCTACAGAAACAAATGTAAACTAATATAAAAATTATACAGTTGCATTTTAAAAACGCTACTGAAAATCAAAAAAAGCATATAAATAAAAAATGCAACCAAAAAATGAAGACTTCTGGTAGCGTTTTTTTAACCCTACAGAAAAAACCTATAGCTGCATTTAAAAGTGACTTTTGGTAGCGTTTTTTAAATCCTACAGAAAATACCTATAGTTGCAGTTAAAAGTGACTTTTGGTAGCGTTTACTACAACACAACAAAAAGTTTTAGACTTTTAGTTGCATGTCGTATAGCAACGTTCTCTAAAACGCTACCATAAGTTATGGTAGGGTTTTTTCAACGCTACCAAAAGTCTTTTCTGGTTTAGTGTATGGCGCGAGTTCGAATGAGCTACCTCTCGAGTAAAAAAGACTGTAATCTTTGGTGTTGATCAAGTATCTTAAAATTCGTTTAACCGCTCGATGACGTGATTCCTTCGATTGTGCTTGAAATCATGCACATAAACATATGCTCATCATAATGTCCGGTCTACTGGCCGTTAAATATAATAAGGATCCTATCATACTTCGGTATAATTTTTGATCATAATCTTTTCCGTTTTCATCTTTATCTAAATGTAGAGTAGTTTTCATCGGAGTTAGTTTACTTGAAGTATTTTCTATTCCAAATCGTTTTAATAATTCTCGACAGTATTTTTCTTGATTTATAAAAATTCTATTTTCTAGTTGTCTTATTTGCGAACCCAAAAAGCAGTTTAATTCACCCATATGTGATATTTCAAATTCATTTTTCATAATGTCAGAAAATTCATTACATAATTTTTCATTAGTTGATCCAAATATAATGTCGTCAACATATATTTGTACAACTAATATATCATTATTTTCTCGTTTTATAAATAATGTTGAGTCAATTTTACCAATTTGAAAACTGAAATTTTGTAAATGAGTTTTAATCTTTTACACCAAGCATGAGGTGCTTATTTTGATCCATATAGAGCCTTTTTAAGTATAAATACCTGTTCGGGATATTTCTTATGAACAAATAGTGGAGGTTGTTCAACATAAACCTTTTCTTTTATAAATCCATTTAAAAATGCACTTTTTACGTCCATTTGAAAAAAATTAAAATTATGATGACATGTGAAAGCAAGTATTGTTCGTATTGCTTCGAGACGTGCTACCGGAGCAAATGTATCTTTATAATCAATTCCTTCTTCTTGATTATATCCTTGAGCTACTAATCTTGCTTTATTTCGAACAATGTTTCCATTTTCATTCGCTTTATTTTTAAAAACCCATTTTGTTCCAATTACAGAATCGTTTGGTATCGGTACAAGTTCCCATACGTCATTTGTTTCAAATTGATTAAGTTCTTCTTGCATTGCAATAATCCAAAAATCATCTTTTGATGCTTCTTTATAATCTTTAGGTTCAAAATTTGATATAAATGCAACATGACTCATTTGATTTAACTTTTTTCTAGTTGAAATGTTTGTATTTAAATCACCAATAATATTATCAATTGGATGGTCTTTCAATATCCTAGGTGGTGACCTTATCACATTATCACTATTGTTATTGATATTATTATTATCATTATTGTCATGTATAAGTACATTAGTTTTATTATTATTTATAACTTCTTCATCATCATTATTTTTATTATTTTTAAAATTTTCATCAAATAAAACATGAAGACTTTCTTCTATAGTGTTTGTTCGTTTATTAAAAATTCTATATGCTTTACCTCGATCCGAATAGCCAACAAAAATTCCTTTATCAGCTTTAGAATCGAATTTTCCTAGATAGTATTTTGTGTTTAAAACAAAACATTTTGATCCAAATACTCGAAAATACAATACTTTAGGTTTCTTTTTGAAAAATATTTCATAGCATGTATTTTTAGTCATGGCCTAAGTGTTACATGATTTGATACATAATATGCTGTAGCAACAGCTTCGGCCCAAAAACTTTTTGGTAGGTCACTACTATTTAGTAAAGTTCGTGCACATTCTTGTAAAGTTCAATTTTTCCTTTCTACAACACCATTTTTTTATGGTGTACATGGAAATGAAAAATTATGAAAAAATTTCATTTTTGTTGCAAAAATTTGTAAATAGTTCATTTTCAAATTCACCTCCATGGTCGCTCTATACTTTTAATTTTTAAATTCATCAAAATTATAATTCGTTTAGCAAAAATTTTGAACATTTCAAAAGTGTCACTTTTATGTTTCAAAAAAAAAGTCCAAGTATATCTTGAAAAATCATCAATAATTACAAAAACATATTTGTTATGATTTATTGAACATAGTTGAGTTGTTCCGAATAAATCTAGATGGAGTAGTTCGAGAGTTTGTTTTGTGGAAATTTCCTTTTTAGATTTTAAAGACCTTTTCTTTAATTTACCAAATTGACAAGCGTCATACATGTTTTTAACTTTGTAGTTGAATTTTGGTAATCCTCTAACTAATTCATTTTTAGCTAGTTTGTTGATATTCTTAAAATTTATGTGACAAAAACGTTTATGTCATAACCATGGATCATCATGATTTGCGGCTAAGCATAAATTAGTGTTGTTTTTTACATTCATGTTTAAAACATATATGTTACGATTTTTAAATCCTTCAATAATTGGATTTTTATTTTGGTCAAAGATATTGCATTTATTTTTCTAAAAATCAATTTTAAATCTTTTATCACATAATTGACTTATACTTAATAAGTTATGTTTCAAATTTTCTACTAATAAAACATTAGTTATTATAAGGGAATTAGAAATACCGATATCGATGACTCCTCTAATGCCGATAACAAATCCTTTTGAATTATCTCCGAATGTCACAGTGCCACCATCGATATATGTTATATTTGATAACATATGAGCATTTCCAATCATGTGCTTGGAGAAACCACTATTGAGTATCCA
Source organism: Allium fistulosum (assembly GCA_030737815.1). NCBI lineage: Eukaryota > Viridiplantae > Streptophyta > Magnoliopsida > Asparagales > Amaryllidaceae > Allium > Allium fistulosum. The sequence continues at coordinate 1,042,881,323 of CM060901.1, read as the reverse complement.
CTTCTCTTTACTTTTTATTTTAATTTTTGGTTCCTGCAAAATAAGAAAATTTAATTGATATTTGATACCCACATTCTTTGCTTAGGGTCCCACGTGTTAGTGGAAGAAGGTAGCCATATCCAGAGGCTTTACTTCCTTTAGAAATGTAATTATTGGTATATACAACTTTCTTTAAATATTCATCAATATACTTTTGTCTAATTAATTTTATTATTTGTTTTAGGAATCCATATTTTGACCATATTTGTGTATGAATTCTTAATTTTAGTTTCTAACTTTGGTTTTTTGAATTTGGTGTATAATGTGCTATAATTCTTTAACTTTTGTTTGCTTTTAAAACCTAATCCATTTCGATTTCCAAATGGTTTAGGTAGTTTAATCAAATTTTCTAAATTTTGTTTTCCTTTGTTGAATTTTGTCACATTATTTGTTATTATATCTAACTTACTTTTAATATCACAATTTTCAATATTGCTAGAATCTAAACTTGCTTGTAATTCTAGTTTTTCTTCTCAAGGTTAACTTTTTCTAACTTATAATTTTCTAAATCATGTGGTAAGATGTCATTTTGAGTTAATAACATTGCACTTTTTTTTTGAGTAATTTCTAATTCTTCTTCTAAGATTGTTTCTTCATCTTTTAATAATCCAATTTTTAATTCTGCTCTAGTTAACTTTCCTATATATTCCTTATTTTTTTTTGATTCTTTATACTTATCATCTAATTCAATGCTAATTTCCATTATTTCATCATAAGTAAATTCAGGGCGTACCTCATCAGTGTTACCATAAAACACACATTTGCTTGTTCTAATTTGCTTTCACTATCACTGTCAAATGAAGATGATGAATCCAAATCATCCCATGTTACTTGAAAAGCTCTTTTCTTTTTCTTGAATTTCTCAAACTTTCTTTTCTTTTTATCATTATTGAGTTATGGACAATCCTACCTCATGTGGCCAAATTTGTCACACTCGTAGCATTAGTCGATGTTTGATTTGAGGAGTTTGGTTTGCCACCATTTTGAAATCTGGTCATCTTCTTGAGCTTCTTGAATTTGTTGTAGTTCTTGTCAATAAAAACAATCTCATCTTCATCTAAGTCCAAATCTTCGTCACTTGTTTGGGATGCTATGTTTTTCTTTTCATGATTTTGATCCTTTCTAGCCTGCATGTTAGCTTCATACGACATCAGATTTCCTATTTTCTCTTCGACTTTAAGTTGAGAAAGATCATTAGCTTCTTCAATGGCTAAAACTTTTCTTTCTCATTCATTTGTCAAAGCGTTTAAAATTCATGTGACTAAATCAAAATATGTGAATTTGACTCCAAGTGCCATGAGATCGCGTTGAATGGTTTGAAATCTAGCATACATATCAATAATTGATTCATTTGCTTTCATTTTGAAAGATGAAAATTGGTCTTGTAAAATCGAGATTTTAGTTTGCTTGACTGTAGTTGTGCCTTCATGTGTGACTTATAAAGTGTGCCATATATCATATGCAATGGTGCAAAGCATGACACGTGAAAACTCATTTTTGTCAAGTGAGCAAAACAATACATTCATAGATTTGGCATTATTAGATGCCCCGGCTTTTTGTGCATTGGTCCAAGTGCTAACGTCGATGTTAGGAGCTTCATATTTGTTTTGAGTTACTAGCCATATTTCTAACCCATTTACTTCCATAAAAAATTTCATACGAGTTGACCAATAAGCATAGTTAGAACCAGTAAATAGTGGAGGACGAGCAGTTGATTGACCTTCTTGAAAAGTGCTTGCCATATTATTGATTTTTCAACTACGTGTTACTGTAGATTGAAATGATTGTGCTCCGATATCAAATGAAAATCTATAGGATCTTTATATAATGCAACTTATATATAAGTGTGAGAGTGTATATTACTAACTACACTAAGCAGAGTATAGTAACTGAATATAAAGAAGGTAAATAATAAAAGTGAGCACACCAGATATTTTATACTGGTTCGGACCTCCCATCCTACGTCTAGTCCCAAAGCTCCCCTTTGATATTTCCTTTAACCAAATAACCCTCACTTCGCCCGAGGAATAGGCTAATACAAAAGTATTTTCCTAACAATCTTGTGTTCCAAATAACACAGATTTTGACTAATAGTACAATTTTTCCTATGATCTCCTTTAAGTATGTGAATGTGAATACTTTGAGCTGTAGGAAGTGGTTTAACCAAAATGATATTTTAGTTATGATAGATTAACAATATGTAAGCTAGAGATGCACAAATATGTAAATAGAGTGTAATAAGAAATCAAGAGAATATTTCATTTTTAAATCTCAATCTTTGAAGTATTTATAGGATTAAAGGGATGCGGATGAGGAGTTGTTACTGTTAGATAAACTCTATTCGATTTAATAGTTGCAACCTTTGACGAAGAGATGAGATTATTCAATTGAAAGGAAGCAACCATTCAGAATATAGCAGTTGCCGGATGACAAACGTCCGTGGAAAAACCACAGACGTCTGTGGCTTCAGGAATAAAATTCCCGAGCCTTTTCACAGACTTCTGTGGATTTTCCACAGACGTTTGTGATTGGCATTTCTAGATTTTAAGCGCCAATTTTGTGTATATGAATTCGTTTATGCATTTATACTCAAGGAGACCTTACAATGGTTATCTAAGACTCATAATACACTAGTATAACCTTACTAATCATAGTTTGGTCCATAAATCTTTGTTTGTCTTCGAGTCTCGATATCTTTGAGCATGACGATCTCTTGTAGTATATACCTGTAATCTTGATAAGATATATAATATATGTGGTTGTATAATTGTTGTCATTGAAATCATAGAATGGAAGTTCTAACAGTCACTACAAACCTAATATCTTCGATCCCTTCCAAAATATATGATTTTAAAGTCAGATCAGATAAAATTAATTTCGAACTTGACCAGTTTTGCTTTCCAACTCGACATAGATTTGGTATTTAGGGACAACAAGCATTTCTTAGTTTTAGGGATAGCAATTACTTCTATCACAACCCAAAATTCATATAAGAATCCTTAGATCCTTCTATGATCAATTGAACATAAGAACCGAAAAATTGAAAATAATGTCCCGCCTTTTGACCATTGTTGTGGAGTTCCTCAAATGAACATACACACACATATGTGTGTGTATAAACATATATAAATGAAATATAATATATATATACACAGTTACCTAATAATACTCATGGAAAAATCAATTTTCTTTTTAAATTTATTTAATTAAAAAAATTTGACATGAATTAAATAATTACATACATACATACATACATATATATATATATATAAATATGCTTTCAAAATTATAATTTGTGTTTTAATATTTTATAAAAAATCTAGATGTTATTTTAGCATTTGAATATTTCAATATACATATATGGTCATTTAAGAACAATTTTGAATTTAATTATAATTTCGGCATTTATATTAATATTAATTTAATAAATAAATAAATAATTTTTTTGTAATTGAGAGTTCATCGGGTATGAAATGAATTCATAAAATTTAAATTATATTTATGATATATTTATTTATTTATAGATTTATTTAAGTGATTTGAACTAAATAATATTTATATATATTAAAAATATATTTTTTATACCAAAATATATTTTAGGCATAAAACTATCTATATCTAGTCTTAAAATATATTTTGTATACTATAAAGTTTAGTATTTAAATTATAAAGTTTATGTTAGTTAAATAATGAATCTTAAATTAATTTAAATAAAAAAATCAATTTTTTTAATCTTAAGCTGTGAGTTTCAAGGCATGTATATGTAAAAAAATTATAAATATATAAACATATGAACAAACAACCATTCTAAATGTAATGATATACCGTTATACTAGAATCATCACCTAACTAACAAAGCAATATGTGGCATATAAATTAGCTAAATATTACTATATATTTATAGATTGGATAATTACCTTTCATCAATGCCAAAGGACCACACCTTGAAGGGTTGAAATAAACTCCTTAATCAAATTCCAATTATGAAGGTGCTATCTCTCGAATTGCAGACCTCGACTATCAAATAGTGTTTATTTTAATTTAATTTGAGCTTGAAAATGGAGAAGATGGTAAGATAAATTCTGGCCAAAGGTAGAGCTAATGGAGGCATCAAAAAGTTTGTAGGAGAATAAGGGTTATGATCTATTTATAGAGGAGAGCTAGAGAGATAAGTTAGGATCCAGATCCACTTTTCTCTTTTACTCATTCTCTTCTTATATCCTATCAAAACCCTAGCCCATTCTACATATCCAAGCAGCCCCCTACCTGGTCTATACATAGCTGAACTCATAAGCTCCTATATGGTGTTCAAACCCGTTTAAATCCCGTATGATATTCGTCACATTTAAATCAAATTTAAACGCGTATTGATATTTTATATCGATTAATATATTTATAACTATTGTAAACATATTCATTAATATTGTTTATAAAACAAAAATAAAATTTTACAACTAATATTTCATAAATATTAATTAATCTAATTAATTTATAACTATTATAAATTGATTAAAGCATATGGTCAAAGGAGTATTCAACGATTTGGTTATATAAATCTTTTGGTGTAAATTTAGTCAACGATTAATATCGAACTATCCAAATATTAACGTACATACATCACTTAGTAGGTGGTGTGACCCTATGACCAAATTAGCGCTTACTTGGTTTCGATAAAATCCAATTTTATTTTGTTAAGCATTACCGGATTATGACTCTTATTTACACCAATTCTCTTCGTCAAAACTATATCACTTTAGACTTATGAAATTTGATAATTGTCAAAATTCAAATATCATCCATATTCAACTCTATAGTCCAAACACAAAATCCTTGTTTTAATAATAACAATTATTATTAACCGAACTACATTGGCTAGAGACTTTGACTTTGAGTTGAATTCAATTGACCATGATACTAATCCCATATAACCGAGGATGTGAATCCTCTCTTGAATAGTGTTTCACTTCTAATGCTTCCACTCGACCTAACTATAGTCGTTCGATGGACGCCGTGCCATGAATTAACTATAATCAAAGTGGAGCTTCCACATTGAAGATCAACAGTAGTCTCAAGTCAAGAGTACTATGTAATTTTGTCACATCGATATTTTTCGTTTGACCTTAATTATATTGACCATCCGAAAACTATCGAGTGAGCCATTCCATAGTTATCCTACAACTGTCAGTACATAACCCCTTTGTTCCCCCAGCAGCCATGAGTAATACATTGCCTAACATTTAGAGAGTGTTACGTACTCTAGTCTCAACGGATGTGTAACGACACGCTTTTCTGTACCATTCAATCTGACAATAGACCATACATGTCCAACCAAAATCAAACAGAAAAATGGATAGTTAAGGGAAAGAATGAAGAAGAGAAGAGAAGAAGAAGAGAAAAGAAACTAAAAACAACACAGAATCTCACAATCGAGGGGAATAACATATAATATAATACTAATGATTTTTACAAAAGAGAAACTGTTATATACATGCATACATCAGAGTACAACAACAATCACAATTATCAGCCTGGATAGTTATAACAACATGTCCTCACAGTTGCTGATAATTTCATCAACAAACAGCGGAAATAAACATATACGAGAATACGACTTGAAGACCTCTAGCCCGTCTTCAGAGTTCAAATGCATCCAAAGCAATATGTAAATATGCTTGGTCTGACCCGAGCATTATAATAAAATAACACCCGAGTTAGTCTGGAAAACCAGCATGAGAAAAACACACCCAGCTGGATTTTAAAGTTATAAAACCTTTAAAACAAAGGTATCTCGTAAGACCATGTCACACATAAACACGGACAGGTTTTTACCTTACGATAACCAAAACATTTCATATGAAAACCTCTGATATTATGATGATGTCTAGAATACAAATACTTATTAATTATAGCCGAAATTGTTACATTATTAAATTCCAGCATACTAGGTTCTACAATCAAAACCGAAGGTGCTTATTAGAGAGTGGATTCCAACTATGAAAGGGTAAAGGTCTACCCACCGAATCCGTACATCAATAGATAAAATGTACGGGAGGCTACAACACGTTGCACCTCAGCTTCTCAATACCGGCCCTACCCCTTACTGGATAGCGCCGAATATGATCACCCCATGGTTGATAAACAACCATCATGGGCCCCGAAGCATACATAGAGATATCGACACTAGATCTAGGGATGATCATACCCTAATGGGAGCGACACACATAGCCCTGCTGAATGTCGCTGCTTTAGTCATTTTCCCGGTTGATGGGGCTTGAGGCTATGATTACCTTTATATAGCATTTCCCTCTTGGAATGCTAACACTGCCCTCCAGGAAACAATGCAATGCCAGCATTCATCCATACAAGTTCGTTCTGGGACTGAACGAAACAATTGAGAGCTCCGTCTCTGAATTCTCATCATCCTCAAGATGTCCTAGCTTCGCAACGCTTAAGTTGGATAGAAGTGTTTTTCGGGAAACATATCTGATCCCAGTCTCTTTGAAACAACATTCGATAGTTTGTGGAAAACTCAACCTCGGTTCTTTAGGAAATAAACAGCCAAAGATAAGAGCGGAGATCATCTCCAAACCGTTAGTGGACGGATTTCCTTATCATTGTCCTAAGAGAACGAGACGAGATTTATATGCACAGGACTGCATCATCGGAGATGAATGTGCCATATAACTCACGTGTTTCTCCTAGATATTTCCAAAGTTACTTTTGGGTCCAAATTCGATAGTCGGTTATTTAACTGTCGAATACAAACATTCAATCATAGATTTCATTTCCCATGGAACCCACTGAGCCTCAGATTCATTAATTTAAAATTACTTTTCAAATACTTGGAAATCACTTCCATATATTTATCTCAACAGAATAAGTATATTCACAAAATGCAATATTTTCGATATTTAGAAAATATAGCCAAGTACTTATCTTAACGGTATAAGTATATTTTAAAATCATTCATTTCGAAACTTGAATTACCTTTTCAATATACTATAAAATGGTATAAGTATCTTAACTGATCACTTATAATGATTTACTTATTCCAAGATCATATTTAAAATGATAAAACATAAGTATCCTTTAAACAAAGATATAAATATCCCAAAATACCCTCCCTTTCTTTAACTCTCTTTTGTTTTTATTTTAAAATATCTTCTTAATAAATTCCCACAATCTATTTATAGAATTCCTTATAAATTCCCAAGTTTTATTTATAAAAGTACTCTTTTATAATCTCCTGACCCATTTAAAAAAAATTCCTTTTTAATTACTAACCATTTAAAATCCACTTTTTCACAATCTTTCAAAATCCAACTTCTTTTCCAATTCCAATCCTCTTCCAAAGTTTATAAACTCCTTTATAGAAATCCTTTTATAACAATTTATTTATTTTATAATAAATAAACTTAAACATTATAAACTCAACTTTAATGATTTTTACATAATATAAAGAAATATAACTAAAAACATTTTTAATAATATAATAAATAAACTCTTAAACCTTTAAACATATCCAATAGATAAATAAAATAAAATAACTTTAAACAACCTTTTAAATAAAATTAATTACCTTCAATAATATTTTTAATGAAATAATAATCTAGTTTTAAATAACTAATAACAAAATAATTATTATCTTCAAAAACATTTATATAATAATTTATTTTAAAACACTATAGATAATATAGTAATTAACTTACAAAAATAATTTTTACAAACATTTGTAATTAATTATTAATAAAGCTCCTTGTATATATAGAGATAATTAAAATAATTTTCTTCTAATTTATAAAATTAGAAGTTAATCAAATCAAAAGTTTCTAAGTCTAGAAAAGGCTCGGCAATCCCAGTGTACTTAACAAGCTACCATTACCTTCCATTTAACTTCTCAAGTCAAATTGCTGGTATTTACATAATCAAGCATATATGTAAACCAATCCATAATTAAAAATCAATTGACACTTAAATAGATGTCCAAATTAATATAATAGCAGAGCGGGGATTTATTCCGCTGACCAATGTCATTCAAAGATAAACCCTTACATTTATTAAACGATGTCTATTTGGCCAAATAGATAACACCAAGAAGTATACTTACATTAACTACGTTATAATTTTAAACAACGTAATTATATTAATCAAATCAATATCAATTTATCACCACATATATATGATCCATTACTTAAAAAAAGTTTGAATACAAATTTAAAATTCAAACAATATAATAGCATTTCAAGATGCTATATCGCGACCCTAGATCAAATTCAACCAATCTAATAGCATTACAAGATGTTATATCATGATACTAAACCAAATTCAAACAACCAGCAAACTCAAAAACCCAAATAGGAATAAATAAATTTATTAATTATAAACATGCTAATTAACCAAAAAAAGTGAGTTTTAACTCACCGAAGTGTTTCGTTTTGAACTAAAATCGAACGACGTCCGATTTTAGCCCAATTTTAAAGTTGCTCCTAATTCGCCCAAACTAGTTCCATCGTGAAGCTTTCGTAACTACGAGCACAATGCAAAAAGTTTCGTCTCGATAGGACCTCGTAAGGAGAAGATATACATTTTATAAGTTTTTGGATTTAGTAAATTAATTAATTACTAATTACAATTTTTTTAACTAATTACCCTTGATTAACATCTCCTTCCCTAATTAAATTTCCCGCTTCTTCCTGAGCCTTGCTCCACCATTACTGAACCTTCCACCGCTCGTATCTCCACCCTCAAGCCACCGTTCGAGCCATCGACTCCTTCGTTCAACTCGTCATCGAAATCTTAATGCTCCCGACCTGACGACATCACGCCCGCAAGCTCCCCATGAAATGCGACTTACAGCTCTCCTAGACCGTACGCAACATCTATCCCCATCTTTCCACCATCGAGCTTCACAAATATTGGCATGGAGCTGCTATACAACATGAGGAACTCAAATAAATTACCCACATCCTCTATCGTCGATCATTGGCCGAGAAAAATGGAACCCTAGTTCCATAAGCTCTTTTTTAAACCGTCGAATCCTCCATCTGATGCCGCGACTTCTAATACTCAATTAAAAGATAGATTAGCCTTCGACAAAACCAAAGATGCTAACTTTAGATTTAGTTTGATTTATTTGATTTTGATTTTGATTTTGAATTTAAAAAGACCGGTCATTATTAATTGTTTTCACTGTGAACGAAACTAAAAACAGAGAGCAAGAAAACATGTTGGTGTGCTATTTGGTATGAAATGTTTGAGTTAAGTTATATTTATTTTAAATATTTCCGACATCTCACCGCATAGATTTTCGTTCGCATATTGATGGCGAACGACAAATAAAAATACGATCGCGCTCTGGACAGCAGCGCGATCCCAAAACAATAATAATATACATTGGTTATTGAATTCTGTAAAATCACAAAAACACTGTCGTTTGCTGAAAAGCGTCAAACGACAATTTAAATATTTTCCAAATTTAAAATTATGGACAAATCCAATAAAATAAATTAAAAATACGTCGATAGAATCGAGTCGTAAAAATAAAAATAAATTCTCTGATTATTTATTTGAACCTTTTGTTACTGTTAATAAATTAACAAAGGAATTCACTAATAGCATTAAATAATTTTAAAAAAGTTAAATAAGTCCATTAAACCCATTAAATAAATATTCAATTAAAAATCCAGGTATTTAAATCATTATCCAAATAATAAGTCCAAAATTCCAATATTTAAATTACTATTCAAATATTCATTCACAATTCAAAGATTTTAAACAATCCTGTAATTTAATTCGAGTGTTAAAGCTTTTAAACCAATATTTTAATAAATATAATTAATTAAATATTCAAAATTAAATGACCAAAATCCAGGGTTGTTACACTCTCCCCCCTTAAAAGAATTTCATCCTCGAAATTTCCAACGTAAGGAAAATGCCTTCAAACCCATTAACTTTTCAAAATCAATTAGTTGAAATAGGTTATTAATTTTTCTAAGTCCTAAAAATTACAGAAAATTTCGACAGCATCTTCTTTGCGCGGCTCTACGAAAAAACTACAAATCGCCACCACGAGCCCAAACCAAACAAAAGAAAGTAAAAGCTAAGTGGCCTCCCATATCTGGGGCATAAAATCATTAATCCAAACGACAATATAAACACGTACCTATTTGTCAGGCAATAACTCAACTCATAAAACCAAAGGCGTGAAACTAACCTTTGCTTCCATAAACCTGCATCTTAATTTTCAAATATATCTAACCAAATAATTTGCATTTCCAAATGTTAAACTTATAATTATTATAAAGTCCATAAGATGCACATATATATCTATACGCAATATCAATCCTGATCGCTCACTCGATCAATTTCACTTTCAAACTAGTATCGTCCACTCGACTTCCCTAGTGTGGACTTCGATCTGGTTCCTTGATTAGAAACCGCCGTTCTCCTTGCATAGCCATATACTATGATAGAAAACTTTGGATTCAAGTCAAAAATCCATAACGAGTGTTCGTCGTCGGGAATCGAGTGAAAAATCCTTGTTCGGATCGGTGTGAATAACCTCGAAATCGTGTACTAAAATCTGGATCAAAATCAATTATGCGAATCAAATGGTCTTCGTACAACATACATATTTATTTCAGTTGGTTCCTTAATTATACCAAATTCTCTTAATTCGCCTTCACTTTAAATCATAATTAATTATACCAATAGTATATCCCTTTTATACTAAAATTCATTTATAAACCATTTTATAAATCATTTTATTTAACTTTACTTAAGTTAAATTTTACCTCATAGCTCAATTTCAAATTTATCTTTCTTGACTATACCAATTATTTTAATTCACATTTATTATTTCTTGGTATATTCCCTTTGACTAAAATTATTTATGAACTATTTCATAAATCCATTTCCATTAAACACTATTTCTAGTTTAACCCACTCTAGAACACATTACTGTTTGCGCCAAAAATGGTCACAAACCCCGAATGTTGTGAAAGCACCAGTGTATGAATACAAATCAGCAATATTCAAACACAAATCTCAGATCTAAACAAACAACAAACAGCAATCCAGAAATAATGAACAAAAACACGAGATTTATAGTGGTTCGGCTATCTCCGGCCTACGTCCACTCCAAAGTTTTTATCTTTTATTGATCGATGCTTGAAGATTACAATTTCCTATCGCGTAGTACAACGGATTTTATGATTATAATCTGAATCTAAGGCAGCAATGGTGATCTGGAGTAAATCTGGCAGAGTCTGGGCGCTCTTTATCACTCAAAATTGTCCGACCCCTTTTCTGAATGACCAGGGGCCCTATTTATAGGTGTAGGAGGCTGATATTTCGCCTAAACTGAAGGAAGACCAGTTCCAGTACGTCAGGGGGCCCACATGCTCGCTTTCTGGAAATCCGGGCCCACTTTGGGATCGATTCGAAGCTATGTTCGAATCGATCAAGAAATCGTCCAATCGAGCTGAAATTTGGTGAGAAGATTCTTTAACATGTGCTCAAGCTACAGTAAAAATTTCATAGCATTTGGACTTGTAGATCTCGAGTTATGATCGATTCAAGGTCATGTTTCTGGTTGATAAGCTCCCCTCGAATCGATCTTCCTTCGAATCGATTAGGTCGAATCGATGGTGTCGCGTGCCTAAGTGAAGACGTGGTGCGTGTTTCCCGAGTCAATCCTCCTTTTCCTCCGAGTTTACTGGGTCGAATCCTGGGTTTCAGCTGCTTCCTCTTGGTTTCAATGGATTCGAAGCCATGCTTCTTCGAATCGATTCGAATGGATGTTCGTTCGAATCGATCAAAGAAAGTATTGATCGATTCGAAGTTGTCTCCACAGGGTAGATTCGAAGCATTACAACTGGATGGATTCGAAGGAACTCAATTTGATGGATACGAACCAGATGTGTGGGAGGTCTCTACCATTCTGATTGATGCGGAGGCGATGGATTCGAACGTAGCTCCTGCCGATGGATACGAAGACGTTGGTGCAAAGTCCATGGATTCAAACCGAGGCGTGATGAGAATGATCGATTCGAACTACGCCAAATCCGATGGATGCGAACCAGATGGATTCGAAATTGCCATCACCTCAACTTTGATGGATCCAAACAGCATATTTTCCCTACCTTGTATCGATCATATTTCCTTCATAAAAACTCCGATTAACCTGAAACTTGAAACGTAGCATCTCCTAGTCCTCATCATCATCTCCAATCGATTTCGTCCTGATCGGAGCTCGGCCAAATTTTGACGATATCCATTGCAGCCTTGTTTCCTATTGAACTCTAATCCTGATATCCATCATTCCTTGCCAATTTGTTGATATTCCAGCTTTGTCCAAAAAGCGGGATAACATTTGCCCCCCAAAACATGCCTTGTGATAAGAAGGCGTGTTTTGAATAGTTTCCGAACCCAATATTCAAAGTCCATAGCCAATTCCATTTCCATCCGAACTCGAAGACCGAGCCTTTGATCCATTCTTATCCAACAGCCAATAGCCAAATCCAGGACCTCTCCGGGCCGATATCCAAATCTATAACCTCTCTGGGCTCTTGTCAAGCGCAATCCACACCTGACGACCGTGGTCCAGTGTCCCTGGACGTTGAACTAACCTCTCCGGGTTCTTGCCAAGCGCAATCCACACTTGACGACCGTGGTCCAGTGTCCCTGGACGTTGAGCTAACCTCTCCGGGTTCTTGCCAAGTGCAATCCACACTTGACGACCATGGTCCAGTGTCCCTGGACGTGAGTAACTCCATGGCTTAAGTCCTAAGCCGAATCCTGGTCGCTCCGGACCCTTGCTGAGCATAGTCCATACTCAGCGACCTGAAACAATAATCGATAATAGGGGGCCTAAGTCCTAGGCCGAATCCTGGTCACTCCGGACCCTTGCCGAGCATAGTCCATACTCGACGACCTGAATGAGTCAATTTACCACGTTCGGGCAAAAAGACTCACCCCTTGCCAGGTGTAATCCACACCCGACGACCGTTTATCAAAAACCAAAAAGAATCCAATCAAAATCCAATCAAAAATCCAAATCGAATCGGAAAACCAGAAATCCATATCAAAAATCGAAATCATCATCCAAAACGGAGAACAATCATCCGAATGAATGCCAAAACCAGAAAAACAAGCAAAATCAGGAGTTCAATCTAAACTCCAAAAACCAAACCAGAAAACTAAGTGTCCAAATCAAAAACAAAAGACAAATTTTGCAAACCATGGCTTTGCGGTTTATCATCACTCAAAGCATGCCTAGGGGCTATCTCCGTCCCCATACATGTGTAAATGACTCGGTTGCTCGCCAATGGTTTGTTACTTATTTCATATTATCCTGATCAATTGATGACCAATCGACCATTATTCCTGTGCCTCATATCCTCATGGTTTGAGGTAGGCGGTGGTTGCTCCTGCTCCACCGCTGCATTCCGAGCCCCAACATACTGCCTCAACTGTCCATTCCTCACATGCTCCTCAATTATGTCCTTTAGGTGCCTGCAGCTGTTGGTATCATGCCCGTCCAAATCATGGAAGAGACAATGATTTCCTGATGCCCTCTCCCGCTCGGATGGTTCTCTCCTAGCCGGCCTCCGGTAAGGAAGGCGATTCCGAGTTTCCATGTATATCCGCTCCTGCGTCTCGTTTAATTCTGTGTATGTGAAAAACTTTGGATCCTTCCATTGCTTCCTGGTTTTTCCTGAATCGTCATCCAGCTTCCTTTTTCCTTTATCTTTATCCGAGCTTCCGTTGGATGGTCCTCCACCCCCAGTCACATTCACCTCCTTTAACTTTAAGTCCATACATGCATCTTCTTGCCGAAGGAACCTTTCAGCTTCATGGAAGAATTCCCCGAGATCCAGTGGCGGGTCTCATACTAAAGATACCTTAAAATCTGAATCCTCTCTGACTCCCGACACTGCCGCCATCAAAACCATCGATGGATCCGGCCGATCCACCGAAGCAACCGCCGCATTAAATCGAGTTAAAAATGCTCTAAGTGATTCATCCGTCCTTTGCTTTACCAACGTTAACGTCATCACGTTCTTAGGTCTTTTGATATGAACCCGAAACTGTCCCAAAAACCTATCCACCAATTCCCTCCAAGTCCTGATAGATCCTTCTTCCAGCTGCCTAAACCACATTGCCGCTAGATCTGTCAAGTATAAAGGGAAACATCTGGCCATCACTTCCTCCGATGCCCCCAGCACTTCCATGTGTCTAGTATATCTCATCAAGTGATCTGTCGGGTCAGCCTTGCCATTATATGCTTCCACGCTAGGTAACTTGAACTTAGGTGGATTCTGAGCTACCCTGATTTCCCGAGCGAACGGATTCTTGTTCACTCCTTCTAAATCCTTATTGGTCAAACCTCCACGCATAGTCTTCCTAATGATTTCCATTAATCCAGCGTTGCCTGTTAGGGGTTGCCCTCCATGCTCTCGAGGGAACTCCGGCACATATTCTTCGTGTGGCTCATTAGCAGCAACGTTTGCCCTAGCCTGTTGAACTCCTTCCAAAGGTCCTCCTGCATTGGATCCCGCGGGCCTGCCCCCAAGTCCTTGTTGATTGCCTTCCGGTTCTGTATTCTGTCCTACATTGGGTTCCGCAACCCTAGTTCCTTGTTCCACATTTGCAGTCGCTGTAGTTGGTCCAATGTTCTGTGTTCCTGCAGCTCTCATCTGCTCGAAGAAATTCTACATCATATCCTGTTGACTCTTCAGCAACCTTTCATGCAATGAATTTGCCATAGCTTCCATTTCGTCTCTGGTAATGTAAATCGAAGCTCGTCCTTCTCCAGCTCCGGAGGATTCCTCTTGACTTCCTCCTTGTTGGCTTCTCTCAGCTCTTTGTCTTGTTTGTCGAGTAATTGTAGCGTCAATCCGAATCCTTCAAACTTTCAAGGCTAAACTTTGAATTGGTGTAGCGGGTGCTAGTTCTTCTCAGTGAAAGCACCAAAGTGTTTGCGCCAAAAATGGTCACAAACCCCGAATGTTGTGAAAGCACCAGTGTATGAATACAAATCAGCAATATTCAAACACAAATCTCAGATCTAAACAAACAACAAACAGCAATCCAGAAATAATGAACAAAAACACGAGATTTATAGTGGTTCGGCTATCTCCGGCCTACGTCCACTCCAAAGTTTTTATCTTTTATTGATCGATGCTTGAAGATTACAATTTCCTATCGCGTAGTACAACGGATTTTATGATTATAATCTGAATCTAAGGCAGCAATGGTGATCTGGAGTAAATCTGGCAGAGTCTGGGCGCTCTTTATCACTCAAAATTGTCCGACCCCTTTTCTGAATGACTAGGGGCCCTATTTATAGGTGTAGGAGGCTGATATTTCACCTAAACTGAAGGAAGACCAGTTCCAGTACGTCAGGGGGCCCACATGCCCGCTTTCTGGAAATCCGGGCCCACTTTGGGATCGATTCGAAGCTATGTTCGAATCGATCAAGAAATCGTCCAATCGAGCTGAAATTTGGTGAGAAGATTCTTTAACATGTTCTCAAGCTACAGTAAAAATTTCATAGCATTTGGACTTGTAGATCTCGAGTTATGATCGATTCAAGATCATGTTTCTGGTTGATAAGCTCCCCTCGAATCGATCTTCCTTCGAATTGATTAGGTCGAATCGATGGTGTCGCGTGCCTAAGTGAAGACGTGGTGCGTGTTTCCCGGGTCAATCCTCCTTTTCCTCCGAGTTTACTGGGTCGAATCCTGGGTTTCAGCTGCTTCCTCTTGGTTTCAATGGATTCGAAGCCATGCTTCTTCGAATCGATTCGAATGGATGTTCGTTCGAATCGATCAAAGAAAGTATTGATCGATTCGAAGTTGTCTCCACAAGGTAGATTCGAAGCACTACAACTGGATGGATTCGAAGGAACTCAATTTGATGGATACGAACCAGATGTGTGGGAGGTCTCTACCATTCTGATTGATGCGGAGTCGATGGATTCGAACGTAGCTCCTGCCGATGGATACGAAGACGTTGGTGCAAAGTCCATGGATTCAAACCGAGGCGTGATGAGAATGATCGATTCGAACTACGCCAAATCCGATGGATGCGAACCAGATGGATTCGAAATTGCCATCACCTCAACTTTGATGGATCCAAACAACATATTTTCCCTACCTTGTATCGATCATATTTCCTTCATACAAACTCCGATTAACCTGAAACTTGAAACGTAGCATCTCCTAGTCCTCATCATCATCTCCAATCGATTTCGTCCTGATCGGAGCTCGGCCAAATTTTGACGATATCCATTGCAGCCTTGTTTCCTATTGAACTCTAATCCTGATATCCATCATTCCTTGCCAATTTGTTGATATTCCAGCTTTGTCCAAAAAGCGGGATAACAATTACTTAAAACTCTAATATTTCACAACTTAAGTTTATAAGCATCTTATAAAACACAACTTAATTTTATCAGCACTTTAAAACTCAAGTTTATACACATTTCAAAAGCCACAACTCCATCTTACAGCTCCTCAATACTTATGTTTCTTATAACATTTTATAAAGCACACTTAAGTTTATTATCCATTTAACTTAAGTTCATATCCTTAATTAATACTAGAATTCATTTTCTGAATCACTTCATAACTGGTTACTTTAAGCCTACAAACACTTTGTAAAGACTTATCTTCATTAATAAAACATTTCCCAAGATTTTTATTACTTCTAAAGAATCAATATTTTACTTGAGAAATATTACTCAAGTCTATTAACATTCTAAAACTCAAGTTTATATTTGCAAAATACTCTTCTATATCCTAAGAGTACATATACAATATCAGATTTATTTTTTCTTAAAATGAATGTTCAACAATTTTAAAACTTGTTTAAATTATTATCATCTCAAATTCATAAGTTACAAAACTTATTTTTTTTATTTGTCACAACACTTAGCTTCAGATTTCTATATCAAATTGGAAGTCCAGACTGTTCAAAATCGTCGGAAATTACATTTTATTTCAATAAATGAAAATTACCAAAAAAATATCCCAAAATGAGATACACCAACCCACAATCTAAATGGTTAAGATACATGAGTCTATAATCTCACTTAGTTGAAAATTTTAGAATTTAAAACCCGGTTTTTATTTCAAATCATTTTGAAATAATAATAATATCCATATATTCCTTTGTATATCAAATCATATTATTGGGAATTTTTAAAAGAACTTGCTTTACCCAAAACAATTCAATAACCAACTTCTATCACGGTAGCAATTCCTCACTTTAGAAATTCGAAAATGAACACCGACGATGCTGCTGTCATCACTAGAATTATTTTCCAGCGACCAAAGTGAGTTCAGTGCTATTTAACCCTTCCAAATCCATTTACATAATTTTTAGTAATCAATACTTTCAAAATAATACCATTTTTATTTTTTCTAAAAATTTTAAAACAATTTCCAAATACCGGTTTTGAGTTCTAAATTTCTTGGTTTAAGTCTATTTTTATTTATAAACCATATTTAAAAAAAAATTCTATCCCAAAAAACTCTCCAATAATAATATTATTATTCCTCATAACAATTTGAAAAACCATTTTAAATCTCCGGGATTTAAGTACTCAAATTCTCAGTTTTAAATTCTTATTTATAATCTATATTTATAAATCCAACTTATATAATTTCACTTCTTATATGAGATCATTTTCACCATTACTATCTTAGTATCGATTATAATAGATAACTTTTATTAAAATTTAAAATTCAACTCAATATTATCATCGAACACCTTATAGTCAAACAGTGAAACTGAATTCACAAAGTGTTCGTATCTAATTTAACCAACAATAAAGGCTTATAAACTATCTGAGTCCAACAAAACAACAATAAATGATAATAATCAAATATTATCATTCTTTAACAACCAACACACCATATATAACTATATTAATTTTTGAAAATTATTCTTTTCATATATAAAATATAATCTAGGTAAAAAAATTAATTTACCCAATTTCAAAACAATACTGTGTCGATTTGCCTTGTTCAAGTGTTTAGAAACCCCTATCGATGCAGTTGTTTCTTCTGTATCGACCAAAATTCATAACCAATCAACCGACAAATCAACATAATGTAAAACATTTTTATATCACTAACAAATACGCGCTCATATATATAATACACTCAAACTCATCCTAGTGTCTCACTTACCCTATCTCAAATGAGTTAACCCCACCAAAGCCTAGGTGTTCGCTCAACCTAAGTTCTGATACCACATTGTAACGACCCGCTTTTCCATACCATTCAAGCTGACAATAAACCACACATGTCCAACCCAAATCGAATGGAAAGATGGATAGTTAAAGGAAAGAAAGAAGAAGAAAAGAGAAGAAGAAGAGAAAAGAAACTAAAAACAACACAGAATCTCACAATTGCAGTGGAACAACATATGATATAATACCAATGATTTTTACAAAAGAGAAACTGTTATATACATGCATACATCAGAGTACAACAACAATCACAAATATCAGCCTGGATAGTTATAACAACATGTCCTCACAATTGCTGATAATTTCATCGACAAAACAGCGGAAATAAACATATACGAGAATACGACTTAAAGACCTCCAACCCGTCTTCGGAGCTCCAAAGCAATACGTAAATATGCTTGGTCTGACCCGAGCATTATAATAAAATAACACCCGAGTCAGTTTGGAAAACCAGCATGAGAAAAAACACACCCAAATGGGTTTTAAAGTTATAAAAACCTTTGAAACAAAGGTATCTCGTAAGATCATGTCGCACATAAACACAGACAGGTTTTTACCTTACAATAACCAAAACATTTCATATGAAAACCTCTGATATTATGATAATGTCTGGAATACAAATACTTATTAATTATAGCCGAAATTGTTACATTATTAAACTACAGCATACTAGGTTATACAATCAAAACCGAAGGTGCTTATTCGAGAGTGGATTCCAACTATGAAAGGGTAAAGGTCTACCCACAGAATCCGTACATCACTAGATAAAATGTACGGGAGGGTACAACACGTTGCACCTCAGCTTTTCAATACCGGCCCTACCCCTTACTGGATAGCGCCGAATATGATCACCCCATGGTTGATAAACAACCATCATAGGCCCCGAAGCATACATAGAGATATCGACACTAGATCTTGGGATGATCATACCCTAATGGGAGCGACCCACATAGCTCTACTGAATGTAGCTGCTTTAGTCATTTTCCCGGTTGATGGGGCTTGAGGCTATGATTACCTTTATATAGCATTTCCCTTTTGGAATGCTAACACTGCCCTCCAGGAAACAATGCAATGCCAGCATTCCTCCATACAAGTTCGTTCTGGGACCGAACGAAACAATTGAGAGCTTCGTCTCTGAATTCTCATCATCCTCAAGATGTCCTAGCTTCGCAACGCTTCAGTTGGATAGAAGTGGTTTTCGGATAACATATCCGATAACATATGGTCACCCCATGGTTGATAAACAACCATCATGGGCCCCGAAGCATACATAGGGATATCGACGCTAGATCTTGGGATGATTATACCCTAATGGGAGCGACCCACATAGCCCTGCCGAATGTCGCTGCTTTAGTCATTTTCAAGGTTGATGAGGCTTGAGGCTATGATTACCTTTATATATCACTTCCCTCTTGGAATGCTAACACTGCCCTCCAAGAAACAATGCAATGTCAGCATTCATCCATACAAGTTCATTCTGGGACCGAACGAAACACTTGAGAGCTCCATCTCTGAATTCCCATCATCCTCAAGATGTCCTCGCTTCGCAATGCTTAAGTTGGATCGAAGTGGTTTTTGAATAACATATCCGGTCTCGTTCTCTTTGAAACAACATTCGACAGTTTCTGGAAAACTCAACCTCGGTTGTTTAGGAAATAAACAGCCAAAGATAAGAGCGGAGATCACCTCCTAACCGTTAGTGGATGGATTTCCTTATCATTGTCCTAAAAGAACGAGACGAGATTTATACGCACAGTACAACATCATCAGAGAAGACTGTGCCATATAACTCAGATGTTTCTCCTAGATATTTCCAAAGTTACTTTTGGTTCCAAATTCGATAGTTGGTTACTTAACTATCGAATACAAACATTCAATCATAGATTTCATTTCCCATGGAACCCATTGAGCCTCACATTCATTAATTTAAAATCATTTTTCAAATACTTGGAAATCACTTCCATATATTTATCTCAACAAAATAAGTATATTCACAAAACATAATATTTTCAATATTTAGAAAATATAACCATGTACTTGTCTTAACGGTATAAGTATATATTCAAATCATTCATTTCGAAACTTGAAGTACATTTTCCATATACTTACAAAATGGTATAAGTATCTTAACCGATCACTTAGAATGATTTACTTATTTCAAGATCATATTTAAAATGATAAAACATAAGTATCCTTTAAACAAAGGTATAAATATCCCTAAATACCCTCCCTTTCTTTAACTCTCTTTTGTTTTTATTTTAAAATATCTTCTTAATAAATTCCCACAATCTATTTATAAAATTCATTATAAATTCCCAAGTTTATAAAAATACTCTTTCAAAATCTCCTAACCCATTAAAAAAATCCTTTTTAATTACTAACCATTTAAAATCCTCTTTTTCACAATCTTTCAAAATCCAACTTCTTTTCCAATTCCAGTCATCTTCCCAAGTTTATAAACTCCTATACATAAATACTTTTATAAAATAAATCCTTTTATTACAATTTATTTATTTTATAATAAATGAACTAAAACATCATAAACTTAGCGTCAATCATTTTTACCTAATATAAAGAAATATAACTAAAACATTTTTAATAATATAATAAATAAACTCTTAAACCTTTAAAAATCTCCAATAGATATATAAAACAAAATAACTTTAAACAACCATTTAAATAAAATTAATTATCTTCAACAATATTTTTAATGAAATAATCATCTAGTTTTTAATAACTAATAACAAAATAATAATTATCTTCAAAAACATTAATAAAATAATTTATTTTAAAGCACTATAGATAATATAGTAATTAACTTACAAAAATAATTTTTACAAACATTTGTAATTAATTATTAATAAAGCTCCTTGTATATATATAAATAATTAAAATATTTTTCTTCCAATTTATAAAATTAGAAGTTAATCAAATCCAAAATTTTCGAATCTTGAAAAGGCTCAGCAATCAGTGGTACTTAACAAGCTACCGTTACCTTCCATTTAACTTCTCAAGTCAAATTGCTGGTATTTACATAATCAAGCATATATGTAAACCAATCCATAATTAACGATCAATTGACACTTAAATAAATGTCCAAATTAATATAATAGCAGCGGGGATTTATTCTGCTAACCAATGTCATTCAAAGATAAACCCTTACATTTATTAAATGATGTCTATTTGGCCAAATAAATAACACCAAGAAGTATACTTACATTAACTACGTTATAATTTTAAACGACGTAATTATATTAATCAAAATCAATATCAATTTATCACCATATATATATGATCCATTACTTAAAACAAGTTTGAATACAAATTTAAAACTCAAACAATCTAATAGCATTTCAAGATGCTATATCGCGATCCTAGATCAAATTCAACCAATCTAATAGCATTTTAAGATGCTATATCGTGATCCTAGACCAAATTCCAACAACCAGCAAATTCAACAACCCAAACATGCATAATTAAATTTATTAATTATAAACATGCTAATTAACCAAAAAGAGTGATTTTTAACTCACTGAAGTGTTCCACTTTGAACTAAAATCGAACGACGTCCGATTTTAGCCCAATTTTCAACTTGCTCCAAATTCGCACAAACTAGTTCCATCGCGAAGTTTTTGTCATTACAAGTATGATGCAAAAAGTTTTGTCACGGTAGGACCTCGTACGGAGTAGATATACATTTTATAAGTTATTGGATTTATTAAATTAATTAATTACAAATTAATTACTGATTACAATTTTATTAACTAATTACCCTTGATTAACATCTCCTTCCCTAATTAAATTTCCCACTTCTTCCTGAGCCTTGCTCCCCCATTACTGAACCTTCCACCGCTCGTATCTCTAACCTCAAGCCTTCGTTCGAGCCACCGACTCCTCCGTTCAACTCATCATCGATATCTTCATGCTCCCGACCCGACGACATCACACCCGCAAGCAGCTCATGAAATGCGACTTACAGCTCTCCTCGACTGTACGCAACATCGATCCCCCCTCCCCTTATTCCACCATCGAGCTTCACAAATCTTGGCATGGAGCTGCTATACGACATGAAGAACTCAAAGAAACAACCTACATCCTCTATCGTTGATCATTGGCCGAGAAAAATGGAACCCTAGTTCCATAAGCTCATTTTTAATTTGTCGAATCCTCCATTTGATGCCGCGACTTTTAATACTCAGTTAAAAGATAGATCAACCTTCGACAAAACCAAAGATGCTAACTTTAGATTTAATTTGATTTTATTGATTTTGATTTTAAATTTAAAAAGACCGATCATTATTAATTGTTTTCACTGTGAACGAAAGTAAAAACAGAGAGCAAGAAAACATGTCGGTGTGCTGTTTGGTACGAAATGTTTGAGTTAAGTTATATTTATTTTAAATTTTTTCGGTATCTTGCCGCATAGATTTTTGTTCGCATATGGATGACGAATGACAAAATAAAAATATGGTCGCGCTCAGAACAGCAGTGCGATCCCAAAACAATAATAGTATACACTGGTTATTGAATTCTGTAAAATCACAAAAACACCGCCGTTTGCCGAAAAATCGTCAAACGACAATTTAAATATTTCCCAAATTTAAAATTATGGAAAAATTCAATAAAATAAATTAAAAATACGTCAATAGAATTCGAGGCATAAAAATAAAAATAAATTCTCTAGTTATTTATTTGAACCATTTATTACTGTTAATAAATTAATAAAGGAATTCACTGTTAGCATTTAATAAATTTAAAGGAGTTAAATAAGTCCATTAAACCCATAAAATAAATATTCAATTAAAAATCTAGATATTTAAATCATTATTCAAAATAATAAGTCCAAAATTCCAATATTTAAATTACTATTCTAATATTCATTCACAATTCTAGGATTTTAAACAATCCTATAATTTAATTCGAGTTTTAAAGCATTTAAACCAATATTTTAACAAATATAATTAATTAAATATTCAAAATTAAATGACCAAAATCCAGGGTTGTTACAGGATGTATCGATATCCAGTCTCGATACATCTTGACTATGCATATTTAAAATGATATGTTTATTTTCATTGTGATAAATTACTCACGGTTATAACACTTTGTACCTACCATCACAAAACATATCATTTATGAATTTTCTATTAAATATACTTTTAATTAAATTAATTTATTAATATAACACATCATATAAAGTATATAATAGAAAGAAAACACCTTTTATTTCGAACAAGATTGGTTATCGAGTCAGATATATATATAACAAATTACAAAATTGCCCTTAGGGCATACCCCTAATTCTATCAATTTCTCACTTGCACTTGGGGCCAATTATTGAATCTTATTCCAACTTCTCTCATCGGTTTCCTCAAAACCAATCGGGCTAGTCCCTCAGTGAATGGATATGCTATTATGCTTCTATTATCTACTTTACAATCAACTCCCCTGACGCTAATAAAATATTTTATCATGTGGAACAATTTGGAGTATGTCTTCGACTTCTAGTGAGCTCCAATTTTTGTTACGAACTATATCGCGACATTGTTATCATATAATAATGTTATGGAATTCTCAACATTCGGAATCACCTACGGTTTAGTTATAAATTTGTGCATTTATTATATATACATTGCTTTTATTGTGGTGCTATTTAAGTTAATGTACTTAGCCTTTTCATTGAATCAGCAACAATCTCTTGTATTTGGAACATTTCCAACTTAAAGATTCTTAACTTAAATTAATTATTATCATATTGTACTCAATATCTCCTATGAAGTTTGAGTCCAAACACCCATTTAAAAGAGTTCATTGTTTTTGTAAATAATTATCTAGTATTTATAAATATATTAGAACACCTCAAACAACCATTTATTGACATCTGTTTGGATTTTGATATCTGCTTTATGTATTAACGATATCGTAGATAACATAACATGTATGATCTTATTGCCAATGCATAAGGAATCCAACTTACATGTTCTGTATTAAATAGTTTAATAAGGTGTCCTTGCATATCTTTTGGGACATTGCCAATATCTTTATACTTACTATAAAAGACATCATTTACAAATCCAAGGTAAAACACCTAAAGCTGATTTTAACATAAGCACATCGTTACTAATCAACAATGTGTTGTTACTTATGGTTTAGGAATATTTATGTACATTTTAAAATTCTTTCTTATGAACACGCGCTTCCTCCGTATTTTGACTGATAATCATACTATTTGATATTTGTATCAAAACACTTGTTTAATTTTAATGCTTGTTGAACGACACTTTCGTATCTACTCTTGGTTCATATCTAAAAACTCACAAACTTAATATCGCTCCCATTAACTTCGAGATACTTTGTTTATTATGTATAAACGGTTTACTCTAAATCATTATTTAGAATTTTTGTTTCGACACATACATACCAAAATATAAAGTCATACCATGCGATAAGTTTATGAGTAAAATCCGAACCAAATTGAGCATATCAGATGGTGAATCTGTTACATTAATTTCAATAATTGAAATTTATGATTTTGTTCTTATCAATATTGCTCATTAAATTCCAACCGCATTAGTCTTTCACTTGAAGACGCATTTGCAGCCAAAGAATCATATCCCTTCGGGTACAATTATCAAAATCATATTTTGATAATGTATTTGGAATCTATTTTAGATTTGTGCATAGTACCATATCATAGAGTTAATACTTTTAATGGTTTAATTAAAACAACTGAGGATTATTTATTCTTGACATTGATAAGAAACTCACAATTATTCTTCGATGTACAAGAATACTCATTAGATGTTCTAATGTATTGTATTTATTTAGGTTCGGTCAATTTCATGTCATCCCTCGTAATCAGTTTTATCCTTGGATCGTAACCAAATTCATTTTATACCAATAATTTCTTAAAGAATTTCCTTCGGTGCGAAGTTGGTATTTCTTGAAACAACATTTATTTCTCAGTGCAACAGAACAAGCATAAACATTTTATGAATTACCTTATAAAACTGATTTTGCATTAGTTCACAATATATTTATATTCACAATATAAATTAGTCATTCAATGACTATCTGTGACGCCCCACCTCTATACTCACACTAGCCAAGGACACTACGGGGTAATGCCGTCGACTAGCACGAAGAATAAGGCTATTGAGGAGCGACCATCTGTGTAATTTCTTTGTGCGAGTACCGATATGTCAGATAGTATGACTTGCATTTCATTTCAAGAGGAAATCCGACATATCAAATACAAACTCAAAGCTACTACACAGTGGCTATGTTGGCTTCAGAAACAAATATAGAAATAAGCATAACACAAATCAGTCACAGATATTCATATCACAAAGACGGAAACAGATATGAATATAACACATAGAAGTGTACATCAAAGTAGTGGTCATACAAGATCCACTACATCACAAAAGAATAGGTACAAGTGCTAGACAAAAGAATAAGTATACATTAAGGAGTTTCTATCTCGAATGTATAACAACAAAAATACTAAGCTAAAGTAGTTAGCCAAAAGTCAGGTGACGGACCCTGATAAGAAGTCAAGCAGAAGCACCTTTAATATCTCGGTCTGACCCGAGTATTATTTAAGAAGAAAATAATAAACGGATCAGTCTAGCTATAAATATCATATAAAATGAGATATGATAAGAGATATGACAAAAACGTATGATAACAATAATGCCATACTGTGACAAGTATACATCAGATAACAACAAAAATCATACAATATCTCAAATATTCTCAAACACTAAAAAGAATGTCATATTCTTTAAATTATTCACCAAACACAAATATTGACAAAACATATCAGTGCCATTCGCAAAAATCGGTGAAACAAAAATTCTAGAAATCATCAACTAGAAATCCAGAAATCACAAAATGGGGAAGGCCTATCACAAACGGGAGCATGAAAACTCACCAACACGTGTATCACAAATGGGTCGCTATCCCATGAACCGAACATCGACGCACCTCAAAAGATATGCCCCATGCCTAGCCAAACATCGACGCACCTCAAAAGATACTCCCTGTAACGACCCCAGATTTTAATTTATTTAAATTGATAATTTATTGAATTTTTGAATAAAAATAGTAAAATAAATTGATGAAGTGAAGCGAGTTTCCCCGATTCAGTTACAAAATATAATTAAAGGAAATAGAATAAAATAGAGGTTCATTTATGTTATATAGCAATATGAACAAATAATAAAACAAAAGCATAGAAATAAAACAAGTGTATAAAAGATAAAAAAAATGAAACAAAACATCTCTAAAGTACATACATCATCTTCTCAGCCGAGCCAAATAATGTAGGCAAGTACATAAACAAACTAAGTAAAGGAATCTTGTATGTAACCTGTAAGTGATTATGCAAAGGCAAATAAAAGAAGGAAGTATAGGCTGTAAACAAAGTGTTGAGGCTGAGAGAAGAAAATAAACAAAGTAGCAAAAGTATGAAACAAAATCTTCTCAATGTAATGATCAGCCGAGTAAAATAAGAACATCAAGTACAAACAAATAAAAAATATAAGTATGGCCGAAGTAAACAAATCTTTAGCACCCTACCTCTAAAACATCTCCAGCCATGCCTATATTGTACAAACAAACAATATAACCTGTAACATCTTCTTTTATATACATCCACTTCTCATTTTTAAATTCGTTCATTCTTGGCTAAAGAAGAATGAAGTAAGCATCATCATTCAAACTAAAACAAAACTTCAGCAAATACAACTTGAAGCCTAAGATCAAAATCAGAAACATGCAAGTGAATTCAAGCTGCTGTTTCAAGTCTCAACTACAACAACAACCCAAATTTAAACAACAGTTCAACATCATTTCAAGTTCTCCTCTGTTCTTCTTTACCAGGTGAGCAACTTTAATTTTTCTTTTTACCAGTTCTTTGAATCCTATGCCTGTGAATCTGTGAATTGTCTTGATGAGATGGCTTGTTGTTATTGATAAGTGCCTGTATGTATAGATCTACATATAAGTTATGTTTGCATACCTGAATGGGTTGTGAGCATAGGCAAAGATATCCCTCTGTTCTTAATGTACAGGGTTTTAAAACCTGTTTACAAAGAAAAATCCATATCTCTTAAACCAATCAATACCAAATATGAATCTCAAAACGAAAAGTGATTATAATGTTGCAATATCAATTTTAAAAATAATCATAAGTATGGTTATGGGATAAAAATTTGGGAATTTGAATATTACAGTAAAAATGAAAGCTTGGGTAAAAATCGATCAAATAAATTTTTACTTTTGATTATAAAATCTGAATTATGGAGCGAAATGATGAATTTAGAAAATCATTTCATAATTTTTTGTTTAATAAATTGTGAGAAATCGAATGTTGAACGAAATCTACATTTTTGCCAATCTCTGGCGATTGACGTTGAACGGTGGGTTGTAGTTGGGGTCGAAGATAGCTGGAAGGAGGTGGATCATGGGATAAATACTTGCAAGATTTTTCGTTGACTATGGTGGATGAATGACGTCGAACTAGGGTTCGATGTTGGGTCTGGGTCGAGGAGTTTTCCGAGGCTATTGCGACGTTGATGGGTGATCAGAGTCGACTGCATGTGGAAGAAAGGGAAGAGGGAAGTCTGGTGTGGCTTTGGATATGATGGTGTGGATTCCGGTGGACAGAATCGGCGAGATGAATCGATTTGGTCGATCGGAGTTTTGTGCCAGTTTGGGTTGGAAGACCCAATCTCGAGTTCGTCGTCGTTTTACGTTTCTGGGTGATCATGAGGCTCGAGGAGTTCATCGCCGATGTGTGGAAGGTGGCGAAGTCGATCAGAGTTCGCCAGAACTCCGGTGCATGTGCACGTGCGTATCAATGTATCTGGGAGTATTGTGGAGTTGGGGAAGAAGCACCTTCCTCGGGTTCGAACTCGAAGGCAATCACGATATGACTCGAAGCCATCTGGAAGTTATCTCGGGTATTTTAGCTACAGGTTTTAAAACCTGTAAGTTTGATAAAACTTAAATCTGGATTTTTAAAATATAAAATAGGTATTCAAACTAAGTTTAAATCAAAATTTAGTTTGGGTCCGAATAAAGTTGAATCTCAGTTTTAAATATAAGATAAAGTTTTTAAATTAAATTACTTATAACAACTTTAAAGGGTTTAAAGGTAAATCGAAAACAAAATTTTCAAGTTAATTATTGTTTAAAGTTCCAAAACAAAGTAATTAATGGGCAGTTAATGATGAGATCAGTAATTTGTGATTAAGGATAAAAACCATGAATTTGATTAAGTAATTACTTAGTGTAAGAAATCAAATTGATAATTACTAAATGTAATTAATTAAAGAGGATGATTATTTTATGGAAGGAATTAAGGAAATTGAAAAAGGATTAATTACTTAGATAATTAATTGAAGGTTAATTAATTAATTAATGTGATTTATTAATGAATATGATTAACTAATGAAAAAAAAAAGATAATTACTTAATGATAGTGATTAAAGAATAATAAATCAATTTCTTAAATTGATGATTAAGAGTAATTAATAAATGAAGGTGATTAAGGAATGATAATTAATTGAGGAATAATTAATTAAAGTAATTAATTAAAGATAATTAATTAAATGGTGAATTAAATAAATAAAGGTTAATTAATTTATTATAAATGGTTAATTAATAAATGATTAAAGAAATAATAAATTAAAATGATTTGTAATTTATTACTGTTAATTAACCAGGATTAGTAATTCATAAGTAATAAATCTGATTTGAATTAATCAGACAATCAACTTACCTTACTTATGAATGTTTGGATTCTATTGAATGTGAATTGTTTGATATCCCTGATTTGTGATGCTTTATGATACATCCTGATTTATGTTGTGATCTTTTATTTACTTATCTGTGATATATATCTGTGATCTGGGAATGAACGATAAGCGTGATAGTTAATACCGCTTATCAATTATATTTCTGTATTCTGATCTGTGATGATTGTATGATGTTGCACTATTGTGTGAAACCCCTGGACCACACTTATACACACACAAATATGGATTTCACGTGGAAATCGGTTAAGTCACAGATAATTTAAATTTGATGTTTTTAAAATTGAAATTTTTATTTCAATTGATTTTGAAATTGGAAATTTGAGTTTAAAGTGAAAAGCTTTTGAAATAGAATTTCAAATATAAAAGTTATTTTGAATAACTTAATCGAGTTTTGAAAATTTAAATAATTTGATTTAAATTTGAATTCAAGTTTGAAAATGAATCCTATGATTTGGAACTAGGGATTAAAGGTGATATAAATGTGTTTATATAAAGTTAAACCATTTAAAAGTATAAGTTGGGAATTTAAATTTAACCCAAGGATTTCAACTCGTATGAATGAATCAGATTTCCAAATTGAAGACTGTTGTTTTAAAAGAATAAAAGCTTTCAGATAAGAAGTGAAATTCCAATTTAGGTAAAGGAATTTCAAGATTTAATTGAAAAAAAAAATGATTTTCCAAGTTATGAATGAATTCTTTTTGAAAGCTATGAATTAAATCTGTTTGTTTTTAACAGATTTAAAATGATGATTTATTTAAACCATTCGAAATGAAATTGTTTTGAAAGCTATGAGTTAAATCTTTGATTTAAAGATTTAACTAATTAATCAAATTGAAAGGGAAATTGATTTGGAAAATCTATGAATGAATCTTTGTGAAATTAAGTGAACTTTATGAATTGAATCTTTTTGTTTAAAGGATTAAAATGGTAATTTGATAAACCATTTGTAAAGAAAGTTTGGGTTTAAGTTGTGACTTAATTGAAATCCCAATATCCATATGTTTTTAAATATTCCGCTCACTATTCGGGTTAGCCGGGAAAGGACCTTTGGGTCGTATAACTCATTCCGAATAGTGATACGTCGTATATGGATAGCATTTGAAGACCGGTGTTGAAGACCGGATATTTTTCGAAAATGAAAGGACAACCTGTCGAATGTCTCTGCACTGAGTCGCGCCGGTATAGAGATTTATATCACTCTTTTGTGACGTGAAGTCCGGACGTGATTGAAAGTTATCCGGAATTGCAAGGGCTTCGTGAGAAGTGCCTTCGGTTCTGTTCGAACCCGGAACAGACTTGTATGGTTACATGTCTGACATTACACTTTGAGATATAAAGCCGATTTCTTTCAAATACATTTCTGTTTGGTGGCGGAGAATTTATTCTCTTAGCTTAACACCCTTCTCTGAGACGTACGAGCTCAGAGGTTATGTAGTTGAAGTTATCAGCGATATATCCCAATTTGGTAATGTGACATGCTGAGTGTTGCTGTGTGATGATCAGTGTTTGATCATTTGTGATATGATCATTTGTTTGATCATTTATCTTTGTGATCATAGGTTGATCATCTGTTGACCCAAAGCGTGGCTTTTTGAAAAAGCGTAGCTTTGTGGACGAGACTTCGTCGAGCCTCACAACCCGGTAATGGTCGAAACAGGAATTGTGCGGTAAGGTTTTCTGGGGTAGCTCCCCTAGGGTATGACCATTCCTTCTGGAAAAGGGTAGTATCATGGTATGGAGCCCAGATACTTACTCATGTGGACACACTTTATTTATGACGTGTGATGTCGGATTAGAGGTACCTCGGTTAAAGGTCCCAAAGGACCGGGGGTGGCATATCTGAGGTTTCTTTTATCCCATGGGAAAAGGGGTTGCCGTCCTTGTTTGGCAGAGAACGGTGTGGTTCTCGGAGCGTCCCGCCAGAGGCGTTTCTTTCGTGGAATAGGAAGTTCCTTAGCCTGACCATTTGTTGGAAATCCAAACAAAACAATACGAGCCCTGTACGGTTTTAGTTGTATTACCTGCCATGGAATGTGGTGGTAACCTGCTATTGAACATGGTAGCTATAGTAGGCATAAGTGCGAAATGTCTATGCTGGCTAAGATTTATATTCTACTTTCGAAATTGTTTTCTGCACTATGCACTAGTAATAATATCAAATGATTTGATTTTTGCGTAGTAAACATCTTTGACTATCATAAGAAGAAATCTCCTCCAATTCTGCGTTTGCATTGTGTGTGTGGCGGGAGGTCTTATTGTAGTTTCATTTTCCAAAAGCATTTCGAATTGACTTTAAATTCTCTTGCTATTTGTTTTAAAGATAAACTGTTTTGTTGCTCACACCAGTCCCATGACTGATCCGGAGTTTATTGTTCCTTTCCTAAACTCTGGGTGCTCATAATTTCCTACACGAGCAGTCTAGAGTTGGGGTTTTCAGATATTCAGGTTTAGTAGATTTTCTGGAGTTGGTTCAGTCTTTGGATCGGACTGCACTTGCTTATCTTTGTGCCTCGTTATTGGGAGTTCGAGCTATTTATGGATTGGCGCTTTGAAGATGGAGATTATCCGCTGCTGATGTTATCGTTTTCTTTTCCGCTGCTATTTGTTGTATCATATCTCTGATGTATATAGATATTCATTGTATCATCATTGTATCTGGATATTGTATCAGATATTGTATATCTATATTCTTTTATTTCCGCTGTGTTGTTTACTTAATGTTGTTATAAGCTCCGGCGACTCGGATTTGAACGGTCGAATCTACGGCATTCGAATACGATGTAAAGTATGGATGTTGATTTTCGAATGCGAAAATCTGGGACGTTACATTTGGTATCAGAGCTAAGGTTGAACTTTAGCTCAGGAGTATAACACGTTAAGTAGCTCATTAGAGATAGAGTGAAGTAAACTCTAGAATGAGTATATCCTTAAGATATCCGTCTGAACGTCTCAGTAAATTCTCTTGCTATCCACTGATAGTGAGTATGAGTACAAGAAGAAGACGAGATAGGGGACAGGGAAATACGACTATAAATGGTCAATACCCTGCAACAGTGGAAACAACTTTCTATCAATCTTCTTTGACTCGTTTCCAAATTCTTTTGATTTCTTCGTACCAGCTACAAGAAGAAGTTGTAGAAAATTCTTACTTCGTATTTTCATCGTTTCTTATCAGCTTTTTAATTTAAACCTTAATGAATTTGAAATTGAAATTTTAAATTGAATTAAATTGACTAATAAAATATGAGGGTAAATTGAATTGAATCAATTAAAACGATTTCGTTTGAAACCGAATTTGAAATTCTATTGTAATTTCTTTTGAATACCGAAGTCCGAAGAGGGACAAATTGGTATGTATTCTGAGATATTCCGACTTGAGTTTGGAATTCATATCGTAAGTTTGAGGAGTTATAAGGAGATCGCATCTGTCTATCTCTGTGTTATATTCGTGCCTGCGAATTTCGAGGACGAAATTCTTTTAAGGGGGGAAGTTTGTAACGACCCCAGATTTTAATTTATTTAAATTGATAATTTATTGAATTTTTGAATAAAAATAGTAAAATAAATTGATGAAGTGAAGCGAGTTTCCCCGATTCAGTTACAAAATATAATTAAAGGAAATAGAATAAAATAGAGGTTCATTTATGTTATATAGCAATATGAAAAAATAATAAAACAAAAGCATAGAAATAAAACAAGTGTATAAAAGATAAAAAAATGAAACAAAACATCTCTAAAGTACATACATCATCTTCTCAGCCGAGCCAAATAATGTAGGCAAGTACATAAACAAACTAAGTAAAGGAATCTTGTATGTAACCTGTAAGTGATTATGCAAAGGCAAATAAAAGAAGGAAGTATAGGCTGTAAACAAAGTGTTGAGGCTGAGAGAAGAAAATAAACAAAGTAGCAAAAGTATGAAACAAAATCTTCTCAATGTAATGATCAGCCGAGTAAAATAAGAACATCAAGTACAAACAAATAAAAAATATAAGTATGGCCGAAGTAAACAAATCTTTAGCACCCTACCTCTAAAACATCTCCAGCCATGCCTATATTGTACAAACAAACAATATAACCTGTAACATCTTCTTTTATATACATCCACTTCTCATTTTTAAATTCGTTCATTCTTGGCTAAAGAAGAATGAAGTAAGCATCATCATTCAAACTAAAACAAAACTTCAGCAAATACAACTTGAAGCCTAAGATCAAAATCAGAAACATGCAAGTGAATTCAAGCTGCTGTTTCAAGTCTCAACTACAACAACAACCCAAATTTAAACAACAGTTCAACATCATTTCAAGTTCTCCTCTGTTCTTCTTTACCAGGTGAGCAACTTTAATTTTTCTTTTTACCAGTTCTTTGAATCCTATGCCTGTGAATCTGTGAATTGTCTTGATGAGATGGCTTGTTGTTATTGATAAGTGCCTGTATGTATAGATCTACATATAAGTTATGTTTGCATACCTGAATGGGTTGTGAGCATAGGCAAAGATATCCCTCTGTTCTTAATGTACAGGGTTTTAAAACCTGTTTACAAAGAAAAATCCATATCTCTTAAACCAATCAATACCAAATATGAATCTCAAAACGAAAAGTGATTATAATGTTGCAATATCAATTTTAAAAATAATCATAAGTATGGTTATGGGATAAAAATTTGGGAATTTGAATATTACAGTAAAAATGAAAGCTTGGGTAAAAAAATCGATCAAATAAATTTTTACTTTTGATTATAAAATCTGAATTATGGAGCGAAATGATGAATTTAGAAAATCATTTCATAATTTTTTGTTTAATAAATTGTGAGAAATCGAATGTTGAACGAAATCTACATTTTTGCCAATCTCTGGCGATTGACGTTGAACGGTGGGTTGTAGTTGGGGTCGAAGATAGCTGGAAGGAGGTGGATCATGGGATAAATACTTGCAAGATTTTTCGTTGACTATGGTGGATGAATGACGTCGAACTAGGGTTCGATGTTGGGTCTGGGTCGAGGAGTTTTCCGAGGCTATTGCGACATTGATGGGTGATCAGAGTCGACTGCATGTGGAAGAAAGGGAAGAGGGAAGTCTGGTGTGGCTTTGGATATGATGGTGTGGATTCCGGTGGACAGAATCGGCGAGATGAATCGATTTGGTCGATCGGAGTTTTGTGCCAGTTTGGGTTGGAAGACCCAATCTCGAGTTCGTCGTCGTTTTACGTTTCTGGGTGATCATGAGGCTCGAGGAGTTCATCGCCGATGTGTGGAAGGTGGCGAAGTCGATCAGAGTTCGCCAGAACTCCGGTGCATGTGCACGTGCGTATCAATGTATCTGGGAGTATTGTGGAGTTGGGGAAGAAGCACCTTCCTCGGGTTCGAACTCGAAGGCAATCACGATATGACTCGAAGCCATCTGGAAGTTATCTCGGGTATTTTAGCTACAGGTTTTAAAACCTGTAAGTTTGATAAAACTTAAATCTGGATTTTTAAAATATAAAATAGGTATTCAAACTAAGTTTAAATCAAAATTTAGTTTGGGTCCGAATAAAGTTGAATCTCAGTTTTAAATATAAGATAAAGTTTTTAAATTAAATTACTTATAACAACTTTAAAGGGTTTAAAGGTAAATCGAAAACAAAATTTTCAAGTTAATTATTGTTTAAAGTTCCAAAACAAAGTAATTAATGGGCAGTTAATGATGAGATCAGTAATTTGTGATTAAGGATAAAAACCATGAATTTGATTAAGTAATTACTTAGTGTAAGAAATCAAATTGATAATTACTAAATGTAATTAATTAAAGAGGATGATTATTTTATGGAAGGAATTAAGGAAATTGAAAAAGGATTAATTACTTAGATAATTAATTGAAGGTTAATTAATTAATTAATGTGATTTATTAATGAATATGATTAACTAATGAAAAAAAAAAGATAATTACTTAATGATAGTGATTAAAGAATAATAAATCAATTTCTTAAATTGATGATTAAGAGTAATTAATAAATGAAGGTGATTAAGGAATGATAATTAATTGAGGAATAATTAATTAAAGTAATTAATTAAAGATAATTAATTAAATGGTGAATTAAATAAATAAAGGTTAATTAATTTATTATAAATGGTTAATTAATAAATGATTAAAGAAATAATAAATTAAAATGATTTGTAATTTATTACTGTTAATTAACCAGGATTAGTAATTCATAAGTAATAAATCTGATTTGAATTAATCAGACAATCAACTTACCTTACTTATGAATGTTTGGATTCTATTGAATGTGAATTGTTTGATATCCCTGATTTGTGATGCTTTATGATACATCCTGATTTATGTTGTGATCTTTTATTTACTTATCTGTGATATATATCTGTGATCTGGGAATGAACGATAAGCGTGATAGTTAATACCGCTTATCAATTATATTTCTGTATTCTGATCTGTGATGATTGTATGATGTTGCACTATTGTGTGAAACCCCTGGACCACACTTATACACACACAAATATGGATTTCACGTGGAAATCGGTTAAGTCACAGATAATTTAAATTTGATGTTTTTAAAATTGAAATTTTTATTTCAATTGATTTTGAAATTGGAAATTTGAGTTTAAAGTGAAAAGCTTTTGAAATAGAATTTCAAATATAAAAGTTATTTTGAATAACTTAATCGAGTTTTGAAAATTTAAATAATTTGATTTAAATTTGAATTCAAGTTTGAAAATGAATCCTATGATTTGGAACTAGGGATTAAAGGTGATATAAATGTGTTTATATAAAGTTAAACCATTTAAAAGTATAAGTTGGGAATTTAAATTTAACCCAAGGATTTCAACTCGTATGAATGAATCAGATTTCCAAATTGAAGACTGTTGTTTTAAAAGAATAAAAGCTTTCAGATAAGAAGTGAAATTCCAATTTAGGTAAAGGAATTTCAAGATTTAATTGAAAAAAAAAATGATTTTCCAAGTTATGAATGAATTCTTTTTGAAAGCTATGAATTAAATCTGTTTGTTTTTAACAGATTTAAAATGATGATTTATTTAAACCATTCGAAATGAAATTGTTTTGAAAGCTATGAGTTAAATCTTTGATTTAAAGATTTAACTAATTAATCAAATTGAAAGGGAAATTGATTTGGAAAATCTATGAATGAATCTTTGTGAAATTAAGTGAACTTTATGAATTGAATCTTTTTGTTTAAAGGATTAAAATGGTAATTTGATAAACCATTTGTAAAGAAAGTTTGGGTTTAAGTTGTGACTTAATTGAAATCCC
Source organism: Allium fistulosum (assembly GCA_030737815.1). Taxonomy (NCBI): domain Eukaryota; kingdom Viridiplantae; phylum Streptophyta; class Magnoliopsida; order Asparagales; family Amaryllidaceae; genus Allium; species Allium fistulosum. The sequence goes on along the minus strand of CM060901.1, from coordinate 1,042,844,927 downwards.
AATATCCATATGTTTTTAAATATTCCGCTCACTATTCGGGTTAGCCAGGAAAGGACCTTTGGGTCGTATAACTCATTCCGAATAGTGATACGTCGTATATGGATAGCATTTGAAGACCGGTGTTGAAGACCGGATATTTTTCGAAAATGAAAGGACAACCTGTCGAATGTCTCTGCACTGAGTCGCGCCGGTATAGAGATTTATATCACTCTTTTGTGACGTGAAGTCCGGACGTGATTGAAAGTTATCCGGAATTGCAAGGGCTTCGTGAGAAGTGCCTTCGGTTCTGTTCGAACCCGGAACAGACTTGTATGGTTACATGTCTGACATTACACTTTGAGATATAAAGCCGATTTCTTTCAAATACATTTCTGTTTGGTGGCGGAGAATTTATTCTCTTAGCTTAACACCCTTCTCTGAGACGTACGAGCTCAGAGGTTATGTAGTTGAAGTTATCAGCGATATATCCCAATTTGGTAATGTGACATGCTGAGTGTTGCTGTGTGATGATCAGTGTTTGATCATTTGTGATATGATCATTTGTTTGATCATTTATCTTTGTGATCATAGGTTGATCATCTGTTGACCCAAAGCGTGGCTTTTTGAAAAAGCGTAGCTTTGTGGACGAGACTTCGTCGAGCCTCACAACCCGGTAATGGTCGAAACAGGAATTGTGCGGTAAGGTTTTCTGGGGTAGCTCCCCTAGGGTATGACCATTCCTTCTGGAAAAGGGTAGTATCATGGTATGGAGCCCAGATACTTACTCATGTGGACACACTTTATTTATGACGTGTGATGTCGGATTAGAGGTACCTCGGTTAAAGGTCCCAAAGGACCGGGGGTGGCATATCTGAGGTTTCTTTTATCCCATGGGAAAAGGGGTTGCCGTCCTTGTTTGGCAGAGAACGGTGTGGTTCTCGGAGCGTCCCGCCAGAGGCGTTTCTTTCGTGGAATAGGAAGTTCCTTAGCCTGACCATTTGTTGGAAATCCAAACAAAACAATACGAGCCCTGTACGGTTTTAGTTGTATTACCTGCCATGGAATGTGGTGGTAACCTGCTATTGAACATGGTAGCTATAGTAGGCATAAGTGCGAAATGTCTATGCTGGCTAAGATTTATATTCTACTTTCGAAATTGTTTTCTGCACTATGCACTAGTAATAATATCAAATGATTTGATTTTTGCGTAGTAAACATCTTTGACTATCATAAGAAGAAATCTCCTCCAATTCTGCGTTTGCATTGTGTGTGTGGCGGGAGGTCTTATTGTAGTTTCATTTTCCAAAAGCATTTCGAATTGACTTTAAATTCTCTTGCTATTTGTTTTAAAGATAAACTGTTTTGTTGCTCACACCAGTCCCATGACTGATCCGGAGTTTATTGTTCCTTTCCTAAACTCTGGGTGCTCATAATTTCCTACACGAGCAGTCTAGAGTTGGGGTTTTCAGATATTCAGGTTTAGTAGATTTTCTGGAGTTGGTTCAGTCTTTGGATCGGACTGCACTTGCTTATCTTTGTGCCTCGTTATTGGGAGTTCGAGCTATTTATGGATTGGCGCTTTGAAGATGGAGATTATCCGCTGCTGATGTTATCGTTTTCTTTTCCGCTGCTATTTGTTGTATCATATCTCTGATGTATATAGATATTCATTGTATCATCATTGTATCTGGATATTGTATCAGATATTGTATATCTATATTCTTTTATTTCCGCTGTGTTGTTTACTTAATGTTGTTATAAGCTCCGACGACTCGGATTTGAACGGTCGAATCTACGGCATTCGAATACGATGTAAAGTATGGATGTTGATTTTTGAACGCGAAAATCTGGGACGTTACACTCCCCATGCCAAGTCGAACATCGACGCACCTCAAAAGATACGCCCCATGCCTAGTCGAACATCGACGCACCTCAAATGATACGCCCCATGCTTAGTCGAACATCGACGCACCTCAAAAGATACGCCCCATGCCTAGTCGAACACCGACGCACCTCAAAAGATACTCCCCATGCCAAGTCGAACATCGACGCACCTCAAAAGATACGCCCCATGCCTAGTCGAACATCGACGCACCTCAAATGATACGCCCCATGCTTAGTCGAACGTCGACGCACCTCAAAAGATACGCCCCATGCCTAGTCGAACATCGACGCACCTCAAAAGATACGCCCCATGCCTTGTCGAACATCGACGCACCTCAAAAGATACGCCCCATGCCTAGTCGAACATCGACGCACCTCAAAAGATACGCCCCATGCCTAGTCGACTTATCGAGTCGATTGCTCCACGAACGGTCCAAAGACCATGGGTCGCTAGCCCATAAAAGTGAGCTGAAGCACTATAGAACGGGGTACAGTCCCCCACGCGGACAAAGAGACATCGCACATCGTTAGTCTAAACCACAAAATGATCACCATTGATCAATAAGAAGTGTGAATCACACTAAGCTAGTAAATATAATAGTTTAGCTTCATGTCCCATAACTACTGGCTTAACTTAAATATTTACGAACAAATTGTAGATTTCCACTCAAAAATTGTCACAAGAGTTCAATCGAACAAGTCTAAGAATTAACCGACGAAGTAAACGCAAGCATTTTATACCACTTGTTTTGCTAAGTCGTTTAATTGGATTTCTCGTACGAATGAGGTAAAGGTTTGTATATACTAATAGATTGGAAAACGAATTTAAAAACGAGTTTTGTATTAAAAATGGTATTGAAATCATCTTTGTGAAAGTGTTTGAATATTTACTACTAGTATAGAAACCTTTGTATTTTAAAAAGTGACAAATCATAGAAAACGATCGTAGAAACAACCGATCAACCAAAAATTCACATTCGACGACGTGAATCAAAACCATAGAAATCGATATCAAATCCATCAAATGGATATTCCCAAAAATCCAAAGAAAGAATTCATCAAAGTCGATAATAAGTGATAACAACTATCTGGATCAACAAAAATCGATTAAAATTGGAAATCCACTCAAAAACAGCCCAAAATAGGCAAAATTGGCAGTTCCAGACGTTTGGGGGTTCATCCAGACGTCTGGATTTGGGTTCTGGAAATATTCCAAAAACCTACCAGACGTTTGAACCCTAACCAGACATCTGAAAACTAACCAGACGTCTGGTAGGTTTGGACTAGACGTCTGGTCCAAGTCTCTGCCTTTTTTTTTTCTTTCTGCCGTATATTTTTTTCTCCAGGTCTATAACCAGACGTCTGGACTTGACCAACCAGACGTCTGGTCACCAGGTCTGGGCAACAATTTGCCTAGGCCATGATGGCCAAAATGATTCGGGAGTGATCGGACAAGCAGCGAAGACTAGGGATTTATGCCAAGCGACAACCCAGTCTTATAGGCTCATTGATACACCCCAAATATCATGTCCAAGCATCCATAGAAGGATTTTCATAAAATTGGACTTCAAAAACCAAAAATTGGAAAATTCACCAAATCAATTCAAATCAAAAGCAAATGAACATGAATAGATGTTAGAAATTCATACCTAACAACAATGAAAGTTATAGACATAGATGTGAGTTAAAGAACTCACCTTTAAACCCAAAAACAACGAATGAGAAGCTCAAAAACAAAGGAAAGATCAACCACACTTCAACTTCAACTCTAGAAGCTCCAATCTAAGATCATAAACAAATATTTCCTAAGTTAGGTTATAGGAAATTTCTAAAATTGGAGAGAGATTGAGGTGGAGAAGAAGAAGGGGATGCTTACCAAAGCTTCTCTTTGATTTTGGACTTGAATTTGTATTTCCTAATTCAAACTAGGGTTTAGAAATTTTAATTTCCTATCTTTTCCCCCATTTTACTTTAGCTTGAGAGTGTTAGGAAATGGAATGAATGAATGAAGAGGAGTGGGGTGGAGTTAGGGTATTATGTTGGGTTAGTGGGTTGAAACCCAAACCCAAAGCCCCAATTGAAAATATCAAAATTCTACTCAACTCCAAACATATCGATGTTTATACTCAAAAAAGTTGTAAACTCAATTTTGGACTCAATGGAAGTGGTCTCGAGTCCCAATTCGACTGTTTAAAAAAAGTAATATTTCGGATCTTAATCCGATTAACGATGCTATATTTAAATAAAACATTTAAATATATAATCGTAAAATATGCGGGTTGTTACAGACTCCCCTCCTTAAAGAAATTGCGTCCTCGCGATAATTAAGAGGAAGATAAAAAGTAACAACCATACTAAGGCATGACAACACAAAAGAAGAAATTTTGAAATGAGAAGTTCGCCTTTAAAGAGCACAAGAGAGTAAGTCCGGATGTGTTCGCTCGATGAATTCTCTGGATTCCCAAGAGAAATCCTTAGGATTTGAGGACCATTGAACTTTCACAAGTGGTACATCTTTATTTCGAAGACGTTTAACCTCCGAAGCAATGATACAAATAGGATGTTGCTCATAAGTCAAATTAGGTGAAACTTCAATTTCTTCAATAACACCAGGCTCAAGAATAGAATCGGAATCCCTAAGGCATTTCCGTAGTTGAGAGACGTGGAACATGCCATGAATAACAGAAAATTGAGCCGGTAATAATAGGCGATAAGCCACGGAACCAATGCGTTCGGTGATGGGAAATGGACCAACATATAGAGGTGCTAATTTTCCCGATCAACTGAAACACACAACACCCTTCATAGGTGAAACACGAATAAAATATGAACCTAAAACCAGCTTCTCACCGGCTCCAAGCCAACACGAAGGAGATCGGCACGACCTTCCGTAGAGTGCCTCGAAAGGTGCCATACCAATACTAGATTGGAAGCTATTATTATAGGAAAACTCAACAAGAGAAATATGATCTTCCCAACTTCCACCAAAATCAAGAACACATGCACGAAGGAGATCTTCAAGTGTTTGATTCACATGCTCTATTTGTCCATCGGATTGAGGACGATAAGCGGTGCTAAAAAAGAAGGATGAGCCTCAAGGCTACATAAAACAAGAGATGAACATGAATTGGATTCACGATCTTGAATCTCACAAGTGGATAAAGTCTCGAGATCATTCCATTCGGATATCATCATGGAAACAACCGCTTGTTGCTTACGACTAAGTGCATCGGCAACACGATTTCCCTTTCTGGGAGTATAGAGAATATCAAGATTATAAGATGCAAGGAACTCGAGCCAACGTTGTTGACGCAAATTAAGTTCCTTTTGAGAAAATAAATACTTCAAAGATTTATGATCGGTGTAGAGAAAAAATTTCTCTCCCAAAAGATAATGACGCCAAATTCTAAGAGCGAAAACAATGGCCGCGAGCTCTAGATCATGAGTGGCATATCTAGTCTTGGCATGCTTTAATTATCAAGAAGCATATGTGATAACACGTTCCCTTTTGCATGAGAATGGCATTCAAACCAATACGATTAGTATCAGTATAAACAATCAATTCTTGGTTCCCTTTGGGAATCGCAAGAATAAAAGCATCGGAAAAGAGTTCTTTTAATTGATCCTCTTTCCCGAAAAGCTAAGACATTCAAAATTATAATTAACTTTACGTAATCATCTTTTTAGAAAAATTTACTTATTACAAGTCAATTTACTATGTCTAACTGTCTCATCATAGCGTTTAGGAGATTCCTATCGATAACGTTGATCAGGACATCGACTAGAATTCTTAAAGCACTCAATGGGCAAAACAACACAAAATCATCTTCTATATGATAAACATGTCTCTTAAAATTTTTACGAATATTCTTTGCTCGTTTTAAGAACAAAATCCAATTATACTTATAAATATCTTATTAAAAAGATTAGCAAATTTTAAATTGTTGTTTTCATCCATAATCAATGAATACAAGGATAAACTCATCGAGATATCCGTAGAATACTCGATTCGTAAGATGGATCAAATAAGCTGGAAGGTTCGTCAAACCGAATGACATAACGAACCACTCATAAGAATCATAAAGAGTGCGGAATGCAGTAAAGGGAACCCTACCCTCCGCAACTCGTAGCTAATGAAAGCCGGCGGCAAGGTCGAACTGAAAAGACCTTAGCACCATTCAATAGATTTCTTAGGTGATAATCCTAAGACAAGCTTAAAAATACCGGAAAATTCACAAACTACTTGAATGAGAGAAATAACATTTCCTCATCATGTGGGTTTAAAAAATAAAATGATGCCACCGAATTAGAATCGAAATCATTAAGAAAAATTAAAAACTTGCTTAACAGATTGAGAATGTCGAAGATGGATAGTCCTCACGGGACATAGGATATGGGCTTCATATCGATTAAGCCAAACCATCCCCAAAAATCATTCTGAACCTAAGTAGCAATCGGATCGGAAAGCATAATCACATAAAATAATCTCGACATCTCCACAAAGTAAACTGAGTGTTGCGGATCCACCAATCGGATTCGCAATTCTCAATAAAGTCATCAAGCCCATAATATTTAAAGAAAAAGTAACAACAAGTTCTTTCGATATAAAAGAGTGAGATGCACCCGAATCAAAAGAAATTCGAATAGGAAGATCACGAAATAAAATAATGCCATCAAGGACTGAATGAAAACTACCTTGACCAAGAGAAGTGTTACTAGGGGCTTGCATAACATTTAGCTTTCCCTCCTTCTTGCTTTGAAGTATGGGACACGCAGATATATGATGACTCAAACTCTTGCAATAGCGACAATAAAGGGGTTTCGGACACTCATTCGCATAGTGGTCCATAGAACCACAATTGTAGCATTGTCCACGACTAGAGGTAGGAGTCCTTGCTACCAAAGTTTCTTGCTTCCCTTTTTTTTGGGATTGGGGCCTTTGAACTTAATAGGCCTCTTTATGTTATTGTTGAAGTTCGGTTTGGCACCCACAACTTCAACATCACTTTCTTTATCGGCCTCTTCAAGTCGAAGAGCGATATCTACAAGCTGATCGAAAGAAACCTCTAGTTTCAGAAGTAATGGCTTTTTGAGGTTCTTATTCAACCCATAGACAAACCTCTGATTTTTCTTCAATGGGGTATTAATATACTCGACCCTATATTTAGAGAGAGATTCAAAAGATGCGACATAATCTGCCACAAAAGATTCACCTTGAACAAGGTCAATAAAGCATCTTGCTAAAGTTACTTTTTCAGCCTCCGGCACAAACTTCAATTCGAATCTTTCCCGGAATTGCTCCCAAGTAAGATCTGCTTCGATAATCTCAGAAACCAAAAGCTCAAACCAATCTAATGCTCTCTCCCGGAGCATGCTAGAAGCCACTTGGACTCGATGTAGATCAAGAAGATTCATGCGGGAAAAGATGCGACCGCATGTTCTAAGCCAAGCTTGGATTTCTATAACGTTTTCGGAACCCTTGAATGGCCCTCCACCCAAAGCGGTATAATCTCTGCACAAGCGTGCAAACCCGGATTTATGGTGAGTAGGCTCTGGAATGGGTCCGGCAGCTTGAGCATTCTTTACAAGATCTAAAAGCTACTGGGCAGACATAAATACTCCATCCTGAGGAGTAGCACTGGATTGACCGGCGCTGGGACGGCCTGGTCTAACCATTTCTCTTCTTTAAGAAAGAAAGAAAAAAGAGGAAAAAGGTTATTCTCAGAATGAATATCAAACAAACTTGATTGATAAAACAAGGCATCACAAAAGAAAATAGGATAGTACGGGTCCAATGACTCGAATTAAATCCTAAGGCACGACTCCTAAGAAAGACTTAGGACAATGATCCTTGCTAGATTATTCTACATTGTTCCGAAGTTTGGCTTTGATACCAAGATGCCCCACCTCTATATTCACACTAGCCAAGGACACTACGGGGTAATGCCGTCGACTAGCACGAAGAATAAGGCTGTTGAGGAGCGACCATCTGTGTAATTGCTTTGTGCGAGTACCGATATGTTAGATAGTATGACTTGCATTTCATTTCAAGAGGAAATCCGACATATCAAATACAAACTCAAAGCTACTACATAGTGGCTATGTGGGCTTCGAAAACAAATATAGAAATAAGCATAACACAAATCAGTCACAGATATTCATATCACAAAGGCGGAAACATATATGAATATAACACATAGAAGTGTACATCAAAGTAGTGGTCATACAAGATCCTAGATTTTATATAAATTTAAATTGATAATTAAAATTAATTTTTGAATAAAACTGTGAAATTAATCGATTAATTGATTACGAGTTTCCCCGAATTCGAATATATTCTGTATAAATCATTTAAATTTAAAATATTGTATATATATGTGAATGCGGATATATATGTATTTGAGCACATATGAGTAAATTTGAAATAATATATATATATATATATGATTTGAATTTAAATAGTAAATAAATGGTTTAAAAATAAAGATACAAATTATATAAGATATAGAAATATAAAGTAAATACATTGGACAAAATAAATACATAAACTAAAATAGAAATTCACCTATATGTCAAAATGAATATAAAAATAATTAGTATTAAATTTAGGAATAAATGATTGAGATAGAAATAGGAATACAAATACATAAGATAAATTATAGAAAATTTTATATAGTAAATAAATTAGTTAAATTATAATAATATATTAAATATGGAAATACATTCAAATATAAAGACAAGTTAAGAACAAACAAAAGAAGGAAGCAAATACATATGAAAAATATGAAACAAGTAAACAAAAGAAAATAAAATACAAGTATATAAGATTGTAAAGGAAGCCACCACTATCTCATATATTTGTACATCCGAAGTAAATAAAAAATTTATATGGTACAATGCTAATTAATGCTAGCACCCAAATGAACCTATCAGCCTCTAAACCAAAGAAATATCCCTGCTAAGAAAGTGTACAAACAAATAATTCTTTTATCACTTGTACAACATAAATCATCACCCTGTAAACCTCATTTCCTATATACATTTACAAACTTCATTCCAGTTTTTCGTTCATCATTTTAACTGTGAGAAAAAAACCAAAGTAATATCACTTTATAATTAAACAAACATCTCAAATTAAAACCATCAAACAATCAAAGAAAAAACCTGAGATCAAGAAGAAGCTTCAGCTAACAACTTCAAACCAGATTTTCAACTTGCAAAGTTTAAAAAAGATTTCAACTGGAAAACTTCTGGAAATCAAAATGTTCAAGGTGAGTAATATATATTTGTTAAAACCTGAATGTATGTTGCCATTGCTCTGTTTGCATATACATGTACCAGTGTTCTTCCTCTCTGTTATTTCACAAAGCACCAGGCAACATCAAAAATTCAAGTTCTTCTTTTCTCATCAATATTAGGCCTTGCTTTTAAAAACAAATATGTATGTTTAAGTTTGAGTTTCCATCTAAAAATAGTTGTATGACATAAAAATGCATGTAGAATGAAAACTCAAGTTTTTTTACAGTGAAAAACTTTGTTCTGGAAATTTCAAATATCACGAAACATTGATTCAAGAACATGAATCGAATCCCTGGACCAAACCATGATTTTTAAAACTAAAATGATGATTTTTAGTTGCGTGATTTAAGAACAGTTGATTTTTGGTTGAAAATTGAGTTTTGATCGATTTCCGGCGATCAATAGATATGTGGATGTCGGGGTTGGTTGTGGAGATGGAGGAGGCTACAGGGATGCCTAGAAAAATGGTCGGAGGTGGCGAAAATGACGGTGGCGACAGCGGCGTGGGATTTTTATTTCTAAACCTAGTTTTAGGTGAGTTTACGAATTCGATTCGTTCGATGTCCACGATGGATCGAGTGTCGTGGGGTTTTGGGGAGTGGTAGCCTGGTCGTTGATGAAGGCGAGGCCGGAAGTTGGGGTTGTCTGGTGGTCGGAGCGCCGAGGATGTGGCGTTGACAGGTTTGGGGTGTGATGGGTTCGAGTGTTCCAGGTTTCGAGTTTCAACTCGAATTTCGATCTCGAGGCGGTGATGTAGTTAGGGTGGTCGGAGCTCGATCTGGAGATGATCGGCGATGCACTCGACGTCGTAGCAATGCCGGAAGCCGGTCAACGGCGATGTACACGTGCACAAGATGATGGTCTGGGAATGTTGTTGCCTGAAGCATTTCCAGGCTTGCATTCGTGAGTTAACTCGAAGTGTTACTCGGGGCCTTAAAGGGTTGGTCTCGAAGTAGGGTTTTAAAATTCTCGGGTCAAAAATGTAACAGGCTTTCAAGCCTGTTTTCTGTTTTGAAATTTGGAAACTAAATTTAAATTTTAAATCCAGGTTTTCAACTAAGTTGTAAATCAAAATGTAAAGGTGCATTCAAGTTGAACTGAAATTTAGTATTGGAAATAAATAAAATTTAAATTCAAATTGTTTAAATAATCTAAAGGCAATTCAATGTATTGGAAAATTTGGATTTAAAATAGAATTGAATTTGTGAATGGAAATTTAAACAAGTTGAAAATTTAAAAAGTTTAAACCTGGATATCATTTTAAAACTGATTTCCAGATTTTGAAATTAATTTCATTTTATAACTTAAGTGTTTAAAATAAGTTAAATAAATTGAAAAGGAAAAGAAATTAATTTTAAACTCTTTAAAATTTTCCTTCATAACCAATTGTATTTTTAACATGTAAATTTAAAGTGTTAAGAAAATTTGCTTTAAACTTTATTAAAAGTAAATAAAGATTTATTTCAAATTTTAAATCTAAATTGGAATTAAAAAGGGAATTTGAAACAATGTTTCAATATATTGTAAATAACCACTAAATCATTAAAATGAATGTGTTACTTTAAGAATGAAGATTTATGATTTAAAATTCATTAATGAATGAGTTCCTAATGGTTAATTAATTTATAATCAAAAATGATTAATATAAGTAAATTTTCTTTAAAAAGGTGATTAAAGAAATTTAATAGTTAATGAAATCATTAACTAAGATTATTTGAACAATTAATTAATGTGACTAATTTTAACAATGAATTTAGATAAATTAATTTAATAATGATCATGTGTGGAATCATTAAGTATAATTACTGAATATAAGTAATCAAGGAATTAATTTATTTAGTGTAATCAATTGAGTTAACTTGATTAATTCAAGTTAAATTTCTTAAGTATAATTCAGAATATTCACTTGATAATTTGGGAAAATATAATTACTTAGAGAAGTAATTAATAGATAATTATTGAATGTAATTAAATTGAATGATGATTTGAAATTTGAGTAAATTATTTGTTAATAAATTAAAGGATTAATTAATAATAGTGATTAATTAAGATTAATTTAATAATTAAAGATTAATTGATTCATTAATTAAGAATTGTTTAGTTAATAATTAAAGATTAACTAATGAATTTGAAAGGAGGATTTATTTCAAATAATTTGTAATTAACTTATGATAATTTACCCAGATTAATAATTTGTTCATAAGTAATACATATGATTTAAATTAATCAGTTGATTAATAAGTTTATTTATGAATGTTTGGACCTGACTGAATGATTGAATTGTTGATATTCCCTGATCTGTGATGTTGTGTGATATATTCTGATTTGTGTGTAATCTGTACTGTAGTTTATTTATCTGTAATTTATATATCTGTGATCTGTGAATAAAAGATAAGCGTTATAGTTATACCGCTTATCAACTATATTTCTGTATTCTGATCTGTGATGATTGAATGATGTTGCACTACTGTGTGAAACCCCTGGACTACACTCTTACACACACAAATATGGATTTCACGAGGAAATCGGTTAAGTCACAAATGATTTAAATTTAATGTTTTTGAAATTGAAATTTTAATTTCAATTGATTTTGGAAATGGTTTTGGGTTAAATGATAAAAGCTTTCATATAAGAAATGAGTTTCCAATTTGAATTAAAGGAATTTCAAGTTTGAACTGAAAAATGGTTTTCCAAGTTATGAGTGAATACTTTTTGAAAGCTATGAATTGAATCTGTTTATTTTTAACAGATTTAAAATGGTGATTTGTTTAAACCATTCGAAATGAAATTGTTTTGAAAGCTATAAGTTAAATATCGATTTAAAGATTTAACGAGTTAATCCAATTGAAATGGAAATTGATTTGGGGAATCTGCGAATGAATCTTTGTGAAACTGGGTAAACTTTGTGAAGTAAATCTTTTTGTTTAAAGATTTGAAATGGTAATTTGTTAAACCATTTGAAAGAAAAGTTTGGGTAATAAGTTGTGACTTAATTGAAATCCCAATATCCATATGTTTTAAAATATTGTGCTCACTATTCGGATTAGCCGGGAGACGACCTTCGTGTCATATAACCCATTCCGAATCAGTGATACGACGTGAATGGATTTCATTTGAAGACCGGTGGTGAAGACCGGGTATTTGTGAGAACGATAGGATGACCTATCGATTGTCTCTGCACTGAGTTGCTCTGGTATAGAGATTTCCTATGTGATGGGAAATTCGATCGGGATTGTGAATACCCGGATTGCAAGGGCTTCTTTGGAAGTGCCTTCGGTTCTGTTCGAACCCGGAACAGACTTGTATGGTTACATGTCTGACATTACACTTTGATATATAAAGCTGATTTCTTTCAAATACATTTCTGTTGGTGGCGAGAATTTATTCTCTTAGCTTAACACCCTTCTCTGAGACGTACGAGCTCGGAGGTTATGTAGTTGAAGGTTATCAGCGATATACTCCCAATTTGGTAATGTGGCATGCTGAGTGTTGCTGAGTGTTGCTGTGTGTTGATCATTTATTGATCATTTGTGATCAAAGCATGGCTTTGTGAAAAAGCATAGCTTTGTGGACGAGACCTCGTCGAACCTCACAACCCGGAAATGGGTCGAAACAGGAAAGATGCGGCAAGGTTATGAGGGTCGCTCCCTTTAGGGTATGTCATTTCCTTCGGGAAAAGGGTGGTATCATGGTATGGAGCCCAGATACTTACTCATGTGGACACACTATATTTATTACTGTGTGATGTTGTTGGTTATCGAGCGCTCGGATAAAGGTCCCAAAGGACCGGGGGGTGGCATACTCGAGTAGTAGTTACCTAGTGTAAGAGGTAACCCGGCCTTGTGTTGGCAGAGATCCGGATAGGTTCTCGGGACGTCCCTCCAGAGGCGTACCCATTGACAGTAGGAAGTTCCTTAGCCTGACCATTTGTTGGAAATCCAATTCCTAATACGAACCCTGTACGGTTTTAGTTGTAGAACCTGCCATTTACTTATGGTGGTCACCACTGTTTAGATGGTAGCTATAGTAGGCATACAATAATGGTTATATGTTGGCTAAGATTAATATTATACTTTCAAAATGTTTTCCACTATGCACTAATAATAATAATCCAATGATTTTGCATAGCAAGCATGTTTGACTATCATAAGAAGAAATCTCCTCCAATTCTGCGTTTGCATTGTGTGTGTGTCGGGAGGTCTTATGGTAGTTTCATTTTCCAAAAGCATTGCGGATTTAAATGTTTAAAATTCTTTTGTTGTTGTTTAAAGATAAACTGTTTTGTTACTCACACCAGTCACACGACTGACTCGGAGTTTATTGTTCCCTTCCTAAACTCTAGGTGCCCACAATTTTCCCCACGGGCAGTCTAGAGTTGGGTTTTTCAGATAGTCAGGTTTAGTGGATTATCTGGAGCTAGTTCAGTGTCTGGAGTTCACGCACTGAGTTTGCTTATCTTTGTGGATGGTGATGGTGGTTCGAGCTAGATGTTGGAGTCGTTGTTGGACTCGTTCTCTTTTCAGATCATTCGGAGTCATCTCTTCTACTGATATTTTTCCGCTGTTATTGTATCATATCTCTGATATTGTTGTATCATATTGATATCATTGTTGTATATCATTCTGGATATTGTATTCATTGGAGTTGTATATGATATCATCTATTTCTTTCTTCCGCTGTGTTGTTATACTTAATGGTGTTATAAGCTCCGGGGAGCCAGAATTCGGCGTTTGAATCTACGGCATTCGAGTACAAGTGAAGTACGGGTGCTGATTTTCGAAGGCCGAGTTTCAGGACTTTTACATTTGGTATCAGAGCTAAGGTTAAACTTTAGCTATGGAGTATAACACATTAAGTAACTCATTAGAGGTAGGGTGAAGTATACCCTAGAATGAGTAATCCCTAAGATATCTGTCTATATGCCTCAGTAAATTCTCTTACTATCCACTGATAGTAAGTATGAGTGCAAGAAGAGGATGAGATAGGGACAGGGGAATACGACTATAAATGGTCAGTACTTTGTAACAACAAGGAAACAATCTTTTCTCTATCAATCTCTTTTGTTCAACATCTCTCTTCAGTTCTTCGATAGTTCCTCGTAGATCCAGGAAGGAAATTCAATATATTAATATGGGACATAAACTCCGGATGGACCAGAATTGTTTGTTTGGATGAATTGGTTGCTCTGGTTGCTATGGTTGATAGGTATAATTTGGTTTCTAAACTAAAAGTTTTGAAATTGTATCCATATATCTATCTATTCTTTGGGTCCCAATATGTTCTACGAATGGTTAGTTATCCCTTCGGACTAACTGATGCCCCTGCATATTTCGTAGATCTGGATAACCCGAGTATCTTGTGAAAAATTAAAAAGATTCATTCTTGTATCTATTATTGATATTCTGATTTGGTAAGCCAAATGCAGAATAGATGTTCAGTTTGATTTGATGAAATATTCTTCATATATCTTTGTGTCTCCCTGGCAAATTTCGAGGACGAAATTCTTTTAAGGAGGGAAGGTTGTAACGACCTCGGATTTTATATAAATTTAAATTGATAATTAAAATTAATTTTTGAATAAAACTGTGAAATTAATCGATTAATTGATTGCGAGTTTCCCCGAATTCGAATATATTCTGTATAAATCATTTAAATTTAAAATATTGTATATATATGTGAATGTGGATATATATGTATTTGAGCACATATGAGTAAATTTGAAATAATCTATATATATATATTTGATTTGAATTTACATAGTAAATAAATGGTTTAAAAATAAATATACAAATTATATAAGATATAGAAATATAAAGTAAATACATTGGACAAAATAAATACATAAACTAAAATAGAAATTCACCTATATGACAAAATGAATATAAAAATAATTAGTATTAAATTTAGGAATAAATGATTGAGATAGAAATAGGAATACAAATACATAAGATAAATTATAGAAAATTTTATATAGTAAATAAATTAGTTAAATTATAACAATATATTAAATATGGAAATACATTCAAATATAAAGACAAGTTAAGAACAAACAAAAGAAGGAAGCAAATACATATGAAAAATATGAAACAAGTAAACAAAAGAAAATAAAATACAAGTATAGAAGCTTGTAAAGGAAGCCACCATTATCTCATATATTTGTAAGCCGAAGTAAATAAAAATTTATATGGTACAATGCTAATTAATGCTAGCACCCAAATGAACCTATCAGCCTCTAAACCAAAGAAATATCCCTGCTAAGAAAGTGTACAAACAAATAATTCTTTTATCACTTGTACAACATAAATCATCACCCTGTAAACCTCATTTCCTATATACATTTACAAACTTCATTCCAGTTTTTCGTTCATCATTTTAACTGTGAGAAAAAAACCAAAGTAATATCACTTTATAATTAAACAAACATCTCAAATTAAAACCATCAAACAATCAAAGAAAAAACCTGAGATCAAGAAGAAGCTTCAGCTAACAACTTCAAACCAGATTTTCAACTTGCAAAGTTTAAAAAAGATTTCAACTGGAAAACTTCTGGAAATCAAAATGTTCAAGGTGAGTAATATATATTTGTTTAAACCTGAATGTATGTTGCCATTGCTCTGTTTGCATATACATGTACCAGTGTTCTTCCTCTCTGTTATTTCACAAAGCACCAGGCAACATCAAAAATTCAAGTTCTTCTTTTCTCATCAATATTAGGCCTTGCTTTTAAAAATAAATATGTATGTTTAAGTTTGAGTTGCCATCTAAAAATAGTTGTATGACATAAAAATGCATGTAGAATGAAAACTCAAGTTTTTTTACAGTGAAAAACTTTGTTCTGGAAATTTCAAATATCACGAAACATTGATTCAAGAACATGAATCAAATCCCTAGACCAAACCATGATTTTTAAAACTAAAATGATGATTTTTAGTTGCGTGATTTAAGAACAATTGATTTTTGGTTGAAAATTGAGTTTTGATCGATTTCCGGCGATCAATAGATATGTGGATGGCGGGGTTGGTTGTGGAGATGGAGGAGGCTACAGGGATGCCTGGAAAAATGGTCGGAGGTAGCGAAAATGACGGTGGCGACAGCGGCGTGGGATTTTTATTTCTAAACCTAGTTTTAGGTGAGTTTACGAATTCGATTCGTTCGATGTCCACGATGGATCGAGTGTTGCGGGGATTTGGGGAGTGGTAGCCTGGTCATTGACGAAGGCGAGGCCGGAAGTTGGGGTTGTCTGGTGGTCGGAGCACCGAGGACGTGGCGTTGACAGGTTTGGGGTGTGATGGGTTCGAGTGTTCCAGGTTTCGAGTTTCAACTCGAATTTCGATCTCGAGGCGGTGACGTAGTTAGGGTGGTCGGAGCTCGATCTGGAGATGATCGGCGATGCACTCGACGTCGTAGCGATGCCGGAAGCCGGTCAACGGCGAGGTACACGTGCACGAGATGATGACCTGGGAATGTTGTTGCTTGAAGCATTTCCAGGCTTGCATTCGTGAGTTAACTCGAAGTGTTACTCGGGGCCTTGAAGGGTTGGTCTCGAAGCAGGGTTTTAAAATTCTCGGGTCAAAAATGTAACAGGCTTTCAAGCCTATTTTCTGTTTTGAAATTTGGAAACTAAATTTAAATTTTAAATCCAGGTTTTGAACTGAGTTGTAAATCAAAATATAAAGGTAAATTCAAGTTGAACTGAAATTTAGTATTGGACATATTAAATTCAAATTGTTTAAATAATATAAAGGCAATTCAATGTATTGGAAAATTTGGATTTAAAATAGAATTGAATTTGTGAATGGAAATTTAAACAAGTTGAAAATTTAAAAAGTTTAAACCTGGATTTCATTTTAAATCTGATTTCCAGATTTTGAAATTAATTTCGTTTTATAACTTAAGTGTTTAAAATAAGTTAAATAAATTGAAAAGGAAAAGAAATTAATTTTAAACGCTTTAAAATTTTCCTTCATAACCAATTGTATTTTTAACACGTAAATTTAAAGAGTTAAGAAAATTTGCTTTAAACTTTATTAAAAGTAAATAAATATTTATTTCAAATTTTAAATCCAAATTAGAATTAAAAAGGGAATTTGAAACAATGTTTCAATATATTGTAAATAACCACTAAATCATTAAAATGAATGTGTTACTTTAAGAATGAAGATTTATGATTTAAAATTCATTAATGAATGAGTTCCTAATGGTTAATTAATTTATAATCAAAAATGATTAATATAAGTAAATTTTCTTTAAAAAGGTGATTAAAGAAATTTAATAGTTAATGAAATCATTAACTAAGATTATTTGAACAATTAATTAATGTGACTAATTTTAACAATGAATTTAGATAAATTAATTTAATAATGATCATGTGTGGAATCATTAAGTTTAATTACTGAATATAAGTAATCAAGGAATTAATTTATTTAGTGTAATCAATTGAGTTAACTTGATTAATTCAAGTTAAATTTCTTAAGTATAATTCAGAATAATCACTTGATAATTTGTGAAAATATAATTACTTAGAGAAGTAATTAATAGATAATCACTGAATGTAATTAAATTGAATGATGATTTGAAATTTAAGTAAATTATTTGTTAATAAATTAAAGGATTAATTAATAATAGTGATTAATTAAGATTAATTTAATAATTAAAGATTAATTGATTCATTGATTAAGAATTGTTTAGTTAATAATTAAAGATTAACTAATGAATTTGAAAGGAGGATTTATTTCAAATAATTTGTAATTAACTTATGATAATTTACCCAGATTAATAATTTGTTCATAAGTAATACATATGATTTAAATTAATCAGTTGATTAATAAGTTTATTTATGAATGTTTGGACCTGACTGAATGATTGAATTGTTGATATTCCCTGATCTGTGATGTTGTGTGATATATTTTGATTTGTGTGTAATCTGTACTGTAGTTTATTTATCTGTAATTTATGTATCTGTGATCTGTGAATAAAAGATAAGCGTTATAGTTATACCGCTTATCAACTATATTTCTGTATTCTGATCTGTGATGATTGAATGATGTTGCACTACTGTGTGAAACCCCTGGACTACACTCTTACACACACAAATATGGATTTCACGAGGAAATCGGTTAAGTCACAGATGATTTAAATTTAATGTTTTTGAAATTGAAATTTTAGTTTCAATTGATTTTGGAAATGGTTTTGGGTTAAATGATAAAAGCTTTCATATAAGAATGAGTTTCCAATTTGAATTAAAGGAATTTCAAGTTTGAATTGAAAAATGGTTTTCCAAGTTATGAGTGAATTCTTTTTGAAAGCTATGAATTGAATCTGTTTATTTTTAACAGATTTAAAATGGTGATTTGTTTAAACCAATTGAAATGAAATTGTTTTGAAAGCTATAAGTTAAATCTTGATTTAAAGATTTAATGAGTTAATCCAATTGAAATGGAAATTGATTTGGGGAATCTGTGAATGAATCTTTGTGAAACTGGGTAAACTTTGTGAAGTAAATCTTTTTGTTTAAAGATTTGAAATGGTAATTTGTTAAACCATTTGAAAGAAAAGTTTGGGTAATAAGTTGTGACTTAATTGAAATCCCAATATCCATATGTTTTAAAATATTGTGCTCACTATTCGGATTAGCCGGGAGAGGACCTTCGTGTCATATAACCCATTCCGAATCAGTGATACGACGTGAATGGATTTCATTTGATGACCGATGGTGAAGACTGGGTATTTGTGAGAATGATAGGATGACCTATCGATTGTCTCTGCACCGAGTTGCTCCGGTATAGAGATTTCCTATGTGATGGGAAATTCGATTGGGATTGTGAATACCCAGATTGCAAGGGCTTCTTTGGAAGTGCCTTCGGTTCTGTTCGAACCCAGAACAGACTTGTATGGTTACATGTCTGACATTACACTTTGAGATATAAAGCTGATTTCTTTCAAATACACTTATGTTGGTGGGGGAGAATTTATTCTCTTAGCTTAACACCCTTCTCTGAGACGTACGAGCTCGGAGGTTATGTAGTTGAAGGTTATCAGCGATATACTCCCAATTTGGTAATGTGGCATGCTGAGTGTTGCTGTGTGTTGATCATTTATTGGTCATTTGTGATCAAAGCATGGCTTTGTGAAAAAGCGTAGCTTTGTGGACGAGACCTCATCGAACCTAACAACCCGGAAATGGGTCGAAACAGGAAAGATGCGGCAAGGTTATGAGGGTCGCTCCCTTTAGGGTATGTCATTTCCTTTTGGAAAAGGGTGGTATCATGGTATGGAGCCCAGATACTTACTCATATGGACACACTATATTTATTACTGTGTGATGTTGTTGGTTATCGAGTGCTCGGATAAAGGTCCCAAAGGACCGGGGGGTGGCTTACTCGAGTAGTAGTTACCTAGTGTAAGAGGTAACCCGGCCTTGTGTTGGCAGAGATCCGGGTAGGTTCTCGGGACGTCCCTCCAGAGGCGTACCCATTGACAGTAGGAAGTTCCTTAGCCTGACCATTTGTTGGAATTCCAATTCCCAATACGAACCCTGTACGGTTTTAGTTGTAGAACCTGCCATTTACTTATGGTGGTCACCACTGTTTAGATGGTAGCTATAGTAGGCATACAATAATGGTTGTATGTTGGCTAAGATTAATATTATACTTTCGAAATGTTTTCCACTATGCACTAATAATAATAATCCAATAATTTTGCGTAGTAAGCATGTTTGACTATCATAAGAAGAAATCTCCTCCAATTCTGCGTTTGTATTGTGTGTGTGGCGGGAGGTCTTAGGGTAGTTTATTTTCCAAAAGCATTGCAGATTTAAATGTTTAAAATTCTTTTGTTGTTGTTTAAAGATAAACTATTTTGTTACTCACACCAGTCCCACGACTGACTCGGAGTTTATTGTTCTCTTCCTAAACTCTGGGTGCCCACAATTTTCCACACGGGCAGTCTAGAGTTGGGTTTTTCAGATAGTCAGGTTTAGTGGATTATCTGGAGCTAGTTCAGTGTCTGGAGTTCACGCACTGAGTTTGCTTATCTTTGTGGATGGTGATGGTGGTTCGAGCTAGATGTTGGAGTCGTTGTTGGACTCATTCTCTTTTCAGATCATTCGGAGTCATCTCTTCTACTGATATTTTTCCGCTGTTATTGTATCATATCTCTGATATTGTTGTATCATATTGATATCATTGTTGTATATCATTCTGGATATTGTATTCATTGGAGTTGTATATGATATCATCTATTTCTTTCTTCCGCTGTGTTGTTATACTTAATGGTGTAAGCTCCGGGGAGCTAGAATTCGGCGTTTGAATCTACGGCATTCGAGTACAAGTGAAGTACAGGTGCCGATTTTCGAAGGCCGAGTTTCAAGACTTTTACAAAAAAGGTTATTCTCAGATTGAATATCAAACAAACTTGATTGATAAAACAAGGCATCACAAAAGAAAATAGGATAGTACGGGTCGAATGACTCAAATTAAATCCTAAGGCACGACTCCTAGGAAAGACTTAGGACAATGATCCTTGCTAGATTATTCTACATTGTTCCGAAGTTTGGCTTTGATACCAAGACGCCCCACCTCTATATTCACACTAGCCAAGGACACTACGGGGTAATGCCATCGACTAGCACGAAGAATAAGGCTGTTGAGGAGCGACCATCTGTGTAATTGCTTTGTGCGAGTACCGATATGTTAGATAGAATGACTTGCATTTCATTTCAAGAGGAAATCCGACATATCAAATACAAACTCAAAGCTACTACACAGTGGCTATGTGGGCTTCGGAAACAAATATAGAAATAAGCATAACACAAATCAGTCACAGATATTCATATCACAAAGGCGGAAACAGATATGAATATAACACATAGAAGTGTACGTCAAAGTAGTGGTCATACAAGATCCATTACATCACAAAAGAATAGGTACAAGTGCTAGACAAAAGAATAAGTATACATCAAGGAGTCTCTATCTCGAATGTATAACAACAACAACTACTAAGCTAAAGTAGTTAGCCAAAAGTCAGGTGACGGACCCTGATAAGAAGTCAAGCATAAGCACCTGAAATACCTCGGTTTGACCCGAGTATTATTTAAGAAGAAAATAATAAACAGATCAGTCTAACTATAAATATCATATAAAATGAGATAGGATAAGAGATATAACAAAAACGTATGATAACAATAATGCCATACTGTGACAAGTATCCATCAGATAACAACAAAAATCATACAATATCTCAAATATTCTCAAACACTAAAAAGAATGTCATATTCTTTAAATTATTCACCAAAACACAAATATTGACAAAACATATCAATGGCAATCGCAAAAATCGATGAAACACAAATTCTAGAAATCCAGAAATCACAAAAAGGGGAAGGCCTATCATAAACGGGAGCATGAAAACTCACCAACACGTGTATCACAAATGGGTCGCTATCCCATGAACCGAACATCGACGCACCTCAAAAGATACGCCCCATGCCTAGTCGAACATCGACGCACCTCAAAAGATACGCCCCATGCCTAGTCAAACATCGATGCACCTCAAAAGATACGCCCCATGTACCGACTTATCGAGCCGATTGCTCCACGAACGGTCCAAAGACCATGGGTCGCTAGCCCATAAAAGTGAGCCAAAGCTCTATAGAACGAGGTACAGTCCCCCACGCGGACAAAGAGACATCGCACATCGTTAGTTTAAACCACAAAATGATCACCATTGATCAATAAGAAGTGTGAATCACACTAAGCTAGTAAATATAAGAGTTTAGCTTCATGTCCCATAACCACTGGCTTAACTTAAATATTTACAAACAAATTGTAGATTTCCACTCGAAAATTGTCACAAGAGTTCAATCGAACAAGTCGAAGAATTAACTGACGAAGTAAATGCAAGCGTTTCATACCACTAGTTTTGCTAAGTCGTTTAATTGGATTTCTCGTACGAATGAGGTAAAGGTTTGTATATACTAATAGATTGGAAAACGGATTTAAAAACGAGTTATGTATTAAAAATGGTATTGAAATCATCTTTATGAAAGCGTTTGAATATTTACTACTAGTATAGAAACCTTTGTATTTTAAAAAGTGACAAATCATAGAAAACGGTTGTAGAATCAATCGATCAATAAAAAATTCACATTCGACGACGTGAATCAAAACCATAGAAATCGATATCAAATCCATCAAATGGATATTCCCAAAAATCCAAAGAAAGAAGTCATCAAAGTCGATAATAAGTGATAACAACTATCCAGATCAACAAAAATCGATTAAAATTGGAAATCCACTCAAAAATAGCCCAAAATAGGCAAAATTGGCAGTTCCAGACGTTTGGGGGTTCATCCAAACGTGTGGATTTTGGTTCTGGAAATATTCCAGAAACCTACCAGACGTTTGAACCCTAAACAGATGTCTGAAAACTAACCAAACGTATGGTAGGTTTGGACCAGACGTCTGGTCCAAGTCTCTGCCTTTTTTTTCTTTCTGTCGTATATTTTTTTTCTCCAGGTCTATAACCAGACGTCTGGACTTGACTAGGCCATGATGGCCAAAACGATTTGGGAGCGATTGGACAAGCAGCAAAGACTAGGGATCTATGCCAAGCGACAACCCAGCCTTATAGGCTCCTCGATACACCCCAAATATCATGTCCAAGCATCCATAGAAGGATTTTCATAAAATTGGACTTCAAAAACTAAAAATTGGAAAATTCACCAAATCAATTAAAATCAAAAGCAAATGAACATGAATAGATGTTAGGAATTCAAACCTAACAACAATTAAAGTTATAGACATAGATGTGAGTTAAAGAACTCACCTTTAAACCCAAAAACAACGAATGAGAAGCTCAAAAACAAAGGAAAGATCAACCACACTTCAACTTCAACTCTAGAAGCTCCAATCTAAGATCATAAGCAAATAATTCTACTCAACTCCAACCATATCGATGTTTATACTCAAAAAAGTTTTAAACGCCATTTTAGACTCAATGGAAGTGGTCTCGAGTCCCAATTCGACTATTTACAAAAAGTAACATTTCGGACCTTAATCTGATTAACAATGCTATATTTAAATAAAACATTTAAATATATAATCGTGAAATATGCGGGTTGTTACACTATTGTTCCCAAAATTCTCTTAGGACGATTCATACATGATCCCTTATGTACAATTATTACGTGCAGTGTTTGACTCGCATAACCTGCCAACTCCTTGGCTTAAGAATGTAAGAGTTTTGTATAAACCCTTATCTTGTATGGTTTTGTAAACTATTTTGTGGATGATATTAATTTTAACCTTGTGTACTACTATTGATTACACACCCTATAGAAAGAATTTAACTCAACTTCACTCATCATTAATCATGATTTGTCCAACGTTAGTGCAAAATCTCATCTACACTAATTCCCAAGGTCCGAAGGTATAGCTCCGGAAACTAGTTAGATTATTAAACCCGACAAAGAGATTACCAAGACGTGATGTAATCAAGCTTAGGTTACGAGATGTTGAACTGTAGAGTCGCAATAGCCAATGCAAATAAGGTAAAGTATAGAAAGTAAATAACAACTGAGACTTTATAGTGGTTCAGGCTGAAAGTCCCTACGTCCATTGTCCTTTCCTTATTTAGTCACTCTTACCTAGCCAAGAGACTTATTGCATTGAGTCTATACATTTCCGCCATTAATGAGTTTGTAAAGAGAGCTCTAATATAGGAAAGTACAATATGATTTTATATTTAAATTCTTTTTTTAGTGCCAGCCAGCCTTATTACTGTAGTAGGTGGTCCTCTATTTATAACAAATTTAAGGTTCTTCCATTGGTGTAAGTGCTTTCTTTAGATTGATGACCTAGCTTGCTATGTACGGCTTAGATTTGAACACTTGTCATCATCTGGTTAAGTGCATTTTGACGTGAATTGTTGAAGTGATGCTTTTATATATAGCTTCTTGGATATCTTCCATTTATCCTAATAGTCGGTCTCGGCCTAGGTTATCCAAGCTGTTGATTGTTGATACTTGCTGAAATGTTTTTGGTTCGGGTAACTGTTACTCTTGGCTAAGCTTCTTGTCTTAGCTGGACAATGATCTTAATCTCGATCGACGCTTTGACTCATGCTCTCGGGCTGCATGCTCTTGAATATTGAGTCCGTGCTTAAGCTCTTGTTGGAAACCAGACAATAGGTCTCGGAATTACAAACCAAGGAACTTCCCTCTTGAGTATTCGTAATTTGTACTTTGTAGAAATTATGGTGTAACGCATGCCCTCAAAGTTTACCTCATATGGTTGATATGAAGTGGACTTTGGAAAGAATAGCATTATATCATGCTTAATACTTTGGTTGTTTGTTCCATTCCCATCATGAAGTTGATCTTGAGCTTTCGGGCAAAGTAGTATTCAGAGAGCTTTCGAAAGCATTGCTTCACTAAGACAATTTATAAAGATCAAACCTTCTTTAGAGGGTTTTGAAAATAATTTAAAATCTAACCCCGTTTAGAGGGTTTTGGAAACTGAAATTAGTGGCTAAGGGTGAAAATACTTCGATACCATACTCCAATTATCTAGATCTAGTCTTACATAGGTATCGGATTTGAAAACTATTAGTGGTGGTATAATGCCTATAATTCCACTTTATTATAATGTAACGACCGTCCTACACCATTGATACTCATATAACCAAACAATGTGTTGTTGGAGCATCCGGTCGATGTAAGATGATTGTCAAGGGGAAGAAAAAGAAATAATAAGGGGAAATAGAAAAGCGGAGAAGTGAATTGAATAAAGGAGAAGGAAATAAAACATCACACAATAACATAACATGTCGTATATCTCATAGTGCATCAGATAAAATATAATAGCAAACATCTCGGATACAAAATAGGCGAGACAGTAATAACTATATAAACCATATAATCAGAGTATGCAGGCTCATACAGTTATACAAAACAGAAATAGAATTTGTACAACTGATAAATAAACTCAACTGATAAACTGTCTCTAATAAATAGTAAGTCAACAATGTCAAGGCTCCAAGTGTCACATAACAGAATAAACAATAATAACTCAAAATATAAATATGAGAAAGTGTCACCATCTGCTAGTCCATCTGCACAGCTCTATGTGCTATTTACACATGTTATATAGTCTACTCATTTAAGAGCACCTGAGATAATAAGAAGCAAAGCATAGAACCATAAGTCACACAACTGTCTGGTGTGAGCAATAAATAATCTCAAAACACTATAAAAGTCGGTATAGTATATGGAACATAGGGTAGCGAAACATACCTGACCTGTCCCTACATCCATAGAGTTGGCACATATAAAAGATATATGCTACTCTATGATAGTCATCATGGGTGTACTACACATAAAAATACTAAGGATGTCTAGAGATCGGCATTACTAATATCTACATCATATGAAGTCCCTAAGGTGATAAAAATAGTCAAACAAACATGGCATCCATCATCCATTCTCACATTCACTCAATCAATGCATTGGATATATGATACTCGTATGACACCCTAGCCAAGGACTACTCAATATCCCGACCTCTCGGTTATCAATCCATGCCACTTAGAAGGCCATGAACTAGACTACCCGATCCGGTAGTCCAGGGTAAATGGATCGGTTCATCGTGTGATCCAAGTGAGCGTCTCCACACCCTAGCTCTACAAGTATGCTACAAAACCTACGAATATCAATGATCCCTTTACACACGCTATCCATAGCAGAGCTCATCCTGGAACTGTCCTTACAACTCCCGTCTGAAGTCGTCGCGGTTGGGAACTATTCTAGACAACCATCGTTAGTCATAGAATGTCATCGTGCGTCCCTCGACTTGGGAACTATTATAGACATCTAATGTTAGTCGTAGAATATCATCGTGCGTCCCATAACCCTTCTTCAATAGTTCCATCAATCCGACTCATCATCACCCTCTCTGCATCCCAAGTACAGTTATCCATCGTCGAAGCCATCACTTCCTATCATGGAATCATCATCGTTGAATCACAAAATCATCACGTCGAATTGTCACATCCTCGCTTTACCGCCAAACAACTCGTTGAAGAGCCGTAACACCAAAATCAAACATCGATCGAATGAATGAACCATCACATTATGCTCCTCGAAGCCTCCCCATTATCCATAAAAATTGGCCAAATTGTCCACCATCAATAGTGGTAGATATCGACCACTCTAGAGTAGGCGATAACGACTACCTTGGTCGTGTACTAAACTGAAAATGGTTAAATACAAACCAAATGAAAACGTCCGACATCTTCACTGAAGTTCGAAGCATATCTCCAAAGTCCATCGTACTTCATCTTCATATCAGTCAACATGCACGATACTCTATGCATGAAATCCTATCCTATGGGATATATTCTAATCCTATATCACCTTCGAACGATGTTTTCAACCAACTACCAAGCAAGAAAACATGCAACCAACAAGCATAGAAATGTCTATAATAGCCTACATATATCTATAATAATAAAATATAATCCATCCAAGCAACCAATGTGGAATAATATGGGATTAATATCAAAATAGCCTAAATTTATCAATATCGTCGAAATAGAATGTAAATGGGAAAAATGTGATATTTAAATTAAAATCATTTTAAAACACTTTTAATTCTTTTTATAAAATTAGATAGATATAGGTTTAACTATTTTAGAAATCACATTTTAAAGTTAGAAAACATTTTAAAACAACATTTTAATACTATACTAACAATCATAGTATATTGAAAGACGATATCACTCACCTCAACTAAATCTGACCAAACCATCATCAAGTCGTAGAGCTCTACATCATGAAAGCAATGCAAGAAAGAACGTCCAAAATGGACCTCGTATGAAAAAGATATAGAGAATATAAGATAACAAATTATTTAAAATTAATTAGCCAATTAAAACACTAATTACCATACTTAATTACCTTATTAAGCTTAATCCTTTACCTCCTCATTCACGTTCCAAGCAAAAATAAAAGAACCCGCTTTTCCCCTTCTCTTCAGCCTTGTCTCTCTTCTTTATCTCTCTCATTTCTTAACTTTTTCACAAACCGTCAAAACCATTGCTCCTCTCTACGCGAGCTCTACCACCATGCCAAAGCTCACACCATTCGGTTGCCCCCATCAAATATTGTCCATAGCAGCCCCCACAATGCCCTAGCCATGTCGCACCCTCTATTGGTCACCAATCCGACCTCCGTTTGATCCTAAATGATGTCATTTTCGACCCTCGTTGCAGTGGAGTAAGTCTCACGTAGTGAAACACGCTCTAGTTCCGTGTCCCCAAAAAAACATATATGGCAATGATTGGGGATAATCGGAGAACCATGACCGTTCAACTCGTCGTTGGTGCCAAAACGTCGGCTTCGGAACTAGGAGAAATGGGTCTCAATCGGTTCTCGATTTCATCAAATGGTTAATATTTAATCATTTTTCAAAGGAAGAGGGTGAGTGGGTTTTAAGGTGTAGCCATGTTTTCTATTCTCATTTCAATGGAACAATAATAGGAATGAAGAGAAAGAGACCCTTTTGATTTAAATAATAATATTATATTCTCTTTTATTTGAATTCTCAAATGAAACGGTCATGTGTTTCGAACTCGCACGATCAAACAGTGCACCCGATCGTAATGAAACTCATCCGCATGCATCGCCTTATTTTTCTGGTCCCGATGGTATAAATTTCGTCGCCATTCGAGACAATGCTACAGGATGATAATTTCACGCTTTTCGAGACCGTTTCAGCCATCGGATCGTCTGATCTCTAAATATGGCGATCCTTATAATTCACAATGTCAATATTAATGCAACGGAAGTGGTCTCGGGTCCTGATTCAATTGTATATGAAAAATCATTATTTTGGAACCGTCTATTAATTAAATGATTCAATATTTAAATAAATTATTTAAATATACAATGGTAGAAAATACGGGTCGTTACATATAAGAACGTGGCTCACTATACAACACCATGCATGGTATTATTCGACCTCGGTTCACACTTTGCATGACACGATTTGGCCATGGCTCAGTATTTTGCACAACACTCTGATCGTGGCTCACTAGGTGCATTCGGCACGGTTGTCTTTTCTGTGACTCACTCTTTGCACAATACTATCAGCCGTGGCTCACTATACAACACCATGCATGGTACTATTAGACCACGACTCACTCTTTGTATGACACAATTCGGCCATGTCTCACTCTTTGCACAACACTTCTGGAGGTGACTCAATATGTGCGTTCGACACGGTCGTCTTTTCCGTGACTCGCTCTTTGCACGACACTATCAGCCGTGGCTCACTGTTATTGGGAATCTATCCAATATTCTAATTTCATTGAGAATCTACTCAATATTCTAATCTCATTGGGAATCTACCCAATATTCTAATCTCATTGGCAATCTACCCAATATTCTAGTCTCATTTGGAACCTACCCAATATTCTAATTTTATTGGTTATCTATCCAATCTTCTAATCTCATTGGGAATCTTCCCAATATTCTAATCTCATTGGGAATCTTTTCGATATTCTAATCTCATTAGGAATCTACCCGATATTCTAATCTTATTGGGAATCTATCCAATATTCTAGTCTCATTGGGAATCTACGCAATATTCTATTCTTGTGTATGGTACTACTTGACCATGGCTAACAACTATGCTTCTTAGTTTCAAATAAAAAATTAGTAAGGGTTTATTTATTACGTGACACTACAAAGTCACGGCTAAAAGTTGTAAATTCTTACCTTTAGTACTTTGCTCGGAGGCAGAACTATTTTTATGGCCCAGAGGTGAAACTAAGTAATTGTCGAGAGGTGAAATCATTTACTTGCATAGAGGCGAAAGCATGGCTTTGAAACTCGCATGATGCTACTTGATCAGAGAAGTACCATGACTAAAACATTTTAATGCACTTTTTAAAAGTTGCATGATATTACTTGATAACGGCAATTATCACGACTGAAATGTTTGAAATGCTTAAAGCTTAAGAAGACAGGAGTCTCACACGACATACCCGAGTCACGGCTAAGAGATTGGTTATTGTCTCGAACTTCTAATAAAGCTTTTACTCATTTAGCAGCCAAATGCTGTGATAATGTTTCAAATTCTCGGCATTTCAAGTCTGAGGTATTACATTGCCATCTGGCTTCTTTAATATATATGTTCCTAGAGGAATGATGTCATGAATTATTAGGGGTACTTCCCAATTTGGGCCAAAAGATTCATCTGTCGGATCCTTTGTGTTTGGAATTATCTTCCGAAGGATAAGGTCTCCTTTCTCAAACTTTCTAGTCTGAACTCTCTGGTTGTAGTATCGGGTCATCTTCCGAATATACTCTGTTGTACTCAAAGCAGCTTGGTCCTGGAGTTCGAGCAACAAATCAAATGACTCCTCTTGGAGCTCCACGTTCTGCTGTGTATTATAATAATACCTTTGGTGAGAGGCAATTTCTAACTCAATCAGGAGCATGGATTCAAAGCCGTAAGCTAGAGAGAAAGGAGTGTGTCCTGTCGAGGTCTTGGAGCTTGTTCTATAAGCCTACAAAACAAATGGAAATTCATCTGCCCAGTTGCCTTTTGCCTTGTTCAATCTTTTCTTCAAACAAGACTTGATACTTTTGTTGGCTGCCTTTACGACACAATTTGCTTAGGGATGGGCTACTGAAGAAAAACTGCTGATGATACCGTGATTTCGACAATACTCTGCAAACTCTAGGCTCTCGAACTGAGTGCCATTATCCGTAATGATCTTACATGGAAGACCGAATCTAGATACAATGTTCTTCATTATGAACTTTATTACTTGATTGGAGGTTATGGTAGCTAAGGGTTCGACCTCGACCCATTTTGTAAAGTAATAAATTGCCACTATGGCATATCTTGCCCCTACATTAGCAGTCAGAAGGGGATTAATAAGATCGAGACCCCAGATATCAAAGGGCCATGGACTCGTCATTGGGGTGAGCTCGTTGGGAGGAGCTCTTGACAATTTTGCATAAAACTGACACTTATCATATTTTTTTACATAGTGTAATGCGTCTTGATTTAGTACTGGCCAATAGAAGCCTTGCCTGAGTATTTTCTTCGCCAACTTTTGGCCCTCACAATGGTCTCCACAAATTCTATCGTGGGATTCTTTCAACAAGATGACCTTTCGAGGCCGTTACACACTGAGAGTATGCAGTTGAGAATCCTAACCTATAGAGTAATCCATCTATAATGCCGAACTTTGGAGCATTATATTTAATCTGCTTCGCTTTGGCAGCATCCGAAGGTAAAATATCCTCAGTCGGATATCAGATACTTGGCGACATCCAATTCTCTTCAGTTATTACTGGTGTTGTGGATTCACCTTAGGCATCTTGAGCCCACGTTATAACTAACAATTTCTCTGGTACTTGTATGCTAGGTTTCTCTAGGATCTCGACTGGGATGAAATTAAACTCTCTTACATCCCTTGAGCTTGCATATTTTGCTAAGGCATCGGCCCTTTTGATCTCTAGGGTTGCTTTCTATGTGATAACTCTCGAAAGCTCCAAGTAGCTTCTTTACCTGCTTAGCATAGAGAGCTAACCTCCGGTCTCGGGTCTAATAGTGACTAAGAACTTGATTGACGACTATCTAGGAGTCGCTGTAAATTCGAATTTCTAAGACCTTGATAAAAATTGTCATTCTTAATCCAACAAGGATCCATACTCGGTTGAATTATTTGTTGCTAAGAAGGCGAGCTTGATTGCGTAGTAAATTTGATGGTTGTCCGGGATTACCAAGATATAGCCAATACCTGCCCCATACTCATTTGAGGCTCCGTCAACATAAAGTTGCCAAGAGAGTTGCTTATTCTTACCATCTTCTTTTTCAGCTTCAGCTTTGAAACCATGCATTCAATGATGAAGTCAGCTAGTGCTTGAACTTTGATTATTGTCCTTTGCTCATACGATATCTCATACCGGTTGAGCTCTATATGCCACTTGATTAACCTCCCCACCTTCTCGGGTTTACTTAAAACTTGTCGAAGTGGTTGATCCATAATGGACTTTAATAGGATGGGCTTGGAAATACAACCGAAGCTTTCTTGCTATGAACATCAAGCTGTAGACGAGCTTTACAATTAAAGGGTAGTGCTTCTTGGCCAGACCTACCCTTTTAATTACATAATATACGGGTCTCTAGAATCCATTATCATCTCTCCTTAAGGCTGAATTTATGGTCTGATCCGAGGCAGCCAAATAGAGGAACAGGGATCCCCCGTCTATCGGTTTAGCCAACACCAGGGGAGAACTTAGATGCTTTTTCTAATCTTCGAATGCTTTCTAGCATTCGTTTGTCCATTTGAAAGCAATATGCCTCCTTAAGAGGTTAAAGAATAGAACACACTTATCGGTTGATCGACTTAGGAACCTGTTCAAAGTGGCGATCTTTCCATTCAAGCTCATTAACTCCTTTCCATTAGTCGGAACCTTCATGTCGGTTGTAGCTTTTATCCGATCTGGGTTTATCTCTATCCCTTTAGCACTTACTATAAAACCTAGGAATTTCCTGGATTGTATATCGAAGGAACACTTCTAAGGGTTTAGCTTCATCTGATACTTCTGAGAACATCAAACGTCTCGGATAGATCCGAAACATAACTTTTTTGATTGTTTAGATTTGAACAACATGTCATCGACATACACCTCCATGTTTCGACCTATTTGTTTGGTAAAAATTCGGTTAACTAACCTCTGGTATGTTGCCCCTGCATTCTTAAGATCGAAGGGCTTTACCTTATAGTAAAACAAACCCATGTTGGTAACAAAACTTGTATGCTCCTCATCAGGCTTAAACATTGGGATCTTATTGTACCCAAAATATGCATCCATAAACAAAAGCAATTGATGCCCACTGGTAGCATCTACTAATTGATCGATTTTCTTGCAGATTCTATATTTGCTCTGATAATTTTATTAATAAGGCTTCCATTCCTCAATCCAGATGTTAGGATTTCAACTTCAACATTTTGAGTTACTGGCCTATTTTGCTGCCTTCCTTCGAAGTTTACCCTTTCGGGACTTAGAGTTAAGGAAAGAATCTGCACTTGCTGCTTGTATGGTCTTGGATTTATTAGCCTCTTCCCTTGCGATCATGAACCCAACTTCTAAGGTTTCATTAGCCATTGCCAATTTTTTGGGGTTTCGTCCGAAGGTCAAAGGATTCTCGTCTTCTTCAAGTATAGTCGAAACCTACTTCTCGAATTCAACGAAAATGCTTTTAACTTCAGTCTGATAACTATCTAACCGCTGTGCCATGTCAGAAATGAATTTCAACACCATTTGTTGAAATTCACCTTCGGTAAGGACAGGAGTGGTAGCTTCTTCAATAACAGCTTGATTAACTTGGTTTACCCAATTTCCATCAATCACAAGCAATTCTCCGGTTCCTTCATCTAGGGTAGGATAATGAGGCGTATTTCAAGAGGATGCTTTTGACTTTATTCTTGATTGAGAGTTTTCAATTGCTGAATTTGCTAGATTGGAAGAGAGCGGAGGGGGCCCTCCTTCTAGCGCCAAAAATGTTAGCGTAAAATTTCATCTACACCAACACCTCGAGGTCTAAAGGTATAGCCCTAGAAGCTGGTTGGATTATTGAACCTGGCAAGGAGATTATTGTGACGTGATGTAATAAAGATTAGGTTACAATATTTTGAGTAGTAGAGTCACAATAACCAATGCAGAGAAGGTACAGTATAGAAAGTAAATAACACCAAGCTTTTATTGTGATTCGGGCTAAAAGTCCCTATGTCCATTGTCCTCTCCTTATTTGGCCACTCTTTCCTAGTCGAGAGGTGTTATCCAGGTTTTTAACCCAGCAGGATCCAATGGGAGACAGAACAATCTCGTGTTATCAGAATGGTTTAGAACTTAACCAGAAAGGCTAAGGCAAGGAGTTAACGAGAGCCAAGCTATGTTACTAAGGCAACGACTGGGATCGACTAAACCAGGAGACCGGTATTCTTTTAGCCCAATCAGCAGCTGAGCGCAAATAACTAGTAAATTGTCATCAAAACGAAACAACGGCAACACAAGACCATAGAAACATCCCAAACACCAAATTCCAAAAGATATCCTAAGTGAATGGATCACCATCGACCCATACTCTATGGATCGCTAGCGACCCATGCCACTCCTTTGAATCTTCAATTGAGCTAGCCAAGGAGGCACTGAAAAGAAGCCAAGTCATTAGATCGCTTACGAGCCTAATTTATGGTTGCCAACGACCCATGGTTTTGGCTCGGTTCGCGAGCTAACCCCCCTTGGGTCGTTCCCTACCTACCTGCGAGCAGTTGATGAAAAGGCCTGGCCCAGAAGCTCTCCGATCCCTATAAATACCATCCTACCTGCAACATAAAGAGGATCTTCTCCGCACTGGTTGCTGAAGCTCTGCTGGAATTATTCTTCACTCTCTACCTCCCTCATAATAATCTCAAAAGGAATTCACTGTGATTCTCCAATGGATTCCAACTCTGGGGATTCAATCTAGCAAAAGAAAATCAATGCTTTGTAATCAAACAACTTTTGTAACAACAATCAGTCTTTAATAAAACTATAAAGTGGATGTAGGCTTCATTAACAGCCGAACCACTATAAAAATTCTATGTCTTCTTTCTTTTGCTGTTCTTTTTCTATACTTGTTATCTGTGATATTGCTCTGTCAGAATAGGGCTGGTGCTTTCAAATTCAAACCAGGGTGTTGGTCCATTTTTTGAGTCAACGTTTTGGTGCTTTCACTAAGAACTCCAACTCAGGGTTCAGATCTAGCTATCTACGTTGGATCCCATAGGTCCAGAAGATCAATCTCTGCTTAGAAGATTTGCTATTGGGAACAGAAGAACCAACCAAGAAGGATCGGAGAAAAAGCAAGCAAACACATGCTAAGGTGATGGGTCGCTAGCGATCCATGATATTCACTCGTGGGTCAATCAACTCTCTCGCATCATGATCCAATAGGCACCCTAGAAGACAAAGTACTGAAATCAGTTAAGTACATGGATCGCTAGCGATCCATGTACTATGGATCGCCAACGACGCATACTATGGATCGCCAGAAGCTACGGATCGCTAGCGAGACCCCTGTCTGGGTCGTTCGAAGGGGATATAGTCGAAAGGAAGCAATAATCGGAGCTCCAAGAATCATGATGGAAGAAAATGTTAACACTCAACCTACTGCAAAAGCACTGACTACAAACCCGAACTTAGGGGTGAAAACCCCACGGAAGGATATAACGATGAATCTCTTCGGCTCTGAAGGTGACAAAAAATTTGAGGAAGACAAATTGGATGAAAATGCCAATGTGCAAAATGCTAGAAGAAGCTCTAAAGCCCATGTCGTAGCACAGTGCTAAGCAATGTATAAGGAACTGCTACTCAAACGGTACTCCTAGAGGCAGGAGAACCAAGAAGATATGATATAAACCGAGGTCAATTACAATACCAAGCTCCCATGGTATATTTTGACCACTCCCGACTGACCAGCTACCAATCCTATCATGGAGCTCCCACCGTTGAATCACGAATGGTCGTCATCGAAAATCATCAAAAATTGTCAAAATGGTCGTTGAAGAACTCACTTCAGTCCTGACTCGAAATCGAACCTGGGTAATCACCCATTTGACTCAAAGTAAACCTAGGAAATTCTGGCCCGAAATCAGACTCGGGTAAAACCAAGATTTTCTCCAAACAAACAGGCAAATGGCTCCAAGCATTGTTTGTCACCAACCCAGCGCTTCAAATTCTATGACTCCAAGCAAATCATGTGTTGACCCCAAGTAAATGGAAAATTTTCTCGGGTCGGACTCCAAGTAAAATACCACCAATCCATCAATGTTGATCCATCTTCTTTTGTCCATAACTCGAACATGCGAACTCCAAATACCTTGGAATTTTGACTGCAACCTTATGGGGCCTTCTTTGTCCCCCCCGATGGATCTCACCTAGTTTGAAAATTTTTGGGGATCGTCACCGATCCATGACCCCATCATAAGTGATTCGCCATTCAGTCGGCATTTCCAATCATTTAAGCATAGACAATCATGCATATATCGTTCTCAAGCATTATAAATAGTCGTAACATGAAAACGGACCGATCTGACAACGATTAGAGTATCTTCCCTAATTGAAACCCATTCACCGAAGCTCCTCAACATGTAGAATATCCAAAGAAGTTTATCATGCCAACTATACCTATTACACAACTGGACAACTGATTCAAAATTGCTTCTTTACAGGTATGACTAGCATATGGAAAAAAGCGAGGGCGACAGATGTAGTCTGTTGCAAGGCCCTTAGGAATCATTAAAGGGTGAAACAACCTGCTACCCGGGAAGAATTCTATGGGAAGGCAAACCGGTTCTAAAGACTAGAAGTAGTGTGATTAGAAGAAGGCAAACCTCGCAATGTGCCAAAGAACATACCAAACGATAAAGGAACCACAAGACCTCAGGGACCTTCTGCCCAAGCAAGACTACTAAGACCCAGTAGAAAAGCGCCCCAGCTAACTGACAAAATCAAACGAAAAGATGAATATCAAATAACACTCTAGCTAGCTAGCAATTAAGGAATGGGAAAACAACCTAAAGCGATGCCTTCTCATCTATCCTTATCTACTCTCCCTTTCCAAATGAGCCGTACTGGGACACTAGGGGCATTGCAGACAACACGACAAAAGAAATACTTCTATGCCCTCGAAAAGTCATGTCAATCCCCCTTCTGAGAACCGGCGTTGCTAGTGGCGTCGAGAAGTCTTGTCCAAAGGATAATCGAACAAATAGATCCAACGCCGCAGCCTACATAAACCGATAAAATTATGTTCCTCGAGCTGAATCCGAAAAATTCCTCTTAAAGTCGGTGAATCATTGCTTTAAGACCGCCGGTCCGTCGGACACATGACCCAAAACTCCTCTCGGAATTGATAAATTATCGTTCCAAGGTCGTTTGGTCAACGGACATCCAACTACAAAAAACCCTTCGTGAACGTGAAGGTCTTTCATGGACTAAAGTGTCGTGAAGGTGAACCGGTAGATCAGCGGTCATCTGATCCAAAAAAACCCTTCGCGAACGTGAAGGTCTTTCACGAACTAAAGCATTGTGAAGGTGAACTGGTAGGTCAGCGGTCATCTGATCCAAAAAACCCTTCGCGAATGCGAAAGTCTTTCACGAACTAAAGCATCGTGAAGGCGAACTGGTAGATCGGCGAAATTTATGTATGACTGATATCCACGAAGGTGAACTGGAAGATCAGTAGTCATTTGATCCAGAGCTCCCCGAAGTCAACGAAGTCACGCTCCGGGGCCACAAATCGACAATCATACCAGTCACTCCACAAAATCAATGGAATCACTTCCAACGACCAATGAGACAAACAGTGCTAAATTCCAGAGCTTCAAAGTCACTCAGAAAAACTAAGCCAAAACTGAACTGACCTTGTGATCAATCAGAGGCCAACTTTAATCAAGCCAAGATTCGGCACCTGGAAAAACCGCACCCACTAGACCAGTGGCAACCAAACGAGTTATGGAGAGACCATGGATACAGTTCAAGCACGCCAACAGCCCTGTGGCATGGGGGGCACCGCACACACTTGAATAGCCATAATAAAGGCCGAGACTAATCATACCACAGTTCTGTTATCCCCGATCAAAAATTCTGGCATTCTGACAACCGCGGACTTAATGACATGGCTATTGCAAAAAACGAAATACTAGCATAATACTTGCCCACTTCTTTCCAACTACTATTTTACCGCTCTTGGTGACCAATTCCTCTTCCTCTTAGACCGTATGCCAGTCAAAGACCCATTCTCTAAAAAGTAGTTTGGACCAAGAGCTAAGAGCCATGCCCTAACTCCCATAGGCCCTTTCTTCAATCCATCTTCATGCGGTCAGCTATAGATTTCTCCACTATGGCAGCCTGATCTATTTGGACGTGTACATCCTCTAGAAACACAGAAGGATCATCCAAGCCATGGTCACCCAAACCAAAAACTGTTTAGCTTCTTGAACCAATAAAACCATGTTCATGTAAGCAACCTGCTAAGTCGACGGGGTCAAATCGGCTCAAACCGCTGGATCGACGAAACCCAATCCTTGCCTTCTAAAAACCAATGTTGCTCTGACAACTTCGAGAAGGCCCAAAATTACACTCCTCACGTTGCCCAAAGATAAGCAACACCGAGGAGTACGAAAAGCCGCGCACCTCATAAGCCACACACTAAAATAATAACTCCTCATGTTGCCCGAAGATAGGCAACACCGAGGAAAAACAAAAGTCGCACACCTCATAAGCCACGCACTAAAATAATAACTCCTCACGTTGCTCGTAGATAGGCATCACCAAGGAAAAAGAAAAGCCGCGCACCTCATAAGTCGCGCACTAAAATAGTAACTCCTCATGTTGCCCGAAGATAGGCAACACCGAGGAAAAACAAAAGTCGCACACTAAAATAATAACTCCTCACGTTGCACAAAGATAGGCAACACCGAGGAAAAAGAAAAGTCGCGCACCTCATAAGTTGCGCACTAAAATAATAACTCCTCACGTTGCCCGAAGATAGGCATCACCGAGAATAAACAAAAGCTGCGCACCTCATAAGCAGCGCACTAAAATAATAACTCCTCACGTTGCCCGAAGATAGGCAACGCCGAGGAATAAAAAAAGCCACACACTAAAATAGTAACTCCTCACGTTGCCTGAAGATAGGCAATACCGAGGAAAAACAAAAACCGCGCACCTCATAAGCCGCGCACTAAAATAATAACTCCTCACATTGCCCGAAGATAGGCAACACCGAGGAAAAACAAAAGCCGCACACCTCATAAGTCGCGCACTAAAATAATAACTCCTCACGTTGCCCGAAGATAGGTAACACCGATGAAAAACAAAAGTCGCGCACCTCATAAGCCGTGCATTAAAATAGTAACTCCTCACGTTGCCCGAAGATAGGCAACATCGAGGAAAAATAAAAGCCGTGCACTTCATAAGCCACGC
This sequence comes from Allium fistulosum, assembly GCA_030737815.1. NCBI lineage: Eukaryota > Viridiplantae > Streptophyta > Magnoliopsida > Asparagales > Amaryllidaceae > Allium > Allium fistulosum. The sequence goes on along the minus strand of CM060901.1, from coordinate 1,042,806,715 downwards.
ACTAAAATAATAATTCCCCACGCTTCCCAAAGATAGGCAACATTAAGGAAAACGAAAAGCTGTGCACTTCATAAGCCACGCAGTAAATTCAAAAATACTAACTCCTTCCGTTGCCCGGAGATATGCAACAACGAGGAGTATGAGAAATCGCAAACGAATTCTTAAAGCTTAAACCACTCGCATTGTCCAGAAGATAGGCGGCATCGAGGAGCACTAAAACTTTTCCGGACCAACGAACTATATCGATCCCAGAAACCGCGCATATCATAACCAACACCAAGTACCCCTATAATCGAGAATAATGAGCACAACTCTAACAAAATTGGAATGCTACAAACCGACAGAAAAGTTTCAACTAAGGACACTTAATGATTAAAACTGCCCCCAGTTAACCCATGCAATGTGCACTTCTCCAACACACATATATTGCATATTTGCTGAAATATTACAAGAAACTTGGATTACACGCTAAAGTTGCAAAACTTTCGAAAAAGGGAAAATCAGGCCATGAATTAGCCAAATTTCAAGCTAAATATGAAAATTATCTAAATCCTAAGTTACCGGTCATTTGAAAATGATTTGAAGTAAACAACCCTGTGAACTGGGGGCATACACCGATACTTGAATAAAAATACGTGAAAATAATAAGTTCACAAGTTATGTTACTCCAAACAAAGAATTGTTGCTCCAAATAAAATTTCTGGCGGCTATCACAAAATTGGATAAGTGTAAACAAAACAAGCACAAGTGCACAGAATACATACGAATAGATAGATAAGAGTACAGTCAAAAGATCAATGTATTGCTTATAATTTTCTTTACACAGGATCAAAACATGGAGGTTGTACCCACACAACACCGGTCAACAAAAAGAAAATACAGACTCCACGACAAGAACACTAAGTGCAGACTCTGCACTTGAACAAAATGACTCAAAAAGAACCAAAATCAGACCAGTCTCCACACAAGCTCATCGGAGCTTCCTTCCACCACTCCCCTTTCCGCCCAATGTCGCTATGGCACTATCACCAGACCGTCAAAATTCTCTAAGTTTCATTGTTGTCTTGACAACACCGGGAAACATGTTTATTGAGGATTAACAGGAACTGATCCCTACCACCCAAAAGGACCGACATTGCTCCGGCAATGCCACAAAGTCCCCAAACCAAGATTTCAACAAAGAATTCCGATCTTTGACCAAAATGTATAAAGTTAAGACATTCAAATCACAAGCTCCCAAAGATAGGAGCTGCGACATAACTTTGACTGGGGGCATCTAGAGAGCCGCCCAGAACATCGAGCTCGCATCAAGTGTTCAGAGTAATCAGCCCCGTGGACCGGCGACACATAACACACTAACACTTGTTTGGGACCAAAAATCACTCCATGGTTTTGTTATGCCGAACAGAGAATTTCAGCAATCGCAACAAAACTAAGCAGTATAGTAGGCTGGACGAATGCAGAATTAAAAAGGAAACTCCTCCAACCTACTAGACATCGATATTGCCTCAGCAACATCGAGAGCTCCAGACCGTTATATCAACAAGAAAATCAAACTCCTTAAAGTTCACCATCGCTCAGAAATAGGGATAAAAGGAGGAACTTACCGACGACCAGAGATAGATAATGATGGAAGACATTTCAAGAATCAAGTCATCGACCCAGCGGCTTCCAAAGACAGAAGTAGCTGCTTGAATAAGGTCTCAAATTCTAACTTGCAAAAAACCAGCTATTATCCGAAGACAGACAATGGCAAGGAGAGAACACTCAAAATTGAGCAGCTAAACCATTGATTCTCGAAGATTGGAACCAACGAATAAGGTTGATATATGCGATAATGCTATTAGTCCAGCATAATGCATATGGCCTAAAACAAGCAAGGTTAGGTGTCAGGGATTCAAGACAAACACTACCAAACTCTACCGGTCCATGATCAGTATAGGAATGAACGCGATCGTACCGGGGGCAGTGTGATGACTTGCTCCACAATTTCAATTTTTCTGTAAGAACCTGGAGTTTGACACCTAGAAATGAAGGGTTCCGCTAATAGTCGTCAGACTATAACAAAAACCGGTTGGAGGAAGTTCAATTTCTCATGAATAAGAATAATTATGGAATTGGTTAAGCAACAACCTTGCATCTCCAAGGGTAATACTTGACGGTTAAACAAAGCTAGGCAACGGAAACGCCTGGGACTCTCACCCTTCTAGAACGTGGCGTACCCTAGATTTAAGCAACATTGACAGAACAGCCACATTGGGTTAAAAGGAATCTACTCAACTCTACAGGATCAGATGAATGATTCAACCCTCACCAACATGACTTTAACACTGCCCGAAGATAGGCAGCACTAAGAAAATACTTCTGCAATCCAACCATCGAAGTGCTAGTTTTCGAAGGCCGAAACTAGTACCTAACTGGATTAAGAGCACCGCCGAATCGATAGGGAAAATCGATCACAACCTCCTGAGTGTCGATGTTGCCTCACCAACGCCAAGGCCCTCTTTAATCTTTTAAGTAGTGGTGTTTCCCTGCAACGTCGGGAATATTTTGTATTTCCTAAGTAACAGTATTGCTCCGGCAATGCCAAGAAAACTTTAATCTACAGGGCTGGTGTTAAACACTCATCACAGCGAACCATCGATGCACTAGCTTCCGAAGATAGAAGTTGGTCCTCAACTGAATTTCTACCTTCTCTTCAGAAAACTATTGTTGCCCAATAACAGGCAACGAGCGGAAGACATCCTTTCATAGGTCAGCCGGATGGTTCGACCTTTCATCACAGGAATCAGCCACTGCATAGGAATAAAGCAGCGGCGAAAGGAAATCCTAGGATTGAATTTCCCGTGTACTAATTTCTAGGGATGAAAGCTGGTGCACAACCGAATTTCCTAAATTCAACTTAGAAAGAATTTAGACACAGCCGAAAGAAAGGCAGCCTCGAGGAAATGTTGCTTGGAACCAAGCAGCTAGGTTATCGATTCTCAAAGATAGGAGTTGATACATGAACAAAACTTCCATAACTACGTCAGCAACCAAGAAGAGCATGCATGGCCAAGGACAAGCGGGAGCAATCATGGAAGGTCGGAAATAAAATCCCCGAACTTCCTCAATTCCAGAATGGGATTGAGAGCCAGACTGGGGGCAATTGAGCAATTCGCCCCACAGATCTCCATCTCTCACAATCGCCCAAATACAAGCGTTCGAAATAGCTAGTCCCTCAAGAAGGGATAGATACACAGATACTTGATCGAAAGAAATGTTTCAAAGTCCAAATAGGAATAACCGTGAGGTTGGTTAGATAATGGTTCTGTATCACAAAACAGAGCATTTTGGCAACAAAAACGCCAACAAAGGAAATGAAAATTTAACGTTCAGAAGTCAGCCGCCGCTCATAGTCTGGCAATGACGAGAAAGATCAATGATCTACTCAAGGTCTAACTAGATCATTTGATTCCAACTTGCACGAATATGCCATTACCCGAAGTCCGGTGATGCTAAGAAGAAAATCCCAGAATGAAACTATTGATACATCGGTTTTCGAAAATAAAAGCAAAAGCTTGATCGACTCTATAATCCTACCTTCTGGAATCTTACGTTATCCGAAGATCCACAACATCAAGGAAATATCCACAGGTTTGAGTCATCCGTACATGAGTTTATGAAGATAGAAACCAACACATGATTAGGATCTCAATGCCGAACTCAAAAGAATTTACTTTAGCAAAAGATGCCAGAAACGCATCTTTCTAATGCCTACTGACATCATTACGAAAACTCATATCTTGGGACCAAGCAACAAAGTCCCTAGTTCTCGAAGATAGGAGCTATCGTGTCAATCAAACTTATTGCTCAGGAGACCTAACCTCCCCAAAACGTGTTGGTTTAGTAGTCAAAGTAATCAGCCCTATGGGCTAAGGCATTTACGTCAACGCTTTGTCAAACAAGCTCAGTTGAGCATGAACTTGACTGAACATAAACGAGAACAGTCATGAAACTGGCTAGACCAAGCTACCTCATAGTTCTATTAAAAGCAATTCTCGAAGCTGAGGAATTAAGCCAATAGTCCCCTTAGACAGAAGCTAGTGTGCAGATCGAATCCCAAAAACCACAAAGGAAGGATACTCACGATTGAATAACTCATGCACTAGTTTTCGAAGACTGAAGTTGAGCCTGATCGAACTCCAACCACAACTCTACAAGAGCAGACGTGCCTTGTAATTAACTATAGTCAATCATCCCAATATGACATGAATAATAAGTGAAGCCTAAGTTGCGAAGGACCCAGCTTCTGGAGGAGTGGAAGTCCCTCCGCCAGACTAAAGAATGGATGACCGAAAAGTCATTTTCAACAACAAAACTTGGCATTCAACCCTGTCACTGTCAGGTATGTTTTACTTTATAAATAATATCCTCGTATAATCAACGGCGGGAATCCAAGGGAAGTCGGCGTATGTTGACCAGTCGGGTTCCGAGCGTTGACCGGGGCAAATGCAATGTGTTATCTGCATAAGAAGAATCCAGTATCCCAAATACTGCAAACAAACAATCTAGTGTAGATAGCTTGCTTACATTTGAAAAACAATCCATATCGTCCTTTGAAATTATCTCTTCAACACTTACCCATTATCAATCAACGATCGAAAACGAACCCGCCGTCCGAAGCAACGCGGGAAGCTTTTCTTTTCAGGATCACTGGAGTAAGAAACAGGAAGAGCGATACGATCGAATCATCCACTATATCCGATTTTGGAATAAATCATCGCATTGGAATTCAAAAATGTCGATGGGAACTTAACCAAATTCTCGAAAAGGAGAAGTTAAGGACAAAGAGCAAGATTTCGCTCGAAGACAGCGTACAATCGTTCAAGACAAAACTTAGCTTCACCGCCAGTCGAGTTAAAACTATATAGGTTGACTCCAAACCTAAGTCATGCACCCACTTACCGACCTAAACCCTTGCGTAAACTACGGAGGAAAGATTGCATCGTTAATACCATGAATTGAAATTCAGAACGAAATAAAAAAACGAACGGCTGTCAGAAGTCGGTCAATTGAGAAAAACATCTTGAGGTGGACTCTGACGATTCACATAAAAAATTCAACAGTCAAAGCCAAATTTGCATGGTAACCCCGACACGATCAACTAGATTTCACAAAATGAAGACTCAAAAGAAGTTACTTCCAAAGCACGCCTTGTTTTCAACAAAGACGTACTCTGGAGGGCAAATGTTATCCGGGTTTTTAACCCATCGATCCAACGGGAGACAGAACAATCTCGTGTTATTAGAATGGTTTAGAGCTTAAGCAGAAAGGCTAAGGCAAGGAGTTAAGGAGAGCCAAGCTATGTTACTAAGGCAACGACTAGGATCGACTAAACTAGGAGACCAACATTCTTTTAGCCCAATCAGCAGCTGAGCATAAACAGCTAGTAAATTGTCATCAAAACGGAACAACGGCAATACAAGACCATAGAAACATCCCAAACACCAAACTCTAGAAAATATCCTAAGTGAATGGATCACCGGCGATCCATACTTTATAGATCACCAGCGACCCATGCCACTTCTTTTGAATCTTCAATTGAGCTAGCCAAGGAGGCACTGAAAAGAAGCCAAGTCATTAGCTTGCTTACGAGTCAAATCTATGGGTCGCCATTGACCCATAGACCATGGGTCGCCAACGACTCATGGTTTTGGCTTGGTTCACGAGCTAACCATGGTCTCCAGCGACCCATGGTTTTGGCTTAGTTCACGAGCTAACCCCCCCCCCAGGGCCGTTCCCTACCTACCTACGAGCAGCTGATGAAGTGGGCTGGCCCAGAAGCTCTCTGATCCCTATAAATACCATCCTACCTGCAACATAAAGATGATCTTCTCCGGACTGGTTTGCTGAAGCTTTACTGGATTATTCTTCACTCTCTACCTCCCTCACAACAATTTCAAAAGGAATTCATTGTGATTCTCTAGTGGATTCCAACTCTAGGGATTCAATCTAATAAAAGAAAATCAAAGCTTTGTAATCAAACATCTCTTGTAACAGCAATCAGTCTTTAATAAAACTATAAAGTGGATGTAGGCTTCATTAACAGCCGAACCACTATGAAAATTCTCTGTCTTCTTTCTTTTACTGTTCTTTTTCTATACCTGTTATCTATGATATTGCTCTCTTAAAACAGAGCTGGTGCTTTCAAATTCAAACTAGTGTGTTGGTTCATTTTTTGGATCAACAAGAGGCTTATTACATCGAGTCTATACATTTCCGCCATTAATGAGTTGTAAAGAGAGCTCTACTATAGGAAAGCATAATATGATTTTATATTTCAATTCTTTTTTAGTGCCAGCGGAGGTGATCCTCTATTTACAACAAATTTAAGGTTGTTCCATTGGTGCAGGTGCTTTCTCTTAGATAAATGACCTACCTTGCTATGTATGGCTTAGATTTGAACGCTTGTCATCATCTGTTGAGTGCATTTTGACGTAGATTGTTGACGTGATGCTTTTAGATATAGCTTCTTAGATATCTTCCGTTTATCCTGACCGTTGGTCTTGGACTGGGCTATCTTGATTGTAGATACTTACTAAATTGCTTTTGGTTTGGGCAACTACTGCCCTCGGCTAAGCTTCTTGTCTTAGCTGGACAATGACCTTGACCTTGGTCGACGCTTCAACTCATGCTCTCGGACTATGTGCTCTTGGAAACTAAGTTCGGTGCTTAAGGTTTTATTAGAAACCAAACAACGGGTCTCGGAATTACAAGCCAAGGAGCTTCCCTCTCGAATATAGTAGTTTATACTTTGTATAAATTATGGTGCAACATCCAACAAAGTTCAATTACTCCTTATCAATACATCATTATGTATTATAGGTTGAAGTGACCATTGAGACTGAATCTTTATTCATATTAGGTGATATAGAATTCTTTCCAATATATTCACTCATTCAATCAAATCAAATCATTTATGTCGCATGTTATATTATTTACTTTCGTTTTATATTCTCTGGACTTCTCATAGGCTTATACATGCGTATCAATTACATATGTCAATGTCTGTGATAACTCATCGGTGAATATGGCGAAGTAAGAAACGGTTTGGTAATAATAGAGTTTGATTGCATACATCTATATGTATCAATCCGGAGAGTTCATAAACTCTTATGATGCACCCACTGAATTGTTGCTTTGCCCTTAATTGTCTGAGATATAATGAACCGGTATCATATGATTCATAACCATATAATAAAAATATTTCTCAAAACTATGGCTTAGTCTATAACTTCAAAATAATTATAAATAATTTTAGGTACTTCAGTATTTTCCAATGCATCACTTTTGTTATGAAAACAAATACCACATTATAATTTTATTTCATAATGAATTTTCATAACATTCACATTGAAATATAACTATGTCTATTTTTCAGTCGACACCGAAAAATTGTCATTATTTCATAAATAATGTTCGCTATGTTTTACAAAAATAATTTTCATAGCTTGATGCAATCAATAAGTGCTATATGGCATGCTCCTACTATTTCCGTCATTACTATAATAACGTACTAAATTCAGAGGTCCATCATTCACTTAATATAGATTACTTATTTCATGTACTACAACTAGTTTATAGCATAGAGTTTTTTGATCAAATATCTTGATTCCCAAGAAATGAATCTCATAGAAAACAATTTTCTACACGAAAATACATTTCGGAATAGAAATCATGTTTCTTATTCCAACATTAAGTATCAATCATTATTATTACAATTCTCATTTTTGATGTTTCTTTATGAAGCAGAAGTGACCATTCACTCTCTTCATCCTAACTTTCCCTTAAATCATATGTACTCTTGTACATTCGTTATTTTATCTAAATGGTCGAACCATTCAAAAGAAATCCTTTACTGCAATATCATAATGAACTCTTTACAAAAATGCATTCGATTATCTTTAACCTTCAAGAACATAGAATATGATGCACCTTAGGTAAACTGATCAAACTGACATTTCAACGATCATGTTCTTAGATCTGTATTGTAGTTTTGGTCTTGTGTTACATTTAACACAATATGATCTTTTATTATAATCAATCTAATTGAACACTTGATCTTGCACTATGATTTATTTGCTTATTTTGGATGAACTAATTTCATCGAAATATTGTACATTACAAACTGTGACCGTTCACCATAAAGCATTTATATGTGATTGTATATGGATCAAATATCCATAATATTGTATTATTTTTGAGTTCAAAACTCATGGAATGTAATACATGGTCTCTACCAAATAAACATGTAAGCGACCAAATCATGAACGTATTTAGTCGTTGTAGAATCAGGCGTTTGCATGGATGTTGAAAGTTAACATGCAATAAGCATTTATTAGTAAGTATATGTTATATTTCTATTTATCAATCTTCAATTCAGTTCATTTGTATATTTTAGTTGATAAAACGCTTTATCAATCATACTAAATGTAGAAATTTATCAATGTAGACTATTATAACATTATATAACATATATTCTTACAATATTAGAAAGGTTAAAGGTTATCATTTCATTTTTCTAATAAGGGTCCCATTAGTCTTTTATGTTTACCAAACCCTAAGTCCAAACATAAAAGTCCTTTGACTTCACTAGTGAGTGTTAGGACTTGTTGTCTTGAAATTCTAACCTTGAGTTTGCCCAACAGGTCATGGCTCCACGGACGATGGATAAGTTCTTATCGGTTGTATCATATACAACTCCTAACCTTTGGTACCTTGTCCTAATTTCACTTCGACCTTGATTTGCTCAACAAATCGAAATGAAATTATTCACTCGTACCCACCATATCGTGACGACCTAATTATAGTATATGTACCTTGAATTTGCTCAACAAATACATATAGTTATCTTACCTCGTTTAATCAATATATTAACAATACTACACATAACATCCCTAGCTAGAGTTTTCTCAACAACTAAGGAGTATACAAGTAATTTATTAATACATATGGTAGATGATAATATTATATTGAAGATTCATAATCTTCGATATATTATATTGAGTGATGTCGACTTATGAAATAATTTCTTTTTAAAAACCCTTGCGATTCAAGTGTCGGACACATCGGAAATCGTGATATACGTACATTTGCGTATGTATTAATTCCTTAAGTCTGTTTGAGTTTCTTTGATGTTCCACTTTTAGTTTATACATTCATATTATAAAATTTCTATTATTATATAACTTTTATATTTCATGTTAAGTCTTATATATAATATCGTATTAATTAAATCTAATTTATTTGATTTTAATTAATTAATATTTTAATTAATTTTATATTAATTTAATATAACATTTATATTGAATATTTATTATATACTATAACCTTTATAGTGTAACACATATATCACGTATATGTGTATATCATTTAATTAATCAACCCTTTAGTTAATTAATTTAATCGAACAATTTTATTTAAAGTATATTAATTTAGAAAAATCATTTTATATATATACATGTATTCTTTAATATCATAAACATTTTCAAATATCATAACATATATCAAAATATATAATACTCATATATAATTTCAGTAATTAACTTATTTAATTAATTTATATATTTTATTAATCTTATTAATAAATTTAAATTTTCAAAATTAATTTATATTATTTTTCAAACATTTTGAAATTTTTTATTGTATTATAACTTTTATAATATATGTATATCTTATTTTAAATTTTACTTTTAAATTTAAAATCTTATATTTTTAATTTTCAAACAATATTGATAATTACTCTAAGACCCAATTCAAATTGGGCCTTTGCTTTTAGGGACAACCTTTGGGCTCACATATCTGTTTGAGCCAGGGCGGTAGCCAAGTAGGGCAGAGTATTTAATTATCTCCAAACCCAATCCTTCGACACTACCTTTCTAGACACCCTACCATCTGGATTGTAAGTCTACATAGTTATCCCTAACGTGATTAGTTTGGACCTCATAGACTATCCGGCTCTAATATCATTGTGGAATAAGCTAGCCCGTAGTGGGTGAATTTCAATTTTTTATCATTTTGGATCTTTATTGGGCCCATGTAGTCTACTTTATTTGGAACATTTCAAATAAAATCATTATTTTATTCAAATTTATAATATAGTTTATTATATGTAACTAATGTTATATTATATGTATACATGTATCATACACACACACACACACTCATATATATATATATATGTATATATATATGCGTATGTGTGTGTGTGTCTGTATGTATATATGTGTGTGTGCGCCCACGCGCCCGTGTATGCGCATGTGTCATAAACCAATCCGTACAAGGTTTAATATGCCGGTGTATAAGTATTGTGATTTACACTACAACGGACATGTTAGCTCATGTAGTATACAAATATATCGTCCAAATATACGCTCATATACTTTAATTTATGTATACAAAATATTACAAATATATATATATATATATGCATACGAATTTATATTTTATTTTGAATATATATATATATCTATGTATGTACATATATATATATTTGGGTGTGTTGGGGGAATTTATAATGTGTATATATATAATTATGTATATAAAAACATTTAAAATATATTATAAAATTTTAATTATTTATTTTGTTGTAAAAACAAAAAAAAATTGATTTTTGTGTGTGTGTATATATATATATATATTCTTGTAAATAGTTTAATAATAAATAAACATATATATATATATATAATATATGTATATGCATTAATATATATGAATGAAATTATATATATACACTTACCTAATAATATTATGGCAAAACTAATTTTTTTAGTTTATTTAATTTAAAATTTTCGATCGAAAATAAATAATGATATGTGTGTGTGTATGTTATTAAAATTATAATTTGTGTTTTAATATTTTATAAAAATCCAAATAATATTTTAGCATTTGAATATTCAATATACATATATGGTAATTTAAGATCAATTTTAAATTTAATTTAATTTTTGACATTTATATTAAAATTTAATTAATATATAAAAAATTAATTTTTTTCTATTGAGAGTTCATCGGGTGTGAAAATTATTTTATAAAATTTAAATTATGTTTTATGAAATATTTATTAATTTTATAGATTCATTTAAGTGATTTTAATTAAATAATATTTAAATTATATATATATATATATATATTAAAAATAATTTTTCATGCCAAAAAATATTTGTTTTTAAACTATCTATATGTAATTTTAAAACATGGTTTGTAAGTACAATATTTAGTATTTAAATTATAAAGTTTATGTTAACTAAATAATGAATATTAAATTAAATTAAATAATATTTTTATCTTAAGCCTTGAGTTTCAAGGCATGTATATGTCAATTTATTTATTTATTTATCTCTACTAATAGTGCAAATTCTTAAATGTGGTGAAGCTTTTTTGAACGTCCAAGTTAACCCATTCAGATACTTCCGAAAGAATTAAATAGAAACAAAAAAAGAGGGCATATGTGTCATTTCCTCTGCCCATGTTCTGACCCCCACTAAAATTTCAACGGGTAGAATTTCAACAGGTACTCCACATATTCTCCCTACTTTCCTTTTCTCCTACTGTTCGCATCATTTGTCCTCTCGATGTTTTCTTCCCCAATAAAAAAACCCTCCATTATATCAACCGCCTTTCACGAACCCTCTACCTTTGTTCCACAACTACAATGGTATGCTTTTCATATCCAAACACGGGTGTTTAAAGTTCAGTAGTGGAAGAAAAGGCTCGAGCACCTTTGATGGTGGGAATCCGCTCCCTTCTTCCACATTGGTGATGTTTCGCACTGCAATTAGAGCTATATCTCCAACCTATGTTGATTTATTGATTTGATTTTCAATTTTGGGGATTGAGGCATAAATCAACGGGAGAACAACAAGCTTTCAGTTAGGAAGCTAATATTTTTTGGTTGAGGTGATTTATTGGTTTAATTGCATCTTTGTTTGGAAGATTATTTGTTAGCTGTTAATTGAAATAACTGCAAATCATGTTATCCAATATATTTTTTTCCTACAGAAATTCGAAATATTTTTAATAACATATCAGAATTAATTCAAAGTATATAAATATTGTTGTAGCTTATTACCTTTCGAACATACTTTCTTTTCTTCTTTAACTGCATAAGATATTCAACATAAGGTCTTCAAATTTCATATGAATATTTGAAAGTTGGACAACAATTAGTATGACTGATCGACTATGGGTTATGAACTTATTTGAGTGGTATAGGTTCCTGTTTACAGTCATCTGAATTTTTTATTTTACCAGGAATTGTACGGAAAACTGAATAGAATGACAAGCATAGCTGCAGATATGTTTTTAGGTAGGGAAAGATTAACTACCTTACTTTTAATGCGGCTAACAGCGACAGTCATATTGTGGCTTTTCGGAGATAAAAGTTTCTTGGAGGATATTGAAGAAGGGCCTCAATATTTGGGCCCTCTTAATCTACATCAGGTTTTTATCTTTTCCTTAACATTATGGTTTTTTTTTCTGATGTGAAGGAGAGAAATTATATTAAGGGATAGGTACTTCATGGGTTCTGGTGTCAAAAATATTATCATTGCATATATGTTAATACTTATTTTCCCCAGCATTGGTGACATGCGACATCATATAAAACCTGGGTGAAGACTTGCGGAAAAATTTAAGAATGCTGAAAACCGTCGGCATTGATAACTCACAACATCAATATATCATATACCCACGACATGCGGTATTTCCATAACATCAATGGCGGAAGCATGATTCAATGCATCGCATACTTACGGCATAAGTATCACATGCATTGAGTCATGCTTCCGTCATTGATGTTATGGAAATACCACCTATTGTCAATGTCGAATGCCATGGCAATGCCGCATATCGGTGGCATTGTCGTAATTACCATAAAAATTGTTTTATTTCCATTAAAAACAATTTTTTTTTACCAACCCTTATTCTTTGTCAATTTTTATTGGATAATAATATACTTTACCCAAATCTTTTTAGAAAAACTGTCGCACTTGGTTTTCTTTCCAAAAACAATTTCGCACCCATCAAATAATATTAATTATTTAATATTTATTTATGAGCTTTTCTAGCTTAATAAATTCGTATAAAATCATAATCTTTTGGAAAAAATCCCAAAAATTCACCAAAAATCAAAATTAACATATTCTTTAACATATAAAAATTCCGAGATTAAAATCATTATTTGATTATAATAATTAAAACTCAAAATAAATGTCCTTCCTTCCTTAGGAAATTCATAAAATATTCGTTTTAATTTGAAAAATTATGAAATTAAAAAATCATCTTCAAAATAATATTTTACACAACATACCATAAAATCAAGTCGATTGGAGATCAAAAACATAGATTTTAACATTAAAACCTATCTAAATAATTTCATAAGAATTCCATAAACCATTATTCTATACAAACAATGATTAAATGTCCATAACTTGGAAAATCAATCAAGATAAATTTGAAATTACCCATAATCGAATTCAATCAAAAAATAATAGAGATGGTTTATTATTATTTACCTAATTGGATGATGAGATTGAGATTTGATGGAGTTTAGCTTCTCTAAGCTTTGCCCTTTAAATCCCTTGGTTTCCCCTTTGATTTTCCCTTCTTCCTTCCTTAGTTAATGGCGGGCTCTATTTCCTTTTTGTGATTCTTTCTGAATGTAAAAATGAGAAATGAATGAGAGGGTGAGGGTTTAAGGGATAAAAGAGAGGTCTATTCCTATTTTGCCATTCTCATTTATTCTTTTCTATGTTAAGTTTAAAACAATATTATTATTTAATTAGTTAAGGCCCGACCTTATTAATTACCAAATCTCATCCCCATGTCACACTACATTATTCTAGTTAATATATCCGATTAAATTTCCTAAACAATGTTAAACTAAAATTAAGGGTGTTACAGAACCCCTCTTGCTTTTGAAAGCAAATGACAACTCTATATTGTATAATATTACTTCTATTACCTTCTATAACTGTGGTGTGGCCTATACTTTGTGTTTATATGTTTGGTTGGCTTGTGCGTTGAGTTAAAGCATGTTTAAGAGTGTTTGAAGCGAGAAAAGTCGTTATAAGTGCATTTCGATATCCCTTAACTTTAGCTTATGTAAATGAAAGATCTATGATCTTAACTTGAGATAATTTGTTTTAATTATTCCCTACACATATTTTGATGCATGAAAAAGTAAAGAAATGGTTTGTAAATTTGTAGAAATTGTGAACCAAAGTTGTGAAAGTTAGAAGCGAAAAGGTCGCTATGGATGCACTTTAAAAATGCCTTGTGTTCGGCGATTTTCAAAGTTAACTTTGAGAGACATCCTAAGGGCTTCTTTGCATTTTTAATAAATACTATGAGTGTACTTATTACTGGGAAAATATGGAAGTTTAAATCATCCATTAACTTATGAAACAAAGTTGCAAAATGTTATAGCGAGAAGAAGGTTGCTATATGAGCAGAAATACCCAAATTTTGGGAATTTGTGTAGTTAATTTGAAAGACATCCTTGGAGGTTTCTTTGCATTTATAATAAGTATTATATGTGTACTTATTGCTAGAAAAAATTCCAAAGTTCAAAGGTTTTGTAACTAGTCAAACAAAGTGGCTAAAGTTAGGGAAAAAAGGTGATTATAAATACACTTTGTAAATATATCTTGTTTTTAAGAATTTTTATAAATAAATTGGGAATTATTCTTAGAGGTTTCTTTCCATTGTTTTTAAGTACCCTAAGGGTAGTACTTACTGTAAAAGTTTTCAAGTCTTAAATCATTTGTTTGAGTGGTGAAAACTGGTTGCAAAGATTGTGTTTTTCTATGATGTTCTTTAACAATGACTTTGAACAACATTTATAAAGGATGTAGTAAGTTACTTAAGGTTTTTAAGTGTATAAAAATGATATTTAAATTTGGTGTTTTTCTCTAACCTTGTTAGGGATTTTTTTATAACATGTTTTGCAGTATTTTAAAATTGGTTTGAAGTTTAAATATATTTTTAGTAATTATTTATGAATTTTGGAAGTAAAGGGGTTTTATAATATAAAACATGGTTTTTAATTATTTTCATAAAATTATAAATTAGTTAGTTTCAAGTAATATTTTACATAGATATTTAAAACTTATTTATAAGTATTTTAAAGTATTCACACACACACACAAGTTTGGAAAATTAAGTTAAGTATTTTGTAAAAGGATAAGAGATAGTTTTGGATTATAACATTTATGTTATAATAAATGGTTTTGCAAAGTTATTAACAAGTATATTACTTTGTTTAATAAATGTAGACATACTTAGATCTTTAAAAGAATGTTTTAAAGAGAATAACAAGTATTGAATGGTTTTGTAGTTGTTGTGACAATGTGTTAACAAAATTCGTCTTAAACCCTTTTGATTATACTTATGAATGCAAATAGATCTTTGAAAAGAATGTTTTAAAGATAAGCATAAGTAAAATGGTTTTGGGTTTGTAGTGACAATGTCTAAGTAACATTCGTCTTAAACCTTTTTGAATAGGTTTGTGAATGTAATTAGACCTTTTAGATGGATATTTCAAAGGTAATAACAAGTATGGAATCTTTTGGAAAAAGATAGAAAAAGTAAAGATTTAAAGTAAGAAATCTTGTTAATTATTTGTGAATATACTTATACCATTTGGGATAAATATATGAATACTTTTTGAAGTATTGAAAAGAGTACAAAGGAATAATAGAAATTGAAAAATTAAGTTTTGTTAGATAAAAGAAATTTTACTAATAAAAAAGGTTTTAATTATAAAAGGATTAATTAATTTAAAAGGGGATTAGAAGTTGCATATATGGCTTAAACGTGCTTTCTGTGACTTGATCATGCTTTGTGTCATTTACTTGTTTATGGAAAGCATTTGGTCGTGTACTTAGCACTAAAAGCCAATAAAGTTGACTTGTCTATCTATGTGAGTTAAGAATGAAGTGTCTAGGCAAGGCTTTGATGCAACCAGTGCTCTAACTTACCTGGCTTCACTCTTAACCGAGGGATAGTGTAAGTTGAAAATATCGAAAACGTGATAAGTATACGATACTTGGTTTCCATATAAGATCATCTATTTTGAACTTGATAATCTATTAGTCGACTATTGAACTTGACCGAAAATTCATCGATTTGATTTGAAGAGACCAAGATCGGTAAGTGTTTTACTTATCGAATACGACTTCAAAAATGATATGTGGGTTCTATGTTTTGGAAGCGGTTGTGAAGTGAAATGCTATAGAATTAAACTGTCTATCCTAAGGTTAAGTCCAAGGGAGAGGTCAGCATTAGCATTCGTCGGAGGACTTATGCAGTGATCTATGTGGAGATTCGAGATCTGTTCGAGATGCTCGAATCCATGTAGTGATTCGTGATTTGTTCGAGTGGTTGGAATCCAGTTGGGGATTCGTGTTATGTTCGAGTGATGAAGACTCGTGTGAAAGATGTCGAGCGTGACCTTGACATCTAAAATGACATAAAACCGAGTAAGAGCATAGCTTGGGGTTTTGCTAACCCGCAACAGGTATTATCACTCCAAACCAGAGTATGTTATTTGATGTTGCATGCGAGAGTTGATGGTATTCAAGGTCACATGTTTTAGATATGGACAAGTTATGTTTAACTTATGGTATATTCTGTCTAGAGATATACGACTCTCGGAGGTAGTTTCTGACCCTCGTGCGGGAGATTGAATTTTGGCTTAACCGAAGGAACTCCACGGAAAATCCATTATGCGAACGTACCTTAGCGGTTTTAGATGTACTTCTAATATTGTTGTGTTGTGAGATGCAAGCGGCACAACTATTTTCTGATTTATATTCTTCACCCTAGATATTATCTATTATATCATCTTATGTATTTATTAGATGAGTGGTTCCTTTGAAGGGATAACCATTACAACATTTTGTGTGGTTTCAAAAGTATTGTTATATGCTGGTCACATATGTTTGAGTTTCTCATACAAGACTTATGTCTGGCGTGTGGTTTTTATTTTTCCTAAATTCCTCGTGTGCTCTTTCGAGTAGTCTGAGAAAGAAAGGTTTTCGTTGATGTTCCTTGAAGCTCAAGAAGACGGGCTTGATGTTTCACTTATGGTGGTATTCTTATTTCCGCTGCAATACTATATTGTATATATCTGTATTTGTGAGGACATGTAACTATAACTGTCCAAGCTGAAGATATTATTTAGAATAATAACTCTGAAATGCTTTATATCTTAGAGTGACGGTTTTGTACCGTCTTTTGATATTATATGTTATCATTTCGCTGTGAGATATATTGTGTTTCTGCTTTCTTGTTTTGTTCCTTTTTCCTTTTATTTTACTTTAACAATCTATCTTTCCGACAATTGAGTGATCGGCACGTGAATACCGTGGATGTATCAGTATCGACATTTAAGGGTCGAAAAGGTAGATGATTGCACGCTCTATAGTTATCCAATAATTATCAGTATGTAACCCCTTGGTGCCCTAACGGCTATGAGTAATACATTGACCAACATTTGAAAAGCATTACTTACTCTAGTCTCAAAGGATCTATGGATATCCTTTCTCGAAACATCTTGAGTAGAAATATTAAAATAATTTGTTATTTTAATATAATAAATTTATCATGATTACAACAATACATTGTAATTTTTATCACATAACATATCATTTAAGAATTTTCTATTTAATATACTTTACATTAATTACTTAATTAATTATATCGTAATATAACGAGTATATAATAGAAAGAAAACATCTTTCATTTTGAATAAGATTAGCTATCGAGTTAGATATATGTTTAAATAATTGCATCTAGAGCATAGCCCTAAGTTTATCAATACATTTACCTCCACCATCTTCTTAACTTGTCTTCACCGCCTTAACAAAATGTCACGAAATCGAATGATTATGAAATCTTCAGTACCATTTCTCTTAGTTATGTTGTGAGGAATATGAATCTTATGGGAGTGGAAAGAAAGTGGTTCACAAACAAATAACACAATTTTTACGATGAAGTCATAGCTACTATTCCAAAGGGTTACCTGTAGACGATAAGCAAATTCATTAAAATGTTTGATAGCCTTCGGAGAGAATTGGTTAGATGGAAAAGTATACAAAACAAAGTAGAGGCTAGTTGGGATCCTACAAGACAGGAACCGTATGTGGCAGCGAGAAGTGGTGGTTTGACTGTTTTAGGGTATGTTTTTATTTGCACTATATCTACATTTTTAATTGAATTATTTATCAATTTGGGAAAACTTCATCTTCTTTTCGCTTCTAGGACTTTACAAATACCATTTTGAAGTATACGAGAGGGAAAAAAATTGAAGATTTGTGCTTGTTGCAAGCTTTAGTCCAAGATACTAATGCAAGCGAGGAAATTTTGTACCTACCATCGAAGAAGATCGGTCACATTGATTTCTTAGGCTTACTGGAGTTACTTCAATCAAACTTGGGGCTTCGATGCATTTTTCTTCCCTTGAACAACCATATAATTAGTTCATGCACCCTCCGATTCTTAATTCACCTATCAATCTAACACCTCAAACACAATAAGTTCATCTTCTAATGATATAGGTCGTGGTGACGATAGAGACGTCGTGGTAAAACTAATGATACGTTGGTGGATATTATTGATATGATTCATGAGAGAGAGAGAACCATTTAGAATTAGATAGCCTAATTCTCAATCCAAATCCAACTTATAATACAAACTATCTACGTCGATGGTTAAGATAGTAAAAGGACATCACATCTTCTAGTATCAACAATTTCAAAAGTGCGGGTGCGGATCCGATTCCAATAAGCAACGTAGTAATTATAGTTTTATTTGTATATATATTTAATCACATGTTTATTTTTTGAAACTATTTAATCACATGTTTTGTTGTTCTTTTGTAGTTGTATCTCCCATGAACCATGTATTTACTTTTACCACCCAAAGAATTTTCATAATAATTTCCTCGTAATAACATATAAATTTAATTGATATCAGTTTCAATCAAATGAAAATAAACTACAGTTAACAATAACAAACAACTATTCTCATTTCCTTGCTCCTTTTAAGCTCCAAAACCGTGTCTCTTTTGCTTCATTTCTCCTTCCCCAAAACCCTAAGTTACCCCCATATTGTGCGACATATTTCCCTACTTCACCGCATCTTATTCTTAACTGTTTATATATATATATATATATATATAACATCAAACAAACTGTAGCAGGTACCCAACAAAACATAAAATTAAACACAACTCCCCCTCCTGTAAACAGACATTATCTTCTGCACCACCTACAGCTTGAAGATGGAACTCACTAAATTATCAGCCAACGTATTAACCATTTTACATAAAACAAACGAATGTTAAATTCTTGCTTCCAAGCAAAACTGCACAACATACGCTGACAAAATATACTAATAGAAATACATGCACACTACATAACCAAATTAAGAAAACTCTTTCTCCTCGTAGTGCTTCAAAATTCTGTACAACATCAAATTCTGGTATTACTCCGACCCCCATTATATGATACAAGCTGCACTACATGAAGCAATCAGTAATTGATATTAAGAAATAAAAATAACATGCCATACAGTTAAATAAATACCACAAATCATTTTTTTTCCTTTGATATTGGTGCAGTCATTTATCACGTAATGAGTTGACTTTCACTAAAAGGAGAGGATTAGTATCATTTATCATGTAATAACCTAAATGATATTCGTCCCTTTATCTCATATATATTTTTTCTCTGTCATTCTTAGTATCATTTTGGCATTATTTTGTAAGTTTCTTCGTTGAATTCTATCTAATTTGTATAAGCTACATTTCATTAATATTCTCTTTGTTTATTTGATCAAATATACTACATTTCATTAATATTCTCTTTGTTTGTTTGATCAGATAAACTAGGGTTGTTATGGTAACGGTAAATTTACCATTAGCATACCATTTACCAGTCAATCGGTTACCATTTTAAAGTAAAGTCGGTATACCAGTATAGTCGGTATGGTAACGGTAAATTTACCATTTTTTACGGTAAAACATCGGTAATATTTTTTTTAAACCAGCGGTAACGGTAATTTACCAGCCCATTCATAATACATTGATATTCATATAAGATGTTGTTTTAGAGGCATTTAGAAGCAAAAAAAATAGTTCAATTTATTTCAGTAATTCAACACAAATAATGAGAAATACACTTCTTTTCTATGTCCTTTATTAAGTGACCCAATATGATATATAATGAAGCATCGTTCGGGGTAAAAATATATCAACTTATTATTTTTCTAAACAAACGGTAATTTACCATTACTAGTGTAACGGTTACCAGTTTATCGGTATATCAGTCATCGGTATATCAGTCAATCAGTAACGGTAAACAATTTTAATTTACCAGTAAAAACGGTACGGTAACGATATTTACAAAATGGTAACGGTAACCATTACCATAACAGCCCTAAAATAAACTACATTCCATTAATATTCTTTGTTTATTTGACCAGATATGATGTGCGTTTCTTTATTTTTTGAAGGTTTAATTTCCACCGTGAAACCATGAACAATCTCACAACATGTGTTTCAAATTTTGCATCACTGTACTAATATAGCTATTATGCTTCAGTATTTCATTGTTACATCTGATGAGGATGGGCAACTGAGTAATCATTTATTTAATTGTGTTTCATATCTAAATGTTAACATGTCTCATTCGAAACGACGACATGCTATCTGATTTAGTTTCTATCGATATATTATTATAGTTCTGTGTAGTGAATGTTAGAGATGCCCATTGTTAAATATCGATAGAAATCGTTAAATTTTGCGTTGAGTTGATTGCAATTCCCAATTGTATGTAATATTGAGTATTGGCTCAAACACTGAAATATGGATCCCTAAAATGTTCCTAAACATAGGTATATCAATAGTATGATATTGTACAGACCAATACATGTAACATTCTCCATAATAGCGGACGGTGAATTGATCATGAGTATTGATGTAAAAAGACAAGAAGATATTGTATACATGTTTGCATGACACGGACGATTCATCGAAATGCTTCTATAAGCTATTGTATATAAACCAAATATAAAATCTCATTTGATGATATGCTATAGTTATTTGACTTGAAAGTACTATGTATGGATCGTACTTTGATCATGATTTAAACACGACGACTTGTTTATGTTGTGACCATTGTTTGTATGATTCAAAATACATGAAATGAGACACTACCCAAGACATAAGTCATCTCCCTCACTACAAGAATATTAATATCATCATAAGTGGATAGAACATTGAAGTTATAAAATCATTAACTAAGGAATATCAGTTGATCGGTAAATGTTGTACGATTGAACCAAATGACTTTAAAGAGTTACAATTTGCAACTGGTTAAGGATGCTGTTAAGAGTGTCGACATATAACCAAATTTCAAACATCTTTGTGATATTGTGATAATGATGCATAGAATATTGTTGTTTGAGGTTTTAGCACGGAAAATCAAAAATCAACCTTCTCATAGATGATTTGTAAACATCTAACTTTGCATCCATGGTTATGCGATATCAAAGTATGCACAAATTGTTCAAATCTATTTGAGGAGCGAGAATCACACATGTGATTCTCACAATCATACTCTCAGTGATCGACGAACCAAATTGTTCAAATCTATATGAATGTGTCTTTATAATGCAAGCATAAGAAAACATTCCTTGAGTATAAAAGCAAACCAATAATGTAGAAGCAGCTAATGGTTGCAAGATGAATGTAAACGGTGTTGGTTTGATCAAGTTAAAGATTCTTGATGAAAAGATGATAACGTAACGAAAGTTAGACATATTCCAAAAATCAAGAAATATCTTATCACTGTCAAACAGTTGGAGGAGAATGGATGTAATTTCTTGACTCGAGGTGAAGTTACTAGAGCATAGAGGAAAACAGATAATTTTTACATGCAAAAAGAAGTAATAACTTATACAATGTAGTTGGAAACAGTGAAGGACATATGAAGGTTTCCAACTCGAATTGAAGAAATAGATTTACTTGAGTCAACGCGGAGCAAGTAATGGAAATCCACAAAACCTTAATGAAGTTTCTTTTATACTACAAGCAATTTTGAACAATTGTTGGATTCATGTTTGATACTACAAGCAATAACTAATACAATATATATATGTTGTGGTTTGAATGTTGGTTGAATATTTTGAATTGATATAGAATTATCATGAATCGAGGAGTATTAAAATTATTCGACTCATCCTATATCAAATCAAAGAGGAGATCATGAACTTTGCCATGAAGAAAACACAAGGTTAGATGAAGAAGATACGAGGAAAAAAGCTTTGGCATCAGGGATAATTTTGCATGGTGGGATATGATGGGTCACTAGTCCATTTCTTGTGGTGATCGATTGTGTCTGAAATCAAAATATGAGGCAGAACATCGATCACCCATCCAGTTTTTATGGTATCGATCGTGTAGAGATAGGTCGTCTCTTCCTTTTGTGATGATTGGCAAGGGTGCGTAATTTATTTTCAAACCTCTTTTTTGTTATTTTCGACGGTCGGATTGGATGTTGAGTAATCTAACGACTCCTACCAGTATTGGGCTGTTCTTTGGAAAAAGACATTATAGGGAATAATATTTCGTTGATATTCTTTATTTAAAAAATATATTATCATTTATTTTCATTGAATAATCAAGATTGTTAAGAGTTTATAGAAAAAGCATCGCATGACTATTGTTTTCAGGGAATAAAAGTGGTACTTTATTCATACGGAGCGCTCATTTTGATATATTGGAGATTCGAACCCAAAACCTCTAGAACTTCAGTCCAAAGCGTTCTACCACTCGCATATTGAGCTAGTTGTCACTGACATCCCAAGACTATTACTAATTAGAGACAGATGTCAAGACTATTACTAATTAGAGACAACTATAAATAAGCATGTATAGGGTTAGCCAATGTTAAATGGTATTGGAATTAAGGTTTAGCACTCTGATTGACTTTTATTGAATTTAATAAAGAAAAGGCAAAAGAAAATTTTGTATTGTTATTTATTCTTTGTTTCTCATTCTCGCTAAATTGTTGTACAACTGTTGCTGATACTTTGTATTCCTATGGTAGAGAGGTATTATTCACTAAAAGTATGTGGAGAAATGTATATCATGGAACTAATAATAACGCTTAGAGGAGATGTAAATCTGAAGACACGGTGGATATGATATGATCTATGCAGTTAATATCGGATGATATCGCTTCTTAGCCGATATATCTCATATCGCTTCTTAGCCGATATTTTTTTTTTTAAATATCGTTTTAAATATCATTATCGATATATCGCTCGATATTTGCCCCTATATCGCTCGGATATTATCGATCAATATTGTATGTTTGGAGAAAATAAATTTACAAATAAACATCTTTACATTTTTAATATTTGTTTTTAGTATATGATGGATGACAATATGTGGACCATATTAGAAAATCCCAATGCAATAGTTTTTCATTTTTAACCATATTTTTTGCAATCTTCTTCATTAGTATTTCAACGAGGAAAACTCTACTTTTTTCCGATCATTTCACGTGTTTTATTTTGTGTAAAGACTTTACCATAAAAACAAGATGATGTAAGAGTTACTTCTCTTTTTACTTATTTTCTTTGTTCACTATTTCTAATTGATCGGTTAGCTTATGAAAATTCAATTTTTTTTGTTATAATCATGCATTAAGAACTAAAAGTTTAAGAGCGGTAGAGTTATATATTCGACGTATTGATAAAGAACATGTTAGAAGTACTTTTCAGTATCAAATCAATATTGCTTGTACGATAAATCAAGTGAAAATGAAAACGACAAAACTATAAATATGAAGAAAAAAATTAAAAATAACACAAATGATTTGATGATTAAAGAAACAACTAATATAGTACAAAATTAAAGAAAATAATAAAGAAGCACGTTATACGAATTTCTCGGTTTTTATGAGCCTATTTTATGACTTGTATTGAATAGAATATCCCGGTAAACAGTCAAAAACCTCTAGCTCAAATGACTAAATGTATGGTGATTTAGACGGTGGTTCTAGAGGTCATGGGCTCAAGCTCCCGAAACATTTTGATGAGTGCTCTGCTTGAATCAAGTATCACTTTTGTTATAGAAAAAGAATATCCCGGTACACAGATTGTAATCTGTAAACTATATGCAATCAATTTTTAGTAGTGATTTGGCAATTTAGATCCAAATATTCAAAAATTTAGCATCATTATAACATTATACATTGTACAATGTCGTTTATAACATGTTCTACACATGTTCGATATTTTATCGATATTATCACAAAATTTTAAAATATCTCATATCGGTACTTGACCAATATGTACCCAATACTGATACTAACTACTTGGGATATGATAATAGGAAAGTTGGGAGACATACTAACATCTCTTTTAAGCTAGAGGTGCGAAGGAATCTCACAATTGTTGTGCCCTTGAAAATGTATTTTGCACTTAGTTATGAGATTATAAAAGCATATTGTAAATGAGCACCTCTGGTAATCTATCCTAAAAGCTCATCTTAAACTATAGCATAATTGCGAAAGAAGATCAGCGTAAAATAAGCCAAAGTTGATTACTGATGGAGAATCACATTCAGGGATGGGTTGAGGGTTGGTTTAATTTTAGTCCAACTTACTGTAGTTACTAGTTTGCCACTATTTAAGGTTAATTTGGTTAAAAATGTACAAATTGTATGCCATAAAAAACTGAAAACTAACTTAGAACCCATTGTTACCAACTGAAATGCAAAGTTGGTCATTTTCTCATAAATAATAGTAAAGCAAGTCACAACTTTGTTACCATTACCCACCTCACCGTTCTACTCATTCTACCCGTATATCTTCAATTGTTAAAATAAGATAACTTTTTGCAACAAAGTCTTACTGAATAACATGTTCACCACTAAATCACAAGGTTAGCTTAGAGTACATGTAAAAAAAATTAAAAAAAATTTGATCCTACAAAGTCTTTGATGATTGTGCTAAATGAAAAGCGCAGTGAAATCATAGCACAAAGTAGCAAGTTTCATAGTTTACCCTTAATGCCATTTTGGCATCATAGCATGTTTCATAGTTTAACCTCATGCCACTTTGGCATCATTGTGTACACTTGGCTAAGTACATTTATACCACAATCTCAAAGCATTAACATTTTTTTTTCCAAAATTTGACACATAAAAATAATCCAGGTTTGATTCAAACATTTATGCCACTCTATGATGATACGTCAAATTTCAATACCATTTCATCCCTAACAGTGTTGTATAAATACTTCTGATAGAAAGTAATATTTTCATGCAAATGTTAACTGTTGAAATTCAGAAATGATACCTGGTAGTACTCTGTATTTTCTTGTGATTTATACATCTTTGGCTTGTAGTCTGTTTGGCATACTTCTTACCTCTAAAAAAAATGATGTTGGAACAAAGTGAAACGTTATATGTGTGTACACACATGATTGCGCCATGAGATGAACCTTCATGGTAAAATTATAGTTGATTGTTAAAGACGGAACTCCGTCCTATATCGTTGACACTTGAGAGTTCACCAACAGAAATTTCAAATGCACCAACAGCTGTTGTCTGTACCTGAGGGAATCCCTCTGGTGCAGAGAGAGGCTATTGGTGTGTGTAGCAGCTTTTCACCAAACATACCATCAGTTGACTTGACAATGTTTAAGAAATGTCATTTTGTCTACCAGTATTATGAGCATTCACGTCCCAAAAGTGCAAGTGTGTGTGTGTGTTTTTTTTTCTATCATGTCAACGGTCAACCTAAATCCAACTCAGTCACACTTACATCCCAACTCAAACAAATCCCTTCACACTCAAAACACACACACACACACACACACAAAAACTTTATGAAATGCAATTAAACAATGCATATTTTCGCTCAACACTAACAAATCTCTTGACTTAACACAAAAGGTATTGACGTATACCAATATTAACCCGAATCTTTATCTCATACCACTATCCCATGTCAGAATTGTTACATTGAATATTTTCTTATGCCCAAGCATGTAGAAATGCATGATTCATATTGCAACCATCATTCGGTGTTGAAAATACTGTTTAACACACTTGCACTTGTACAACATGACTGACTCTGAGTGCAAATTGAGTGAATGAAAAACACTCACCTGCCCCTTGTCGAGTTTCAATAGTGCAAGTGACTTAATTGAGTAAGTGATTTATCATTGACCCACACCCCTGTTACATTTTCTCTAACAAAGACAGGACACCTAAGGGCGTGTGTGTAGTTTTATTGACTATATGGGGGAACCAAATATCTAACTACAAAAGGTATTAACTTTTTTTCTTTTTTCTTTCTTTTTAATAATATAATAATGATAATATATAAAATGATGTTTGATACATTGTAAGATGTAATAAAGATTTCTTGAACTATTAACTTGAGAATGAAAATGAAACTACGTACATGGAATGCATGGCCATAGCACTCATCCCTAAGTAGAGTGGTTTCAAGGAAAATCCAAAGCATAGTTCTTTAATCACAGCATTGACTGTTTGACAAGTTGCAGGCACGTAGTTTCTTTAGAAACTCCTACTGATCCCTTATCTGTGCAGGCCAATTATCAAACCTATAAGATTATATGAAGCACAAAATATGGGGATTATATGAAAATAAATTAACTCCTCATTTGCATGAACTATAATATATTGAAAGAAAAGGCACTGGCATTAGTTCATATCAAAGCATAAGGGTAAATGACACTTGGTGGTGCATAACTAATAATTAGTATATGAGAGTGGAAACAAACGATATATCTTCATAGGACTTACCTAGTTTCCAAACAATTATCTGGCTTTATAATATGTATATGGATCGGTGAAGTATAGGTTACGAGATACAAATGTATATTATACCCAATGGTACGCTTAATGCATTATCCATGTAGTCTAAGACTAAGTTATTCAGATTATATGACTTCATGAGTTTCTTTGTCCACTTTGGTGACTCTTAGGCTTTTTAGTATATTCATCGATCAGAGAAGTATAAGCTGCGTAATCTGAAACCATTCCTTTTTCAAGTTTTAGTTCCCCATGATCAAATTCTCCATTTTTACAGTGACCATCTATTAAAATATTATATGTAACATCATCTGGGACAACCCCAACATTGATCATTGCATTCAACAGCATGTTTGCATTCTTCATTTGTCCAAGCTTGCAGTAACCATTCATCATCACATTATATGTCACAACACCTGGAGATAAACCCTTTCTTTGCATTTCCTCCATCAATTTAAACCCCCGTTTAACCTCTCTTCTTTTACACAATGCATCAATTACCATAGTATAAGTCGATTCATTAGGAAACATACCAACTCGCTCCATCTCATATAAAATTCTTTCAGCGTCTACAACTCTCCCACCTCTACTCAATCCTGATATAAGTGCAGTATACGTAATCTCATCCAATTCTATTTGCTCACTCACCATCACTCTTTTGATCTCAATAGCCATTTCTAGATCGCCTTCTTTGCAACAGCCATCGATAAGAGTAGTGTATGTAACTATATCTGGCTTCAAACCTCTCTTCTTAATTTCCTCCACAGCATTCTTTGCTCCATTCAAATCACCAACTTTACAAAGTCCATTCACTAAAGTATTAAAAGCAATCAAATCAGGCTCAACCCCTTTCATTACCATTTTCTCGTAAATCTCCATACCCATCTTAGCTTCTCCATTCCTACAATACCCATCAATCAAACTAGTGTATATAACCCGATTTGGAACTACATTGCTTTCGCACATTTCATATAACAACATGCTTGCATCCTCTAACCTACCCACCCTACACAAACCCTTGATCAAAGACCCATAAGTGAATGCATCAGGCCGTAACCTAAAACTCCTTACCATCTCCTCTTTCAAGGAAAAACCATTATCCAGCTCTCCAATCCTGCAATAGCCATTAATCAATGTGTTGAAACTAATCACACTTGGCTTCATCCCATAATTTAAAATTGCATCAAAAACATCTTTTGCCTCACTAACCCTCCCCTCCCTAACGAATTGATTCATGATTTTATTAAAAATCTTCAAATCAGGCAAGCACCCGCTCTCCAAAACCTCCCTATAAAAATCAAAACAAAAGGCAGCATTATTGCACCTTTCCACAACCTTCAAACAAGTGTGGAAAGGTAGAGGGGAGATTTTGTGCTTCCATGTGAAGCGGAAAACCTGCATTGCATCTGTTACATGATTAGACTGGAGGAACGCTTCCATCAAGAGAGTGTAGAAGATGGGATGGGGGTGGAGTGAGAGGGCGAGAGGGAGGAGGGTAGTGGAAGGGGAACGGCCAAGGCGGTAAACCAAGGAAGAGAGAAGAGAGAAGGAGTGGGAGCGGAGGTTGTGGGAGAGGAGGAGGGAGGAGAGAGAAAGGAAGGAGAGAGGAGTGTGGTTGAAGTGGGGGAGGGAAGAGAGGAAGTGGAAGAGGGAAAGGAGGCAGAGAGGAGGGAGAGTAGGGAGAGTAGGGAGAGGAGGAGAGGGTGGCGAGAGGAGAGAGGTGAAGATGGAGGGAGTGAGGAGGTGGAGGTAGGGTTTCAGGGAGGTTTCGAATGGGGTTTGCGTTTGGAAGGAGGTGTTGATTTTGGCGGAGAGGGTTTGAAGGAGGAGGAGGTCGTGATCTGGTGGCGGTGAAGGAGGTAAGGGTGGGGTAGGGGGTGCAGCGTACCATGGCGTGGAGGATGATAACCGGAGGTGATGGTCGTTCCGGTAAAGTTTCCTGGGAATTCTTTGCATTGATGGATTTGGACTGGGCGATTGGAACTGGATGCAAATTCTGTTTACAGCCGGGCTTGCATTTTGGGTTTGGAACTGGATCAAATGCACATGAACCAGCCACAGAACCTTTTTTTTAATAAATAATTCCGAGTAAACAAAATGACAATTAGCCGTAAAAAAAAATACAGAAAAATAGATACGGGAAGAAGTTGCAAAAAAATTTATTCTTAAGAACAACAAGTTTGTTTTTTAGTCTGAAGGTCACTTTTTAGTGTAAACAGAAAATGATAGTTACAACTATCATTCTGTGATTTACACTAAAAAGTATCCTTTAGCCTAAAAAACAAATTTTTTGTCCCTGAAACTAAATTTTTCTTCAACTTTTTCCCTAAGCCTAAAAACCCCTTTTAATTAAACAAAATAAGCAGATTATTGTTTTATTTAAAACGAAAATCTCATTGCCGTTATATTTCTCCCTCTTCCTACCCAAAATCGAGCACAAGCCCCATCTTTTCACGGTATTTTGGTTTTCATTAGTACGTACGTTAGGTTCTTTTGTACTAAAGTCATATGCATGGTCTTTTTTACAGTATAGTTATGTCATGTACGGAGCTGCTTAGTGATTTTACATAAAGAGCGATGATCTTGTATACTTGTATTTGATTTTGTAGATACATCCCAACTCATCAATCCGCACAACTCAGTCAAGAGGCGTGTAATCCGTACATGTGTCTATCATCGGGTTGTGTGAACAAACACGCTTGTTTGGAGAAGACCGCTATATAAGTAGCTTTTATGTTCACTTTCAATCACAATGTCTCATCCACCTCAATCTCTAATAATAAAAACTAAAAAATCATTCTAAATCAAAAACATAAACAATCAAATGATAGAAGAAATGTTTGATAAGGAAGAAGAGTTCTTCCAAATAGTTGTTGAAGGTACTCAACTAATACTTCGTCATAGCTACAAATAACTGCTTGATGAAAGTTCATTATCTAATTCCTTCA
Organism: Allium fistulosum; assembly: GCA_030737815.1. Taxonomy (NCBI): domain Eukaryota; kingdom Viridiplantae; phylum Streptophyta; class Magnoliopsida; order Asparagales; family Amaryllidaceae; genus Allium; species Allium fistulosum. The sequence continues at coordinate 1,042,776,865 of CM060901.1, read as the reverse complement.
AAAGTGTATCTGGGAGACTAGATCATCGCTACAAAAGATATTATAAGTTTGGACATAACAAACTTATCAAAGACCACTTCATCGATATCCAACCTATGATATTATTTTGTTTCGACGTAGATTTCGCATGGGCCCTGTTGTCTTCCATAAAATATATCAAAATTTATATAAGATAAATATTTATTTCACATACAGAGAAAATGCTGCTCACGAGACTGGAGTTTCTCCACATATCAAAATATATGTCGTGTTACAGATGTTAAGCTATTGTACGGCTGGAGATCAGCTGTAACGGTACGACTTTTCGACGCTCGAAAGTCGACATTAATACGTCCACTGTATCAAATGCCGTGCAATCGAATGCCGGAAAACCGAACCATTAGGGTTAAAAAGAAGAGGTAGAAGAAGACAGAAGAAAAGAAAGAACAGAAAAATAGAAACAGAAACAATAACAGAATCTCACATTCGTAGTGGAATAATATACAATAGATAATCACTAGTCTTTTAAACAAAGAACTATATCAGTTTATACATACATCATCAGAGTCAATATACAACTCAATACAACAATGGACAGTTATATAAATTTGTCCTCATACAGAATACACAGCGGAATAAATAAATAAGTACGAGTGTACGCCTCGCCATCCAGCTCATCTCCAAAGCTCCAGAATATCCTGATAACATAACTTTAGGCTGCCCGTGTGGAAAATTATGGGCACCTAGAGTTTAGAAAGGGAACAATAAACTCTGAGTCAGTCATGGTGACTGGTGTGAGATCGTAAAACAGTTATTTTCACAAATAAAACAAAAGAATTTCGCAATGCTTTTGGAAAATGAAACTACCATAAGACCTCCCGCCACACACACGATGCAAACGCAGAATTGGAGGAGATTTCTTCTTATGATAGTCAAACATGCTTACTATGCAAAATCAGTTGATATTATTATTAATGTCTAGTGTGGAAAACATTTCGAAAGTATAATATCAATCTTAGCCAACATACAACCATTATTGTATGCCTACTATAGCTACTATATTCAATAGCATGTTACCGCCACATTCCATAGCAGGTTATACAACTAAAACCGTACAGGCTCGTATAGTTTCTTTGGATTTCCAACAAATGGTCAGGCAAAGGAACTTCCTTACACCGAAATGGAAATGCCTCTGGAAAGATGCCCCGAGAGTCAACGTGCTCTCTACAAACACAAGGCCGACGCTACCTCACGTTGTACAGCTGTAACTAGGTAGCTAACACACGAGTTATGCCATTCCCCGGTCGTTACCGACCTTTATCCGAGGATCCTCAACCACAAAGCAACAACCACAAAGTATAATAAATTTGCAACATCAACATAGGTAAAATATTTGGGCTCCATACCATGATATCACCTTTTATCCAGAAGGAAATGACATACCCTAGGGGCGCGACCCCTAAAAACCTTGCCGCAACATTCCTGTTTCGACCATTACCGGGTTGTGAGGCTCGACGAAGTCTCGTCCACAAAGCCACGCTTTTTCACAAAGTCACGCTTTGATCAACAGCACTTCGTATGCCACATTACCAAATTGGGAATGTATCACTAGTAACCATCAACTACATAACCTCTGAGTTCGTACGTCTCAGAGAAGGGTGTTAAGCTAAGAGAATAAATTCTCCGCCACCAACAGAAATGTATTTGATAGAAACCAGCTTTACATCTCAAAGTGTAACGTCAGACACACATCCATACAAGTCCGTTCCGGGATCGAACGGAACCGAAGGCACTTCCAAAGAAGCCCTTGCAATCCGGATATTCACTAATCACGTCCGGACTCCCCATCACAAGAAGAGTGATATAAATCTGTATACCGGAGTAACTCGGTGCAGAGACATTCGACAGGTTGTCCTTTCATTTTCGAAAATATCCGGTCTTCAATACGATCCATATCGTCGTATCACTAATTCGGAATGGGTTATATGACACAAAGGTCTTTTCCCGGCTAACCCGAAAAGTGAGCGTTTGTTTTAAAAACAAATTCAGGTGTCATTTCAAAGGCAAATATTGATAGTTGGTTATTTAACTATCAACAACATTCACAACAATCAACCAATTGAAATAATTTTTCCCAAATTATTAAATTTCAAAATATCTTCACAAGATATATATTTTCCACACTTCAACATTTGAAAACCAATTCCAAATCACATTTTCACACTTCATCACAAAATGGTCCATTTAAACCAATTAAATAAATCCTTATCGATTTATTTTAAATTTACATCCCAAATCTGTAAATTTATTTTCACACTTTAAAAATAAATCAGTGTTTATTTTTAAAACAAATTTCCCTTTCCTTTATAAATTCTATTCTGAATTTACATTCCCAAATATTCGCTTCTTTTTTTTTTACGATTTTCAAATCGATTTCCCAAATATTTGCTTTCAACTCCAAATCAACTTTCAAATTGATTTCTCAATTTTATTTCAAACCCCAAATCAAATTCCAAATTGATTTCTAAATTTACTTCAACACCGAATCAAATTCCAATTTGATTCTAATTTTAATCCCAAATACCAAATCATTTTACAAATCGATTTCCAAATTTATTCTCAACACAAAAATCAATTTTCATGCAAACACCAAATAAATTTTCATATCGATTTCCCACACTTATTTTCCAATACCAAATCAATTATCAATTGGATTTCTAGAAATTTATCACCTTTTAAATAAATCCCTTTATTCCTTCCGAATGGTTTAAAATTCCACTTTCAATAAATTCTTCAACTTTTACACAATATTTTCAAAACCCACTTGTTAATATCTTTTTCATATTTTGAAAATAATTCGATAAGATTACAAAATTAACTTTATACTTTTAAAATTCCTTCTTTTAAATTTACCCAATTCTTTCAAAAAGAATTTACTTAAAATTTCCAACTTTAATTTCAAAAATCCAATTTATATTCATTTCTAGTATCCAACGATACCAAAAATACTTCCGGCTAAATTTAGCCTTCAACAATTTAATCACAGATATAATCATACACAGATTATAAAAAATCAACACACAACATATGAAACCAATTCAAATGTTTTGAGGAATCCTGTTGGATCCCTCCAACCTGTTTCCCTGCATCCACAGATGTTAGCACAATACCAATTCCACTTCTGTAACGACCCGTAAATTTCAACTGTTTTAATAACGTAATTAGTTGAAATTTTGTGAAATTTTAAACGATAAAATTTTGAAATAAAAATTTAATATTTGGAATACGTCTAGTTAAACATAGCGACTGGTAAATTTTCGTCCGAAAATATGAAAGTTTATTTCGCGCGTAAATTCACTTCAAATTAATCAGTTAAAAAACGTTGAAAATAAAACGTTTTCAAAACCTAAATATTTTTACATAGAAAAATTCTAAACCATCTTCTGAGCAAGATGTCAGTTTGTCGTTTTTCCAAATTCGGACATCTTTGGCTCCGTCGATCTTATTTTTCAGCGTTTTTCTTGCATTTTCCGCTAGTAGAAAATTCGAATTTTTAGAATTAAATCATACTGCTAATATCTGTATACCGTTTTGATCGTCTCGTCGTGCTGATCTCTACGGTATATTCGCTTCTGTGTTTTGATGTCCGGTGCACGGTGAAATCTATGAAACAGATAATTGAATCGGTAACTGTTTGAGCTCTTTTGTGTTCCGTGACTATCCAAATATCCAACATATAAAACCAATAGCCATTAGTTTTCATATTCCATATAAATTAACGGCTGACTATTACTATTCCCACCATTTCAAATTTATTATATTTGATTCGTTCCCAATTTGTTTGCTTCCATGCCATTTAGTACAGTTCTTCATAATAAATATATATACCCCATGCATGTTTCATTTAATAAGGAACCTACACGTCAATTACACCATTTTGTAATAAATATCTAGCTGGCAAGTCTTTCTTTCCTAGCTATTGTCTGTACATCTTCTGTACATGCCTTAAAAGAAGATGTACAAAACTAGTTTGCATTCATTATTTTAAAGTAAGTGTACATAACAACTGTGAGCTTTGGGAAAAAAAACAGAGGAACTCAATATTTTTCGTTCGAACTCTTACTCATCTCCTCCTCTTTCCTTTTCTCTTTTCCACCAAGCTTGTACCCAACAAAAAAAAAATTCAAAAGAAGTGACAACAACCATCATCTCCAAGCACCGACCGAGGTTTCCCTTCAGCCCACAACCGCGTTCCCCTCTGGCCAGCAACCACTCCACGCCTGGCCTTCCTCTTCCATTCGACAGCCAACTCAGATCCTCCGGCCCACTTGTGACCTCATCCGCATCTTGTTCTTGTGTCGCCACTCCTCCACCGTACCCAGCCTGCTTCGCTTCCTAGCCGCCTTCAACCACAACGTCAGCCGCCGTGGTCCCCTCCGCCTGCGCGTCACCATCTCCAGCTCGATCTGTTTCCCTTCTCCGTCTTTCGCCAGTAAGCATGTATAAGTTGTTTACATTTTTTTTGTGTTTAAGTTTTGTTTTATTTTATATGAATAGCCATGCGTATATTTTAAAGGAATTCCACTAGTTCATCAATAATTGGTTTCATATATATGAGTATGCTTATTTATTGATCTGAGTATATGATTTAAGTAGCTTTCCTATAAAAAAAAAGAAAAAAAAGGAATATGTTGAAGCTGCCGTATACATGTGTTAGCCACCTATTTATATAAATGTCAGTATATGTCTCCTACCTTAGGCAGTGCTTGTATGTATAATATGTTGGATAGAGTTATATATATCGGCTGCGTGTATATTCATATGATATTTTAAAGGTAAATTAGTTGTTACTTGATATGTGTATATGAGAACTCTGTTTATGTATGTTAAAGTATACAAGCGGTCCTAGGTTATATTTTTATAATATATATTTATATAATGGGACTTGGTTATAACAGTTTCAAGTATATATATGGTGTTATAAGTACAGGCTTGTATATTTATGCTATATGTATATACGAAAGTAGTATAGGATAGTTTTTTTAGTTTTGGCTTTATGCAGTAGTTTCTTGAAATCAAATGTATAACACACTGTTTAAAGATGATTTGTACATATGAATCCATGCTTGCCTTGCCTTTACGTTTTGAAGAGAAAATATATGGTTTTTAATAAATATCGGTTTTTTAAAAAAAATGTATATATGATGGTAGTGTATATATTATAATAATAATATAATTTGACTTATATATTAGTTATATATTATAAGTCGTATAAATGTATACTTTATTTATACGCCTGAGTAAGTACAAATTGAAAATAAATATATGTTTTAAATTTATTTTAGAACAATAATATATGTATTTAGTTTAATTTAGATTAACTGATTCAGTCATTCTCATCGATTTCACTTTATCATCTTTTGTTCGTCGTACCTGCTTTCTTTGTCGAATTCGTGCCAACCTTGTTCATTTGGATTCGTGCTTGGATTCGTAACTCATCACACTCTCGTTCGTCTCTAGCCTCGAAAGGTGAGCACTCACTCACGATTAACGTTCTTTTATTATTTAAATTTGATTTCAATTGAAACGACAATTGAAATATTTCTGCTGTTAGTTATTTATACTGTTATATATGATATTACCTGTATCAGTTCAGCTGTGACATCTGACACCATTATCTGTTAATTATTTATGCGATGATAATACAGTTTGGCTGATAATTGATTGATTGTTGATGTTTATATTGGACGTTAAATTGTTAGTATTAAATGATAAATAGTATGCAAAATTGAAATGGATATAGGATGGTTAACGATTTTAAAACTGATTTATATGTTAAATTTGATTAGTTGAATATGACCCCTTTTAATTGTTAAATTAATTGACATGTAAAATAGTGAAAATTACACTTTGAACCATTGAACGTATATTTGATTAATTGTTGTAGTGTTAAAATTGAAATCGAATGACAAGTGAAGAACCGTATGAATAATTAGTGTAATAATATTTAATCTACATGAAATGATAGTGTAGGTTCTAGAAATAATTTTATTAATTCGTACAAATAACAATGCGAATTAATACGGTTATTTCGGGATTATTGGATTGTTATTGTTTGTTGTTATTGCTTGTTTATTTACTTTGACACCATCCCAGTTATCACACTGCAAGTTCCCTTTGTTATGCTTTGATTTTGAATTCAATTGGAATCGGGTTGAAATGATAAATACCCAAATTGAACTTTGACCTAGGATAGGAAATTAAATAAAACCCGATTGGTCAATAATTTGATTTAAAAATAAACGAAAATTTTATTTGAATAAATAATATGGTTTTGAAATGAAGTTGAAATTTGAATTTTAATGAAAGGAAAATGTTAATATTTAAAAATCTGAAACAAAATATTAAAAATAAAATTGATGAAAGAACGATGTTTAATTTGAGAAATGATTGAATTAAGTTGAAATGATTAAATAATTAAGTTTGAAATTATAATTAAGTTTGAAATTATTAAACTTTGAAATGATTTAAAAATTAAGTTTGAAATTATAATTAAGTTTGAAATTATTAAACTTTGAAATGATTTAATAATTAAGTTTGAAATTATAATTGAGTTTGAAATTATTAAACTTAGAAATTATTTAATAATTAAGTTTTGAATTATTTAATACTTAAATAAGATTAAATTATTTAATGATTAAATTGAATTGGAATTCTTTAATAAGAAAATTGAACTTTTGAATAAGTGAATTTTACTTCGTAAATAATTGAAATTGAGTTTTCTTTATTATGTGAGTTTTGGAAAATTATTTAAGAAAGTAAATAAGCGAAATGGAATTTCTTTAAAAAGAAATGAAAATGTGATATTTTGGAATTAATGTAAGACTTGTAATTGAAAGAATTGATTTGACGAATTTAATTTAATTCAAAATTGTAAGTTTTGATTTAATGAAGTTGAACTTAGGAAATTGATTTAATGAAATGGGAAATTAAATAGAATTGTTTTGAATGATAAATGGAATCGATAAATGAATTGAAATTGATTTGAATGTTAAAGTATATTAATTCAAATGATTTGGAAGAAAACTTATTTGCGAACTTGAACCAATATTGAATTGTTTTAAATAGAAATTGAAATTAAATTATAAGGTTTTGAAATGTGAATTTGGAAGTTTTGAAACGTAAAGTATGGAAACTGGTTTTGAAAGACAAATGAAATATTGATTTATGAATTCTATTTGAAATTGAATTTGATTTGGTTTTGAAATATATAAATGACCAATCGGTGTAATAATTACGAAAGTTATTAAAGAGACCGGAATTCGGTTATGGATATACTCTCTATCTAAACCGAAAACCACTTTAATAACTATACGCGGAGTGATGATCCAGAATGAAGTGGTTGGAATGATGTACGTGATGACTGAAGAAAGAGAACGATAATGGATAGCCTTGACACTTGTGTCAAATTGGAAATGACTAAAACATGAGCTGTGCCGGGCCAATGGAGGATTAGCTACCTCAAGTGGACACACTTCTTCGAACTACTTATACTTGTTGTCGATTGGTGCACCCTTGATTTTGGGAGTGTTGTTTCACGGTGTTGCGGGCGCTGCGGCGTTGCGTTCTCACCAGTCCGGATCAGGCGAACGGTAGTATCACTACCTTGGGTATTGCCTCATGTGCCTTGTCATACTTGTATTCCATTTATACGCGACCACTACGATTTTGATTTGTACCTTTAGTATATGGATTGCCCTCTGGTGACTTCCGATTTTGGGGAAACTACGGTCTTGTATATGCTTTTGGGAATAAAAATGTGTTAAGAGTGGAATGGGCCATGACTTAACGCTATTTTGATATCTTCTTATATTACTGATAGACATTATCTACTTATCGTATACTACTACTAGATAGTTTAACGGATCCTTAAAGGATGGTTATTCCAAACATCCTTTGAGTTACTTGTATTTCAATTGCTATTTCACTTGAGTTGGATTTATTAATATAAGAATGTTAATCCTGACTCGAGTGTCTTGTGTTTTTGCTTTACGCTCGGGTCAGACTGAGTGTACCAGTATTTCGAGACTCACCTTTGGAGTTGGAGCTTTGCTTGAAGATCCAGCCATCTATTCTGCTTTCAGTATTCGATGATTCCAGTGATGTATTCTGATTTGTATCTGATATATCGTATTATTCTTCTGTTGTAAACTCTGATGTATTTGATATATTCATATAGTAGTTTCATGAACTACTATCTCTTTTAATTCCGCTGCACTTATTACTCTGTGTCTGTGATCTGTGATTTTTATTTACTGTATATGTTCAGTTTTGCCAAATTTAAATTAACAACGCGGTATTTTGAGCAAATTCAACTCCGGCATGAGTTTCTACCTATACACTTATAATGGATGCGAATGGTCCAAAATTCCGGGTCGTTACAGTTGGTATCAGAGCTTTGGTAGCTCTAGGCAAAACTTAACATATAGGGTAATGTATTTACAGAATCACTCTCATTCGAGTTTCAATCTCTTCATTTGACTCAATATCTTTGGATTTTGGAACGTTCCCCTCGGTCCCGAAATTCATTCGTGTCCTTCACTATTCGTCTTCTTTCAATCATGGAGCACCCCATAACTCCATTCTGAATGTTATCTATAATAGATCGGCGGTCTCGCCAATCTTAGGATGATTCGTAAAGGAGTAAACACCTTTATAATAGGCATCGATTTATCGGAGATTTCTGTATCCTTGGTTTACGATGCTATCAATTACCTGCTATACCTGAATTCCATCTCTTGAGATCGAGTGTTGATTTACCTCGGAATTCAGCATCGATCTTATTCTTGAAGTTACGGACGACCCGGTTAAGGTTGCCCGTGAATTAAATAAACTTACCCATCTTCCGATTCTGTTATTGAATCATCTTATCTTTTCTTTCGAATTTGTCTTCGAATCAGAATTCTCTTTGATTTGAGTCAACAAATTTGAATCCCAATCCTTATTTTGAAAACCCATTCCTATATCGTCGAGCAAAGAAATGTATTTCTAAATTTATATTAAAAATGCTGTTTTCAAATTTGATAAACAAAATAGTTTTGAATGATTATATTATATATAAATATAAGTTTTCTAAAATTAAATTGTTAAAGAATTTGTTGTCTGAAATAAAAATATTGATTTTCATTTATTGTTTTGTAAACCATTGACTATTGCATAATAAATAAATGAATTTATAAACTTAGTTATAATTTGATTTGGAATTTGAAATGAATTTAAATCAGAAATTGGAGTATTTGATTTCCTAAAATTTCAAGCTTTGGTTTTAAAATTTTTTAAAATGTATATTATTGAACGTATTTTGAAATAGAAATCGTTTTCAAAGAATTTTAAAATGTTGAAATCAGTGCTCTTCTCTTTGTCGCTGGAAAATAAATTTCGGTGATGGCGGCCGCATCATCGACGTTCATTTTCGAGTTTCGAAGTGAAGATACTATTCTGTAGCTTTGCTACGGTTTTGTTTTGAAAATATTTTGATTTGAACTTCTTCAATATATTTTGATTTACATATATATAGGTATCTTATTTTAAAAAAATAATAATTTGATTTGATATAGATATATTATATATATCTCTAAATTGTTTAAAGTTAATCGGAAATCTAATTCTTAAATTTTGTTAAAAGATGATTTTAATTATAAATAAAACCAAATTTGGAATAAATATTTAAACTTGAATAATTGAATTGGGAAAATTTTATTTGTATATTATTCAACTGCATTCTAATACAACTTACCTAAATCATTCAAAAGTTAACTATGTAATTGGATAATATATAAGATAAATTGAATTTATAAATAAAATTTGAGTGTTTATAATAAATGTTATACACTAAATTTTGATTATAAAGATGTTAATAGAGTTAGATAGGATAATAAGTAAAACTCAGTTAATAATGAAATAAATTTGTTTTGAAAAAATTAATAAATTTGTTTTGAAAGAATTAATAAATTGAAATTTGATCAACTTATGAAAATGCCTTGAATATAAAAGCAATTAGTAAATATAAATTAATTTAAATCGAAACTTTTATGGTTTAAATTAATTTATATGGTTTAAAAATATGTAATAAGATATATTAAGTGAAATAAAATTTATAATAATTTGGAATTAAAGAATTAAATCTGTTGAAAATAAAATATGATTATAATAAAAGATTATTCAAATTTATGGTTTTAGGAATTGAAAATTTAGGGTAATTGGATAATAAGATAATGAATTTAAAAATAGTTGAGATTGATTTTAGTGAAATCAAATGGATTAAATCAATTATTGAATATCAATTAATTTAAATTTGAATTTATATGGTTTAAATTAATTGTTATTTGTATTTCAAATCTGTTTTTCTTTCTGGTTGTTTCTATTCTCCTATCTCGTTCCTTTTCGGGGACGAAAAGTTTTGAGTGGGGGAGAGTGTAACGACCCGTAAATTTCAACTGTTTTAATAACGTAATTAGTTGAAATTTTGTGAAATTTTAAACGATAAAATTTTGAAATAAAAATTTAATATTTGGAATACGTCTAGTTAAACATAGCGACTGGTAAATTTTCGTCCGAAAATATGAAAGTTTATTTCGCGCGTAAATTCACTTCAAATTAATCAGTTAAAAAACGTTGAAAATAAAACGTTTTCAAAACCTAAATATTTTTATATAGAAAAATTCTAAACCATCTTCTGAGCAAGATGTCAGTTTGTCGTTTTTCCAAATTCGGACATCTTTGACTCCGTCGATCTTATTTTTCAGCGTTTTTCTTGCATTTTCCGCTAGTAGAAAATTCGAATTTTTAGAATTAAATCATACTGCTAATATCTGTATACCGTTTTGATCGTCTCGTCGTGCTGATCTCTACGGTATATTCGCTTCTGTGTTTTGATGTCCGGTGCACGGTGAAATCTATGAAACAGATAATTGAATCGGTAACTGTTTGAGCTCTTTTGTGTTCCGTGACTATCCAAATATCCAACATATAAAACCAATAGCCATTAGTTTTCATATTCCATATAAATTAACGGCTGACTATTACTATTCCCACCATTTCAAATTTATTATATTTGATTCGTTCCCAATTTGTTTGCTTCCATGCCATTTAGTACAGTTCTTCATAATAAATATATATACCCCATGCATGTTTCATTTAATAAGGAACCTACACGTCAATTACACCATTTTGTAATAAATATCTAGCTGGCAAGTCTTTCTTTCCTAGCTATTGTCTGTACATCTTCTGTACATGCCTTAAAAGAAGATGTACAAAACTAGTTTGCATTCATTATTTTAAAGTAAGTGTACATTACAACTGTGAGCTTTGGGAAAAGAAACAGAGGAACTCAATATTTTTCGTTCGAACTCTTACTCATCTCCTCCTCTTCCCTTTTCTCTTTTCCACCAAGCTTGTACCCAACAAAAAAAAAAAATTCAAAAGAAGTGACAACAACCATCATCTCCAAGCACCAACCGAGGTTTCCCTTCAGCCCACAACCGCGTTCCCCTCTGGCCAGCAACCACTCCATGCCTGGCCTTCCTCTTCCATTCGACAGCCAACTCAGATCCTCCGGCCCACTTGTGACCTCATCCGCATCTTGTTCTTGTGTCGCCACTCCTCCACCGTACCCAGCCTGCTTCGCTTCCTAGCCGCCTTCAACCACAACGTCAGCCGCCGTGGTCCCCTCCGCCTGCGCGTCACCATCTCCAGCCCGATCTGTTTCCCTTCTCCGTCTTTCGCCAGTAAGCATGTATAAGTTGTTTACATTTTTTTGTGTTTAAGTTTTGTTTTATTTTATATGAATAGCCATGCGTATATTTTAAAGGAATTCCACTAGTTCATCAATAATTGGTTTCATATATATGAGTATGCTTATTTATTGATCTGAGTATATGATTTAAGTAGCTTTCCTATAAAAAAAAAGAAAAAAAAAGAAAAAAAAAGGAATATGTTGAAGCTGCCGTATACATGTGTTAGCCACCTATTTATATAAATGTCAGTATATGTCTCCTACCTTAGGCAGTGCTTGTATGTATAATATGTTGGATAGAGTTATATATATCGGCTGCGTGTATATTCATATGATATTTTAAAGGTAAATTAGTTGTTACTTGATATGTGTATATGAGAACTCTGTTTATGTATGTTAAAGTATACAAGCGGTCCTAGGTTATATTTTTATAATATATATTTATATAATGGGACTTGGTTATAACAGTTTCAAGTATATATATGGTGTTATAAGTACAGGCTTGGATATTTATGCTATATGTATATACGAAAGTAGTATAGGATAGTTTTTTTAGTTTTGGCTTTATGCAGTAGTTTCTTGAAATCAAATGTATAACACACTGTTTAAAGATGATTTGTACATATGAATCCATGCTTGCCTTGCCTTTACGTTTTGAAGAGAAAATATATGGTTTTTAATAAATATCAGTTTTTTTGAAAAAAAATGTATATATGATGGTAGTGTATATATTATAATAATAATATAATTTGACTTATATATTAGTTATATATTATAAGTCGTATAAATGTATACTTTATTTATACGCCTGAGTAAGTACAAATTGAAAATAAATATATGTTTTAAATTTATTTTAGAACAATAATATATGTATTTAGTTTAATTTAGATTAACTGATTCAGTCATTCTCATCGATTTCACTTTATCAGCTTTTGTTCGTCGTACCTGCTTTCTTTGTCGAATTCGTGCCAACCTTGTTCATTTGGATTCGTGCTTGGATTCGTAACTCATCACACTCTCGTTCGTCTCTAGCCTCGAAAGGTGAGCACTCACTCACGATTAACGTTCTTTTATTATTTAAATTTGATTTCAATTGAAACGACAATTGAAATATTTCTGCTGTTAGTTATTTATACTGTTATATATGCTATTACCTGTATCAGTTCACCTGTGACATCTGACACCATTATCTGTTAATTATTTATGCGATGATAATACAGTTTGGCTGATAATTGATTGATTGTTGATGTTTATATTGGACGTTAAATTGTTAGTATTAAATGATAAATAGTATGCAAAATTGAAATGGATATAGGATGGTTAACGATTTTAAAACTGATTTATATGTTAAATTTGATTAGTTGAATATGACCCCTTTTAATTGTTAAATTAATTGACATGTAAAATAGTGAAAATTACACTTTGAACCATTGAACGTATATTTGATTAATTGTTGTAGTGTTAAAATTGAAATCGAATGACAAGTGAAGAACCGTATGAATAATTAGTGTAATAATCTTTAATCTACATGAAATGATAGTGTAGGTTCTAGAAATAATTTTATTAATTCGTACAAATAACAATGCGAATTAATACGGTTATTTCGGGATTATTTGAATTGATTATTGGATTGTTATTGTTTGTTGTTATTGCTTGTTTATTTACTTTGACACCATCCCAGTTATCACACTGCAAGTTCCCTTTGTTATGCTTTGATTTTGAATTCAATTGGAATCGGGTTGAAATGATAAATACCCAAATTGAACTTTGACCTAGGATAGGAAATTAAATAAAACCCGATTGGTCAATAATTTGATTTAAAAATAAACGAAAATTTTATTTGAATAAATAATATGGTTTTGAAATGAAGTTGAAATTTGAATTTTAATGAAAGGAAAATGAATATCTAAAAATCTGAAACAAAATATTAAAAATGAAATTGATGAAAGAACGATGTTTAATTTGAGAAATGATTGAATTAAGTTGAAATGATTAAATAATTAAGTTTGAAATTATAATTAAGTTTGAAATTATTAAACTTTGAAATGATTTAAAAATTAAGTTTGAAATTATAATTAAGTTTGAAATTATTAAACTTTGAAATGATTTAATAATTAAGTTTGAAATTATAATTGAGTTTGAAATTATTAAACTTAGAAATTATTTAATAATTAAGTTTTGAATTATTTAATACTTAAATAAGATTAAATTATTTAATGATTAAATTGAATTGGAATTCTTTAATAAGAAAATTGAACTTTTGAATAAGTGAATTTTACTTCGTAAATAATTGAAATTGAGTTTTCTTTATTATGTGAGTTTTGGAAAATTATTTAAGAAAGTAAATAAGCGAAATGGAATTTCTTTAAAAAGAAATGAAAATGTGATATTTTGGAATTAATGTAAGACTTGTAATTGAAAGAATTGATTTGACGAATTTAATTTAATTCAAAATTGTAAGTTTTGATTTAATGAAGTTGAACTTAGGAAATTGATTTAATGAAATGGGAAATTAAATAGAATTATTTTGAATGATAAATGGAATCGATAAATGAATTGAAATTGATTTGAATGTTAAAGTATATTAATTCAAATGATTTGGAAGAAAACTTATTTGCGAACTTGAACCAATATTGAATTGTTTTAAATAGAAATTGAAATTGAATTATAAGGTTTTGAAATGTGAATTTGGAAGTTTTGAAACGTAAAGTATGGAAACTGGTTTTGAAAGACAAATGAAATATTGATTTATGAATTCTATTTGAAATTGAATTTGATTTGGTTTTGAAATATATAAATGACCAATCGGTGTAATAATTACGAAAGTTATTAAAGAGACCGGAATTCGGTTATGGATATACTCTCTATCTAAACCGAAAACCACTTTAATAACTATGCGCGGAGTGATGATCCAGAATGAAGTGGTTGGAATGATGTACGTGATGACTGAAGAAAGAGAACGATAATGGATAGCCTTGACACTTGTGTCAAATTGGAAATGACTAAAACAGGAGCTGTGCCGGGCCAATGGAGGATTAGCTACCTCAAGTGGACACACTTCTTCGAACTACTTATACTTGTTGTCGATTGGTGCACCCTTTGTGACGCCCCACCTCTATGCTCATAATAACAAAGAGTATTAAAAGAAATACTGTCTATTATTACGAAGAATAAGGCTGGATAGGAGCGACCATCCGTAATTGGCCTTACACTAATATTGGTTATCTCGGTAGGAGTGGTATATACTTTTTATTTTTCATCTATTATTTATTTACTCCCATCGACATATCCAATTATCAGTATAAAACAAACTACGATAGTTCATAATAGTTTAGGACATTAGATATAACAATAACACAGATAATATAAATGCGGAACACAGATTAACAAAAATCTCATATATATATAACCGATGTCAGTTACAATATAGTTGACACGATACATATGATACAACTACAACTGTCGACTCTAGAAGTTATATATACAAGTACATTATCGACTAATATACATGAATACATATCGTTCTATACAATGACATGACTACTACAAAATGACACTGACAACTTCAAAAGATGTGAAAAGTCTTCATATCCTGAACAGCAACTCAAAGAAGAAAATCTACAACCTGAAATAACTCGGGTCTGACCCGAATATTACATTCAAAAGAAAATAATACCCAGGTCAGTCTAATTCAAACCAGTTTATTAGTGCATATAGGCAGTAATAATTTAAATAGACGACAGTCACAATAATTCCCGTCTATCCGATTCTTTAAACAAAGAAACCGGATAACGGTCAATATAACACTTAACAGGGTTTAACAAAAATCAGCAGATTTAAATCATCAACAGAGATAAATAAACAATTTATCAAATCGACTAAATCAATTTAAAACTGTCAATTCTGATAGGGCTGCAGTACACGCACGCGTGTACTGCCTCGCCACTATCGCATGAAATACACAAAAGCTCAGTGAAAGTCACAAATGATCACAAGGTCGAACCAAAATCCACGTATACACACAAATTTGCACAGGGAAACCAGAACATCAAAGAGCAGACAAGATGTAGTCAGTGCCAACGATAATGGCAGCAACTCCATCATGTCGTGATTCAAACCCCAAAACTGCCATCAGAGAAGTCAACAATTATATAGACTATAAGTCAAAAATTGAATTCTAAAGTGATCAAAAACATCTGCCGCATTGAATATATATCATATATCCAATGCAACAGATAGGACCCGAGTATAAATCCAACTATGCATGTAAACACATTAAATTACAGTTATGAATAAGACCAAGCTAAGAGCATGTATCAAAACCAGGTGCAAGTTTAAGTGTTCATATATGCAGACAGTGCCGAAGCCAAAAAGGAAATACTGGACAATGCAACTCGAGTATACTGCAGTTAAGTAAACAATGGACAGAGGCTGTAACTCCAAGTGAACTAATGCACAGTGATGTATAACATCAAGGTCAATTGCAAATGTATAATGCAATGAATCAGTTTCGAATATATGCCCAAGTGCAAATGAAATATGGACATGACAGTACGCAGTGGTACTGTCTCGAGGTAAATAACTCCCAACAACTCAACAAAGCATAGAGAAGCCCAACTACACTAAACAAGTTGACAACTGTCTCCAAGCCAACACTTACAAAGTAAATTCATGAAAACAGGGACATTACTATGTTCAAAGTAATGCAATATCCAAAAACATGAAGTTCAGATTAACTTAAACAATACAAGCAAAGCTACCACTACAGGGGCTGTTTCGAAGACCAGTGAACAACCAGGGAAGCCAAAATTCGACAGATTACGTGTGTGAACAAATGAATGCAGTGAAACCCGAGATAACAACATATAAATGGAGAACTACCGACTTCAAATTTATGAAGCAGCAATGGTACAAGTTAAAACTGCAACAACAACAAGTGATCTAACACTATCCCATAATCAAGACAGGGTTGAACTCAAAATAGCTTCTACTGACTAAGGTCATGGGGGCAGTAAGTAGAAATCGAACAAGTCAAGTAGGCTACTGGGGTGAACATACGAACAAAAGTCACTAGCAGCTAAAGCCGTAAAAATGAACAATCAGTATCACTTTCTATAAATTTTGTTTGAATCAGAGAAAAACCCCCCAAAGTCAAAACATAATTAACAGTCAATAAAATGCCAAGACCGATAGTACGCAAGTCAATAATAACGTCGAACTAGCAAATTCAGAACCATGACGAGTAAGGCAACTCAAAGCCGTAAGTATCAAGGAAGCGAACAAAAACAGAAGTCAAAACCGTGGGCATCATTTAATCCACCTCGAAAATCACAAGCTTAAACGAATCAGAAAACACATGAATTCGAACAAAATCAGAAATCATTTAGTGAAGGATCTCAGACAAACAAAATCAAGGCAGTGAATTCATCGGCAATGAACATAGTCAAACGACATCAACACAGAAGAAATTCTCAAAGCAACATCGATTACCAACACCCAATGAAAGCAAATGGCCGAGATAAAACAAGGACGAATCGAACTCGAATTACAGAAGCATCATAAGACGAATGAACTAGATGTGAGTAATAAGATTACTCACCTTAGCTATCGGAGCAGTCGCGCGAATGAGATGGAGCCGAAGCCCTAGCAAGCATCGAAAGAACGAACGCGAGGCGAAAAGCCCTAATTCTCAGATCGAAGAAGGAAAGAACGGAGCTGCCTTTTTTCGAAGACGATCGAACGAAGACAACGAGGCCGCCATTAATTTTCGTTCGATTTATTTTGTTTAGGGTTTGTGAATGAATGGGAAAGGGAAAACGGGTAAAGGGTTTTAACGAAAATAGTATGGTACCAAATAGGGATATGGGTCATGATATACTTTTCTTTTAAGCCCATCAACCCTTAACAAATTTTCAAAAGAATTTCAACTCGATAAAATTCCAATAAGAATTAGCGAACGATTTAATCACCTAGTGTCGATAATTAATTGCTACGAATTTGTGGGTTGTTACAGACTCCCCTCCTTAAAGAAATTGCGACCATGCAATTATAGGGAATAAATGGATAAAAGGTAACAACCATAAGAGCATAACAATGTCGAATGCATAAGCAAATGTCAGCAGGGAAAGTATTAGATATGAAATCAAAAGGTTCGATTGCTTCAAGTCAAAAGAATCAACAATCGTGGGGATCAAGGAATCAAAATCAGACGACTAACAAGAGCAAGAACAATCGAGTTCCAGCAACTAAAAGTGAAGGAAAAACAGAGCAGAAATCCCATACAGAGCACGAATTGAATGTGAGTAAATCAAATTACTCACCTGAATCGCCAGAGAAAAAGACGAAGCTCAAATCTCAAAAATCGCAAATATTCAATCATCAAAAACGATAATTGAATTTTCAAATCGCAAATATTTACTTATCTCAAACGGTAATCAGAAGACAAATCAAATATCTGATTATCCCAAACGATAGTCATAAAACAAATATTCAATTATCAAAAACGATAATCAAATTTCTCAAATCAACAAATATTCGATTATCACCAACGATAATCAAATTTCAAATTCAACAAATATTTAATTATCAAAAGCGATAATTAAATCTCAAATCAGCAAATATTTAATTATCAAAAGCGATAATTAAATCTCAAATCAGCAAATATTTAATTATCAAAAACGATAATTAAATCTCATATCAATAAATATTTAATTATCTAAAGCGATAATTAAATCTCAAATCATCAAATATTTAATTATCAAAAGCGATAATTAAATCTCATATCAACAAAATATTTAATTATCTAAAGCGATAATTAAATCTCAAATCAGCAATTATTTAATTATCAAAAGCGATAATTAAATCTCATATCAATAAATATTTAATTATCTAAAGCGATAATTAAATCTCAAATCATCAAATATTTAATTATCAAAAGCGATAATTAAATCTCATATCAACAAATATTTAATTATCTAAAGCGATAATTAAATCTCAAATCAACAAGTATTTAATTATCTCAAGCGATAATTAAATCTAAAATCAACAAATATTTAATTATCTGAAGCGATAATTAAATCTCAAATCAACAAATATTTAATTATCTAAAGCGATAATTAAATCTAAAATCAACAGATATTTAATTATCTGAAGCGATAATTAAATCTCAAATCAACAAGTATTTAATTATCTCAAGTGATAATTAAATCTAAAATCAATAAATATTTAATTATCTGAAGCGATAATTAAATCTCAAATCAACAAATATTTAATTATCTAAAGCGATAATTAAATCTAAAATCAACAGATATTTAATTATCTGAAGCGATAATTAAATCTCAAATCAACAAGTATTTAATTATCTCAAGCGATAATTAAATCTAAAATCAACAAATATTTAATTATCTGAAGCGATAATTAAATCTCAAATCAACAAATATTTAATTATCTAAAGCGATAATTAAATCTAAAATCAACAGATATTTAATTATCTGAAGCGATAATTAAATCTCAAATTAACAAGTATTTAATTATCTCAAGCGATAATTAAATCTAAAATCAACAAATATTTAATTATCTGAAGCGATAATTAAATCTCAAATCAACAAATATTTAATTATCTAAAGCGATAATTAAATCTAAAATCAACAAATATTTAATTATCTGAAGCAATAATTAAATCTAAAATCAACAAATATTTAATTATCTGAAGCGATAATTAAAAACAACAATTATCTGATTATCAAAAACGTTAATCAGAACTCATATCAACAAATATCTAATTTATCACAAGCGATAATTAGAAACAACAAATATCTGATTATCAAAACGATAATCAGAACTCATATCAACAAATATCTAATTATCACAAGCGATAATTAGAAACAACAAATATCTGATTATCAAAAACGATAATCAGAACTCATATCAACAAATATCCAATTACCTGTAGATAATTGGAAACAACAAATATCTAGAAATCAATTAAGAAGACTAGAAAATCAACATAAAAGCTTGGATCGATCCCATCAGATGGCGAGTTTTTAATTCGCCGCACGTGCATCTCAGAGTGGCCGAAGCCTACCAAGTACTCAACATAATTTTGGCGCCCATCAGATTGACCCGAAGGTCCGTAGAGTGACCCGAAGGTCTAGTACTGGTATTTGACCCGAAGGTCCGCAGAGTGGACCGAAAGCCCAACAAATGACCCGAAGGTCCACAGAGTGGCTCGAAAGCCCAACAAATGACCCGAAGGTCCGCAGAGTGGCTCGAAAGCACACAAAATCATCAGATATTTCAATTAACGAGTCCAGAATTAACCGAAATAGCAAACGCACATGTCCCATACCACGTGTTTTACTAAATTGTTTGATTCTCTTCATCGTTTCCTTGAAAGTGCAAAATTGTGTATTTTGTAAAAATACATTTCACATTCTCAAACGGACAAGTTCGGAATTAAGCGAATCAGTAAAAGAAAGGGGTCATAGTCCTCGATTTTGCTGAAACGTTTAAATCGCTTCCTCATTCTTTTGAAATCGCAAACTGTAAAATTTTTGAAAACAAATTTATTTATTTTGTAAAAATAACAATTCGCATTCTCAATTGAACAAGTCCGGAGTTAAGCGAAACAGTAAAAGAAAGGGGTCATAATCCTCGATTTTGCTGAATCGTTTAAGTCGCTTTCTCATTCTTTTGAAAACGTAAACTGCTAAAATTTTATAAAACAATTTTCATTTTAAAACGATTTCCCAATCACGTGATTAAAACAGCAAATCAGTAACAATTTCAATAAGGAAATTGTACTTCTCAAAATACCGTAAAAACGGTTACAAATCAGCATTGTGGAATAACCGCTTGAAAATCCACTTTTTTTTTTAAAATTTGATGGTTACTGAAGCCAAAGCGACAGTACTTTTAAAACATCAAAATCGCATCAAAACAATTTACATCAAATGTAATATCAGTAAATTTTCATTCATCAAAATACCACAAAACACCGTGCTTCAAAATATAGCATTGGTGTAAAATCCCGTTATAAAAATAACGGCAACAAAATACGTTTCATAACCAAGCATCGGTTCAACGCAAAATAAATGCAGTAACGTGCAATTCAAATTTGCACGCACATTACAAAATAAACAAAGAAATCATTCTAATGTATCTTCAATGAAGACAATTCAAAACAGCAAAATCTAATCAATAGATGATTAGTACAAAAGAAAGCCAACGGAAATTTCAACAAAAATCACATAACTATAATTTCTTCGAATCCTCAATTTAGATTTGAAATTCTCAAAGAAACAAAATAATTACAGCTATGTAAACAACCAATGAAATTTATTTCAATTTCTGAATTAAATAGATTATCAGTTGTACTCAGCGAAGACAGTTTCATTGTTTCCGCTGCGCACTCTGATAAACAGTACTCAAATCAACCAAATCATCGGAACACAAATTCACCTTTTATTTTTAAATAAAGATATTTAAAAATTTCATCGAAATTTCAAAACTTTAGTTTTGACTCAAATCACAAATAAAACATCGACTAATAGTTGTAACATATGTTCCATCCAAGTTATGTTTTATATTATGTCCATAAACCCCAAGCTCTGATACCAACTGTGACGCCCCACCTCTATGCTCATAATAACAAAGAGTATTAAAAGAAATACTGTCTATTATTACGAAGAATAAGGCTGGATAGGAGCGACCATCCGTAATTGGCCTTACACTAATATTGGTTATCTCGGTAGGAGTGGTATATACTTTTTATTTTTCATCTATTATTTATTTACTCCCATCGACATATCCAATTATCAGTATAAAACAAACTACGATAGTTCATAATAGTTTAGGACATTAGATATAACAATAACACAGATAATATAAATGCGGAACACAGATTAACAAAAATCTCATATATATATAACCGATGTCAGTTACAATATAGTTGACACGATACATATGATACAACTACAACTGTCGACTCTAGAAGTTATATATACAAGTACATTATCGACTAATATACATGAATACATATCGTTCTATACAATGACATGACTACTACAAAATGACACTGACAACTTCAAAAGATGTGAAAAGTCTTCATATCCTGAACAGCAACTCAAAGAAGAAAATCTACAACCTGAAATAACTCGGGTCTGACCCGAATATTACATTCAAAAGAAAATAATACCCAGGTCAGTCTAATTCAAACCAGTTTATTAGTGCATATAGGCAGTAATAATTTAAATAGACGACAGTCACAATAATTCCCGTCTATCCGATTCTTTAAACAAAGAAACCGGATAACGGTCAATATAACACTTAACAGGGTTTAACAAAAATCAGCAGATTTAAATCATCAACAGAGATAAATAAACAATTTATCAAATCGACTAAATCAATTTAAAACTGTCAATTCTGATAGGGCTGCAGTACACGCACGCGTGTACTGCCTCGCCACTATCGCATGAAATACACAAAAGCTCAGTGAAAGTCACAAATGATCACAAGGTCGAACCCAAATCCACGTATACACACAAATTTGCACAGGGAAACCAGAACATCAAAGAGCAGACAAGATGTAGTCAGTGCCAACGATAATGGCAGCAACTCCATCATGTCGTGATTCAAACCCCAAAACTGCCATCAGAGAAGTCAACAATTATATAGACTATAAGTCAAAAATTGAATTCTAAAGTGATCAAAAACATCTGCCGCATTGAATATATATCATATATCCAATGCAACAGATAGGACCCGAGTATAAATCCAACTATGCATGTAAACACATTAAATTACAGTTATGAATAAGACCAAGCTAAGAGCATGTATCAAAACCAGGTGCAAGTTTAAGTGTTCATATATGCAGACAGTGCCGAAGCCAAAAAGGAAATACTGGACAATGCAACTCGAGTATACTGCAGTTAAGTAAACAATGGACAGAGGCTGTAACTCCAAGTGAACTAATGCACAGTGATGTATAACATCAAGATCAATTGCAAATGTATAATGCAATGAATCAGTTTCGAATATATGCCCAAGTGCAAATGAAATATGGACCTGACAGTACGCAGTGGTACTGTCTCGAGGTAAATAACTCCCAACAACTCAACAAAGCATAGAGAAGCCCAACTACACTAAACAAGTTGACAACTGTCTCCAAGCCAACACTTACAAAGTAAATTCATGAAAACAGGGACATTACTATGTTCAAAGTAATGCAATATCCAAAAACATGAAGTTCAGATTAACTTAAACAATACAAGCAAAGCTACCACTACAGGGGCTGTTTCGAAGACCAGTGAACAACCAGGGAAGCCAAAATTCGACAGATTACGTGTGTGAACAAATGAATGCAGTGAAACCCGAGATAACAACATATAAATGGAGAACTACCGACTTCAAATTTATGAAGCAGCAATGGTACAAGTTAAAACTGCAACAACAACAAGTGATCTAACACTATCCCATAATCAAGACAGGGTTGAACTCAAAATAGCTTCTACTGACTAAGGTCATGGGGGCAGTAAGTAGAAATCGAACAAGTCAAGTAGGCTACTGGGGTGAACATACGAACAAAAGTCACTAGCAACTAAAGCCGTAAAAATGAACAATCAGTATCACTTTCTATAAATTTTGTTTGAATCAGAGAAAAACCCCCCAAAGTCAAAACATAATTAACAGTCAATAAAATGCCAAGACCGACAGTACGCAAGTCAATAATAACGTCGAACTAGCAAATTCAGAACCATGACGAGTAAGGCAACTCAAAGCCGTAAGTATCAAGGAAGCGAACAAAAACAGAAGTCAAAACCGTGGGCATCATTTAATCCACCTCGAAAATCACAAGCTTAAACGAATCAGAAAACACATGAATTCGAACAAAATCAGAAATCATTTAGTGAAGGATCTCAGACAAACAAAATCAAGGCAGTGAATTCATCGGCAATGAACAAAGTCAAACGACATCAATACAGAAGAAATTCTCAAAGCAACATCGATTACCAACACCCAATGAAAGCAAATGGCCGAGATAAAACAAGGACGAATCGAACTCGAATTACAGAAGCATCATAAGACGAATGAACTAGATGTGAGTAATAAGATTACTCACCTTAGCTATCGGAGCAGTCGCGCGAACGAGATGGAGCCGAAGCCCTAGCAAGCATCGAAAGAACGAACGCGAGGCGAAAAGCCCTAATTCTCAGATCGAAGAAGGAAAGAACGAAGCTGCCTTTTTTTTCGAAGACGATCGAACGAAGATAACGAGGCCGCCATTAATTTTCGTTCGATTTATTTTGTTTAGGGTTTGTGAATGAATGGGAAAGGGAAAACGGGTAAAGGGTTTTAACGAAAATAGTATGGTACCAAATAGGGATATGGGTCATGATATACTTTTCTTTTAAGCCCATCAACCCTTAACAAATTTTCAAAAGAATTTCAACTCGATAAAATTCCAATAAGAATTAGCGAACGATTTAATCACCTAGCGTCGATAATTAATTGCTACGAATTTGTGGGTTGTTACACCCTTGATTTTGGGAGTGTTGTTTCACGGTGTTGCGGGCGCTGCGGCGTTGCGTCCTCACCAGTCCGGATCAGGCGAACGGTAGTATCACTACCTTGGGTATTGCCTCATGTGCCTTGTCATACTTGTATTCCATTTATACGCGACCACTACGATTTTGATTTGTACCTTTAGTATATGGATTGCCCTCTGGTGACTTCCGGTTTTGGGGAAACTACGGTCTTGTATATGCTTTTGGGAATAAAAATGTGTTAAGGGTGGAATGGGCCATGACTTAACGCTATTTTGATATCTTCTTATATTACTGATAGACATTATCTACTTATCGTATACTACTACATAGTAGATAGTTTAACGGATCCTTAAAGGATGGTTATTCCAAACATCCTTTGAGTTACTTGTATTTCAATTGCTATTTCACTTGAGTTGGATTTATTAATATAAGAATGTTAATCCTGACTCGAGTGTCTTGTGTTTTTGCTTTACGCTCGGGTCAGATTGAGTGTACCAGTATTTCGAGACTCACCTTTGGAGTTGGAGCTTTGCTTGAAGATCCAGCCATCTATTCTGCTTTCAGTATTCGATGATTCCAGTGATGTATTCTGATTTGTATCTGATGTATCGTATTATTCTTCTGTTGTAAACTCTGATGTATTTTATATATTCATATAGTAGCTTCATGAACTACTATCTCTTTTAATTCCGCTGCACTTATTACTCTGTGTCTGTGATCTGTGATTTTTATTTACTGTATATGTTCAGTTTTGCCAAATTTAAATTAACAACGCGGTATTTTGAGCAAATTCAACTCCGGCATGAGTGTCTACCTATACACTTATAATGGATGCGAATGGTCCAAAATTCCGGGTCGTTACAGTTGGTATCAGAGCTTTGGTAGCTCTAGGCAAAACTTAACATATAGGGTAATGTATTTACAGAATCACTCTCATTCGAGTTTCAATCTCTTCATTTGACTCAATTTCTCTGGATTTTGGAACGTTCCCCTCGGTCCCGAAATTCATTCGTGTCCTTCACTATTCGTCTTCTTTCAATCATGGAGCACCCCATAACTCCATTCTGAATGTTATCTATAATAGATCGGCGGTCTCGCCAATCTTAGGATGATTCGTAAAGGAGTAAACTCCTTTATAATAGGCATCGATTTATCAGAGATTTCTGTATCCTTGGTTTACGATGCTATCAATTACCTGCTATACCTGAATTCCATCTCTTGAGATCGAGTGTTGATTTACCTCGGAATTCAGCATCGATCTTATTCTTGAAGTTACGGACGACCCGGTTAAGGTTGCCCGTGAATTAAATAAACTTACCCATTCAAGCACTCAAGCACTCGCGCACTCGCGCACTCCCTACTCAAGCACTCGCGCACTCGCCTCCTCCCTACTCAAGCACTCGCGCGACGATATTCAAAATCTCGTGACTTCGTGCTATCCCCAAATCGAACGACGAACACTTGCCACGTCTCGAAACCCTAGTTCAGATCGAATAGGTGACGCCGTGACCTGAACGACTGTCGTTCTTCCCCTATTCTCTTTTTTTTCTTGCGTGGTTACGTGTTTTCGAAATAATTTGAGAATGGAGGAAGAAAGGGGGACGAACGAAACAGAGGTAAATGAATTATATCCTCTTTTTGAAGGCTCGGCCGGGTGATTTAAAACGATGGAGGATTTCATTTTCGTTTATTATTATTTTTTTCTTTCGACTGGGTTTCGAACTGAAGGAGGAGAAGGGGAAATACATCGGCCATTGATTATTTGAACGAGATGAAAATGTTTTCGTTTGAATGAGAACGAATTGATATTGAATAGAAAGTGGCGTGTAAAAGAAGGAATTGTCACAGTGATTTGGAAAAGACTGGAAAAAGGCTTATGTGAGATAATTTCAACTGGGGTTGACTAATATAACCATTCAATCTAAATTCAAATTCGAATCGTTCCGATAAAGTCAACTAAATTTTTTGACTTCCTATCAAGGTGTATCGCTAGGCGTTTATAATGTTATACGCCTATTCCGAACGCAATGGAAAAGGTTTCGAGTCCAAATTCGATCGTATGGAGAAGATAGCTTTTTGGATCAGCTATTAAATTAAATTTCGATTTAATTTCAGCGCGTTTATCTACCGTACAATCACACGACAACTCCAAACACTACGAAAATTGAAATCCGATAATAATGCAATATTACGGATCCAATGGAACTGGTTTCGTAGAATTCCGAGACTGTGCCTCGGAACGCTATTTTTAAATATCGATTTAAACGATAAAATTTCAAAACTGAACAAAACAGTTTCAAATTAAATTCTAAAGCTTCCATTATCTTCAGTATTATTAATATGAATTTTCTAAGCCTTGAAAATATTTTTAATCAGCTTAAAACTGAAGATTCAAATTTTTACCTAACTTCAGTAATTAAATTCAATAATTTAATCGCCAAATCCATTCTGATATTCGAATTTCAAATTAAACTATCATTCGAATATTTAAACTCAATTAAATATTCACATTTCAAATGTCAAAAAATCAGGGTCGTTATAATCTTCCCCCCTTAAAAGAATTTCGTCCCGAAATTACAAGTCAAGAAGAATGCTCCAATCCCCGTTTATCATTTCCCCAAAACCAAACAGTTTTATCAAATTTTCAAAACAAATCTTTTTATTAAAGATTCGTTATCACTTTAACTAACTTTCCACAATCAACCATAAGTTCCAAATAATATGGTTTTCTTAACAATTTAAATTTAAATTCAAAATTTTGAATTCAAAATTTTCTCAAAAATTTTCTAACTCTCTAAATTTTCGAAAAAATTCTCCAGCGTCTCCTTTGCGCGGCTATCTCGGTACAACTACAAAATGTCCCTACGGACTCTCAAATCCCAATAGAAAACAAAATGCCAAGTGGCAAAATCAGAAACTCATCAAATTTCATTCTGAAATTCAAACATATACCTTTTTGTTGAGAAATTCAAATTCATCTTCGAAATCAAAATCCAATTCCATTTTCCTTTATACCCCCTGTATATTTTACTTAACAATAACGTCCAAATTTACTTATTGGATTCCAAATACCCATTTTACTTAAGAATTTCATTATTCACTTCTTAAGTTCAATATAAGTATTTACATACTTCTTATATTTATTTTCACTTCACTAACAAAGTTATATATTCATTTCCATTTAACTTTGCATTTTCAATTCCATTTGAATTCAATTTACAATTTCAATTCTATTGAATTCATTTTATCTTCAAAGCTAAAATTTCACTTAGTGAAATTCGATATTCACTTTTTCCAAAGCTTTCAACTTCAACCAAAACAATGGTTTTCATTTTCTAGTTCAATTCCTACATTTCCATTACAATTTGAAAATCAATTTTCCGTTAACGAAAATTTTCCAAATTTTTCAAAAAATTTCTAACTTCCAAAATTTTCGGAAAATTTTGGCGGAGTCTCCTTTGTACGGAGGAGCTTTTGCAATTTGACAAAAGATATAAATATATATACATCGACCCACACGGTCGGAGAAGCAAATACAGTTCATATTTCCTATTTTGTATTGCGTAGGCGTACCTTTATTAGCATTTTAAGCAAAGCGGTTTATTATTAGCATTTGCGCGACCAAAATGCAGCCAACCGGCTTCCAAAAACCTGTACTTACTCAAATTAAACACGTAAGTGACATATATAGGAAATCTATTAACATTTCACTTATTTCAATAGCAAATACATAGATTTCATAAGCAATGCATTCAAAATAATTCCCATAAGCAATTTATAAAGTTTCAATACAAATTTTAATTGCTTTCATCTTATTTACATTCAATTCAATTTGCATTCTATATTCACATTCGGTTTATTTCATTAACCAAACAAATTCTATTCAATTAGTATATTCACTTACCCTTTTTAAATTTCAGATTCCCATATTCAATTCATCCCGAATTTATTTTATCAATAACAAGGAAATTTCAATTTATTTCTACTACTTACTTGAATTATATTTATATACAAATTCAAATTTATCTTCAAATTTAGCTTGCAACTAAACTTTAATTTAACCAATTCAACTTCCAATTCATTATTTCATGAATTAATAATTTATCAACTTGAATTCAATCCACTTTATTTTATCTTTCCAAGTTTGGATTTTATTTCTTCAACTTGATTCAAATCAAATCTCATTCCATTTTTCAATTTCCAATTCATTTTACAAATGTACACTCATTTGTTCATTCACCATTTTTATTCCCTCTCAATAAATTTTTATTCCAAATTATTTAGTCCACTAGATTAAATTCTCAAATTTACTTTTATTCAAATTAATCCAAGTTAAATTCAATTCTAATTTGAATTTTTTTTCTTCTCTAAGTTCCCAAACTCATTTCAATTTATAGAACTCATTTATAAATTCACTTTACCATTTCATTAGATTAATGAATTTATTTTCTCAAATATTCTTCTGGAATTCTATTCCAAATTATAAATCACATTTACGATTTATTTACAAATCTCATTCGTATATGAATTCATTTCCTTATCTTTCAATTCATATTTATAAATTTCATTTGTTAAATGAATTTATCTCCAAATCTTTGGTTATACCATTATTTCTTATTCAACTTCCATATAACAATGATAATAATTCAATATTATCTTTTCCTAACAACCAAGCATCCATATACTATGATAATTCATAAAAAAAATCATTTCTTTTCTATACAAAAATAGTTTTGGGAAAAATTATTTCATTTACCCTCATTTTAAAACAATACTGTGTCGGTTTATCTTGTTTAAGAGTTTAGAAACCCCTATCGATTACAGTTGGCCAGACTGCACCGACCAGAATCTATAAACAATCAACCGATAAGTCAACATAATACAAAACAAATTTTTGTATTCACTAACAAATACGCGCTCATATCTATTATTACACTCACACTCATTCTAGAGTACTACCGACTCTATCCCTAATGAGTAACACCCAACAGAGCCAGGGTTGTCGCTTAACCAACAGCTCTGATACCACATGTAACGGTACGACTTTTCGACGCTCGAAAGTCGACATTAATACGTCCACTGTATCAAATGCCGCGCAATCGAATGCCGGAAAACCGAACCATTAGGGTTAAAAAGAAGAGGTAGAAGAAGACAGAAGAAAAGAAAGAACAGAAAAACAGAAACAGAAACAATAACAGAATCTCACATTCGCAGCGGAATAATATACAATAGATAGTCACTAGTATTTTAAACAAAGAACTATATCAGTTTATACATACATCATCAGAGTCAATATACTACTCAATACAACAATGGACAGTTATATAAAATTGTCCTCATACAGAATACATAGCGGAATAAATAAATAAGTACGAGTGTACGCCTCGCCATCCAGCTCATCTCCAAAGCTCCAGAATATCCAGAATATCCTGATAACATAACTCTAGGCTGCCCATGTGGAAAATTATGGGCACCCAGAGTTTAGAAAGGGAACAATAAACTCCGAGTCAGTCATGGTGACTGGTGTGAGATCGTAAAACAGTTATTTTCACAAAGAAAACAAAAGAATTTCGCAATGCTTTTGGAAAATGAAACTACCATAAGACCTCCCGCCACACACACAATGCAAACGCAGAATTGGAGGTGATTTCTTCTTATGATAGTCAAACATGCTTACTACGCAAAATCAATTGATATTATTATTAATGTCTAGTGTGGAAAACATTTCGAAAGTATAATATCAATCTTAGCCAGCATACAACCATTATTGTATGCCTACTATAGCTACTATGTTCAATAACAGGTTACCGCCACATTCCATAGCAGGTTATACAACTAAAACCGTACAGGCTCGTATTGTTTCTTTGGATTTCCAACAAATGGTCAAACAAAGGAACTTCCTTACACCAAAATGGAAACGCCTCTGGAAAGACGCCCCGAGAGTCAACGTGCTCTCTGCAAACACAAGGCCGATGCTACCTCATGCTGTACAGCTGTAACTAGGTAGCTAACACACGAGCTATGCCATTCCCCGGTCGTTACCGACCTTTATCCGAGGATCCTCAACCACAAAGTATAATAAATTTGCAGCATCAACATAGGTAAAATATATGGGCTCCATACCATGATATCACCTTTTATCCAGAAGGAAATGACATACCCTAGGGGCGCGACCCCTAAAAACCTTGCCGCAACATTCCTGTTTCGACCATTACCGGGTTGTGAGGCTCGACGAAGTCTCGTCCACAAAGCCACGCTTTTTCACAAAGCCACGCTTTTTCACAAAGCCACGCTTTGATCAACATCACTTCGTATGCCACATTACCAAATTGGGAATGTATCACTAGTAACCATCAACTACATAACCTCTGAGCTCGTACGTCTCAGAGAAGGGTGTTAAGCTAAGAGAATAAATTCTCCGCCACCAACAGAAATGTATTTGATAGAAACCAGCTTTACATCTCAAAGTGTAACGTCAGACACACATCCATACAAGTCCATTCCGGGATCGAACGGAACCGAAGGCACTTCCAAAGAAGCTCTTGCAATCCGGATATTCACTAATCACGTCCGGACTTCCCATCACAAGAAGAGTGATATAAATCTCTATACCGGAGCAACTCGATGTAGAGACATTCGACAGGTTGTCCTTTCATTTTCGAAAATATCCGGTCTTCAACACCGGTCTTCAACACCGGTCTTCAATACGATCCATATCGTCGTATCACTAATTCGAAATGGGTTATATGACACAAAGGTCTTTTCCCGGCTAACCCGAAAAGTGAGCGTTTGTTTTAAAAACAAATTCAGGTGTCATTTCAAAGGCAAATATTGATAGTTGGTTATTTAACTATCAACAACATTCACAAAAATCAACCAATTGAAATAATTTTTCCTAAATTATTAAATTTCAAAATATCTTCACAAGATATATATTTTCCACACTTCAACATTTGAAAACCAATTCCAAATCACATTTTCACACTTCATCACAAAATGGTCCATTTAAACCAATTAAATAAATCCTTATCGATTTATTTTAAATTTACATCCCAAATCTGTAAATTTATTTTCACACTTTAAAAATAAATCAGTGTTTATTTTTTTAAAAAAATTCCCTTTCCTTTATAAATTCTATTCTGAATTTACATTCCCAAATATTCGCTTCTTTTTTTTTTACGATTTTCAAATCGATTTCCCAAATATTTGCTTTCAACTCCAAATCAACTTTCAAATTGATTTCTCAATTTTATTTCAAACCCCAAATCAAATTCCAAATTGATTTCTAAATTTACTTCAACACCGAATCAAATTCCAATTTGGTTCTAATTTTAATCCCAAATACCAAATCATTTTACAAATCGATTTCCAAATTTATTCTCAACACAAAAATCAATTTTCATTCAAACACCAAATAAATTTTCATATCGATTTCCTACACTTATTTTCCAATACAAAATCAATTATCAATTGGATTTCTAGAAATTTATCACCTTTTAAATAAATCCCGTTATTCCTTCCGAATGGTTTAAAATTCCACTTTCAATAAATTCTTCAACTTTTACACAATATTTTCAAAACCCACTTGTTAATATCTTTTCCATATTTTGAAAATAATTCGATAAGATTACAAAATTAACTTTATACTTTTAAAATTCCTTCTTTTAAATTTACCCAATTCTTTCAAAAAGAATTTACTTAAAATTTCCAACTTTAATTTCAAAAATCCAATTTATATTCATTTCTGGTATCCAACGATACCAAAAATACGTTCGGCTAAATTTAGCCTTCAACAATTCAATCACTGATATAATCATACACAGATTATAAATAATCAACACACAACATATGAAACCAATTCAAATGTTTTGAGGAATCCTGTTGGATCCCTCCAACCTGTTTCCCTACATCTACAGATGTTAGCACAATACCAATTCCACTTCGAGGTGGAATATCGCGGTATATGGGATTTATAAAATATCATTCCGCTATTATGCGACGCAATAGGGTCTCATCCGCTATATAATGCGGGAAATCAACAACTCCAATATATACATATTCCAATATATATATATATATATTGCTATATACTACTATATATACTATATCACATCCAAACAACAATCAATAACTGAAAATCCAACTTTCATTTGAGTGAGAAGATCTCACCTTTGCTTTTTATTTTGCAATCCATCCAAATTAGCATTCTTTCTTCATGATTTTGACCTTGTATAGACAATTTTGTACATTTTATTAATATTCTAAATAATTGAACAATCAATTTCCTTTTAATAATTTTTTTTAAATTAACTAGTTTAAATAATAGTCAAACTATCCTAATATACATTTGGAATAAATACCTCCGGTACCCCTTGAGATAATAATTTACACACTTGATTTTTAAATAAGAATAAATCATAGTTGATAATGATTCTCATTTTTGAATTGAAATCTATTAGGTAAATAAAATTCCAAATTTTACTTTACTATTGAATTTTGGTAAACAGTTTGATTTTAAAGTTTAAACTTACCCATCATTAAATTAAAATGTCATAAAATTAAAATACTTTAAAATATCTATATATGTATACTAATCTCAGTTAGTACTCGATAAGTGAGATAATATATCTTCTGCTTAAAATATATAGCTGAATGGTTTTAAAACAACTGTGAAGAAAATTTGATAG
Source organism: Allium fistulosum (assembly GCA_030737815.1). Taxonomy (NCBI): domain Eukaryota; kingdom Viridiplantae; phylum Streptophyta; class Magnoliopsida; order Asparagales; family Amaryllidaceae; genus Allium; species Allium fistulosum. Next base: position 1,042,743,860 of record CM060901.1, on the reverse strand, counting down.
ATGGAATAATGCACCAAAGAATTCATTACCAGATTTTAACTTAAGTAACCCTTAAACCAAAATGTTGAAATCAGGTTACCTATTCGAACGAGAGAACCCAAGAGCATCGAACTCCTGCTCTAGCTCTGCGCAAGATTTAAAGACACCCCAAATTCTGCCGAAGCTTCTGCCTCGTTGAAAACTTCCTCGAGGGATGCAAATTGCGACCCTTCATAAAGCATCGTGCCAGCCCCAAATCAGAGCCTCCTCCCTACTCAAGCACTCGCGCGACGATATTCAAAATCTCGCGACTTCGTGCTATCCCCAAATCGAACGACGAACACTTGCCACGTCTCGAAACCCTAGTTCAGATCGAACAGGTGACGCCGTGACCTGAACGACTGTCGTTCTTCCCCTATTCTCTTTTTTTTTCTTGCATGGTTACGTGTTTTCGAAATAATTTGAGAATGGAGGAAGAAAGGGGGACGAACGAAACAGAGGTAAATGAATTATATCCTCTTTTTGAAGGCTCGGCCGGGTGATTTAAAACGAAGGAGGATTCCGTTTTCGTTTTTTTTTCTTTCGACTGGGTTTCGAACTGAAGGAGGAGAAGGGGAAATACATCGGCCATTGATTATTTGAACGAGATGAAAATGTTTTCGTTTGAACGAGAACAAATTGATATTGAATAGAAAGTGGCGTGTAAAAGAAGGAATTGTCACAGTGATTTGGAAAAGACTGGAAAAAGGCTGATGTGAGATAATTTCAACTGGGGTTGACTAATATAAACATTCAATTTAAATTCAAATTCGAATCGTTCCGATAAAGTCAACTAAATTTTTTGACTTTCTATCAAGGCGTGCCGCTAGGTGTTTATAATGTTATACGCCTATTCCGAACGCAATGGAAAAGGTTTCAAGTCCAAATTCGATCGTATGGAGAAGATAGCTTTTTGGATCAGCTATTAAATTAAATTTCGATTTAATTTCAGCGCGTTTATCTACCGTACGATCACACGACAACTCCAAACACTACGAAAATTGAAATCCGATAATAATACAATATTACGGATCCAATGGAACTGGTTTCGTCGAATTCTGAGACTGTGCCTCGGAACGCTATTTTTAAATATCAATTTAAACGTTAAAATTTCAAAATTGAACAAAATAGTTTCAAATTAAATTCTGAAGCTTCCATTATCTTCAGTATTATTAATATGAATTTTCTAAGCCTTGAAAATATTTTTAATCAGCTTAAAACTGAAGATTCAAATTTTTACCCAACTTCAGTAATTAAATTCAATAATTTAATCGCCAAATCCATTCTGATATTCGAATTTCAAATTAAACTATCATTCGAATATTTAAACTCAACTAAATATTCACATTTCAAATGTCAAAAAATCAGGGTCGTTACATCAGCGGGATGAATATTTTAGGATTGTAGGCTCAACTGCAATTGATTGCTTAAAGGGATTCCGTAGGAGTATCATTGATCGGTTTGGGATAGAGTACCTTTGTACCCTAGATCCTAACGATGTTGCCCGTTTACTAGCAAAAGATGATGCTCGTGGGTTTACAAGTATGTTAGGCAGTCTAGACTGCATGCATTGGGCTTGAAAAATTGTCCAATGGGTTAGTTAGGAATGTTTATCGGTTACAAAAAAGGTCCTACTACGATTTTTGAGGCGGTTGCTTATGATGACCAATGGTTTTGGCATGCATTCTTTAGAGTGTCAAGGTTGTTAAATGATATCAATATGTCAAGACAGATGTACTTATTCATTGAATTAGCAAATGGTGCTTTAACTGATGTGGAGTACAAAGATGGAAATAATGTACATAAAATGGGGTATTATCTAAAGGAACCCAGTCGGTCTACAGCAGATGAAATAAGTGGATTTCAACATATTTTTCTGATTGGATCATGTGGCATATGAAGTCTAATGGGTTTCACTAGGTACAATATAGTTATTCAATGAAACATTATTTTATTTTATATTAACTAATTAACCCCATTAATTAATCTAACAAAATGTTTTATTTGAATGCATCATGTATACTATCAATGATATAACAACATAACATAATGATATAAACATGTGCATAACTATATAAACGCATATAGATATTGGGATTTATATCTATTATGTATACATATATTATACTTATATATGATAGAGTTAGGGGTATGCTCTAGGAGCAATTATGTAATTTGTTGCATGTCTAACTCGATAACCAATCTTATTCGAAATAAAATGTGTTTTCTTCCTATTATATACTTGATATAGCGTGTTATATTAATCAATTTAATTGAAATTATATTTAATAGAAAATTTATAAATGGTATGTTTTACTATAGTAGTTGCAAAGTGTTGTAACTGTGAATAATTTACCACAAATGAAAATAAATGTACAATTTTAAATATTCCTAGTCACGATGCATCAAGATTGCATATTGATACATCTGTTGAGACTAGAGTACGTAACACTCTCTAAATATTGTGTGGTGTATTACTCATGACTGTTGGGGGAACCAAGGGGTTAAATACTGATAGTTATTAGATGACTATGGAATGACTCACTAGATAGTTTTATGTTGGTTAATATAACTAAGGTCAAACGGAAAATATCGATGTGACAAAATTGCACGGTTCTGTTGATTTGAGAATATTGTTGAACCTCAATGTGCAAGCTTCGCTTTAATTATAGTTAAATCATAGCACTGCGTCTATCAAATGACTATTGTTGGGTTGACTGGAAGCATTGGAAGTGAAACACTATTCAATAGAAGATTCGTTCAGTTATATGAGATTAGTATCACGGTCAAAGTCAACACAAAGTCAAAGTCTCTGGCCAGAGAATTTCAGTTAATAATAATTGTTATAATTAAACCAAGGACTTTGTGTTTGGACTATAGAGTTGAATATGGATAATACTGGAATTTTGACCATTACCAAATTCTTCAAGTCTATAGCGATATAGTTTCGACGAAGAGAATTGGTATAAATAACAGTCACAATCGGGTAAAGCTTATTAAAGTAAAATTAGATTTTACTAAAACTAAATAAGCGATAAATTTGGCTATAATGTCACACCACCTGCTCAGTGACTTGTGAATATTAATACTCGAAAAGTTTGATATTAATCGCTAACCAAATTTACACCTAAAGAGTCGCACAACCAAATCATTGAATACCCATTTGACCACATGATTTAATTAATTTATAATAGTTATAAATTAATTTTATAAAATTTTAGTTATAAAATTTTATTTTGATTTGTTAAACAATATTAATAAATATGTTTATACTAGTTATAAATATATTAATCGATATACGATACCGATATGTGTTTAAAGTAGATTTAAATGCGACAAATATTAAATGAGCCTTAAATGGGTTTGAACCCATATGGGGGGCTTATTAGGTCGGCCATGTATAGAACAGGTAGGGGCGGCTTGGATATGTAGAATGGGCTAGGGTTTTGATAGGATAAAGGAAGGGATTGGGTAAGAGAGAAAAGTGCATCTAGATTCTAACTTATCTCTCTAGTCTCTCATCCATAAATAGATCATAACCCTTATTCTTCTACCAACTTTTTCATGCCTCCAATAGCTCTACCTTTAGCCGAAATTTATCTTCCCATCTTCTCTATTTCCAAGCTCAAATCAAATCAAAATAAACACTATTCGATAGTTGGTGGTCTGTAACTTAGGAGATAGCACCTTTAGAATTGGAATCTGATTCAGAAGTTTATTTCAACCCTTCAAGGTATGGTCCTTTGGCATTGGTGAAAGGTAGTTATCTCATCTATAATCATATACTAATATTTAGATAATCTATATGCCATGTGTTAGTTAAGTGACGATTCTAGTATATCAGTATATCATCATATTTAGAATGGTTGTTTATTTATATGCTTATATATTTACCAGTACGAAGGCACGTCTGTTGGACGTGTGCATAGCCAACGGTGAGCATCTCTGGATTTGTACAAAAGTGGAAGTGGGAATGAGACAGGAGAAGAAAATGAAATGTTATATATGAAATGTTATAATGCAGAGATAAAGTGTAAGACATCAAATGTTTACAAAGCATTAGTGTTATATATGAAAAACCAGTAATCTCTGTCAATTGCTCGAAATGCATACGGGATAGGTAACATGAAAATGAATCATCGATGTAGAAATGAAACGAAACTCTTTGGGACAAAGTCTTAAAATTGTTTAGTTGATTAAATTTCGTGAAAATTTATACAAAAGTGATAGCGTTAAATAGTAATTACAAAAAAATTGTACATCACAGAGAAATGTAGATCACACATAAAATTTGTATGGAATAGAAGGAGTGCGTATGAAGGAAAAATATGTATTATGTAGAAACTTTGGGAAACTATTGCAACAGCTGGAGCGCATGGTCTACTGGTTTGTTATCTGATGAATATAGTGAAATAAAAGTAGTATTATCATCATGGAAGCAGACAACCTATGTAGGATTGTGGTTAAGAGCGGAGTGAAAATTGATTAGTCCTGCAAATGGTTATGTCACAGTCTTCATGTGAGAAATCAGCAAATATTTAAAAAAAAAGTAAAAATGTACAGGGAATAGTTAAATTGTTTAAGTTGTAAAAAACATTTCTCTCCTCATTTTCCAGGCTTGAGACTGGCATCGTAACATGAAAACTTACAGCTGGCGGAGTTAAAAATATTTGTATATGCCAAATGGTTTTAAGGTTAAAAAACTTTGAATATGATTCAAGCAATAATAAAGTACGTTTATTAGTAGAGATAAAGTAAGTGCATGTGATAACGTTATGATGAATGACTCATGTATTGATTACATGTGATTAAAACATTTTTGTAAACTACATTTCTAGTATGAGTACCATAAGTCCTTTGAATTTTTCCATTTTGTACTAATACCTTTATTGTTTGACGTCCAATTCCTCTGAATAAAGCTACGTATAGTTGACTATGACTGAAAACATGTTGTGGAAGATAGATGCCAACATTGGGAATAGTTTGCCCTTGTGACTTGTTAATTGAAATTGCAAAAGCTAATTTAATTGGATTTTTTTTTCGAATCAGGGTGAAAGGCATGTTGACATTTGTTGAAGGTTTAAATGGTACGTGGGGAATAAATACTCTTGTACCATGAAAATGACCAACTGTAATTACTGCATCTATAAGATTTCTATGGAAAGCATGACATATTAACCTTACTCCATTACATAATCCAATTCCAGGGTCAATATTCCTAAGCAGCATTATTGGGGATCCTACTTTAAGAGTTAGTTTATGACATGGTAATCCACCTGGAGCTAGTGAATTTAAGAATTCTAGTTGGTACAAATTAGTTGTATCATCTTCAACTGAATCAAAGGAATAATAAATGTGGTCAATGCTTGTAACATGGTTATTACCTTATTATTGAGCTCATCAACTGTCTCATTTGTTGGTACAAATATGGCTCTATTCATTATATAATCAGTATCGTACAATCTAGAAGTAAGTGAGGGGAATATAGAGTTAATCAAAGAATGTATAGGGTTTGTGTTACTCCAAGTGGTAACAATATCATCTGGGAGTTTGATCATGTCATCTTCCACATAGGGTTCCTCCCCATTTCCAATACGTAAAATGAAATCAGCGTATGAATGATCATATCTAGTACGCATATTTTCTGTTAAGTGGATGACATGAACATACGACCATAAGTATGATTGTACTATGCATGCATCAACTGTTTAATCCCTATTAACTTTTACGACGATGGGCAAAACTTGACGAAAATCACCTCCTAAAATGACAACTTTATCACCAAACGGTTTATCGGTATTGGTTAGATATCTTAACGTTTTATCCAATGCCTCAAATGCATGACGATGAGCTATTGCTGCTTCATCGCATAGTATAATATTTGATTCACATAATAATTTTATTCTATCATATTGTTTAAGAAAGTAACAAGTGGAGGAGGAATCAAGATTTATTGGAATTTTAAATCATGAATGTGCAGTTCGACCACTAGGTAAAGCTATAGAAGCAATTCTTGAAGTGGCAACTGCAATTGAAATGAGTCCCTGACCCCTTGATTGAGTTAAAATTGCACGATATAAATATGTTTTTCTAGTTCCCCCGGATCATCTATGAAGTAAATTGAATTTTTTATGAATTTTTATTGAATTCATTATCATATCAAATGCCTCCTTTTGTTGTAAATTTAATTTACGTATGGATTCTATGTCTTGTAGTGGTATTTCTATAAAATTTTCTTATAAAATTAAGGCTCGAGTTTATGTAACCAGCAGAATAATTTAGATTATCATGAGGGAAGTCGTAATCCAAAACTGGTTTATTATATTGTTTGAGTAGGTCGTCAAGATCTGAAAGACTCCGAAGTAATAAATGTGTGTTGTTAGCTGCAGATGCAGAAGTTTATTGATAATCTTCGATTAAATATGGTGAAAATTCTTCCCACAACCGTCGCACATGACTTGGCCATAGTATACTAAAATTGTAGTGAATAACCTTCTTAGCGCAACATGCATATGTGTGTTTGAAGCATCTCTCAAACAATCTTTAATGCTATCATCATTTTCTAATAAACCTTTATGTTCAGTCGCTTCTTTAAATGTATGATATTGTATTCCTCCAGTGATAAGTAAATCATTAAAGGATAATGGTCCTTTAACATGTGTTAATAACAATCTTAAAAAATAACGATCGCCTTCTAGAGGGGATACCGTGTAAATTCTACCTATTACCCTACGATTATTTTATCTACGAATCTGCCCTTTCCGTTTAGAGTCCCACCAATGTTTCTCTAGGAACTCATGATAAAGGCATTGTCGTGCATCTTCATAATAAACATTTATATTAAAAAATTCAGTAAGCATTGTATTTTATCTATGTTGATCATTTAGAATATGTTGTGATTGTTCGTTTGAAGAAAATTGTAGTTGTTATCTGTTTGGTAGATGTATTTGTAAACCAATAACGGAGGGTGAAATGTTACCGAGGGAAAATTTAAATATTCTCCATAAGGCCTTCGGAGCACAAACCCATCATACATTAGCGAATTTAGAAATTTCATCGTCGTTGTCAGCTGGTGCAGTAGATACACCAACTGACACATGGTCTGACCCCTTATAGACATACTTATAAAGACATTTTATGGATTTAATACTTGAGCAAATTTCTACATTTATATGACAATCATATTTGAAGAGTAAATAGGGATTATAAGGAACTACCCGATGGTTGTCAATTGTGTGTTCCATTGTTTGATTTTGAATCACATTATCACGTCTTCTATTAATTGGATATGAGTCATTTCTTTGTAAAGTGATGAGAGCGAAAGATTTAGGAAATCCTTTCTTACACTCGCTATTTTTTTTACAAACAATGTTTGGATTAAAGCGATCGCATGGATAATGAATCATTTGTTTCATGACAACGTTATATAAATCAGGTTCAAAATCTTTGTTGGGAATTTCAGCTCTAACTAAAGCATCGTATTCATCGGGATTATTAATCCTATCATTTTCAGCTAAAATAAGTAGAATATGTGAATGTGATAATCCTCTTTTTTGAAATTCACTGACAAGCACATGAGCAATGACTTTACCTAAAACCCTTTTGTCAAATAAATCATTTTTTAGCTGTTCTAATTTAGCGCAAAAAATTTTTGTTGTTAAATCTAGTCTATCTTGTGGTTGCTGACCGGGGAGTAGTTCGTTAGTAATCTCAACACATTTGGCATTACACGTGACAGAAATAAATAAATCAGGTTTTCCATGCCTTTGCACTACTGCCATTGCATCTTGAATCCTTGGTGCATATCTCATAGACTACCAATATGAGATGATGGAAGAATTTTTTTGACACCAACATTAAATGGTTTGTCGATTTTTTGAGTTGGTTACAAATTAAGGCGGTATGAAGTAATTAGTAACATAGAACATGACATGGTATTAAAGTTTAGAACTTACCGGTGGATGTTTCTCCCATGGTGAGAGCAACTTGTATACCTTGATACAGGTCGGCCCTAATGGTATCTTGGTTATTACGAAGAAACCTAAGTCACATGGTTTCTATTTTCACAAACATGTCAACTGCATATTGTTGAAATAGACGTCCACCAAGAAAAGTAAGCAACCTATCTCCTAGTCGAATCTTAGGGAAAAAACAAACATTTGCAGTAATAATATGTTAGCAAAACGTTGAAATATATTATGTAAGGTAAAACATGGCATAAAAGCTAATAATACATGAGTTGGAAAATATTAGTAGGGTAAATGTTATTTTTCAGATATGCTAAAATATTTTAATTTGTAAACGGAAAATAGCAACTTTTTATAAATCCAAAAGCAGGCAGACTTTTTTGTAGTGCAAAATGATCAGTCTTTATTATATTAATTAATAGCCTAGCTTTTGTACCTGTATAAGATGGGAGTAGTAAGATGCGCAACTAATTTGATTATTTCCATTATCGTGTATGCTCAAATCCTATCCATGATCATCATACGGTAGAAAGAGAGGATACTGTAGTGGATCATAAAATCCGGGTATCGGTGGACCCAGCTAAATTTGTGGCGGTTCAAGACTGGAAGAAGCCCGAAAGTATGATGAAAGTTAGAAGTTTCTTGGGATTGGCTGGTTTTTACCGTAGGTTTATCAAGGACTTCTCGAAGATTGCTTCTCATCTGACGAAGTTAACAAAGAAAGATGTTAAGTTCGTTTGGACTTCTAAGTATGATCAAGCATTCAACGAATTGAAAGAGAAGTTGACTAGTGCTCCTATATTAACCATTCCAAATGGGAGCGAAGGTTTAACCGTGTATACAGATGCTTGTGGAACTGGATTGGGAGCAGTTCTGATGCAGCATGGGAAAGTTATTGCCTATGCGAGTCGACAGCTAAAGCTGCATGAGAAAAATTATGCTACACACGATTTGGAGCTTTTAGCTGTTGTCTTCGCACTAAAGATGTGGAGGCATTGTCTTTTGGGTGAAAGGTTCGAGTTATACACGAACCATAAATCCTTAAAATACCTTTTTACCCAGAAAAATTTGAATCTGAGGCAGTAGAGATGGCTAGAGTTTCTCGCCTCTTATGATCTATAGGTTCTTATACCCCTAGAAAAGCAAATGTCGTTGCTGATGCATTGAGTAGGAATGTAGCAATGATTGCAAATCTAGAAGTTAAGCCAATATTGTTAGAGAGAATTGCATCCAGTCAAGAGGCAGATCCTATTTTAGCTCGACTTAAGAAGGATGTTGAAAAAGGTGTTGTTTCTAGCTTTGAGATTGATCTCCGGGGCATATTGAAAATGAATGGGCGTATTTGTGTTCCAGACTTTGATGGACTTAGGCAAGAAGTGTTAGCCGAATGCCACCATTCAAAGTTATCTTTTCATCCAGGAGTGACCGAGATGTTCAAAGATATGAAGAGGGTATTCTGGTGAAAGGGGATGAAGCGAGATATTTCAGTCTTTGTGAGTCGTTGTGCAAACTGCCAGCAGATTAAGAGTGACCAGCAGAAGACAGCTGGATTGCTTCAGCCACTTGAGATCCCAAAATGGAAGTGGGAGCAGATCTTTATGGACTTTATTGATGGGCTTACTAGGTCAAGAAGAGGTAACGATGACATTTAGGTTATAGTTGATCGACTAACCAAGAGTGCCCATTTCATTCCTGTTAAGCTGACTAGGACTACTACGAGTTTGGCGAGTTTGTATGTGAAGGAGATTATGAGACTCCATGGGATTCCTCATAGTATTGTAAGTGACCGAGACCCGATATTCACTAATAGGTTCTGGGAGGGACTGCAGACTGCTTTTGGGACTGAGCTAAGTCTAAGTACAGCTTACCATCCCCAAACAGATGGGCAGACGGAGAGAGTGAACCGAATCTTGGAAGATTTTTTGCGAGCATGCATTCTAGACTTCGGGTGTTCTTGAGAAGATCATTTACCCTTAGTCGAATTCACTTATAACAACAGCTATCAAGCAAGCATTGGTATGACCCCTTTCGAAGCTCTTTATGGTCGTCCATGTTGTTCTCCTTCGTGTTGGGTTGAATCTGGAGATAGACTTGTTCTTGGACCCGACATAATCTTAGAAGCCAATGAGAAGGTAGCTGATTTAGAAGAAAGATGAAGGAAGCACAAGATCGGCAAAAGTGTTATGCAAATCAAAGGCGTAGGGATCTAGAGTTCTTAGTCGGGGACTTGGTATTTGTAAAAGTCTCTCCTTTGAGAAGTGTTGTGAGGTTTGGAAAGACAGGAAAGTTAGCCCCTCGATATATTGGCCCTTTTCCCATACTGGACCGGACTGGTAAACTTGCATATAAAGTGGAGTTACCAGATCGACTATCAGATGTGCACAACGTATTTCATGTATCTTATTTACGTAAGTATGTACACGACCCTTCGATGATAGCAGAACTAGGATAACAAGTTGATTTGGAGGTTCAGCCTAACCTAACCATTCTTATGCGGCCTATTCGTATTGTCGCTCGAGATATAAAGCGATTAAGAAAGAAGGTTGTGAATCTTGTTAAGGTTCAGTGGAGTGGAGCTGTTAGAGATTGTACTTGGGAAACTAAGGACTATATTAGGGATTCTTATCCCGAGTTGATGTAGTTGTTGTTTGTATTTTGTTGTTTCTTTTTAGTGTACTCACCAGTTGTGTTGAGGTCACTTTCCTTGTATCCTTGTGTGGTATATATGATATCATTTGGGTTTCTTTGATATCTAGAGTTTATTCGATTAATTTCGAGGACGAAATTTTCTTTAAGGAGGGGAGGATGTAACGACCCATAATTTAATCACTTTGAACTTGAATAGTTAATATGTTTTTAAATAATTAAATAATGGATTTTATATCTAGAATACAAATTTGGATAAAACGTCTCGAATGGATTTTTTTTAAACTGATGTAAAATGTTAGTTTAAAGATGGTTCGAGTTATAAAGCGGTTAGGGGTACCAATTTATTTAAGAATAAGTTTGCCTAATAAAACAGAATAGTATAATTACTTGCCTAATAAAACAAAAAAGAATTATTAACCCTGCCTAATAAAACAGAATAGTATAATTACTTGCCTAATAAAACAAGAGAGAATTGTTAACCTTGCCTAATCAAACAGAATAGTATAATTACTTGCCTAATAAAAGCATAATAGTATAATTACTTGCCTAATGAAACAAAATAGCATAATGATTATTATATTCCATGCGGATGGTTGCCATTAGACCAAAATCTAGTCGAATCAGGTTCTGTCATGCGGATGGTTGCCATTGGACCAAAATCTGGTCGAATCATGTTATGCCATAGTTGATAAGGAGGATTCCTATTGGACCAAAATGTGGTCGAATCAAATTAAGCCATCAAGATGTTTTCTATTGGACCAAAATGTGGTCGAATCAGATTAGGCCATCAAGGTGTTTTCTATTGGACCAAAATGTGGTCGAATCAAATTAGGCCATAAGGCTGGTTTCTATTGAACCAAAATCTGGTCGAATCTGGTTAGGCTATAGGAAATGGCTAAAGTACTCTTCTCTTCACCTATAAATAGCTAAGTCCACATCTCATTTTAATTCATTCACAAACTAAAGAAAAGAACTAAAATTCATTATAAAAGGTGAAGTATTCCAAGTCTCCATCAAAGAAAGGATGTGAGTATATTCCTTGTTTTCATAGTTTAGCAGGTATAACTTATTCTGTGAGTATAGTTTAATTATTTTACAGTGAGTGTAATCTTAATCTCTTTCCTTTGACTCATTCACATTTTAATAAATGTTGTGTTAACTATTGATTGTAAATTGTTAATAATAATGGGTATGTTATTATTCTTGTTATTATTCTTGTTTGGTTGTTTGATTTGTGCTCGACCAGATTACGAGCAATAACCTTGACGTTTAGTTAAAGGGAACTTCCACCACCTTTTAACTTAGGATTGACATTTAGTGACTTTTTGATTAAAAGGAAATAACACCCCTTTTAGCTATCTCATTTGATTAAGAGGGAGCTTCTCCCCTCTTGGTCGTATTCTCCTTTAAATATGATGGGTTTAAGTTATGATTTGAATGGAAGTTTTAAATCTTGGTTTAAAGTATTTTAAAGGAGCTTCGAAATTTATATAATGATTTAAATGGGTTATTTATGGAAAGTAAGTAGTCCTATATTTGGCACTAAAAGCCGATGAGTAGATTGATCCTCTATTTGTGAGATATAGAACCGAAGTGTCTAGGCAAGGCTAGGAGCAACCAGTGCTCTGACTTACCTGGCTTTGTTTTTGGGCGAGGGATAAAGTAAGCCAAGAATATTGGAAATGTGAAAAGTGTAGGAGATTTGATTTCCATAAATGATCTTTATAATTATGATGGTATGGAAAACATTCGCCTTTCTTGTAGACAATTGTTTTTAACCCATTTAAGTATGCTTTTGAAATATGAAATCCTCCCAAATGTTTTGTGAATATACTTATACCGATGAGATAAGTATATGGATATTTTCCAAGCATTGAAAAAGTATAAGATTTAATTTTCATATACGATCGTTTTGTTATCCCCGATAGTTCATATCTTGACGATCAATTTCGATACCCGTCTTCCTTTTGTTTTTGTTTCGTCAATCTAAGACGATTTGTTGCTCATTTAGAGCATTGATATCCTTTATTGGAAATAACTAAATAAAGAGCGAGTGGGGGCCAAGCTATGTGGGGTTGCTCCCATTAGGGTATTTTCACATCTACTCTAGATTGGTTTCGGTTGTATGTGCACAAAGATGTGAAATACTCGGATACTCGGTAGGGTTGGCGGGGTCCGGCTTTGAGGTTTCCGAGAGCCATTGTAGTTCTCAAGTATATTTTCTAGAGGTTTACTTTCGATAAGGGTGCGCACCCTCCTAGTCATTGTTGGAAAAATTCCTTTTCCTTATTTTTGATTTAAATCTTTGGATTGATTCTTTCTTAATTGCATCGGGAAGCGTCTTGCGCTCTTCGCGATGTTTAATTATTTGTGTCCATTCTTTTATGCTTGGATGTTGTTCTTGTGAGGGAAAACACATTCTGCGCTTTTGCGACGTGGTCTCATCGGTTATTTTTTGTGTTCTATTTTTTTATTTGGAGTTTACTCATACCGGACTTATTGTCTGACCTGAATTGTTTGTTTTCCCTAAACTCTTGGATACTCATTTATATTTGAGTAGTCCGGAAATGACAGGTTTCTTTGGGCTCTTTTGAAGATGGTGGACGAGCATGAGGCTCCTTATCTGACTAGCTATTTATTTCTGCTGTTATGAGATGTTGGCTCTATGTATGTATATTTAAAGGCAGGTTGTTATAACTACCTTGACTGATAGTAGTACTTTTGTTGTAACTCTGATAACTCTATGTTGGAAGTAACCTTATGTACTGTCTTATTTTTATGTTATATTTAACCGTTCCATTGTGAGATTATTATTGTGTTCTTATATTTTACCCTATGACAACTCGTCTTTCAGATACTTGAGAAACGACACATGAATACCATGGATGTATTAAGTGTCGTTCTCAGGGGTCAAAAAGGTGGGTCGTCACATTAGCGCTTCATTATCCATCCGTCAATTTTCAGTCTCATGCTTTGTGTCATATATGTAAAGTTATAAATATCTTGGTTTGCTGCCAGTTGTGGGTAATACGCTTCTAATATGATGATATATAGAACCTTGTGCACGATAGGAATAAACTCCAGTTGTTGCATTTGCTAGTTTTTGATCTATTATTGCATCCATCGATGTAAAAGCAAATGCATTGTTATAAGATCTGATGTTGGTTTTGTAATGCGTACCAACTTCGCCTTGGTCCGTAAATAAGTTAAGTAGTTGTTGTGGAGCAGTAGGTCGACAAATACTAATATTTCCATTTGTGAAGTTTCAAAACTGAATTTTGTGGCTTCATAGAATTGGCAGGATGTAGGTTCTGGCAGTAGGTGTTTACAAAGAACATGGTATCCGATAAAGTTTCGACCGCATTTATGATTAGTGGTAAAAGGTGGCGTAGGTTCTATAACTTCCTCATTTTCGGATGGTGCAGTTCCTACATAAGAGTTGGAAATGAGATACTTACGACTACTATTAAAATGAATGGAAAAGGATGACTGGGTAAAATTCAGAAAAAAATGGCAACAATGAAAAACTGAAAGTGGATATATATGGCAATAACTGATGTTAACAGCTTAGCAAAAAGTTTGCTGATTTCTTTCAGGGATTGGTAATAAAACTTAACGTAATAAGTTCTTAAGTACTTTATGGATAAGGTATACTGTTGATTATCTATGTTATAATGAATATAAGCCTAGAATAATGAAGTAAAAAAATTTATGTTGGTAGACTGATAAACTTAAGTACCGGAGTACACTTATTTTCAGGCTTGTAGCTAAAGTAAATTTGTTTTGTTTTGTTTAATATTTTGGGATAATTTCACATGCTGCTATACAAAAGAAAAGGGGGTTATCATTGGTCATCCTTTTCATAATGTAAGGTTAAACTAAAGTGCAATTTATTGTTTTTCAGAACATTGATAAATTGAAAGCTGAAACTGAAAATGGGAATATGAATTAAAACTGGAACCAGTTGTTGGTTGTGTTTGCATTCCAGATGTTTGCAATCGTTGTGCGCATCATTGTTGTCTGTGGTTAGCCTGCTAGACTTTTCTTGCATCGTTGGACATCCTAGAACGCCGAGCTCGTTGTGCCAACCGACGTTGTTCTCGTTGTTGAGCATCCATCTATTTATCGTAGAAAAACAAGAAGAAATATTTAATTTAGTAAATGATGTTTAAATACATGGCAATAAATGAAAATATAACTACTGTGTTGAAAAAAGACCATTGTTTGGTAGAACACGTAAACATGATTAATGCAAATTTCATCTTAATCCAATTGGGGATGGTACAACAATGCATCAGCCAATTATAATGTAATAATAATTTACAGTCGGTAAACACACATATTTACATCGAGTAATTTATAGAGTAAATAGTGTAATGGTGTATGAAAATCTGCATTTTGCAGAACCTGATTATACAGCAGCCGCGGGGGAAAAAATTGAGTGAAATATATGTGTAGACAGTAAAACAATAAAGCAGCGAAGAAAGCACGTAAGAAGTAGATGGTATAAGTCATTTCAGTAAGAATGAAAAAAAACAATACGGAGACAGTAAAGAAAAATCGTAGTTTAAGTAGTGTTGTTATTGTTTACATTATAGATGAAATAGTAAAAAAGGAGGAGAGAATTTTGGAGCCTTTGAAAAAGTTTTGAATTATTCAAGTTGGACTAAGTAAACAATTTTAACTGCTAGGTTTTTTAAAACATGGTCTATAAATATCTTGCAGAAGTAACAAAAATTAAAGAAATGGTGTCCTGTTGGATGCTTGGTCTCTTCCTTTTCCATTACTTCGGCCTGCTGATTTTTCTATAGGTCAACTAATACCGTGAAGGATCAAAATACATGAGTTTAGATAGTAAAATAAAAATGATGATATAAATATTTGAGTACAAATAGGTATTCTACAGATTGTTAGTTGAATAATATATGAGAGAGTTTAAAAGGAACTATGGACAGTATCATCTTGTTAATTTTGGAAAAAATAATATGAAATATTTATATTAGTAATGATATATTTCAATGACTGTTAAATTAAAAATGCGGTCAAATTAATGTAGAGGAAAAGTAGCAAAAATTGAATTAAACTCAATCAGCATATTGTTTATTATTTCAAAATAGTATTATATCGCATGTGATTGAAAAGCATGATCTGCATAAGTGAAATTGTTGGGATATGGACAGTTGAAAACCAATATTGAAGGGTATAAAAGACAGTTAATAGAAATTAGGATGATAAAAGGAGTACATGCTTATCAATCTAAAATAAGATGAATACAACGACCATAAATGTAGAAACATTCGTTAACATAACTTTAGCCGTCTGATCATGATAATAAGTAATTAAATTTAGATGATTACATCATGCTTATAGTATAGTCATGCGGAGTTCTTCAATAATAAGTGTGTAAATATTTGGTAAGTGTATCACAAAGCAATTACGAAGACCAAAATAAGGGCATTAAAATGGTAAACGTATTTTTACAAACCTTTATACTGAGCAGAAGAGCTGTCAAACCTTTCGATGATATACTCATCGGAGGCTTGGTAGTTGTACAACTATACATGGTCTGCAGCAAAAGTTTGAGATTGATTAGGTAAAAGTTTTGTGAGTGGAATCCCCTAAAATAATTGGTAAGTATCAATCAATAGAAAATGAAGCTGTAACTCATGAATTTTTTTTTTTTTAACAGAAAGATATATATATAAATAGCAAAAAAGAGGAGAATGCCTTCCTCTAAAGGCTCACACATAAAGGCAAAGCATATGAAGAACATATACCTTCCAAGAAACTGACAGCAAAAAGAAAGAAAAAGCAAGCAATAAAAACAACCCACAGACTCAAAGTAGCTAGGATGAAACAGACAAAGAGACCAAAGAAGCAGAAACAACCCGTAGACCCCCTCTCCCGCCACAACCAAAAGGTGTAGGCCAGTCCACCCAATACGCCACCAACCACTATCATGCCAAAAGAAACAGACAGAAGCAACAAAATCAATCTGAGCAGCACACACACACCGAGAAAACAACACAACCTCCACGGAAATAAAGTGGGCATCCCGGTATGATCCAAGGAAGCCGCCAATCTGCCAGCACCATCGAGCTCCGGCAAGGCCGCCGCCCAATGGTGGAGACAGAAAATAGTATAGGAGACCACCAGAGAGGAAGCAAGAGCCCTCAATCACAAAAGGAAAGGATCGACTGCTGAGAAGGCGGAAGAAAACCCAAACGCGCAGTCTAATATGACAACAGAAATCACCAACTAATCCATCCTAAGCGAAAACCGGTCCATGGAAACACCATAGACACCTGAAACAAAAACTAGCAACCATATTAAAATAAAAAAAGGGGGGGAGGGGGAGGGAGCGGTGGGAGAAGAACACCATCCGAAAGCAGAGGCTCAGCCAACGCCCAGTCTAGCGGCAGTTGGAGAACAGGAAATCGAAAGAAGTCCCACTAGCCGTCCAGAACGGTGGCTCATGGATCCCCTGAAAGGTCTACCGCGGAAAGCCAGGAAGACGTCATTCCTCACTCGATGGATAATGGACGGCGGATCCATAGAGGTGCTCTCGAAAGTAGCCTTATTCCGCGCACACCAGACGTGCCAGCAGATGAGACAAGGAATCAAACGGAACACGATAGACCGAAGCGATTTTCCAGAACTCCCAGCCCACCAGGAATTCAGAAGTTCTAGAGGAGATCTCGCAGTACTTCGAACATCGACTAGGTTTCCGAAGTAATTCCAGCAAGCTCTGGCCGAGAAACCACCGAAAAACAAATGGTTCAAGGATTCCGTTTCACCGTTTCCACAGCATCTACAACGGGATACAGATGGGATGCCGATCCTTTGTAGATTCTCGTCCAGTGGCAACTCATCATGTAGCATACGCCACATCAAAAGTGAGACCTTGGGGGGAATGCGAGAATCCCAAATGAACGAAAATTCAGGGCGAATGGGGAAAGGAATTCTGATAGAGGACCAGGCTTTCAGAATGGAAAACGAAGCGCCATCCCACCCTGTCAAACCGCCGTGAGAGTCAGATAAAAGCTTCACTGACTGCATGTGCTTCCAGGGCTCGCTAGCAAAGGATGGAGTGCCCGTAAAATTCAAGCCCGCAAGTCTGTGGTACTTAGCACGGAGGAACGACGCCCATAAGGAGTTGTTGGCGCCGAACCTGTACCACAACTTACAAGCAAAGGCCGCACAAAGGTCTTTGGGGTTACGAAGACTCAACCCACCTTCATTTTTGGGGCGACAAATCGCGTCCCACGACACCCAGTGGTGACGATGGCCGTTGTCTTTGTTTCCCCAGAAGAAAGACGAAGCCAGAGACCGATAAGATCGGAAAAAGGAGGAGGTAGGGGTCATAGCCGCGAAAATATGAGTTCCCATTGAATCTAAAACTGACTTGATTAGAACAAGTCTGCCGGCATGGGAAAGAATAGACGAATTCCAGCGTAAAATCTTCCCCCTCACTTTGTCTGTCAAGGGGTCGAAAAGCGCGTTAAGTATTCTGCCTCGGTACAGGACAATACCAAGGTAAGGATTGAAACCGGAGATAGTCTCGATCCAGGAAGCACGGGAGTGAGACATGTCCTTCGAATGGACGAAGCAACATTTGAAAGGGTTAACAAGTTGGCCCGAAGACCTCTCGTATTGATGGATAAAGCTAAGAAGCCGCCGAACAGAGGAACGGCTGCCATTAGAGAAAATGACAATGTCATCTGCAAAGGATAAGGAGGAAATTAGGGGGCAACCCCTCGGAATCCCGAAGCGCTGGATTTGACCGTAGATGGTTAAGGATTGGAGACCGCGAATAAAAGCCTCTGCCGCGATCACAAAAAGAGAAGGCGAGAGCGGGTCACCTTGACGTAAGCCCCTCCCAGCTTTGAAGTACCCATGGGCTGAACCGATAATGAGGACAGAGAACCAACAGTTGGAGATGAGCCTCCACACCAAGTCAATCAGGGCCTCCAGAAAACCGAAGGTCCTTAAAACCTTGATGGCGAAAAACCAGGACATGCGATCGTAGGCCTTTGCCATGTCCAGTTTAAAGACAACATTAGATCCCCAAACTTTCCGATCAATTTGGGAGATCAGTTCCTGGACGAGAAGGACGTTATCAGAGATAAGATGCCCCTTGACAAACCCTGCTTGAGACGGAGAAATGATACGCTCAAGGAAAGGAGCCAAACGAGTGGCCAGGATTTTAGAAATAACCTTATTTGAAAAGTTGCAAAGGCTTATAGGTCGGAAATCCGCACAAGTCCTTGGGTTCTCGCACTTAGGAATGAGAATCAGGTTGGTGGAAGTCCATCCAGCTGGAAGAGTTCCCCCAGAGAAGAAGGATTGAATGGCAAGACAAAAATCAGCCTAGATAATAGGCCAGGAACACCTATAAAAGACACCATTGAAGCCATCAGGGCCACTGGCACTATCCTTGCTAAGTGCGAAGACACAAGCACGGATCTCCTCCGTGGACGGGAGATCCGCGATCATGGCACCTTCCGAAGGGAGGACCACCGGAGGAATGAAAGCTAATAGGGATGGATCTGAAACCGAAACAGATGGAGAGCCCAGAAAGGATTGGAAGTGGGATAGAATGATATCTTTGACTTCCTCAGGCGAAGAAGCCGAAGAGAGATCAGGCCTCAAAATCTCTCGAATCGATAGAAGGTTATTCTTCTTCCGAAAAGAAGAGTGGAAGAATTTGGAGTTCGCATCTCCGACGACTACCCACTTGACCCTCGCCTTTTGACGGAGGTAGTCATTCTCGACACGCAGTTCCGAAGAGAAGGAAGATTGGGCAAGGGCCCACGCCTCCTTGTTGGTAGCGGTCGGATCCTCGTCTAACAAGGATTCGGCTACGATAAGTGACTCTTCGGCCATACGAACGCGATCGAAGATGTTCTTGAAAACCTAAACGTTCCACACCTTAAGGCAAGCCTTGAGACGCGAGAGCTTACGCCCGAAAGCAGCACAGGGGGAGGCAAAAATAGGATCGCTCCAAGAGTTAGATACCACCTGAAGGAAAGAGTGGTGGGATTTCCACATGCTCTGAAACCGAAAGGAAGAGGGCCCCGAGAGCGATAGAGGAGAGCATCGGACAATCATAGGGGCATGGTCCGAGAAGGACCGATGGAGATGCGCGATTGAGAAGGAGAATGGAAGACGAAACCATTCCTCTGAACCGAACACACGGTCAAGTCTAGAGAGGATTCGATTCGGGCCCTCTTGGTTGTTAGACCAGGTGAAAGCAGAGCCGACAAAGGGGAGCTCCGAGAGGCCAGAGGAGGCAATGAACGAGTTGAAATCCGCCATCGCCCCTCGGTTGATGGCCGCTCCTCCCCGTTTTTCCGCTTGGCAAGCGACGATATTGAAATCGCCACCTAACACTGAAGAAGAGATGCCCAGAGAATCAAGAGCAAGTATGTCAGACCAAAGAGTTAATCTCTCCGAACGATCACATTTGGCGTAGACTGCGGAGAAAAGAAAAGGAGCAACAATGGACGGAGACG
Source organism: Allium fistulosum (assembly GCA_030737815.1). Taxonomy (NCBI): domain Eukaryota; kingdom Viridiplantae; phylum Streptophyta; class Magnoliopsida; order Asparagales; family Amaryllidaceae; genus Allium; species Allium fistulosum. The sequence goes on along the minus strand of CM060901.1, from coordinate 1,042,723,711 downwards.
TGCACGCCACCGAAAAGAGTTGAGGGGAATCGAAAGCAGGTCGAACCGCAAGAGATTTGGACCATAAAATCCAAATCTTACCCGAGACATTAGCTGAGCCACCGCCAAATCCTAAGGATAAGACGATCTTGGAAATACCTGCCGGGTCAATAAAGGGTTCCAGGAGAGCGACCAATCCAACAGAGTGTTTCCTGACAATGCGTTTTAGCCTAGCCAAAGACGCATCATTACCAATACCACGGACATTCCAGAAGAGAAAGTTTGCCATGAAAAGAGAAAGGATGAAGACGAGGAGAAAGAAGCAAAAACAAGACACCTCCCACAGGAAACAAGAAAAAGCACAAACTCAAACCAGATACAGCGAAAAACGAGCAGATCGATTGATCCGCTTGGACGCCGCTATAAAGCGTGTGCGAATGGTGCGAGGGGTAGAAGGAACTCTCCGCTGTCTGCGCCGCGTCGAGCGAATGGGAGGGTCGGACGGCTCAGAAGACACCTCACCCTCGGTCCCTACCAAAGGAGATAAGGAGGAACTAACCAACGAAGACGATGGAGAGGAGTTCCTAGCTAAGCAATCTAGACGCTCATTAAGGAGCGCAATCTCTGCCTTACTCATCAGAGGAATGAAGATGGACAGAGGACACGTAGAGGAGGGACGCGAGCACTCCGAGGAGCATCGTAAGGGAGATGGACCAAACGTTCCGAGTGATCAAAAGGAAAGCGAAAAAGAGAGGGGATGCGGACCAAGCGCAATCCATACAGCCAAAAGAACCAGTCAGACGAAGGAGGAGAAAGAACACCGAAGGGGGGAGCAGAGACTATGGAGGAGCAACCATCAGAAGAAAACACTGGATCAAACGATGAAGGACAAGAAGATAGAGACGGGAGAACGGGAATAGCGATGAAGGGAAAAACTGACGGACGACTGAACGACTGACTGAAAAATGTGGAAGAGCAAACAAGTTTCTTCCCAAGTTGCTGTGGGAGTCCTACCACTATCGGACTGTCACTAATCAAGCAGTCCCGCGCTATGGGTAAGAGTCGCGTCTCAGGGGTAACAGCAGAGCAGAACAACGAGGGCTGGCAATAACCCATGCTGTCCGTATAACGGTCATAGACGACCGCTATACGACCAGAGCTGGGAGATCGCCCTAACCAACCGCTCCAGGCCCGAAGCAAACCTCCAAAGAATCGATGGCTGACCGGCAGGAAAGAAACACAAAAACAAGAATAGGTCACTGACGACAAAGAAAGGGTATCGTAGTGACTCAACACTAGAACCCAGCAAGCGGATTCCATTCGATCTCCCCATACTGGAAAATTGGCTAAGACACAACCAATATGGCTTAGGGAAGCTTGCAAAGCAACCAGAAACCAATGTCTCTGATGCATGCAGCTGGACAAGAGAACACGGCTGGACAAAGCAAAAAGAATAGTGCAAACGGGACCTGACGTAGTACCAGACAGTGGCGAGATGAAAGTGTTAGGGACGATGTCAGGGAGCACACACAAACGTGTGTCAGGGCTCAAGCAAACAAAGCCGACCTCATCGGCCAACAACCAAACAATAATAGGGTAACCAGCACAATCTACGGAAAAGGAAAAAGAATCGCTCACCTGCCTGCACAAGGCAGCACCAACCCTCCGGAAAGACGACAGAGCCGTTGAATGAGCATTATGTAGACTAAACCTGTCCAGCTTGTTCGGTGACCATTTGATTGCTAGACTATCAACACTTTCGAGCACGAAATCATCTACCTGCCTGCACATGGCAATACCGATCTTCCGAAGAGACGACAAAGCCAACATCAACAACGAGCTTGGAAAATCCTTCTTGTCAGAAAGCCAATCAGAAGACAAACTACCACCTGCAAACGACGATACCATAGAAACCTCGCCCGAAAGACAATTCAAACGTCCAGGCACCATAACAGCCGACCCAGGCAAGCTTCCTGGCAGCAAACGATCAGGCCGCGAGGCAAAGGTGGTCAAATCCTTTTCCCCACTATCACCGACCTTTCCATCAGCGCCAACCGACCCAAAGTCGCAAGAAAAATCCAACATACAATCAGAGGCCTCAGCCCCTAGAAATGATAGTCGAGGGACGAAACGAGTGGTGAAGTCTCGCTTGTCACTCGAAATAGAGACACAATCATCCACCGAGCCAACAGAAACGCAATCGGTAACGACATCAAACGAACCAAAGCTCAATCCAAAGTGGTGCAGATCCAAACCTCCCACCGCATCCCCGAAGAGAAGTCTCGGTTCAAATTGGGTGATAAAATCCCGATCACCGATAGACTCCGCCAAGCAGGGGCAGGAAGAAGTGAACTCAGGCGCAACACCAACAAAAGACAGCGAACCAGAGAGAGTCGCATCTCGCACTGAGTAAGAAAAGCATGGGGAAATCTCCATGAAGAACCCATCCACTACCAAAAACCTGAAACGAGACAGAGCCGCAGATGCCCTATGGGAAAAGACGCAAATCTCAACCGAGCATGTACTAGTAAAGCACACCGATAAAGGCGGAGCCACCACTGACAAGAGAGCGGCAGCCAAATCAGTGAAAGAGGGACAGAAGCTCACGAAATCACCACGATAATAAAAAATCCCCAAATCCATAGGAAACCCTAGATGCAACAGCGAGGAATTGCAATGGGCAGAAAGAGGGGAAGATCACACCCAGTTAGAGAAGGCACAATCGATTAAACGCTGAAATACTAAGGAGAAGAAGAGAGAAGCAGAGAAACGCAGTTTAGAGAGATCTTTCAAGAGGCCATTTTTAATAAGACCGTTGAGTTTTGAGTATAAGTAACTCATGAAATATAGCTAACTATATAATACAACAATTAATTGATATCTGTAGCATAAAAAGAAGGAAAAAAATATTCGAGCTTATAGAAGTATGACATAGGCTAGTAATTGATATAGTAAAATATCGTACAAATCTTAGATATTTGTTAAATATAGAGAATTAAAACTATTGCTAACAAATATAAAAGCCATAAATTAAAAATTCCAACTAATAAAAGTAGCATGGGTAATCAGAATGTTGTTAAGTTTGGAGGAAAACCAAACTGTATTCAAATGTAGAAAAGAAATCAGCACAAAAGGAAATTTAATTAATGAGCATGGGAAAATGATATTATATGAATAGTAGTAGTAGTATGTGACATGTATTTTAAAAAGTATAATCTATATAAGTGCATTTGAAAATGATATATATTAGGTATGGAAGGGGAAACAATGATTGTAAAGGGAAAAAATGCTTATAAATTATTTAAACATTTGGTAAGAATCCATTATCATAAGGAAGAAAACGTCAATCATTCAATATAATTAAACAACACATTGAGAAATCAGTCTTTCTTATATTCGTTAAGTATCAATCACTATAAAATAATTATTATATAATAATAAAGAAAAAATGGTTGATATTTCCACAGACTTTAGCTAACATCTAAAAATAGTACGATGAATAAGATAGTGAAACCATGCATGGTAAGTATCGAGCAAAGCAAATCACACTCTTCTCTTTATCTTCACCGTTCGTACACGGTTTTTCAAGGCTTCAGGTAAAACTTTCCAGAACTCATTGACAAATTCACATCCATGACGCCTGCTATTTTGCAATATATCATTTGTCGAATAAAGCATAGACACTTTTATTTTTTTGAGTCCTTTGAAGGACTGTTAAATACTTTTTGCCGGTCTCAATGACCTGATTTGCTTTGTCACGACGAGCAGTACACCAAGAAGACAAAGATTCAATTATGAAAAAGGAAATCTAACTTGGACTTGTAGATTTCAAAATATAAATTAAAGTACCATGTAACCTAAAGGTTAATTAATCGACATCCCATGAATTCATTTTCCTTGATCAAACTACGCAGCCTAGGGTGTTTTCGCTACAATTGTACTAGTTACTAAATTGTTTCTCTTAGTGCTTACCACCGATTGTCTAAGGCCGCTAACCACGCATCGCATACTTTTGGGTTCAAATTTTCCCACTTATGTTTATTGACAATAGGTTTAGTGAATAATGTTTTCCATCAAAATGTAGGGCTATGATTGTTTGAAATTGCAAATAAATGTGGACTATCTAATCTAGAACCAATTCATATCTTGAAAAAGCAAATGTAAATAGAAAAACACTCATTATAGTCAGATTCAGATTTTAGAAAAAACACATTCTAATTGATTAGTATATTAAAAAAAGGATCTCAACTACTAATTCTACTTAACCCAGTAATAAAATCAATTTGATAACATAACAGTACTACACATGTCTAGTAGCCATATAGGGATAGAACAAAATGGTGAATGCCGAAGGATGAAATAAAACAGATATGAGAAACAATTTTCTAAGGGGAGAACTAAAATACAATAACAAGATGCTGCTATTTTCCTATGTATGCGGCATAATAGCCGAAGTACCACGTTTTCGACATTATAGTGTTAATGCCATAAGTAATCTGTATCGTGCGGCATTGATGTCGCATCTCTTTATTTTAATGCCGGCGAGGCCTTGTTTTATGTAAACTAAAGGGAAGTTTTAAGGGCGAGATAGCCTATGTTTTAAGAAGGTCAATAACCTTATGATTTCAGCAGTTAACATTATGATTTATAAAAATTAATATTTTTTTTCAAACCTTGGATGGAGGTTCGATATTGTTATTGCGGCATGAATGCGGTAAGTCCTTTATATTTCTATATTAATGGTGGGGAGCCATAGGCTTATGGTTTTGACTACTGGATCATATACTTGAATACTGGATCAAGTACAATCATGCGAATAAAACGGTCTACGTACAACTTATTTATCCTATTGGTTTCTTAACTATACCAATATCATTTTAAATCATATTCAGTTTCCAAATAGTATGTCCCATTAATACTAGAATCATTTATGAACCATTTCATAAAAACATAACTTCAAGATCATAAACTGGTTATAACTTAAGTTCATATTCGTATAATACTCCACTACCTCCAAGTATATACAAAACATTAAATTTATCTCACTTTATATGTACGTTCAACAAATTTAAACTTGTTTTAACTTACTACCTTCACAATTAACTTGTCAACATTTATATTTCATAAAAACACTTAGCTTTAAATTCTATAACGATTCGGAAGTTTTCGACTATCTAAAATCGCCAAATCCCATTTCATTTTAGCAAATGAAAACTACAAAATAACATATCATAACATTATGCACATACCATTCAATCCTAATGCATATGCTACATATATCCATAAAATTTGTAACGACCTAGTATTTTGGACCATTCGCATCCATTATAAGTGTATAGGTAGACACTCATGCCGGAGTTGAATTGCTCAAAATACTGCGTTGTAAATAAAATTTGGCAAAACTCAGCATATACGGTAAATATAATAATTACAGATCACAGACACAGAGTAATATAACAATACTGCAGCGGAAACAAAGGATAGTAGTTCATGAAGCTACTATATATATATATAACAGAGTTAAACAAGATACAACAGAGGTCTCGAATACAATAGATGTCTCAATACAATAATCAAATACCAGATCTGAATACATCACTGGATCGACGGAATAACTGAAAGCAGGATCGATAGATAGCTGGATCTCCAAGCGAAGCTCCAACTCCAAAGGTGAGTCTCCAATGCTGTATCACTCAGTCTGACCCGAGCGTAAAGCAAAACACAAAACACTCGAGTCAGGATTAACATTCTTATATTAATAAATCCAACTCAAGTGAAATATTAACTGAAATACAAGTAACTTAAAGGATGTTTGGGATAACCATCCCCTAAGGGTCCGTTAAACTATTTACTATGTAGTAATATACGCTATATACAGTAGTGTCTAAATAAGTAAAGTATAATCATATCGGAAAATAGCGTTAAGGGGATGGAGAACCTTAACGCGGTCGGATCTTAAAATCATAATCGTAGTAAAGCTCGATATGGTAGGTGACACGGCACAACTAGGCAATGCCAGGGTAGATATACCAATTACACACACGGACTGATGGATACGCATAGCAGCCACTACCGTTCCACCTCGAACAACATTCCCAAATCGGAGGATGGCCATCTAGTCAAATCACAAGTAAGAGTATAATATCGAAGAAATGCGTCCGAGAAGAGGTGCTACCTCACTGGTCCGAGATCGCTCCTGTTTTAGCCACCTTATGCCAACTCACGGGAGTTGGGTCCACGTAACATACCTTAAGAACGCCGCCACCATCCTACTTCATTCTGGAATCTCCACCGCGTACACGGTTGTCAAAGTGGTTTTCGGTATCGACAGAGAGTATGTCCATATCCGATCCCGGTCTCTTTGCCAACCAATCGTTATTATAACACCGTGGTCGTTTCAAAATAGTTTATACTTTAAACCAAAATCATTATCATTTCCAAAACCCAATTTAATACGATATCATTTCACTTCAAATATCCATTTTTAAAATCATATTACTTTCCAAAATTATAACGCTTTTGAAATCATAGTCTGGAAATCACAGTATTTTGGCAATCATAACACTTTCCTTTTTAAACAGTTTAGATAATAAAATTTCATTATAAAATAAATTAGTTTCCTCAAATTTCACAAATCGATTCAAATTAACTCGAATTCCAAAAATTTAATTTAATCAAATCTCAAATCATACGTTTCAACTCGATTTAGCTTCTAAATAAACCATTTCAATTTATCGATTTCAAATACATATCTGAACCATAAAATAAGTCATTTCAATTTTAATATATTTCAAAATATTCAACATCTCAAAACTAAATTCAATAAATATATATACATATCAAATTCACTTTACAATTATTTAGTTTTGAAATATTAACTTAATCATTTCCATAACATTTGAATACAATTTAAATTTACAATTTAAATAAACCAAATATCTCATTTGAATATTTATACGTTTGAAATATCCATTTAAGTCACCTTTAAAATTTCAAGTTGTAAATCATTTCTTTAAATTTCAAATTCAATACATTTCAAATCAACTTATTTAAGTTTAATTCTTAAATAAATATAATTTCAATCAATTTCAAATCATTATACATTCTATATTTAAAATTATAGATATTAAATAAATACTTAAACATATTATTTATCAACTTTATTAAATCAACTTTAATACATCTTTAAAATCAATATTTATCAAAACCATATATTTCTTTTCAAAACCCAAAGAAATCATTTTCAAAACGTTTATATATAGACCAATGGTGCCTGTATAAAATTTTCTATCCTATGGTCAAGTGATACGGATATTTATCATTTCAATCCGCAATTTAAAACATATTCGGGTATATATCTTTTCAACCCGAAATCCCAAATTCAATTCAATTGAAAATCGTTTGGGTTTATCATTTCAACCCATAACGATTTCCTCCTATTCTACAGATCGTTCGGGTATGTATCATTTCAACCCACAGTGATTCTATACTAACAGGGAACTTGCAGAGTGATAACAGATATGATAATAATATAACAACAGTAACATGCATATAACATCAGTATAAATAACAGATAATGGTGTCAGATGTCACAGGTGAACAAATACAGATAATGACATATATAACAATGTAAATAACTAACATCAGCATATTTCAATTGACGTTTCAATTGAAATTAAACTTTAATAAATATAAGAATATAAATCGTGAGTGATTGCTCATCTTTCGAGGCTAGAGATGGACGAGAATGATAAGAGTTACAGATCCAAGCATGAATTTCAAAGCAAAGCAAGACTGGTACGAAATTTGACGGATAAAGCTGATAACAGAAATAGACGAATCAAATCAGAAATGGATCGATGATGATAAATGGTATAAGTGAATTCATATATGTCTATATATAACAATATATATAAAATCACCTTCTAAATTTCAAAACATATTAAATTAAATATATATATATATATAGACACACACATTTGTAAATCATATAAAGTAAACTGTAAAATATATATATACAAGTAATTATATAAATGAACTGTACGCTATTATATACAACAACATATCCATATCATCACTTACTAACATACAATATTTTTAAATCAAAGTATATATAAAAATAGTGTAGCCAAAGTACATAACAGCAATTAGAACAACAACCCACATTTTTAAAGTATAATATATATATAGGTATGGTACTTTAAAGTATAAAATACTGCAAACACAATACTGTACAGCCCATGTCACGAAATACTTATATAACTTTACAAATCTATACATAAAACCCAAACATTTCAAATGTATGTAAACTACTATATATATAAAGACTATACAACTCAAATAACTTTATATACTACTAACAAAAGATATATATATACACACTAACATATATTAGATATAATATATATACGTTCATATACACGAAAAGAACTGGCTGATCTATAACCATATATACGTATAAAACAAATCTCAAAACAATACAAGTACATAACATATATACTATATACTCTATATATATAACACATATATTATATCTGTAGCTATGTACTGCTTTTTATATTATAACAAGTACTCAACCAAACATCAACATACAACTATATATATTTGAATAGATTTTAAAATAAAATAAAAAATATATATAAAATATAACATATAGATACAATAACATCTCTGTGCATGGTTTACTCGAACCCAGACCCAAATATACTTTTTTTTCTTTCGAAAAAAAAAACAAATAGCTTTATATAAACAAATATATACATTCCAGATATATACACAACTGTTATAAACAAGACTTATAGATAAGATACCTTTATCAATAGAAAAGCACGGCCAAGTCAGGAGGATGACAAGGCAGTGGAAGGCAAAGTTAGGCTACGGGGAAAAGAAGGAAGCGCGGAGGCTCGGAGCACTGGTAGTGGTTGCGCTGCCGATTTATAAGGATGAGAAATGCGAGAGGCGGCCGGTGGTTTGCCAGGCGAAGTAGCTCGGTCGAAGTCCTAGATTTGGCACTCACGCAGGGAAGCAAGGTGGACAGGAGTAGGCTGCCTGGGGTGGAGGCGTGGGCTGATTCTCGGTCAGGAGATGAAAGTTTTGAGGTGGCCAAGTGGTTGAGCATGAGAGGTAGTCGGTTGCCTCGAACGTGAGGAGGTGGGTTGGCTAATGGTCATGGTGGCCGCGTGGGGTAGCGACAGTCAGGGGAGGTGCGAGGCATGGGTTCGGTTGGGTAGGTGGTGGTAGGTCTCGTGATCTGGCAAAGGGGGTTGGGGAGTTTCGGTGTGGGGTTGCCTGGGTAGGTGAGATACAGAGGGCGGAGGTGCTTCGGGATGACGTGGCAAGGCGGTGTGGCGGATGGGGACAATCGTGGAGGAGGTGGACAAAGAAGAAGACGGTAGCTGGTTGGAGGAACTCGGGGCGGTGAGCGTGGGTGATGGTCGTGGTGTTTATTTCGGGTATCGAGCAATAGGTAGGGATGAGAGCATATGCAGACATGAAATTCGACACTTTATATATATGCGTATATTTTGTTTTATAAACATGAAACAAGAAGAGGATGAACAAGAGGAAAAAAGAAGAAGGGAGAGGGTAGCGAAAATTACAGATCTAAATAGGCTACTGCAAATATAGGCTAAATCAAAGGACGAAGTGCGCAAGTGACCGAGAATTCAGGAAGACAAAACGCAAGTGATTGTTGAATTTTTCACCGTTGGCAATAAATGCAAAATAAATAAAAAGCAACAGAAGGATGATTAATTGACGCGATTAAAGCAATTGTGGTTTCAAATTTTTAAACGCCAAAGAAATCAAATGGTCACGGATCCGGTACCGATACAGTTACCGGTTTCGTGGATTCCGTTGTGTACCGGACTTCAAAACACAGAATAAATATACCGCAGAGATCCGCACGACGAGACGATCAAAACGGTATACAGATATCAGTGGTACGATCATCCGGTCAAAAGTCGATAATCGGTACCGAAAATGCTGCTATTCAGCCAGAATTAAGATAAACGGAGTAATAGACATCCAAATTTGATGAAACGAAAGATGACGCCACGCTCAGGATGATTTACAATTTTCTATGTAAAAATATTTAGGTTTGGAAAACATTTTATTACCATCAATTTTTAACCGATTAAATTGAAGTAAATTTACGCGCGAAATAAATTTTCATATTTTCGGACGAAAATTTACCAGTTGCTATCTTTAATTAGACGCATTCCAAATATCAAATTTATATTTCAAAATTTTATCGTTTAAAATTTCACAAAATTCAATTAATTAAATAAATAAAACCACTGAAATTTACGGGTTGTTACAAAATTACTTAACAAAGTTTCATTTATTTACTAAACACACTTTACCAAAAAGAGAAAACATGAAAAAATTTCATCATTTATTCCAAGCTATGCCACAACCACTCAAGCCCCTTTCATGTATACGTATAAAACTTTTCTACACCAAAAAGTCCATATCAATTTTCTTTCAAATAAAAACATTAGATGTAAACACCGGATTTTATTTCAAATCATTTAAAATAATAATACATACATATGTCTTTGTATAACAAATCATACTTGGGGATTAAACCAAAATATGTTTTACTAAAACAACCCTATAGCATCCCCACTTAGAAACCCAGAAATGAATGTCTATGTTGCTGCAGTCATCACCGGAACTATTTCAAAGTGACAAAACTGAGTTTAGTACATCCAAACTATACATTTGGACTTAACCAAAATCATTTTCAAAGCGGTATCAAATACTTCGTAAATATTACTAAGTATCATGATCTCAATTTCATAAACCAATTTCCAAAATATATACTTCCAAATAATACTAAAGTCTTAAAAATATTTTCAAAAATACCGGGATTTAAGTTTTCAAAATATCAGTTAAATCCTTTTTATTTAAAAACCATATTTTATAAACCACTTATATAAAATTACTTTCTTATATAAAATCATTTCACAAATGTTTATTTGCAAAATATCTTATCTTTTGTAACGATCCGTATTTTTGGATCTCCAAAATTCGAATATTTAATTTGTTTAAATATTCGAATTTGAATTTAAATTATAATAGAATATGTGTTTCAAATTTAGATCTGATTTTTGATGACGTATTTTTAATTTAATTTATAGAATTTTTCCATAATTTTTAATTTGGAAAATAAGAATATTTTTGTTTGTCGCTTTTTGCGGCAAATGTCGGTACTTTACATAATAAGTTATCTTGTCTATTTTTTTTGTTTGTGATCGTCTCACATTGTTGAGCGTCCCCATATTTTTATTTTTGTCATTCGCGGTCCATGCACGAACGGAATTTTATGTAGCGGGGTACCACATAATCTAACTTTTTATAAAAGTACACATACGGGCTTTATTTCTTGCCTTTAATTATGGATATGTTTCTTGCCTTTTCTAGTCGAAACATATTTTATAATCATTTTGTTTCTTAAGCAAAGAATAAAGAAGGAACACACAATATCCATTTCACATTTTGTAAATATTTTTCATGCACGTACACTTTTGCCCATATCTTGCACATAAGATCTTTTCCTATGCACTTGAGTAATGTCTGCTTTGCATTTAATGTTAGGACTTTAGTAGCTTAGCATTAATTGTTTGGTACTTGTTTTCCTTAGCTCTTAAGGATCTTTGCAATATATATATATATATATGTACACGTTTATAGCAGGAAAAAAAATCAGATGAACACTTTTCCCCTATTTCACGTTCATACTTCAACAAAACACAAAATATACATTCCATCATTCTTCTACTTGGGAAAGACACATTTTTAGATTACTTTTTACTCTTTGGAAAACAAAAACTTAACATATACTCCATTTCCTTTTCTTCTTTTCCTTTCTTTTTCTTTTTACTTCCTCTGTATTATATGTGTGCTGTGCATGCAAGTGTACGTGTGTATGTACTGCATGGAGGCATGTGCAGGCGTGAGGAGAGGGGGCACATGTTCATGCATGCAAGGTTGTGTGTAGTTAGAGTGCAGGCATTTAAAGCGTGAAGGTGAGAGTGGTAAGAAGAGGGGAGGTGCATGTCGTGTGCAGGTAGGGAGTTTGCATGCATGGAAGGACGTGTGCAGTGTAGGCATTTTATAATGAATGAAGAGAGAAAGAAGCAAGCAAGAAAGAAAGATGGGGTACTTTTTGTCCTTCTGGTGAAATGCCCAGTGGAAATTAGCCACAAGGGCTTCTTTAGCAAATGCAATTAGCTTCTAGGACACATAACCGAAATAATTATTTTTAAGGACAAAATGCAAAATAATTAGTTTCTAAGGCCTAAAAACCTATGAAATTATGTCCTTGAAAGTAATTGGACTGCTGACTTTGTCCTTAAAAGTAAATATTTTGCTGACTTTGGCCTTGAAATTAATTTCTGTGGATGTGTATCCTAGAAACTAATTGGACTGCAAATTTTGTCCTTCTGATGAAATGCCCCCATATATAATGTGTTCAATTGCATGCTTGCATATGGGGAATGGTTGTTCTATTGCGTGTGGGTTTGTTAGGTATTGGGCTTGTGCGTTTTTGGGCTTTGCTGTTTTGGAATGGGGTGAGATCTAAAATTCTTGATTTAGTTATATTAATTAAGTTTAAAAAGTTTAAACTTTAAAAATTGTTTAACTGCCCATACGAAGTCCGTTTAACCCGCGGTCTTCGACGTTAAATTCGTGTTAACAAATAGAACACACTAGTGTAGTTTATTGATACATTTAGCGAAGTATAAAATATTGATAAAATATTGGTGATATTTTATTAGCAGAACAAATCCTCATTCTGCTACTATAAACTGCGTGGATTCATTATTATTCGATAATTATTTGATATTGATTGTTAATTATTTAATAGATGCTTTGCTATTTATTATCGTTGTTGATTGATTGTTTGGTTATTTGGATTGCGCTCGGCCATTTTATGAGCATTGATTATTATTTATTGATTGTTGACTTTGTTCGACCAGTTTATGAGCAATTAATTATCCATATGCATGGGCTGGGTAGAAAACAATTGTAGGCTAACACCTTGTGATTTATTTCACGATTTGACTATAATGTGTTTAGCGGTAATATTTGGTTCACTTCAATTTAATGAATTGTTTTGAAAATTGGTTTTCAAGTGAAAATGTTATGAGTTGTTTTCCTTTAAAAGAAAAAAAGATATTTGAGAATAAATATTTTGAAGTTATATTATATAAAAGTGATTTGTAGAATGGTTTTATAAAAATGTTTTATAAAACGGGAAGAATTTCGAGGCTAAACTCGATGGTTTTAAGATGATTTTTTAAAGGATTTGGAAATGGAAATTATTATAGATTAGAAGTATTTGTAAATATTAGTGTAAATGATTTTTCCACTTCGAGATATAAAGTGATTTGTTATGTTACCAAAGATTCGGGTAACCCATAACTAAAAATGTGGGCAAGGGAGGTGTAGATGTTCTGTAGCCTCAGTATAGTCCGCTCTAGTTGAAGAGGGATATACGTATCTATATTTTATTTTTTGAAAGGCTGGGACCCAGTTGCCTTGTTATTGGGAGAAACCTCCCAATCTGGTTGCATATATTTCGATATGCTTTTGTAGTAGTATTTTGGGATTTCCAAATAAATATTTCAAAAAGTGATTTTTTTTCAGATCCCGAAGTAAAGGACTAGTTTGAATATAAAAGATATATATATTTCAAAAGTTTTGAAATAAGAATTCGAGAATAAAGTCTAAAGAGATAATTTCCGTAAAGATAATCAGATTTGAAAATCTAAAATTGAAGATTAAGCCTAAGTGGGTAGTTTGGGAATTGCATATTGTTTGTGCATCGTAGGCTCCATGAGTTCTACTTACGGTAGGAGAACTACGTTGGCTTGATCCTGTATCTAATCGGGTAGCCAATTAGATAGGGGTACGTAGGCAGTCACAAGTGACAGTGATGCAGCCCCAATAATAACATAACATTTTTCTGTTTATTGGTTGTTATTTGCCTTGTGTTGTTGTATTTTTTCTGCTTATTATTTTATTCGCATTTGACATGTTTATTGAGTTCGTAGGTAATGATATTGCTGTTTCTTGTCAGAGTTGCGCAGTTGTAAATTTACAGTTATTTGTAGTATTTGATTTGAGTTTGTATTAAAGCACACTAGTAGATTAAATTGATTACTCTGATAAATTGTACAGTTGAAATTGTATCATACATTTAGTAATGTTGGATATTTATCATTATTGTGTATTAAGTTGGTAGTTTACATTCGTAGTTTTAGAACGGACGAGTTTTTCGGCGATTTTTACTCGTCCGAAAACCCGGGTCATTACATCTTTCCTTTAGATTATAATAAACATCTTTTATCAAATTCAACTTTTAACCTAACATTGTTTTCGAACGTCTCATAGTCAAACTGTGAAACTAAATTCACAACGTGTTCGTTTCAATGTTCCCATAATTTACTATCTACCCAACCCATACAGTGAAAAGGTCAAACTGCTCATAAATTGGTCGAACATAAATCAATAATCAACAAACAATAGTCAATGCTCATAAACTGGCCGAGCATAACTAATATATCAACACATGATAACAATGCTAGTAAACTGGCTGAGCAATATTAAGCTAATAATTCTAAAAATTTTATAATGCTAATAAACTGTCGAGCATGTCAAATCGTTCTACAAAAGATAGCTCGTCGAGCATGCCTAAACTAATTAATAAGGGGTAATGAATGAACATCATCAATTCCTATATTAATTGAATTACACTTTAATAATTTATATTTATATATGTTACCTTATATGAGGTCTTTAATTTTCATAGTTATAATTACCTTTAAGGCATACGTTTATAAAAAATACAAATACCTTCTTATATGTATAATACACTCAACTCATGCTAGGGCATTCCATTATCCTATCTCTAACGAGCCATACCTAACCAAAGCCAAGATCCTCGCTTAAGCTCGCTCTGATAATAGCTATAATGGCCTGCCTTTTCGACCCTCAAATGTCGAAACTAATAATTCAACGGTATTCATGTGTCGATCACTCAAGTGTCGGTAAACAGATTGTTAGGGTAAAATAAAAAGAAAAAGGAACAGAGCAAGAAAAGAGGAACACAATATCAGAACATGACAGTGGAACGATAAGACATAATATAAAACGACAGTACAAAACTATAAGATACAAAGCATTTTAGAGTTACAATTCTAAATACTATCATTAGCCTGGACAGGTATAACAACATGTCCTCACAAATGCTAATATATACAATATAATAATGCAGGGGAAATAAGAATAGAAGAAATAAGAATACCATGGTAGGTGAAACATCCAGCTTGTCTTCTCGAGCTCCAAAGAACATCAATGAAAACCTGCCTTTCTCAAACTACTTGAAAGAGCATACGAGGAATTTAGTGAAAACAAAAACCACACATCAGACATAAGTCTGATATGAGAAACTCATGAAATATGTGATCATCGTATAATAGTAATTTTGAGACCACACGAAATGCCATAATGGTTATCCCCTCAAAAGAACCATTCATCCAATAAGTACATAAGGTGATATAATAGATAGTGTATAGGGTGAAGAATATAAACCAAAAAATATTTATGCCGCTTGCATCTCACGACACAACAGTATTAAAAGTACATCTAAAACCACTATGGTATGTTCGCACAATGGATTTTTCGTGGAGATCCTTCAGTCATGCCAAAATCCAATCTCCTGCATAAGGGTCAGAAACTGCCTTCGAGCATCGTATATCTATAGATAGAATATACCATAAGGTAAACATAGCTGGGCCATGTTTAAAACACATGATCCCGAATACCATTAACTCCCGTGCGCAACATCGATAAGCATACTCTAGATTTGAAGGGATAATCCCCTTTAAGGGTTAGCAAAACCCCAAGCTATTCTTCTACCCTATTTTCTATCATTACCAATGTAACAACCCGCATATTTGTCGATTTTATATTTAAATATTTTATCGTTAGTCGGATGTTAGTCCGAAAAGCTACTTTTTGCATACGGTCAAATTAGGACTCGAGACCACTTCCATTGAGTTCAAAATGACATTTGCGATCTTTTTGAGTGTAAACTTCGATATGTTTAGAGTTAGTGGAATTCTCGCTACTTTTTCCCGGTTGTGACTTTGGTTTGGACTGCACCTTCTTTAGTTCAGCCCAACCCTCTTCCTCACTTCACCAAACACTTCAAGCTTTATCAAAAATGGTAGAGGGAAAGGGAAATTAAAATTCCAAGCTCAAGATCTTTAGTAAATTCAACATTCAACTCCAAATTCAAGTAAAAGATATCGGATTCAAGCTTTGGATTGCTTCTCCTTGCTTTCAAGCTTTATCTTCATCCATTTTAGTGAAAAGGTGAGATTTTTAATCTCACATCTCGCCTATAACTATCATTGGGTTGTTGGGAATGACTTCCTATCACTTTAGCATTAATGTTTGCAACTAGTTTGGATTGAATTGGCGAGAAACTCAAGTTTCAGTGCTTTTAGCAAAATCTGGCCTTAGGTCGTTCTGGCCTCGATAGGTCGTTCGTGTGGAAAACTCGCGCAGGCGCTTAGGTCTTAGGTCGCGCAGGCACTTAGGTCGTAGGTCGCATTGGCTCTAGGTCGCTCGCGTGTTAAAGTGACTAGGTCGCTCGCGTGTAAAGTGTTAGGTCGTTCGGCTTCATTAAGTCGTAGGTCGTCTCCGACCTTATATCGTTCGGCTTCGTAAAGTCGTAGGTCGTCTCCGTCCTTATATCGTTCGGCTTCGTTAAGTCGTAGGTCATCTCCGACCTTATATCGTTCGACTTCGTTAAGTCGTAGGTCGTCCCCGACCTTATATCGCTCGACTTTGCTAAGTCGTAGGTCGACTCCGACCTTACCTCACTCAGCTTCGATAACTCCTTAGGTCGTTGCACTTTAGCTCGACCATGCTAGGTCGCTGGTCTCTAGGTCGCGAGTCTTTAGGTTGAGTATCCCCTTAGGTCGTTGAACCCAGTTAGGTCGCTCGACTTCGCTAAGTCGTAGGTCGTCCCCGACCTTATATCGCTCGGCATGATTGAGTTAGGTCGCGTCTCTTTTGAGTCGTGTCTCTTTTAGGTCGCGCATTCCTTTAGGTCGTAAGACCTGTCTTCCACTTAGGTCGTAGGTCGCATGACCCATTAGGTCGCATGGCCCCTTAGGTCGTTTGACTTCACGAAGTCGCTTGTCTTCACTAGGTCGGGGGCGCTGCCCCCTGGACTCCTGCGACCTGACCGGGTAGGTCGAACACCGTAGCGGGGGCGTTGCCCCCACACCCCACCTAGGGGGTTGCCACCCCCTGGACCCCCCTCCGTAGGGGATCTTATCTGAAAAACATTGAACAGGACTTCCACTTTGATGCATTTTGAGCCGATTTCCTTGGATTTTATTCACGTCTTCGAATGTGAATTTTTGTGATAGATTGTTTCTACAATCATTTTTGTGATTTGTCACTTTAAAAATATGAAGGTTTCAATACTAGTAGTAAATATCAAAACTCTTTCAACAAAGAGATTTCAACTCTATTTTATTACAAAGCTCTTTTTCCTTAACCGTTTTCCAATCTATTAGTATATACAAGTCTTTACTTCACTCGGATGAGAAATTGAATTAAACGACTTAGTAAAACGAGTGGTATGAAACGCTTGCGTTCACTTCGTCGGTTAGCTCTTGGACTTGTTCGATTGAACCCTTTTGTGACAATTTTCTAGTGAAGACCTACAACTTGTTCGTAAATATTTAAGTTAAGCAAGTGGTTATGGGACATGAAGCTAAACTCATATATTTACTAGCTTGGTGTGATTGACACTTCTTGATGATCATGACGATCATTTTTGTGATTTAGATTAGTGATTGAGCGATGTCTCTTTATCTGCGAGGGAGACTAGACCCCGCTTGTGTGATGTTTCGCCATCACATATATGGGGTAGCACCCCATGGTCTTCGGACCATTCGTGTGTCAAAGGCCTTCGGGCCATTCGTGTGTTCGAAAAAATTAATGGATAGCTTCCATGAGATAGCTTCTCGTCCGTGTGTTCGGACTTCCCTCTTTTTGTGATTTCTGGATTTCGTGTGTTGATTTCTGGGATTTGTTCTGGATTTCGTGTGTTGATTTCTGGAATTTATGCTTCACCAATTTTCATTGATATGATATCAATTTTTGTGCATTGGTGAATTTGTGTGTCATTGACTTGTTATGAATACAAGTTTAGGGTATGATACCCTATTTTATCTTTGAGAAGATTCTTGTGATATTGATTAATCTCTTGTTGATTTTCAATTACATACTTATAGTAGTATGCCACTATGGATATTACATGTTCATGCTATGCCTTTTATTTTATACCATATCATCTGATATTTATAGCTAGACTGATCCGTTTATTATTTTCTTATAAATAATACTCGGGTCAGACCGAGATGTTACAGGTGCTTCTGCTTGACTCCTCTTTGGGATTATTCTGACTTTTGGCTAACTACTTAGATTAGTAGTTTCTGGATGTACACATTTGAGATATAGACTCTATGTTGTGTACTTATTCTTTTGTATAGCACGTGTTGCTATTCTTTTGTATTATCGTGGATCTTTACGGCCACTTCTCTGATGTACACTTTCATGTGTTATATATATTCATATCTTTTTCCGCCTTTGTGATATGGATGTCTGTGACTGATTATGTTTTGTTTATTTCTATGTTTGTTTCCGAAGATTATATAGCCACTGTGTGATAGCTTTGAGTTTGAATCGGTATGTCGGATTTCCTCCTTAAACGATATGCATTCTATACTATCTAACATATCGGTGCTCGCTCAAAGAAGTTACACGGATGGTCGCTCCTCAACAGCCTTATTCTCCGTGCTAGTCGACAGCATTACACCGTAGTGTTCTTGTCTAGCGTGGGTATAGAGGTGGGGCGTCACAACCAATGTCGAGGTCACGTTCGGCACACACAAGTATTCATCACTCAAGCAGAACACGAATCCTCTATTGGATTCTAGCATATCGAACAGATTACGAATCATTACATGGATTCGAGCATCTCGAGCAGATCTAAATCTCCACATAGATCCATTGGTAAGTCCTTCTACGAATGCTAATGCCGACATATCTCTTGGACTTAACTTTATGATAGACGGTTTAACTCTGTATCATTCCACTTCACAACTGCTTCCAAAACATAGAACCGTATATCAGTTTTGAAGTGGTATTCGATAAGTAAAACACTTACCGATCCTGATCTCTTCGAAACCAAATTGATTAATTTTCGGTCAAGTTCGATAGTCGACTAATTGACTATCAAGTTCAAAATAGACGATCATATATGGAAACCAAGTCTCATATACTTATCACATTTTTGATATTTCAACTTACACTATCCATCAGTCCAGAGTGAACTAAGGTAAGTTAGAGCACTGATTGCATCAAAGCCTTGTCTGGACACTTCATTCTTAACTCTCGTAGATAGACAAGTCTACTTCATCGGCTTTTAGTGCTAAGTACACGATTAAATGTTTTTCATAAACTAGTAAACACATAAAGCATGATCAAGTCACATAAAGCATGTTTAAGCCATATAAGCGACTTCGAATCCACTTTTTAATTAATTAATCCTTTTATTAATTAAAACATCTTTTACTAGTAAACTTCTTTTATCTAATAAAACTTCATTTATCAATTTTTAATATTCCTTTGTGATAGAGTTAGGGGTATGCCCTAGGCGCAATTATGTAATTTTTTACATATATCTAACTCGTTGAACAATCTTGTTCACAATAAAGGTGTTTCTTTCTATCATATACTTGATATATTGTCGTTATATTAATTAATTAATTTAATTAAAAGTATATTTAATAGAAAATCCATAAATGGTATATTTTATGATAGTAGTTACAAAGTGTTGTCACCGTGAGTAATTTATCATAATAAAACAAATATAACATTTTAAATGTTCCTAGCAAGATGCATCGCGACTGGATATCGATGTATCTGTTGAGACTAGAGTATGTAATGCTCTCCAAATGTTGGGAAGTGTATTACTCATGACTGCTCGAGACACCTAGGGGTTACATACTGATAGTTATTGGATAACTATGGAACGGCTCACTCGATAGTTTTCTGTTGGTTAATATAACTAAGGTCAAACAGAAAATATCGATGTTACTGATTTACACAGTTCTCTCGACTTGCGAATATCGTAGATCTTCAATATGAAAGCTCCACTTTGATTATAGTCAAACCATGGCATGGTGTTCCATCGAGTGACTATAGTTGGGTCGAGTGGAAGTATTGGTGTAACGACTGGGGTTTTCGACCCTCGAAAATCGACACTAATACATCCTTGTTATTCACGTGCTGCAAATCCAAGTGCCAGAAAGCCCGATTGTTAGGGGAAAAAGAAAATAAAGATAGGACAGAATTTCACCTGAATGGAATAACATATATTATTTCAATATAAAATCTTTACAGCGGAAAAATTTGAATACAATATAAGAGTCTAACCTATATTCAGCCTGGACAGTTATATATCCTCTGTCCTTACAAATGCTGACAAACAACAAAACAAATGCAATAGATGCAGTGGATAATAGAATCAAGGTTTCAAATCTCGGATTTTGGCCAATATCTCGGGCAAATATCTCGGCTGTCTCGGGCGATATTTAAAAGACTTATAACTAACCAAGCTGCCAAATCTCGGATTTTGGCTAATATCTCGGATTTTCATCTCGGCTGATCTCGGGGAGATTTAAAACCTTGAATAGAATAAGTCCATACGAAGATGAAGATCTCCAGCTCTCCTCTGAAAACTTCAAGCATCTTCAACTAAACCTAAAACTACTCGGATCTGACCTGAGTATTAAAAATACCCAGATCAGGCTTGATAAACCAACGTGAGATACTCGAAATTTTAAATGCTGATGTAAATCAAAGCCTTTGAAAAGAAGGGTATCTCATAAGACAACGCCCACACATAAATATTGATAGGTTTTTATCTTATGATAACCAAAATACTTTATACTGAAAAACACTTTGACATTATTATTAATGACATTCTTTTGAAAACACTTTTCAAGTAATATATCAAACTAAAGTATCAATATCCGGACTAAGTCTATGGTAATATATTTGGACTAGGTCAACAAAATACACCGGATGGAATATATGATACCAAAGGGGTAGCTGAAATGTTTATAAAGCATTACAGCTATTTTGGGAATACAACCAAAACCGAAAAGCTCGTATTGAAATTGGATTTCCAACATGATAGGGAACTAGTGGCTTTTTCCTTTGATCCACGCATAGCAACATAGTTCCCGCGGTGCCTTAATCGCTTTTCTCAAGCAAGTCACTTGGAACTTCACTTGCTACACTACCAATATCCGGTAACCTTATCACTTTTCGCAAGCTAGCTACTATATTCAAATAAATGGGGCAATAAATGCATTGAGGATCCAGATTCCACTGGACTCCTCCATACTCATACAACTGATAGCCTGAAATATATGTCCCGCAGACCACATAATTACCCGTATCATCTCTGGGATGTGAGGCTCGTGAGGCTACGCTCAATTTTAACAAAGCCATGCTTTGATATTCACAAAGCCATGCTTTGCTATTCATAAAGCCACGCTTTATTCTTCCATAAAGCACATTCCACTTAGAATGCCACATTGTCATTCCTTAATTACACAACTGATTTCTACCAAAGTATAACTTCTGAGCTCGTACGTCTCAGGAAAGGGTGTTAGGCTAAGAGAAGTTGCCTTCTCCGCCACCAAGCAGATAATACATTGATAGAGATCAATTAATATGATCAGAAATGCACTGTCAGACATTCGTCCATACAAGTTCGTTCTGGGACTGAACGAAACCGAAGGCACTCCTCCTACTACCATTAGTAGCGAGTAGTCCTTGCAATCCAAAGATTTCAAAACACGATAGGACCACTGCTATAAGAAATGTCTCTATATTGGGAGCTACCCAGAGCATGTCAACAAGCAGTCTTTTTGCTATGAAGATCTTCGATCTTCAATAATCATCATCTTCAACATGTCTTCACTTCCGAACGTATACATTGGTTCGAAGTGGTTTTCGGATAGGAGTTACCCAAATCCGACCCTGGTTCCTCCGAACCAATCATCGATAAAAAGGCATTTAGGTATATAGGCGATTATCACACATCATTCAATTTATTAACCTTTTTATTTAAATCCAATTTCTCTTGGAGATATATTCATTGAATCATTCCTTTAGCTTTCTTAGGGTATATGGAACCATTAAGCCTCATTTATCAAATCAATTGGTTAATTTTAAAACCTTTTTAATCTTGAAATAATTCCAAATCGTTTCACCTTTTATTTAGGAAAACATTTCCAAATCATTTCTACACAATCCAAGTTATTCAAATTTGGAAAATTGTATCTTTATACTATGGCAGATTTCGATCCGAGTAAACCAACTTTACCATTCCATCCGTCTGGCCAGTCCGGATAGCCAGGGAGAGTAGGAAACTGGTTTTCTAAACTCAAGCCTAGACACTATCTCTCGGACACCCATAGGGCGGTCAAGTTATTTGATCGACTCTAAATCATTTAACATACTTTACTAACTTTTAGTTATTTATTTAACCACTTCATAAATACTTCAAATCACTTTTAAAATAATTTTTTAATCATTTAAAAACATTTACAAAAGATTTGGAAAAGAACGGTTGCATTTAAAATTATATTTCAAAAATTATTAAAAAATGCCGTGGAAAGTGCTACGAAAAGTGCTTTTTAAGCTATATTGATCGAAACGATTTTTTTATCATTTGAAAATTTATTTTCATAACTCAAATCACTTTTAAAACATTTTAAATGATTTATAAGATTTATTCCATATTTTTAAACATTTTTAAAATATCATTTTCAAAGAAATCTTTTTCCTGATTCCGAAATGCAAAACTACGATTTTTCAAAAAATTGTTTTACTCATATTTCAAAATCTACTTATCAAAATCTCAATTTTATTTCTTTGTTTGAAAACTATGGATATAATAGTTCGGAAAATTCTTATTTCGAAGAATTCCGAGTTATATTCCATTCTATTTACTCGTTTGACTTTAATGGCGCGAAATCGCGTACTGCAGTTACGCGACGCGCCTATTATTGACTCCAAATTCATTACTTGTTAAAAATTCTCAAAATTGAATTTTTATGTTTATAAAACATTTATAAACCATTTTCAAATATTTAAACCAATATTTTTCCATATTAAATCTCTTTTTAACTTTTAAATTATTTCATAACATTATATTATTATAATATTCATTTTCAACCTTTTTATATTTTCAAAACCGTTAAGAGGCTAAATAACTTCATATACCTATATTTATTATGGATTTTATTTCCATTATTTATTATGGTTAATTTACTAACCATTTCCGTTGTCATTTATCAACCAAGTTATCAACCATCTTAAGAATCATCTAATCAACCAAGTAATCAAACACTTAATCATCCAATACATTATACTTTCGTATCATTAAACTTGAGGGATTAACTAGTAAATTTAAATATTGAGTACTCACTTATGGCTTCACTCCACCAATCTTTTTCGTAGCTTCTCGAATTGATTCCGACAGCACTTCCTCCTCTTTTTTTGCTCCGGAGCTTCCCAAACTTGCTCTTTTCTTCCCATAGGGCTCGACCTATGCTAGAGTAGGCTGGCCATGCCTTTGAGTGGGTGGTGCTCTCGACTTTGAGGGTATGGGAGGAGGCCGTGAGCTATAGAGGGGTAGAGGAGGTGATTGGCTAGTGTTTTGAGGTGATTCGACTTTGTATATGTAGGTATATAATTTTATTTTCTTTTCTACTTTAATTTCTTCATAAATTTCCTAAAGAAGAAGCCATGGAAAAGCTTAGGAAAAGAGGAAGAAGAAGATGGTAGGATGTGTGAATGAATGAATGAAAGGGGTGCTTGTATTTATAGCCAAAATTTTGCAAAATATCCTACATCACTTCCTTCCCATCACATCACCCATGTGCCTCCTTTCACCTCCATCATTTCACATTCCCACACCCCTCTTCATCATCATCCATCACCTCAAATCACTTCATGTATTAATCGTTGACTTTATGAAAGCTTAACGGTGAAGTTTTCCTAAAATATCTTAGATATTTTTAATATATGTATATATAAATGTATATATGTTATATGTATGTATATACGTGTTCATGTATATGTTAGTGGATGCATTTGTATGTTATATATGTGCACATGACATATAAACAAGGTTGCAACAACTTTCGAACAACTTCCGCTCGTTAAATCGTTGAAAATCGAGAAACCGATTCCCGGTCACATTTTTGCGTTTTATTTAATATACATATATTTGTAAAAAAAGTTTGAAAATAAATTCCTAATCATTTTTGATAAATAAAAGTGATTACATTTTAATTATAAAATCATTTAAATTAATATTAGCAATTACTTACAAAAAGTGTATTTATACCGATAAACCGATATCGATTTTCTTCATAATTTCAAATTGCTTAAATATCTTTATAAAACTGTTATAAATCATTTATTATCACTTTATAACTACTTAAAATGAATTACTATCATTGAAAAAACAATTATTTGAATAATTATGATAATTATTAAATCATTAAATCTCAATTTAAATTAAATATAAGGGCATCACTATATATTCATTTAATTTCAAAAATAAAATAAATAAATTTATTTCATATTCTTGTTCAATTATAAAAACAAATTTGTGTATCCAGCTTTGTACGCTACGTTTTACGAGTATAGAGCTGTTTATCGATAAAATGGTTTCGGTCATCTTATCGCTATTTTTTCAAAGTATATATTTTTGTAAATACTTATACAATTGTTATTTATTGTTTTAAAACATCATAATCTATGTGATAAAAAATCTTATATTTGAATATTTTAAAAATAAATATAATTTATCAGATTGATAAATTTGCGGGTTGTTACAGTTGGAAGTGAAGCACTATTCAAGAGAGGATTCGTCTCCTCGGTTATATGGGGTTAGTATCATGGGCAACTCAAGTCAAAGTTAAAGTCTCTGGCCAAAGCATTTTGGTTAATAATAATTATTATTAATGAACCAAGACTTTGTGTTTGGACTATAAAGTTGAATGTGGACGATACTGGAATTTTGACCATTACCAAATTCCATAAGTCCTAATACGATATAGTTTTGACGAAGAGAACTGGTATAAATAATTGTCACTATTAGGTACCACTTATAATAAGTAAAATTTATTTTTACCAAAAAGACCTGTAAGCGATGAATTCAGCTAAACTGTCATACCACCTGCTAAGTGATGTGTGAACATTAATATTTGAATTGTTCAATATTAATCGCTGATGGAATTCACACCTCTGAGTCACACAACTACATTTTTGATTTCTTCAAAAACCACACAATTTAATTAGTTTGTAAAATGATGCAGAATGATTAAATTAATATTTATGACATATTAATTATTGTTAATTTATTTGATGATTTGAATGTTGTTGGTAATTATTTTAATGCATATATAAAAGTTATATTTGCATATATCGATATGCGATATCGGTATAATTTTAAACATGTTTTAAGCAATAAAATAATTACATAAAGGTTGTTTTTATTTATTTGGAAAAGTTGCATATTTGGAATGTGCTTGGATAAGCCATATAATGGTAAGAGGAGGAAATCAATTAATGAGATTAATTGAAATTTAAAAAGAGGAAATAAAGGAGGAAGTTTTAATATGAGAATAGGAAAAAGTTTCTTTAATTCTATTAAAAACAAAACCTCCTCATTTTTGAAATGACAGAGAACAGAACGTGACTTTCGTTTTTTGTTCTCTTTTCTTCCTCTTCTCCATCATTCATTCATGGCTGAAACTTCATCAAAAAAAACCCTCAAAACAAATTCAAATCACTAAATTAAAAAGGTGGTTCATTCTTCTCTTGCAAAGTGGGATGGTGATTTGCTTGAAATCCGAGGAGAAGCCACAAATTAAGGTGTGATGAAGGGCAGGGTTTAGCAGATCTAGAGAGTGATCAATTAGATATAGGTATTGTTCTATCATTCAAGGTGTTTCTACATGCTTCATCCTAAGGTGATTATATGTGTGTATAATTCTATATTTACATATCTTATAATTTGTTTTTATCCCCTTAATTTCTATCTTTCCCTTCTGTTCATACTTGTGAATTTGAATCTTGATTTGAATATCTCCATTCCCTTGCTTTAATCGATTGTTCTATCATGTTAAAATATAAAATGTTTTCTTTTGTTCACTGCTATTTTGTTATGAATCATAACATCTAATTTTCTGTCTCGTGTATGATTGTTTGATTAATTAATTTAACCTAGATCTAGAACTTCTTAATTTTATTTTATGTACTCTATGTGATTTTTTACAAAGTTTGTTTAATCTAGATCTAGATCTTCTTATCTCAAATATATATATGCCTATGTCGTTTTATTTTGTTGTTTAAAAAAAATCAACATAATTGAACTTTGAATTTTTTTCCTTTTCATAATTTAGTTTTTCATATCAAAAGGTTTACCGTTGAATATTTAGACATGGGTTGCTATGTAATTAAAACTTGGTAAAAATCGCATTAATTAATCTTTGTCATCCAATTAATATGATGTTTTAATTGTCATGCTTCAAATTATTCTAATATAAACCGTTCCTTTTAACAGAAAAAGGGAAACATGAAATCAATGGTATATTCCTTGATTTGCAATTCCATCTAATTAAAAATTATAAACCGTTTCAAACCATTTTCATTAATCGTAATATTCCTTGATTCACTGCTTTTAATTAAAATGAAATATGTTTTATTTGAACTGTTATGCTAAACATTAATTGTATATGTGTATATATATATATATTTACAGTGTGTGTGTGTATTTATATATGTATGTATTCATATATTAATAAATAAATAAAACCGTTCATGTTTAGGATGACAAAGGCATATATAGATGGGAAATGTGTTCATTGTGATGTAAATCCCAACACTTAGCAATGTTTACATTAACTTTGTACACTTTTATATGTTGCACTTACACTATACATAGGCGCATGTGATGTGCTCATAATCATTTGCAATTAATCAAACTAAATTGAATTAATGCTTTCCTATTAAAACATTCAATTGAGATGTTAACATGTTTATTCAACATATTATCAATCTAATCAGAGATGGAGAAATATGATGTTTCTCTCTCTCCAATTTGTGTTGTTTACTTTCTTAATTAATTGCATAACTATTAAAGAAGGAAACAAAATGTTACTTTCTCATATTTATTTTAATAAGTAACTACTACACACATGGGTGTATTTGATACACTCATTCATATAAATTCATCTAATATTCAAACCCTTTTGAATTTTTTTTATCAAATTAAATAAAATATTGATTTTATTTAAAAGAAAATTTAGATAAGATCTAAATGCATTTAGACTTCATAGGCCCGTTAATGATCTAAAATGGTAAATTTTTTGAAATTCACTCATTTCTTCCGCTATAGGCTGGCCCAGTTCCAACAATGGTATCAGAGCCTAATAGCCTACGCGGTCTAAATTAGTCATGTTAGGGTTAACTAATTAAGCTTTCACACTTATTTCGTTGTCTAGAAAGGTGATGTCTAGGATTGGAACTGGGTAATAAAGTACCCTGTCCTACCTGGTTACCTGCTTGGCCTGAAAGGTGGAGTAAGCCTAAAGGTTACCCCTAATTGAAAAGGCCTAAATTAATTAGGCCTTAGGCTAGTTTTCAAAATAGTTTTGAAAATTAAGACAAGATTTTAAATTTAAAAGTTAAATTTAAATTAAAAACATGTTTATTATAAAAGGTTATAATATAACATAAATTTTCAAAATGTTTGAAAATATAATGAAAAAGTTCAAAATTTGAAACTATGTAAATATTAATTTCGAAATTTAAAATTATTAATAAGATTAATAATATAAATTAATTACAAGAGTTAATTAATTAATACTTATACGCATGTATTATATATGTTAATATATGTTATGTTATTTTAAAGTAATTAAGATAACATAAGCATACATGTATGTATATAAGATAAAATTTTGAAATTAATATAATTAATTAAAATTGTTTCATTAATAAATTAATTAAAGGTTAATTAATTAAATAAAAATACACATATATAAGATATATGTGTTACACTCTAAGGGTTATAGTAGATATGTCCAATATAAAAGTTGTATTGGAATACTAATATAAAATTAATTAAAGAGTTAATTAATTAAAATTAATTAAATAAGAGTTAATTAATGAAATATTATACATAAGACTATCATATAAGTAATATGATATATAAAAGTTATTTAACAACAAAACTTATATGATATGAATGTATAAACTAAAAGTGGAACATTAAAGAAACCTAAATAGACTTAAGGAATAAATACATACGTAAATGTACGTATATTGTGATTTCTGATGTGTTTGACACTTGAATCACGAGGGTATTTCATAAGAAATACATTATTCCATAAGTCGATATCACTCAATATAATATATTGAAGATTATGAATCTTTAATATAATGTTGTCCTCTACCATATATATATATTACTTGCATACTCCTTAGTTGTTGAGCAAACTCAAGTTGGGGATGTTATGTGTAGTATTATTAATATATTAAATAGATGAGGTAAGATAACTATATATATTTGTTGAGAAAACTTAAGGTACATATACTATACTTAGGCCATCACGATATGGTAAGTATGAGTGAATAATCTATTTCGTTTAATTGAGCAAACTCAAGGTCGAAATGAGATTTGGACAAGAAAAAATGGGTTATGAGTTGTATGTGATACAACCGATAAGGAGTTATCCATCGTTTGTGGGGCTATGATTTGTTGGCAAACTAAAGGTTGGAATACCAAGACAGACAAGTCCTAACACCTACTAGTGAAGTCGAAAGACTTCTGTGTTTCATCTTAGGGTTTGGAGAAACATAAAAGACTAGTGGGAGCCTTATTAGAAAAATGAAATGGTAACATTTAGTTCTAATATTGTAAGAACATATGCTAAATAATGTTATAATTATCTACAATGATAAATTTGTGCATTTAATATGATTGATAAAATGTTTATCAATTAACATATACAAATGAACTGAATTGAAAGTTGACAAATGGAAATATAATACCCGCTATTAAATTTCTATTGCATGTTAATGTTTCAACACCCATGCAAGTGCCTGATTTTACAACTTCGTGGTTTGGTCACTTACGCATTTATTTGGTCAATACCATGTATTGCATTCTATGAGTTTCGAACTCTAAAAGCAATACAAGACTGTGGATATTTGATCCATATACAATTGCATATAAATGTTATATGGTGAACAGTCAAAGTTTGTTATGTACAATATTTCGATGAAATTAGTTCATCTGTAAAACCAAATAAACCTTAGTGTGAGATCGAGTATTCAATCTGATTGATTATAAAAGGGTTCATATTTTGTTAATGTAACATAAGACCAAAAACTACAAGATAGATCTAAGAACTCGATCGTTGAAATGTTATTTTGATCGGTTTACGTAAAGCGCAACATATTTGATGTCCTTAAATGTTAAGGATAATCGAATGCGCTATTGTAAAGAGTTTGTTATGATATTGTAGTAAGGTTTTCTTTTGAATAGTTTGACTATTTGAAAGGAAAACGAAGGTATAAGAATAGATGTAATTTAAGATCCAATTGGGATAAAGAGAATGAATAGTCACTTCTGCTTCATAGAGAAACATTGGAAATGGGAATTGTTATAATAATTGATAATTAATATTGGAATAAGAAATATGATTTCTATTCCGAAATGTATTCTCATATAGAAAATTGTTGTTAGGAACCGAGATGTTGGTTTTGATGACAACAACCTTTTTAACTTATCTTATTATAAAATATATACTAACACTATTGTCTAGATAGATATGTATATGCAGGATATATATATATATATATATGCAGGTATTGATTACTTAAGACTGATCAGTATAAAGACTCAAGACTCAAGATTCAGAATGGAGATATCAAGATTGAAGACTCTAGAGTATCAAGATCAAGGTTTCAAGATATGTGTCTAGTTTATTGTTAAAACTTCATAATAGCACAGAAATCTTCATTCCATATTCCATTTGGGATGGAACCCATTTCTACCTTCTTAGTGACTTACAAACCCACGACAATTAGCTTACAAACCTACGACAAGTGGCCTACAAACCCACGAACATCCTGGTTTTGTACAAGTTTTGGAGTCCTGATGTGATGAAATATTCTGCAGGAAGAAGCTTGCAAAACTACTTCAAAATGGTTTTTCAAAATGATTTTCAAAATGTTTTAGCCTTAAAAATTATCTTTTTAAAACGATTTTCAAAACCGCTCTTCAAAATGTTTTAGCCTTAAAAAATTATCTTTTCAAATGATTTTCAAAAAGATGTTTTAGCCTTAAAATGTTCTTTGTTTTTGTTTTTAAATAAACTCTTATTTTAAACTTCACATTGTTTTTTTAACTAAGGGATGTCGACATCATGGGATACCCCATGTCGACATGGTGGCCGTTAAATTCAAAAGTTTCAATTTTCAAAAGAAGTGTCTATTCGTTTAAATCTCTTCACGAATGGTTATGACCGTTACTGGTCTATAAATAGCCTTCACAAACAAATTTTTTAACTAACAATTTTCTTATTTTCTTCACTCCTTCTTCTCCATAAATTCATATTCTAAAATTTTCATATTTTTAAGATCGTGCCGAAATTCTGCCGAATTCTCAAGTGAATCAAATTAGAATCTCATGCTTGTTTGATTCTCTGCCCTCTCTCAAAGATCAAAGTGATATTCAGAGTTATAGGATCAATTTATAATCAAACGTTTATCGAGTCTCTCTATAAGGTGTGGTTGCGCCTGGAAATCAATTGGGTGATCTTGTGGCCCATAAATCAAGAGAGTTTGCCCCAGACTCGAGAGACAGGAGGGTACCTCAAGGCCTTTAGAAATTGAGGATTGTAATCTCGACATTGGTTTAATAAAAATCTGTATGAGGTGTTTTGCCTTGGTACAGGACTGGACGTTGGGTAACTCCAAACCAGTATAAAATCCGGTGTGTTCTTTCCTTTTACCGCTTTTTATTTACTTTCTGCATCTGTGTTTGATTCTGTGGTTGTTCTGTGATTAAGTTCTGCATTTGTTTGTGTTATAAATTTTAAATTAGTCCATATAAGTCTTAAAATCCATTAAACACTATTCACCCACCCTCTAGTGTTAAATTAGCCTTAAGATCCTTAATCCTCCCTTCCTTTCAATTGGTATCGGAGCAAGGTTTTCATAGTTTTCATAATCTGAAACTTGAAAATTATTTTAATGGTTACCAACACTGGTAATGTCAACTCTGGCACTAGTTCTGTTAACACTAACACTAGTTCATTAGTAGAAGGTCAATCTACTGTCAGACCACCATTTTTCAATGGCAGTAATTATGCATATTAGGCTTGTAGAATGAAAATTTATTTACAATCGATAGGATTAGACACTTGGAATATCACACAAACTGAGTATGTTGAACCAACTACCGATTTTGCCCAGTGGACTACTGAGCAAAAGAATGTTGCACAAAATAAACCAAAGGCCATGAATATATTATTTTGGTCACTAGATAGGAATGAGTTTTGTAACAACCCGAGTTTTTCTAACACGAAAAACCGGACCATTTTAGTTAAGAAGAAGAGGTAGAAGAAGAAAAATAGAAAACAACAGCAGAATCTCACATACGCAGCGGAATAAAATATAATATATATATCAACAGATCTTTACACAAATCAAACTGTATCTGTATATATATATACATCCAAATACATCATCAGAGTACATCACATCAATATCATACAACTGAATACACAGCGGAAAAATAATAACAAGTACGAGAGTACGTATCGTCATCCAGCTCGTCTCCTGAGCTCCATATCATCATATCCTGTAACCTAATAATACTCGGTCTGACCCGAGCATCATATAAAACAATACCCGAGTCAGTCTGGAAAACCAGCGTGAGAAAATCACACTCAATTGATTTTTAAAGTTTCCCAAAAATCCTTTGAAAACAAAAGCATCTCGTAAGACCACGCCACAAATAAACATGTCGGGTTTTTACCTTACGATAGCTAAAACACTTTATATCAAAATCCTCTGATATTATAATAGTGTCTACAGAAAGTAAACTAGAATCTAGCTGAAATGCTTGCATCTCACGTTTCAGCAATAGTTGGGCACAATCAAAACCGTACAGGCACGTAGGGAGAATGGATTTCCAACGAATGACTAGGCACTGGGGTACCACCTGTCACAGTACGTGGCCTAGATCACAGTACCGAGGAGTACGCCCGCTCCCCTGCAACACAAGGCCGGAACCATCCCTTACTGGATGATCCCGAATAAAATCACCCCACGGTTGGGATCAGCAACCGCACCACTAAGCCGAAATAAAAAGGGACATCTAGACAGGGATGACCTTACCCTCCAGTGGGAGCTACCCACGAAGCCTTGCTGCATAACCCCTGATTTTCAGTCATTCCCGGTTGATGAGGTTCGAGGCTAAACGATACCTTTTCAGAACATATCCCTTAGAATGCCCATCGTCCGCTGACGATGTTTCGCAAGCATTCGTCCATACCAGTCCGTCCTGGGTTTGAACGGAACCGAAGGCACTACTCCTACTACATCCATTTTGGAAATATCCTCAGGATTAGTAGCGACTAGCCCTTGTACTTCACTGCTCCATCTTCGACTTCGAACACGTTACCCGAAACGTACAAACCGAATCGAAGTGGTATTCGAGTCTCCAGACCTAGAATCCCGGTATACGGAAACCCGATCCCGGTCTCTTCGAAACGATCAGCGCATTGGCCAATATTGATAGTCGGTTATTTAACTATCAATTAACATCCACAAGCAACCATCACACAATAAATAATTTCCCACATTATTTATTTGCCCAAATATCTTTCCAAGATATATTTCCAATTTTCAAACTCCTTTTGAAAACAATTTCAAACAGTTTCCGCTTACGGAATACATTTCCAAATATTTATTTCCTCTGAAACACCAAGTACAAAACACTTAGATTTTAAATTAATCTTAAAACACTTTACTATAAATATACTTAATAATATTGAAATTTAAAAAAAAAAACTACTTTAATACCTTAACAAAATATATACTTAAGAAATATTTAAAATGAAACCACTTTACAAATATAACTAAATTTCTCTTTTTAAAATATAATACCAAATCACTTTTATATAATTACTACAATAATATATTTTTGAAAATACTTACTTTAGAAATAATCAATTTTCTAAAACATGATTTTTAAAACATACTTAAAACTTTTAACTTATTATTTAAAATTGCTTTGAAAACGTACTTGGCTATCCAGAGAAATACACTTCTCATTTCCATCTTTTAAAAATAAACCAACATTTATTTTTAAACCAACCCATATCTTTTTATAAATCCCCATCTTGAATTTATATTCAAATATCCACTGATATTTTATTTTACTTTATAAACCCAGTTTATATCTCCAAAATCTCACTTCTCTTTTAAAATTCCAATTTTAAACAACTAAATCAATTTCCAATTGATTTTCCAATTTACTTTACTTTACTTTGAAATAAATTTCCTTTACTACTTCATTTATTTCAAAATACATTAACTTTTAGATTTATTCCTTTATTTGAGTTAAAACCCTTTTTAACTGAAAATACCAATTTTAAACTTCCAAAATTCCTTTTTTTAGCCTTTAATTAAATTTAATCCTTACATTCAAAATAAATCCTTTATTCTTTAAATTTAATATCACTTTAGTTTAAAGTTAATATTTCCCTTGTTATTTCGAAATTCCCTTATTCCAATTCACTTGAATTATTTACTTAAATTTTACTCGTTTATTTCATTCAAAATCCAATTCAATATATTTTGATAACTCCTTTTATTGAAATATTCAATCCAACCATATCATCCAATATTTCAATCATCAATAAAATCATCACAGGATATCAATATTCATAGAACAGGATATTAAATAATCTAAATAATTTTGAGGAATCCAGTTGGATCCCTCCAACCTGTTTCCCTGCATCCACAAACGTTAGCACAATACCAATTCCACTTCAAAATGGAATATCGCGGTATATGGGATTTATATAAATCATCCGCTATTATGCGGCGCATAGGGTCTCATCCGCTATATAAATGCGGGAATATCAACAACTCAAATATATACATATGCCAATATGTATATATTGCTATATACTACTATATATAGTATAGCACATCAATCAATGCAATCATCCAATCAATTATTTAAATTTAGCCATTTAAATTTAAATCTAACTGAGTGAGATTAACTCACTTTTATTTTATTTGCTTCCCATCCCCAATCCAGCTTGCCTCTTCTATTTTGCAATTCAACCCAAATCAATAGTCCTCTTCACGATGCCAGACCTTGGATACATATTTATATGATTTTATTAATATTCGAATAAACCGAATATTCATTTATATAAATTTAATTAACTAACACTTAAGTTCAAACTAATTTTCCATTAAATTTCTAGAATGATTAAATAAGTTAAGTAAACAAATTCATTACTTAAATAAGGTCTTTATCATTTTCCTTTTCTATGTTTCCCAAAACCTTACGTATCCCTATTTCGGTTTATCCTGGGTATATTTAAAGTAGAATAGGTATGTATATACAGGTAAAATCCTTTAGACTGAAAATTATTATCAAATATAGCTTACTGTATATTTTAATCTTGTCTATCTATATTTCTCCTAATTTCATTTCACTGTTCTATCCAGTTTAAAACAAATGGATATATTATTATTATTTTTTTCTGAAAATATCAAAGCAGAAATCTCCTTTACTGTATATATATAACTTGAAACAATATGCATTTATTTTATAAAGATAATCTTTATTTTTTTCCCTCTGATAAAATATACTCATTAAATCGAAATAGATCAGAGAAAAACTCGAATACCTCTCTTACCAAGCTCGAGTTCGAGCCATCCACGCACCCAGACTACCATCACGCTCCACTCGGCTCGAGTTGAACCCTAGCCTCTCGTCGACTCTCTCTCCAGACGAACCCTTCCCTGCTGGTCGCGGCCTCCCACGCATGCGTGAGCGCCTCGCCTTGGCCACGCGATTTGATGAAGACGAGGAACCCCACGACCCTTGCCTCGCGATCGATCGAACGGCGACCCCACTTGTATTGCGATTTCAACTTCCCTTTCCTATCGCACTCACTTCAAATCAATTAGCAGTGGCAGTAAAAAGGGACTGTAGCAGGGCTTCGAAACAACAGCAGAAAATATCGCGTAGGGCAAGGATGAGCCAACGATGGCTGATGGAATATCTGAGTAGGCAGCGATGATTTTTCTCGAAGGCGTTAATTTATGGAACCCTAGTTTTCACGGGTTCAAGCATCACGACATGGAGATTGCTATTGAACTGTGATTTTGAAGAGAACAGATTTTATTAGAATTAATTTGAGAATAGAGGGAGGTAAAGGGAAAACGAACGAAGGCAGCCTCTCTTTTTCTTTTCGAACGAGATAGCTTCAATTGAAAGGAACAACCGAGGGGGAGACGCGTGTTTATTAGGTAGGACACGTGTTAATGAACTGCCTTGCGTGTCTGCATGCTTGCTATAGGTGTTGAGAAATGAAAGTAAAAAGCACTGATGGAAGATATATTGACCAGTTAAAATATTAAATTTCCGATTAAATTTCAACGCGTTTATATTTCGTACGATCACACGACAACTCCAAATACTACGAAAATTGAAATCCAATAATAATACAATATTACGGATCCAATGGAACTGGTTTCGTCGCATTCCGAGACTGTGCCTCGGACGGCTATTTTTAAATTCAATTTCAACGATATATTTTTAAAACTGAACAAAACTCTTTAAAATTCCATTTTAAAAGTTCTATCATCTTCAGTATTAACAATATAAATTTTCTGAACCTTTGAACTATTTTTTTTAACAGGCTTAAAATCAAGATTCAATATTTTACCCAATCCCGATAATTAAATTTAATAATTAATTATCCAAATAAATACTGTATATTTGAAATTAAAGTTAAAATTTAACCTTCGGATATTTAAAATAGATTAAATATTCACATTTCAAATATACAAAAATTCCGGGTCGTCACATTCCTCCCCCCTTAAAAGAATTTCGTCCCCGAAATTACCAGTTAAGAGAAATGATTCGATACCCGTTCTTTTTCCCATCCAAATAGTTTTAACAACTTTCCATAACAATCTTTTATTAATGATACACTAATCATCTTTTAACTTCCCAAACTTATTCATAAGTTCAACCCATATCACCTACTTATCCATTCAAATTTAAATTTGAATTCAAATTTTAACTTATCAAAATTTCTCAAAAATTTTTCTAACTCCCTAAATTTCCGAAAAATTTCGCCAGCGTCTCCTTTGCGTGGCTAGCTCGGTACAACTACAAAATGGCTCTACGGCCTCCCAATCTCAAAAAGAAAACAAAAAGCCAAGTGGCTGGATCAAAAACCCAATCAAATTTCATATAGAAATTCAAATACATACCTTTTTGTCGGCCATTAAATTTTATCTTCTAAATCAAAAATCCCAATTTATCCTTTGCTTTTATACACCTGTATATCCTACTAAGCAATAATATTCAATCACAATCCCAAAGTCATTTTATACTTTTCTTTACAAATTTTCAATATTTGTTTTACTTAAGCCCGTACGATGCACATATATCATTCGTACGCAATATCACATTCGATCGCTCAATCGATCACACAATTTCACTTCCGAACTAGTATCGTCCACCCGACTTCTTAGTGCGGACTTAGATCTGGTTTCTCGATCAGAAACCGTCATTCTCCTTGCATAGTCACAAACTATGATAGAGAATATCCAGAATCAATCAACAACCCATATCCAGGCTCGCCGTCGAAAATCGAGTGAAAAATCCTGATTCGGATCGATAAAACTATCTCGAAATTCTGTGTTCGACATCTGGACCAAATAGCTATGCGAATAAAATAATATACGTATATCTTACGTAATTAGCCTAATTGATTATTAGTTATATCAATTCTCCTTTATTCACATTCATTTTGATTGTTATCCCTTTATTCACAACTATCTCATTTCACAATTTACAGTCTCACCTTAATTCAATTATTCACTTAGCATACTTTCAGTACCACATTTTCTTAAGAATTCACTATTCATTTCTTAAGTTTAAGATAAACCTTTTACATACTGCTTATACATATTTTCACTTCACTATTGAAGTTCCTATTCATTTCTATCCACTTTTGCCTTTACATTTCCACTTGAATTCAATTTATCTTCCACTTGAATATTGAATTAGTTGCACTTACTAATTAATTTAAATCTCAATTAAAAGTTTGTTTGCAAGCTTTACTTTCGTTAGTTCCTTCGATTTCACTTACTTTACTTTCACATTTTAAATAGATTTCAATACTCAGTTTCAACCTTATTTGTTTAACAAATTTTAAATCATTTGTTGTCAGTGAAAATTTCCAAAAATTTTCAAAAATTTTCTAACTCTCAAAATTTCTAGAAAATTTTGGCAGAGTCTCCTTTGTACGGAGGGACTTCTGCGATATCGCAGGATGCACAAATATGTATATACATCGGCCTCAGGCCGGAAATCACAATATATATCAATATATGCAGTTCATATCTCCTATTAAATTCTTTTGCGTAGGCGTACCTCTATTTTAGCATTTTTAAAGCAAGCGGCTTATTATTTAGCAATTAATGTAACCCAAAATCAGCTATACGGCTTCCCTGAACCTGTACTAACTCAATTTAAAAGTGTAAGTGACAAATATAGGAAGTTCATAGCATTTCACTTATATTTAAATAGCTAAAATATGGATTCTATTACAATGCATGTTATATACTTCCATAAACACGTATGAAATGTTTCAACACTAATTTTAATTGTTTCCCAACAACATTTAAACCATCCCATTCAATTTAAATGATTTTACAACTTCCTTTCTTAACTTCAATTTATTTTTAAGTCCAAACAAACTCATATCATTACAATTGATTCAAAACAAATTTTATTGTTTATATTAACTCAATAGATTTATACAATCTCATTTTCATTGCATTTTGAATTCGAACCCTTTAACTACTTAGGTTCATCTTCATTACCAAGTGGATTTCCTTTTTATCTTAATTCATTCACAACAATTATTTAGCTCGACGCATTCCAATTAAATGTTATCTGTAACTCACCTAAATTTAGTTCGATTAAAATTTATTTCCACTTAGTTGGATTCTATTTGCAATTCATACCATTTCTATTTTAACCCAATTTCATTTTTATATGATACAATTTCAATTATAATTAATTTGTTAACACTTCATGTTAACTTTTAATTTAGAACTCGAGTTCTAGATTCACTACCCGTTTCCAATCTACTTATTTCTAATATTTGATTTTTATTTCAAAAACACTTTACTATTTTCAAGTGTTCAATCTATTTTATAATTTAAATTTCTGGATTATATTCCTTACTATTACAAACAGTTTTATTTGGCTTATTTATTTTACTTCCAAATTTTATAAGTCCCAAATTTATTTATATCTATATTTTATTCATTTTCAATCGATTTCATTCACATTTTAATACTTTACTACAGGATTTATATTTTATTTAGTTTGGCATATTTATTATTCCATATAAACATTTTAAATATGATTCCAGAGTTTAAACAATTCTCCAAAATTTCAAAATCACTTTTGAAATCAACTTCATCCAAAACCCTTGACAATTTTCATTTCCCTTTGGAATTTTAAAACCAAACCTAGTTCACAAACAATTCCAATTTAAAACAGTTGGGTAGCAATTTTTCTTTGGAGACTCGAAAATGAACATCGATGATGCTGCAGTCATCATCGAAGTTATTTTCCAGCGACCGAAAGAGAATTTAATGCTTTCATCTCTTTAAAAACATTTCAAATACTTTTAATTTCCAAATCTCACAAGATTTCAAATTCAACTCAAAAATATTTCTGAAATAATATCACTATTATTTCTCCCAAAACCCTTGAAAACCATTTTCAAATCTCAAGGAATTTCAAACCTTTCTCAAAATTCCAAATTCAATACCCATACAATTTAATATTCAAACATTACTTTGGAATTTCAGTTCAAAATTACAATCTCATTTGTATATATATAAATTTATTCTTCCAACTTTGGTTATAAGTTTCTAATTTCTGATTAAATTTTTACACAACGATGATAATAATTTAATATCATCGCTTTCTAACAACCAAGTAACCAAATATATAATTTTCTAAAAATTATTTCTTTCATATACAAAAGTAAGTTGGGTAAAATTATTTCATTTACCCTATTTAAAACAATACTGTGTCGAATTGTTCTATTTAAGTGTTTAGAGATCCCTATCAATAACGTTAATTACTCGTATTGACCAGAATCCATAAACTACTCAATAAACCAACCAACACAATATAAAACCATTTTATATTTACTAACAAATACGCGCTCATATCTATTAGTACTCTCAAAATTCCCACCAGAGCCAAGGTTATCGCTAGCCTAAGCTCTGATACCACTGTAACAACCCGAGTTTTTCTAACACGAAAAACCGGACCATTTTAGTTAAGAAGAAGAGGTAGAAGAAGAAAAATAGAAAACAACAGCAGAATCTCACATACGCAGCGGAATAAAATATAATATATATATCAACAGATCTTTACACAAATCAAACTGTATCTGTATATATATATACATCCAAATACATCATCAGAGTACATCACATCAATATCATACAACTGAATACACAGCGGAAAAATAATAACAAGTACGAGAGTACGTATCGTCATCCAGCTCGTCTCCTGAGCTCCATATCATCATATCCTGTAACCTAATAATACTCGGTCTGACCCGAGCATCATATAAAACAATACCCGAGTCAGTCTGGAAAACCAGCGTGAGAAAATCACACTCAATTGATTTTTAAAGTTTCCCAAAAATCCTTTGAAAACAAAAGCATCTCGTAAGACCACGCCACAAATAAACATGTCGGGTTTTTACCTTACGATAGCTAAAACACTTTATATCAAAATCCTCTGATATTATAATAGTGTCTACAGAAAGTAAACTAGAATCTAGCTGAAATGCTTGCATCTCACGTTTCAGCAATAGTTGGGCACAATCAAAACCGTACAGGCACGTAGGGAGAATGGATTTCCAACGAATGACTAGGCACTGGGGTACCACCTGTCACAGTACGTGGCCTAGATCACAGTACCGAGGAGTACGCCCGCTCCCCTGCAACACAAGGCCGGAACCATCCCTTACTGGATGATCCCGAATAAAATCACCCCACGGTTGGGATCAGCAACCGCACCACTAAGCCGAAATAAAAAGGGACATCTAGACAGGGATGACCTTACCCTCCAGTGGGAGCTACCCACGAAGCCTTGCTGCATAACCCCTGATTTTCAGTCATTCCCGGTTGATGAGGTTCGAGGCTAAACGATACCTTTTCAGAACATATCCCTTAGAATGCCCATCGTCCGCTGACGATGTTTCGCAAGCATTCGTCCATACCAGTCCGTCCTGGGTTTGAACGGAACCGAAGGCACTACTCCTACTACATCCATTTTGGAAATATCCTCAGGATTAGTAGCGACTAGCCCTTGTACTTCACTGCTCCATCTTCGACTTCGAACACGTTACCCGAAACGTACAAACCGAATCGAAGTGGTATTCGAGTCTCCAGACCTAGAATCCCGGTATACGGAAACCCGATCCCGGTCTCTTCGAAACGATCAGCGCATTGGCCAATATTGATAGTCGGTTATTTAACTATCAATTAACATCCACAAGCAACCATCACACAATAAATAATTTCCCACATTATTTATTTGCCCAAATATCTTTCCAAGATATATTTCCAATTTTCAAACTCCTTTTGAAAACAATTTCAAACAGTTTCCGCTTACGGAATACATTTCCAAATATTTATTTCCTCTGAAACACCAAGTACAAAACACTTAGATTTTAAATTAATCTTAAAACACTTTACTATAAATATACTTAATAATATTGAAATTTAAAAAAAAAAACTACTTTAATACCTTAACAAAATATATACTTAAGAAATATTTAAAATGAAACCACTTTACAAATATAACTAAATTTCTCTTTTTAAAATATAATACCAAATCACTTTTATATAATTACTACAATAATATATTTTTGAAAATACTTACTTTAGAAATAATCAATTTTCTAAAACATGATTTTTAAAACATACTTAAAACTTTTAACTTATTATTTAAAATTGCTTTGAAAACGTACTTGGCTATCCAGAGAAATACACTTCTCATTTCCATCTTTTAAAAATAAACCAACATTTATTTTTAAACCAACCCATATCTTTTTATAAATCCCCATCTTGAATTTATATTCAAATATCCACTGATATTTTATTTTACTTTATAAACCCAGTTTATATCTCCAAAATCTCACTTCTCTTTTAAAATTCCAATTTTAAACAACTAAATCAATTTCCAATTGATTTTCCAATTTACTTTACTTTACTTTGAAATAAATTTCCTTTACTACTTCATTTATTTCAAAATACATTAACTTTTAGATTTATTCCTTTATTTGAGTTAAAACCCTTTTTAACTGAAAATACCAATTTTAAACTTCCAAAATTCCTTTTTTTAGCCTTTAATTAAATTTAATCCTTACATTCAAAATAAATCCTTTATTCTTTAAATTTAATATCACTTTAGTTTAAAGTTAATATTTCCCTTGTTATTTCGAAATTCCCTTATTCCAATTCACTTGAA
This sequence comes from Allium fistulosum, assembly GCA_030737815.1. Lineage (NCBI taxonomy): Eukaryota > Viridiplantae > Streptophyta > Magnoliopsida > Asparagales > Amaryllidaceae > Allium > Allium fistulosum. Next base: position 1,042,681,689 of record CM060901.1, on the reverse strand, counting down.
TTATTTACTTAAATTTTACTCGTTTATTTCATTCAAAATCCAATTCAATATATTTTGATAACTCCTTTTATTGAAATATTCAATCCAACCATATCATCCAATATTTCAATCATCAATAAAATCATCACAGGATATCAATATTCATAGAACAGGATATTAAATAATCTAAATAATTTTGAGGAATCCAGTTGGATCCCTCCAACCTGTTTCCCTGCATCCACAAACGTTAGCACAATACCAATTCCACTTCAAAATGGAATATCGCGGTATATGGGATTTATATAAATCATCCGCTATTATGCGGCGCATAGGGTCTCATCCGCTATATAAATGCGGGAATATCAACAACTCAAATATATACATATGCCAATATGTATATATTGCTATATACTACTATATATAGTATAGCACATCAATCAATGCAATCATCCAATCAATTATTTAAATTTAGCCATTTAAATTTAAATCTAACTGAGTGAGATTAACTCACTTTTATTTTATTTGCTTCCCATCCCCAATCCAGCTTGCCTCTTCTATTTTGCAATTCAACCCAAATCAATAGTCCTCTTCACGATGCCAGACCTTGGATACATATTTATATGATTTTATTAATATTCGAATAAACCGAATATTCATTTATATAAATTTAATTAACTAACACTTAAGTTCAAACTAATTTTCCATTAAATTTCTAGAATGATTAAATAAGTTAAGTAAACAAATTCATTACTTAAATAAGGTCTTTATCATTTTCCTTTTCTATGTTTCCCAAAACCTTACGTATCCCTATTTCGGTTTATCCTGGGTATATTTAAAGTAGAATAGGTATGTATATACAGGTAAAATCCTTTAGACTGAAAATTATTATCAAATATAGCTTACTGTATATTTTAATCTTGTCTATCTATATTTCTCCTAATTTCATTTCACTGTTCTATCCAGTTTAAAACAAATGGATATATTATTATTATTTTTTTCTGAAAATATCAAAGCAGAAATCTCCTTTACTGTATATATATAACTTGAAACAATATGCATTTATTTTATAAAGATAATCTTTATTTTTTTCCCTCTGATAAAATATACTCATTAAATCGAAATAGATCAGAGAAAAACTCGAATACCTCTCTTACCAAGCTCGAGTTCGAGCCATCCACGCACCCAGACTACCATCACGCTCCACTCGGCTCGAGTTGAACCCTAGCCTCTCGTCGACTCTCTCTCCAGACGAACCCTTCCCTGCTGGTCGCGGCCTCCCACGCATGCGTGAGCGCCTCGCCTTGGCCACGCGATTTGATGAAGACGAGGAACCCCACGACCCTTGCCTCGCGATCGATCGAACGGCGACCCCACTTGTATTGCGATTTCAACTTCCCTTTCCTATCGCACTCACTTCAAATCAATTAGCAGTGGCAGTAAAAAGGGACTGTAGCAGGGCTTCGAAACAGCAGCAGAAAATATCGCGTAGGGCAAGGATGAGCCAACGATGGCTGATGGAATATCTGAGTAGGCAGCGATGATTTTTCTCGAAGGCGTTAATTTATGGAACCCTAGTTTTCACGGGTTCAAGCATCACGACATGGAGATTGCTATTGAACTGTGATTTTGAAGAGAACAGATTTTATTAGAATTAATTTGAGAATAGAGGGAGGTAAAGGGAAAACGAACGAAGGCAGCCTCTCTTTTTCTTTTCGAACGAGATAGCTTCAATTGAAAGGAACAACCGAGGGGGAGACGCGTGTTTATTAGGTAGGACACGTGTTAATGAACTGCCTTGCGTGTCTGCATGCTTGCTATAGGTGTTGAGAAATGAAAGTAAAAAGCACTGATGGAAGATATATTGACCAGTTAAAATATTAAATTTCCGATTAAATTTCAACGCGTTTATATTTCGTACGATCACACGACAACTCCAAATACTACGAAAATTGAAATCCAATAATAATACAATATTACGGATCCAATGGAACTGGTTTCGTCGCATTCCGAGACTGTGCCTCGGACGGCTATTTTTAAATTCAATTTCAACGATATATTTTTAAAACTGAACAAAACTCTTTAAAATTCCATTTTAAAAGTTCTATCATCTTCAGTATTAACAATATAAATTTTCTGAACCTTTGAACTATTTTTTTTAACAGGCTTAAAATCAAGATTCAATATTTTACCCAATCCCGATAATTAAATTTAATAATTAATTATCCAAATAAATACTGTATATTTGAAATTAAAGTTAAAATTTAACCTTCGGATATTTAAAATAGATTAAATATTCACATTTCAAATATACAAAAATTCCGGGTCGTCACAAGTTTAATAGAATGTCTGTTTGTAAGTCTGCATTTGAAATCTGGAAAACTTTGCAAGTTACTCATGAAGGAACAAGCAAAGTTAAACAGACTAAAATTTCCATATTAACTAATCAGTTTCAATTGTTTAAAATGCATGCAAATGAGTCCATTTCCGACATGTATTGTCGATTTCAAGATATTGTTCATTCACTAATTGCACTAGGAAAAAGATTTTCGGAGGAAGACCAAGTCAGAAAAATTCTAAATTCACTCACTCCAGAATGGGATCAAAAGACACTTGCAATCGAAGAAGCAAATGATATCAGTCTAATGAAAATAGAAGAATTGATTGGGAATCTGATGTCTTATGAAGTTCAAATGCAAGGAAGAAGAGAAAACAAGGCTACAGAAAAGAAGTAATTAGCATTCAATGCAACAACTAAAGATTCAGAACCAGATAGTGATGAGGAGATTGCTTTCATGACAAGAAACTTTCAAAAAATTCCTAAAATATAGAAAAATGAATAATTACAAAAGAAATGATCAAAGGAATTCCAGAAATAATACGGAGAATGTCAACAATGATAGATGCTACAATTGCAATAAAGTCGGGCATCATAGGAAAGATTGTCCGTATCCAGATAAACAGTTGTTCCCTCCAAACAATGATTCGTCAAGGAAAAGAAAGAAAGCATACGCAGCAACTCTTAATGACTAAGACTCATCATCCAGTGACGATGAAAAGAAGACGGATAATTCAAATCTGTGTTTCACTGCTATTCATGAATCAGAAGACAATGGGAGTATGGATCTAAAAATAGGTACGCATTTACATTATTTTTAATTTTTCTTGTTTGAATGGATGCTTGTTTGTTTGCTTGATTTTTTTTAAATTCCTTGAATTTTCAATTCAAATTTATCCCTTGAAATTTGAATTTTAAATTCAAAAATAATATAATTTTAATAATATTTAAATATTAAATTATTAATATTTAAGTATTATTATATTTAATGTTATCACAGGAATTATATAAGTAGAATATATGATATAATATATACATTTATTAGAAATTAGGAATAGACACTTACCCTTTGATTCAATAGGCACATGTCGACATACCTGGATACCCCATGTCGACATGCCCTTCAGAAATTTGATTTCAAAATTTGAATTCAAACTTTTGAATTTTCCTCCACCTTTTCACCAACTTCAATGCTCTGGAAAGATGCCTCTTGACCAGAGAACATGTCTATAGAATCTCAATTTAATTCACTCTCTTTATCATCACTTTTCACTTTTATTTCAAATTTCAAACTTATCTTCATTATCTTCAACTCCTCTCAAACTTCTTCAATGGCCTCTTCAAGCACCCCTAACACCATTAGACTTCCAAAATCTATCAAAAACTTTCTCTTTAATGACCCGGAAGCTATCAAAGCTTACATCAACTATGTAAACTTTGGTAAAATTCATACGGGGAAATTTGCTATTTTTGAAGATTTTCCTTCTCATGAAATTGAAAATATTTTTCAACAATGTTCTATTCTCAGTGTAGTAGATAACAAACAAAATGATTTTGTATGTTATCCAAACCTTGTTAAGATGTTTTATGCGAATTTAAATCATGGTTTTTATGATGGGCAAGATGGACAAATTTGGCGTAGTGTTAAAGGAACACAAATAGTTTTGGATTGTGAAATTTTAGGAAATATTTTGGGATGCAAAAATGAAAATGATCGAGAGACATTTCATCACATCTTTGAAGGGGATGACAATATTGAATTCAAAAATCGTTATTTTCGTCCAAAAGCAAGAATTGTTAACCTTCTTATTCAACACACCCTTATTCCAAGGTCGAGAAACTACAACAACCCAACTTTGAAAGTTTGCAAAGCTCTTTTTGCAATTTTTGGAAATTATGATATCAATTGGGCTCAAGTTATTTTGGATGAGCTAAGGCCCAAGAATTTTACTATGGGTGAAAACACATTATATCATGGAATTTATCTCACTCGGATTTTTAATTGCTTTGGAGTCGATTTCAAAAGGAAGAATTTATAACTAGAAAAGTGTTCAACCATGGAAACATTTCCCTTATGCAAATTCCATTAGTGTTTCAACCATATGAAACACTTACGGAAAAGGAAGAAAGGCTTGCGCACGAAGAGATGGAAGAAATGGAGGAAGGAGAAGATGAAGAAGAGGAAGAGGAAGGAATGGAAATTAAAGAGGAGGAAGAGGAAGATCATGAAACTTCCTTAGAGAGTATTGAATATCCTACTAATCCTGCTAATCCATCCAATAAGACCATTTTCAATAATCAAAGAATTATAGTGGAAAATCAAAAGACACTCAAAAGATCAATGAGTAAGAAAATGGATAAGATTTCCACTAAAATCGACAAGTTCTTCGGGAAAATTAGTAGAAAACTTGGACTATCATCTTCTTCATCTTCATCTAATTAGTTTTAGTTCATGTTATCTTGTTTACTTCAAGTTCTATCCATGTATTTTCCTTTATTTTAGTTAATATTATGTTATTTTATGTAATGTCGACTAGAATCATTAATGAAATCTTTTATTTCTTGTTATTCAACTTCACTTGTCTCTGTAATTGCTTGTTTTTATATTACACAAATTTTAGTTGCATAGATTTGTTCATAATATTCAAAACAAAGCAAATTGTCACTTTAGGCAGAGGCATGTCGACATCCTCCATCCCCCCATGTCGACATGCAACGGGCAGAAAGTAGTTACACTTTCAAATTTTAATTTCATGTAACTAACTTGTGTCTATTCAATTTAAACGACTTTCTATCCCTATTTATACCTGTTTCTTCCAGATTAATTTATCAAACTTCACTTCTAATCACTCCTTTTCATATTTCTTGAATTATGGCTTCTCCGATTAAGAATCTAAGTGATAATCTTGAGGAAACTCTCACTTCCTTCAAGAATATCCTTACATTCATACTTCGTAATCAGCGCCACTTAGAATTGAGTCAAATGCAGATGATCAAGGAGCAAGAGAGACATTTCGACGCCCTTCGTTGGATGATCTCAGCTCTTAACAAGGATGATCTCAAAGGAAATCCACCAGTCTCTCTCGACAAAGATACATGGGATGCCATCAAAGCAGATCCTATCTTTGGAGAAGATGGATGGGTGGAAGTACCAAGGAATGTCTAGTCATTCTGTATGTTATTTGTTTGATTTGATTGGTGTGTTTTAAACTTGATCGACTTAACTTATTTAAAAAATTTGGTGTGGTTTGTATATATGATTGATTGAATAACTACGGTAAATATGATTGGATGATGATTAATTTACTGCTGGATTACACTTATGACCACACTCATGATCATATTTCACATTTATGGTCACATTTCATACTTATGATCACACTTAGCATTTATTACACTTATATATGGATTACTCTATTTGTATTATGGTTGATTATCTTATATCAAGTTCAGGGAATTTATTAGTAGGAAGTTTTTGTTGATGACAAAGGGGGAGAAGTTATAAAATAGTAGTTGGCTTGGAGTAAGGGGGAGTTATGATAGGAGTTATGGTATGGTAAGTATATTTTATAACTTCAGGTTGTCATCATCAAAAATGGGGAGATTGTTAGGAACTGAGATGTTGGTTTTGATGACAACAACCTTTTTAACTTATCTTATTATAAAATATATACTAACACTATTGTCTAGATAGATATGTATATGCAGGATATATATATATATATATGCAGGTATTGATTACTGAAGACTGATCAGTATAAAGACTCAAGACTCAAGATTCAGAATGGAGATATCAAGATTGAAGACTCTAGAGTATCAAGATCAAGATTTCAAGATATGTGTCTAGTTTATTGTTAAAACTTCATAATAGCACGAAAATCTTCATTCCATATTACATTTGGGATGGAAACCATTTCTACCTTCTTATTGGCTTACAAACCCACAATAAGTAGCTTACAAACCTACGACAAGTGGCTTACAAACCCATGAACATCCTGGTTTTGTACAAGTTCTCGAGTCCTGATGTGATGAGATATTCTGCAGGAAGAAGCTTGCGAAACTACTTCAAAATGGTTTTTCAAAACTGCTTTTCAAAATGTTTTAGCCTTAAAAATTATCTTTTTAAAACGATTTTCAAAACTGCTCTTCAAAATGTTTTAGCCTTAAAAAATTATCTTTTCAAATGATTTTCAAAAAGATGTTTTAGCCTTAAAATGTTCTTTGTTTTTGTTTTTAAATAAACTCTTGTTTTAAACTTCACATTGTTTTTTTAACTAAGGGATGTCGACATCATGGGATACCCCATGTCGACATGGTGGCCGTTAAATTCAAAAGTTTCAATTTTCAAAAGAAGTGTCTATTCGTTTAAATCTCTTCATGAATGGTTATGACCGTTACTGGTCTATAAATAGCCTTCACAAACGAATTTTTTGACTAACTATTTTCTTATTTTCTTCACTCCTTCTTCTCCACAAATTCATATTCTAAAATTTTCATATTTTTAAGATCGTGCCGAAATTCTGCAGAATTCTCAAGTGAATCAAATTAGAATCTCATTCTTATTTGATTCTCTGCCCTCTCTCGAAGATCAAAGTGCTATCAGAGTTATAGGATCAATTTGTAATCAAACGTTTATCGAGTCTCTCTATAAGGTGTGGTTGTGCCTGGAAATCAATTGGGTAATCTTGTGGCCCGTAAATCAAGAGAGTTTGCCCCGGACTCGAGAGACAGGAGGGTACCTCAAGACCTTTAGAAATTGAGGATTGTAATCTCGACATTGATTTAATAAAAATCTGTATGAGGTGTTTTGCCTTGGTACAGGACTGAACGTAGGGTAACTCCGAACCAATATAAAATCCGGTGCGTTCTTTCCTTTTACCGCTTTTTATTTACTTTCTGCATCTGTGTTTGATTTTGTGATTGTTCTGTAATTAAGTTCTGCATTTGTTTATATCATAATTTTTAAATTAGTCCATATAAGTCTTAAAATCCATTGAACACTATTCACCGCCCTCTCTAGTGTTAAATTAGCTTTAAGATCCTTAATCCTCACTTCCTTTCAATTGTTTTCTACGAGATTTATTTCTTTGGGCTCAAGATATTTGATCAACAAACTCTCCACTGTAAATAGTTGTAGTGTATGAAATAAACAAATTGTATTAAGTGAATGATGGACCTCCAAATTTAGTACGCTATTATAGTAATGGTGGAAATAGTGGGAGCATGCCATATAACACTTATTAATTACATCATAGTACGAAAATTGTTTTCGTAAAACGTACCATACATTATTTATGAAATAATGATTATTTTTCGGTATCGACTGAAAATAAATAGACATAGCTATATTTTAATATGAATATTATGAATATTCTTTGTAAAATAAAACTATAATGTGGTAATTTTTTATAACAAAAGTGATGCATTGGAAAATACAAAAGTATCTAATATTATTTACAGTTGTTTTGGAATTATAGACTAAGCCGTGGTTTTGAGAAATAATTTTATTGTATGATGTTGAATCATATGATACTTGTTAATTATATCTCAGACAATAAAGGGCTATGCACCCATTTAGTGGGAGTATCATAAGAGTTGATGAACTCTTCGAATTGATACATACAGATGTTTGCAATTGTAATTCTATAAATACCAAAATGGTTCCACGTACTTCGTTATATTCACCGCCGAGTTATCATCGACATGGACATGTGTATTTGATACACATGTAGTATGTCTATGGTAAACTTATAGAATATAAAACAGAAGGAAATAAAATAACATGCAATAGAAATGATTTGATTTGATCGAATAAGTGAGTATATTGGAAAATGTTCCGAACGTATCTAAAATGAATAAAGATTCAATCTCAATATTACTCCTCTATGTGATACATAATGATGCATCCATATGGAGTAATCGAACTTTTTTGGACAATATACAATTAATTATGAGTGAAGTTGAGTTAGTTTCTTTCTATAAGGTAATGTACTTAAGGGTAGTACATAAGGTTAATATTATTTCATCTGAATAACAGTTTATAAAATTTTACAAGATAAAGGATTATAAGAAACCCCAACATATCCTAGGCCAAGGAGTTGGCAGGTCGTGCGAGTCGAAAGATTACATGTAATAATTGTTCGTACGAGATCTTGTATGAATCTCCCAAAAGATTTTTTGGAAGATTGTCATTTATGTATTTATGTTTTGTACATAGGTTTTGTAAACTAAAACCAAATTAGTTTTATAAATAATGAAATTCATAAAACGTTTATGAATACCTATTCAGTTGCACTAAGAAACAATTGATGTTTCAAGAAATACCAACTTCATTGTGAAGAAATTTCTTTGAGGAATTACTAGTAGTAAAATGGAATTGGATACTATCCATAGATAGAACTGATTTGATGAGTTGAAATGAAATTAACTAACCTAAACGAACACAACGCATTAGAGTGTCTAATAAGTCTCCTCGCATATTGAAGAGAAGTTATGCGAGTTTCTTATCAATGTCGAAAATATATAATCCTCGGTTGTTTAATTAAAAAATTATGAGTGTTGACTCTACGGTATGATGCGCAAGTCTAAAAGAATTCCATGTACGCTATCAAAATATGATTTTGGTAGTCATAACCAAAGGAATGTTATCCATCGGTAGCGATTGTGTCTTTATGACCAAGACAAATGCGGTTGGAATTAAATAAGCAATGTTGATAAGAATAATATTGCAAATTTCAATTATTGAAATTAGCATAATAGTACCGGTATTCAACGTGCTCAAGTTAATTCGGATTTACTAACAAAATTACCACTTAGTATGACTTTATGATCGGCACATATGTATTGAAACAGAAAATTCTAAATAATGATTTAGAGTAAACTGTTTACACACAATAAACAAAAATTATCTCAAAGTCAGTAGGAGCGATGTTGAGTTTGTGAGTCTTCGGATATGATCTAAGAAATGATAGAAAGTATCATTTTATAAGCATCAAAAATTAAAAAATTATTTTGATTGAAATATCAAATAGTTTGATTTTCAATCAAAGTGCAGAGGAAGCATGTGTTCATAAGAAAGAAGTTTAAAATGTACATTGATATTTCTCAACCATAAGTAAACAACACTTTGTTGATTTTAACGATGTACTTGTGTCAAAATCAACCTTAGTTTTTCTAATACTCAACATTGGATTAATAAATGATGTCTTTTATAGTAAGTATAAAAGATGTCGGGAATGTCCCAAATGATATGCAAGGACACCTTATTAAAATGTTTAATACGGAACATGTAAGATTCATTCCTTTGCATTGGAAATAGGAATTATCATACATGTTATGTTATCTACGGTGTCATGATTGTTTATGTATTTGATACATGAAGCAAATATCAAATCCAAATTGATATCACTAAATGGTTGTTTGAAGTGTTCTCATGTACTTATGAAATACTAGAGAATTGTTTACAGAAACAATAAATTCCTTATGAAGGAATGTTCAAACTCAAACTTTCACAAGTAATATTGGGTATAATATGTCAATAACAAATCTTTAAGTTGGAAATGTATGAAAGACGGTGGCTGATTCAATGAAAAAAGGCTAGGTACATCACCTTGGATAGCGCCGCAATAAAAACAATGTATATAAAAATATAAGTGCACAAATTTACAACTGAGTCGATTTCAAATGTTGAGAATCTCATGACATAGTTATATGATAACATTGTCGTGATATAGTTTGTAATAGAACTTAGAGCTCCCTTGAGAGACATACTCCGAATTGTTCCACATGCTAAACAATTTATCACCGTCGAAGAGAGTTGATTGACAGAGTGGATAATTGAAACATAATAGCTTACCCATTCACAAAAGGGACTGACCCAACTGGTTTTGAGAAACCGATTGGAAAAGTTGGAATAAGATTCCATAATTAACCCCAAGCGCATGTGGGAGATTGATAGAGTTAGGGGTATGCCCTAGGGGCAATTATGTAATTTGTTACATATATCTAACTCGTTGAACAATCGTGTTTATAATAAAGGTGTTTCTTTCTATCATATACTTGATATATTGTCGTTATATTAATTAATTAATTTAGTTAAAAGTATATTTAATAGAAAATCATAAATGGTATATTTTGTGATAATAGTTACAAAGTGTTGTAACCGTGAGCAATTTATCACAATAAAATAAATATATCATTTTAAATGTTCCTAGTCAAGATGCATCAAGACTGGATATTAATATATCCACTGAGACTAGAGTATGTAACGCTCTCCAAATGTTGGGCAGTGTATTACTCATGACCGTTGGGGGGCACCTAGGGGTTACGTACTAATAGTTATTGGACAACTATGGAACGACTCACTCAATAGTTTTCTGTTGGCTAATATAACTAAGGTCAAATAGAAAATATCAAAGTGACTGATTTACACAGTTTTCTCGAATTGAGAATACTGTGGATCTTCAATATGAAAGCTTCGCTTTGATTATAGTTGAATCATGGCATAGCGTTCCATCGAGTGACTATAGTTGGGTCGAGTGGAAGTGTTGGAAGTGATGCACTATTCAAGAGAGGATTCATCTCCTCGGTTATATTAGGTTAGTATCATGGTCAACTCAAGTCAACTCAAAGTCTCTGGTCAGAGCATTTTGGTTAATAATAACTGTTATTATTGAACCGATGACTTTGTGTTTAGACTATAAAGTTGAATGTGGACGATATTGGAATTTGACCATTACCAAATTCCATAAGTCCTAATATGATATGTTTTGACGAAGAGAATTGGTATAAATAATTGTCACTATCAGGCAACGCTTATAATAAGTAAATTTTGATTTTACCGAAAAGATCTATAAGCGACGAATTCAGCCAAACTGTCATACCACTTGCTAAGTGACGTATGAACATTAATATTTGAATTGTTCAATATTAATCACTGACTGAATTCACACCTTTGAGTCGCACAACCGCATTTGTGATTTCTTCAAAAACTGCACAATTTAATTAGTTTGTAAAATATTGCAAACTGATCCAATTAAATAATATTTATGAAATATTAATTATTGTTAATATATTTAATGTTTTGAATGTTGTTGGTAATTATTTTAATGCATATATAACAGTTATATTTGCATATATCGATATGCGACATCGGTATAATTTTAAACATGTTTTAAGCAATAAAATAATTACATAAAAGTTGTTTTCTTTTATTTGGAAAAGTTTCATACTTGAAATGTGCTTGGATCGGCAATATAATGGTAAGAGGAGGAAATAAATTAATGAGATTAATTAAAATTTAAAAAGAGGAGATAAATGAGAAAGTTTTAATAGGAGAACAGGAAAAGGTTCCTTTAATTCTATTAAAAACAAAACCTCCTCATTTTTGGAATGACAGAGAACAGAACATGACTTTCATTTTTTTTCTCTTTTCTTCCTCTTCTCCATCATTCATTCATGATTGAAACTTCATCAAAAAAGAACCATCAAAACAAATTCAAATCAACATCAAATTAAATTAAATAGATGGTTCATCCTTCTCTTGCAAAGTGGGATGGTGATTTGCTTGAAATATGAGGAAAAGCCACAAATTAAGGTGTGATGAAGGGTAAGGTCTATCAGATCTAGAGAGTGATCAATCAAATATAGGTATTGTTCTATCATTCAATGTGTTTCTACATGCTTCATCCTAAGGTGATTATATGTGTGTATAATTCTATATTTACATATCTTATAATTTGTTTTTATCCCCTTAATCTCTATCTTTCCCTTCTATTCATACTTGTGAATTTGAATCTTGATTTGAATATCTCCATTCCCTTGCTTTAATCGATTGTTCTATCATGTTAAAATATAAAATGTTTTCTTTTGTTCACTGCTATTTTGTTATGAATCATAACATCTAATTTTCTGTCTCGTGTATGATTGTTTGATTAATTAATTTAACCTAGATCTAGAACTTCTTAATTTTATTTTATGTACTCTATGTGATTTTTTACAAAGTTTGTTTAATCTAGATCTAGATCTTCTTATCTCAAATATATATATGCCTATGTTGTTGCTTAAAAAAATAAACATAATTGAACTTTTAATTTTTTTCCCTTTTTGTAATTTAGTTTTTCATATCAAAAGGTTTACCGTTGGATATTTAGACATGGGTTGCTATGTAATTAAAACTTGGTAATAATCGCATTAATTAATCTTTGTCGTCCAATTGATTTGATGTTTTAATTGTCTTATTTCAAATCATTCTAATATAAACTCTTCCTTTTAACAAAAAAAGGGAAACATTAAATCAATGGTATATTCCTTGATTTGCAATTCCATCTAATTAAAAATTATATCTTAGCTTAAAAGGAAGGATTCTTTTCACAACTGTTTCGAAGTTTCGAACCATTTTCATTAATCTTAATATTCTTTGATTCACTGCGCTAAACATTAATTGTATATGTATATATATATTTACAGTGTATATATATATATATATACGAGTGTCGCGGCACGCGCTTCGCGCGTGATGATGACGTTTATTATTTTATAGCATTTAGTATTTGTTAGATCCTATTTTTAAGTGATAATATTTGTAGAGGGGCGTTTTGAATTTGTAAAGAAAGTTTATTTATTAGATTCTATTTTTATGGGATGAGATTTTGAAATAGTTGTAAAGAAGTTAGATCCACTTTTTAAGTGATATTAAGATAGAGGAGCATTTTTGGTAGTTTGTGCTGACACCAAAAAAGTGAGACACCAAAGATATTACAACTATTAATAAAGATGTATGTATTCATATATTAATAAATAAATAAAACCATTCATGTTTAGGACGACAAAGCCATATATAGATGGAATATTTGTCCACTGTGGTGTAAATCCCAGCACTTAAGCAATGTTTACATTAACTTTGTACACTTTTATATGTTGCACTTACACTATACACATAGGTGCATGTGATGTGCTCATAATCATTTGCAATTAATCAAATTAAATTGAATTAATGCTTTCCTATTAAAACATTCAATTGAGATGTTAACATGTTTATTCGACATATAATCAATCTAATCAGAGATAGAGAAATATAATGTTTCTCTCTCTCCAATTAATGTTGTTTACTTTCTTAATTAATTTCATAACTATTAAAGAAGGAGACAAAATGTTACTTTCTCATATTTATTTTAATAAGTAACTACTACACACATTGGTGTATTGGATACACTCAATCATATAAATTCATCTAATATTCAAATCCTTTTGAAACTTTTTTATCAAATTAAATAAAATATTGATTTTATTTAAAAGAAAATTTAGATAAGATCTAAATGTATTTAGACTTCATAGGCCCGTTAATGATCCAAAATGGTAAATTTTTTAAATTCACTCATTTCTTCCACTACAGGCTGGCCCAATTCCAACACTTTGTACTCTTTTCAGTACTTCAAAAAATATTCATATACTTATCTCAAATGGTATAAGTATATTCACAAATTATTGACAGATTTCTTACTTTAAACCTTTATTTTTTCTATCTTTCGCAGAAGACTCCATACTTGTTATTACCTTTGAAATATCCATTTAAAAGGTCTAATTACATTCACAGACTATTCAAAAAGGTTTAAGATAAATGTTACTTAAACATTGTCACTACAAACCCAAAACCATTTTACTTATGCTTATCTTTAAAACATCCTTTTCAAAGGTCTATTTGCATTCATAAGTATAATAAAAAAGGGTTAAAGACGAATGTTGTTAACACATTGTCACAACAACCCCAGAACCATTCTATACTTGTTATTCTCATTGAATCATTCTTTTACAGATTTAACTATGTCTACATTTATTAAACTAGGTAATATACTTGTTAATAACTTTACAAAATCATTTATTATAACATAAGTGTTATATCCAAAACTATCACTTATCCTTTTACAAAATACCTAACTTACTTTACCAAACTTATATATACACATATACATACATACATACAGATATATATATATATATGAAATGTAACGATATCGGGTTTTGCCCGCTCGAAAATCAACATCCGTACTTCACATTGTACTAGAATGCCGCAGATTCGACCGTTCAAATCCGATTCGCCGGAGCTATAACACAATTAAGTAAATAACACAGCGGAAGAAAAGAATAATACATTGATATACAATATCTGATACAACAGAGTGATACAATGAATATCAATATACATCAGAGATATGATACAAGAAATAGCAGCGGAAAAGAAAAGATAACAACAGCAGCGGATAGAATATCTCCAATAGAATGCTCCAATCCATAGCTAGCGAAAAGCAAGGTCAGTCGTCCATAGACTGACTAGCTCCAGATAATCTACTCAACCTGAATATCTAAGAAACCCAACTCTAGACTGCCCGTGTGGAAAATAGTGGGCACCCAGAGTTTAGGAAGGGAACAATAAACTCCGAGTCAGTCGTGGGACTGGTGTGAGCAACAAAAACAGTTTATCTTTAACAAACAACAAAGGAATTTTAAACATTGAAATCCGCAATGCTTTTGGAAAATGAAACTACCATAAGGCCTCCCGCCACACACACAATGCAAACGCAGAATTGGAGGAGATTTCTCCTTATGATAGTCAAACATGCTTACTACGCAAATCATTGGATATTATTACTAGTGCATAGTGCAGAAAACATTTCGAAAGTATAATATTAATCTTAGCCAGCATACGACCAGTATCGTATGCCTACTATAGCTACCATCTAAATAGTGGTGACCACCGTACGTAAATGGCAGGTTCTACAACTAAAACCGTACAAGTTCCGTATTGGAGAAATGGATTTCCAACAAATGGTCAGGCTAAGGAACTTCCTTTCCTCCCGCCGAATGGGATCGCCTCTGGCTGGACGTCCCAAGAGACAAACTGCTCTCTGCCAAACAAGGCCGGGTTACCCCTGTAACAGATAACTCACGAATATACCACCTCCCGGTCCTTTGGGACCTTTATCCGAGCGCTCGATATCCAACATCACACATATAAATACGTGTATCCACATGAGTAAGTATCTGGGCTCCATACCATAATACCACCCCTTTCCAGAAGGAAATGACATACCCTAAAGGGCGCGACCCTCATAACCTTGCCGCAACATTCCTGTTTCGACCATTTCCGGGTTGTGAGGCCCTGACGAAGTCTCGTCCACAAAGCTACGCTTTTTCAAAAAGCCACGCTTTGGGTCAACAGATGATCAACCTATGATCACAAAGATATAAGATCAAACAAATGATCATATCACAAATGATCAAACACTGATCATCACACAGCAACACTCATCATGTCACATTACCAAATTGGGATATATCGCTGATAAATTTCAACTACATAACCTCTGAGCTCGTACGTCTCAAAGAAGGGTGTTAAGCTAAGAGAATAAATTCTCCGCCACCAAACAGATATGTATTTGAAAGAAATCGGCTTTATATCTCAAAGTGTAATGTCAGACATACAATCCATACAAGTCTGTTCCGAGATCGAACAGAACCGAAGGCACTTCTCACGAAGCCCTTGCAAATCCGGATAATTTCCAATCACGTCCGGACTTCCCGTCACTAAGGGTGATAAAACCTCTATACCGGGGATCAGCCGATGTAGAGTAACTCGACGGTAATCCTTCCGTTTTCAAAAATATCCGGTCTTCAACACCGGTCTTCAAATGCTATCCATATACGACGTATCACATATTCGGAATGGGTTATACGACCCAAAGGTCCTCTCCCGGCTAAACCGAATAGTGAGCGTAATATTTAAAAACATATGGATATGGGATTTCAATTAAGTCACAACTTAAACCCAAAACTTTTCTTTTAAATGGTTAAACAAATTACCATTTCAAATCTTTAAACAAGAAGATTCATTTTAACAACCTTAAATGGTTTAAACAATTTCCACACTTTAATCTTTTAAACAAAAGATTCATTCATAGATTTTCCAAATCAATTTCCATTTCAATTTAACTCGTTAAATCTTTAAATCAAAGATTTAACTTATAGCTTTCAAAACAATTCCATTTCAAATGATTTAAACCAATCATTATTCTAAATCTGTTAAAAATAAACAGATTCAATTCATAGCTTTCAAAAAAAGAATTCATTCATAACTTGGAAAACCATTTTTCAATTCAATCTTGAAATTCCTTTAATTAAACTGGAATTTCATTTCTTATCTGAAAGCTTTTATTCTGTTAAAACAAACAGTTTTATTTTGGAAATCTGATTCATTCATACAAGTTGAAATCTTTGGGTTAAATCTAAATTCTCAAAATTTTACTTTTAAATGGTTTAGATTCATACAAACACATTTATAACATTTTCAATCCCTAGTTTCAAATCATAGGATTCAATTTCAAACTTGAATTCAAATTTAAATCCAATTATTTAAATTTTCAAAACTCAATTAAGTTATTCAAAATAACTTTTATCTTTGAAATTCTATTTCAAAAGCTTTTCACATTTAAACCCAAATTTCTAATTTCAAAATCAGTTGAAATTTCAATTTCAATTTCAAAAACATCAAATTTAAATTATCCGTGACTTAACCGATTTCCACGTGAAATCCATATTTGTGTGTGTAAAAGTGTAGTCCAGGGGTTTAACACAATAGTGCAACACGATGAATCATCACAGATCAAAATACAGGATATAGTTGATAAGCGATATAAACTATAAAGCTCATCTTCATTCACAGATCACAGATAAGTAAATTATAGAGCACAACATAAATCAGGGTATCACAAAGCATCATATATTAGGGATATCAAATAACTCACATTCAATAGAATTCAAACATTCATAAGTAAAGTCAAGTATTCAATAGTTATTTATAAACAGAATCAATTAATCGTTTAATCCTGATAAATTCAATTTATTTCCAAGTAAATTAATTACTTATGAATTAATTATCAAATCTTGGTTTATCAATTTATAAATCATTTTATATAGATTAATTTATCGGACACCTTAATTAATTAATTTTTTCTTAATTAATCATATTAATCAAGTTATCCTTTAAACCATTTACATGATTTAATTAACCCCTTAATTTATGTTCATTAAGTAATTAACAATTTCAATTGATTATCTTAAATAAATAAATTTAATTATCAAGGTTTATCACAATATTTTAATTACTTAAAAATCCCTAGTTAATCATCCTTATTAACTACTAATATTTCCTTAATTGTTTTCTTAAGAAATTTTCCTTGGATTAATTCATTTAAATCTTTAAATCATTTCTAGTTTTATAAATACATCTAAATTATTTATTTATAAATTAAATAAATCACTCTTTAATTACCTTATTAATTTAAATCATCTTTGACTTAACAATAAACTTATAAACGAACAATAACATTATCGTTTATAAAAAAGAATAATTTTAGAAATTTATTTAACTAAATTTTGTTAAAGTTCAAATCTGGAAACATAAAACCCGAGACTTTCCTTATTTCACTCGAGCGTGACTTCGAGTCTCCCACCTTCATCAGCTACTTCGAGTTAAACGGCAGATTTCACGGGTTCGACCCCGAGCAGATATCCTTCTTCCCCAACGTCTCAAACACCACCTGACACCAACGTGCACGTGCACGTGTACACCAAAGATCGACGCCTCCGATCATCACCACATCGACGAGTAAGTCGAACATCACCCCCAGCTCCGATCCCAACCACCAGTTTCCCTCCAGTACCACTCGAACCCAAATTCGAATAAATCGAAGCCTGGAAACAAACTCGCGACCAACCAAATCCCTGTCATCGCCTCGTCTTTGCAGCCCTATCCACCAGAAAAACTGAAACTCCAGCCACCTTCTCGACTTCGACCAAGCTTCTATTCCCCAGAGTTTTATCAAACTCGATCGTTTCTAGACATCGTGGCGATCATGATTCCCAGGTCAGCCGAAACTAGGTTTAAAAACATCGACAACCTCCCAATGTCATCACCAACCTCTGATCGACACCCTACCATTTTTCCTATATTCTTCGTTCGCTCCTCCACTCCCAGACCGAAGTTCGACATCCCTAGTTGTCGAGATCACCCACGGCAGCTTAAAAAACTCAAAACAGTGCATCTAGAACTGCTCTTCAACCCAAGCTTTAA
The DNA here is from genome assembly GCA_030737815.1 of Allium fistulosum. NCBI lineage: Eukaryota > Viridiplantae > Streptophyta > Magnoliopsida > Asparagales > Amaryllidaceae > Allium > Allium fistulosum. The sequence continues at coordinate 1,042,663,249 of CM060901.1, read as the reverse complement.
AAATTTTAAATCTTGTTTTAAAAATCCTATTTTTGTATGTGGATTCGTTTTATACTCCTGAATTTTTAAAACATGAAGTTTGTTTTTTAACTTATTTTGAGGTTGAACATACTTCCTTGGTTCCAGACACAAATAAAAGTTGGTTCAGCTTAAATAATTTTAAATGCTTAGATTATAACCAAACAAACTACTTTTGTTTACAACTCAAATCCTAACTGGGATCAAATCAAGTGGTAAAGACCTTTTTATCAAAATCTTAGTTTAAAACAAACACAGGCAAAACAGATTCTTTGCAATACTTATGTATTTGCATATACACACAGAGGAATCATCACAAACCAAACATTTAAAAACATACTCATTCTAGTTATCTACCTGCAACTGCTAGCTAACATTCATGGTTTAAAATGTGAAGTTACTCACCTAGATTTGAAAGAACAGAGCACCCTGATGAAAACAGTTTGGAACTTTAAAGGCTGAAAAATGTATTTACTTTGATCTTCCTGCCAAATCATCTTGCTTCTCTGTTTTGCATTGAGTTGCTTGCTTGAGAATGTTTGCTTAAGTCTTGAAATGGAGTTTTATTTTGGTTTTACTTAGTTCTAAAGGAAAATGAACACTGGAATGGAAAAAATGCTTACAGGCTGATATATAAAACAGGGTATCATTTTCTTTAGGCAAAACAGTGGTAGACTTGTACAATTTTCAGAGATACTTTTATGTTTTGGTGGCCGAGATTGTATACTAATGTACTAGAGGAGATATTGTCTTAGCAAGCATTTAATGACAATGTCCTTTATGTCTACAAATTATCTTATACTTTGCATTTCGTATGTACTATATTATCTTATTTCTTTTTTGCCTGCAAAGCTTCATTTGCTAATACAAATATTTCTTTTGCTTTGTTATGACTTGTTACATGCAAACACAAGGTGATAGCATATACATATTTATTTGTTTCATACTTATAGTATTTATCCAATCTTGTTTTATAGTTTTGATTCCCAGACTTAATCCACTCCCAAATTCTCATTTCCAGTTTGAGTTTTGAAATGATAAAATCTGGTTATACTTCTTTAATTCATTGTTTTATAAAATTAAATTTCAAAAGAAAAAGATAACATTGCCACTTGTATGTTATGTTTTAGCACTAGTACACCAAGTGGTTACTTATCAAACATTTGTCAAATATGATAAAAATTGGGTATTTTTATTTTTATATATAAAAAAAATTATGTTTAGCCCTTATTTCATTTTTAATTTATAAAACATGTTTATCTATTTTATACTTACATATATATATTTTCATAAACTCAAATTATTATTAAACCATTTATTTACGATTTAAATTCAAGTCAAATATATATCTATATATTTATTATTTTCAAATTCACTCGTATATGCCCAAATACATATATACACATATATATAATATTTTTAATTTGAAATGATTTATATAGAATATATTAGAATCCGAGGAAACTCGCATCTCTTCAATCCATTTATCGTTTTATTCCACAAATATTAATTCAAAAATTAATAAATTATCATTTTAAATATTTATAAAATTCGGGGTCGTTACAGACTTCCCCCCTTAAAAGAATTTCGTCCTCGAAATTACCAAGGAGACAAAAAGATAGATGAAGAATATTTCATTGAATCAAACTGAATATCTATTCTGCATTTGGCTTACCAAATCAGAATATCAATAACAAATACAAGAACGAATCTGTTTAAAACTTCACAAGATACTCGGGTTATCCAGATTTACGAAATATACAGTGGCATCGGTCGGTTCGAAAGGATAACTAACCATTCGTAGAATATATCCGGACCCAAAGAATAGATAGATATATGGATATCATTCCTAAATTTTTTTTTAGTTTAGAATTAAGGTATACCTATCAACCATAACAAACAAAGCAACCAATTCATCCAAACAAACAATTTTGGCCATTTCGGAGTTTATGTCCCATATTAATATGTCGAATTCCTTCCTGGATCTACCAGAAAATATCGAAGAATTGAGAAAAGATGTTGAACAAAAGAGATTGATAGAGAAAAGATTGTTTCCTTGTTGTTACAGAGTATTGACCATTTCTAGTCGTATTTCTCTATCCCCTATCTCGTCCTCTTCTTTCACTCATACTTACTATCAGTGGATAGCAAGAGAATTTACTGAGACATTCGAACGGATATCTGAGAATTACTCATTCTAGGGTATACTTCACCCCATCTCTAATGAGCTACTTAATGTGTTATACTCCTGAGCTAAAGTTCAACCTTAGCTCTGATACCACATGTAACGACATCGGGTTTTGCCCGCTCGAAAATCAACATCCGTACTTCACATTGTACTAGAATGCCGCAGATTCGACCGTTCAAATCCGATTCGCCGGAGCTATAACACAATTAAGTAAATAACACAGCGGAAGAAAAGAATAATACATTGATATACAATATCTGATACAACAGAGTGATACAATGAATATCAATATACATCAGAGGTATGATACAAGAAATAGCAGCGGAAAAGAAAAGATAACAACAGCAGCGGATAGAATATCTCCAATAGAATGCTCCAATCCATAGCTAGCGAAAAGCAAGGTCAGTCGTCCATAGACTGACTAGCTCCAGATAATCTACTCAACCTGAATATCTAAGAAACCCAACTCTAGACTGCCCGTGTGGAAAATAGTGGGCACCCAGAGTTTAGGAAGGGAACAATAAACTCCGAGTCAGTCGTGGGACTGGTGTGAGCAACAAAAACAGTTTATCTTTAACAAACAACAAAGGAATTTTAAACATTGAAATCCGCAATGCTTTTGGAAAATGAAACTACCATAAGGCCTCCCGCCACACACACAATATAAACGCAGAATTGGAGGAGATTTCTCCTTATGATAGTCAAACATGCTTACTACGCAAATCATTGGATATTATTACTAGTGCATAGTGCAGAAAACATTTCGAAAGTATAATATTAATCTTAGCCAGCATACGACCAGTATCGTATGCCTACTATAGCTACCATCTAAACAGTGGTGACCATCGTACGTAAATGGCAGGTTCTACAACTAAAACCGTACAAGTTCCGTATTGGAGAAATGGATTTCCAACAAATGGTCAGGCTAAGGAACTTCCTTTCCTCCTGCCGAATGGGATCGCCTCTGGCTGGACGTCCCGAGAGACAAACTGCTCTCTGCCAAACAAGGCCGGGTTACCCCTGTAACAGGTAACTCACGAATATGCCACCTCCCGGTCCTTTGGGACCTTTATCCGAGCGCTCGATAGCCAACATCACACATATAAATACGTGTATCCACATGAGTAAGTATCTGGGCTCCATACCATAATACCACCCCTTTCCAGAAGGAAATGACATACCCTAAAGGGCGCGACCCTCATAACCTTGCCGCAACATTCCTGTTTCGACCATTTCTGGGTTGTGAGGCCCTGACGAAGTCTCGTCCACAAAGCTACGCTTTTTAAAAAAGCCACGCTTTGGGTCAACAGATGATCAACCTATGATCACAAAGATATAAGATCAAACAAATGATCATATCACAAATGATCAAACACTGATCATCACACAGCAACACTCAGCATGTCACATTACCAAATTGGGATATATCGCTGATAAATTTCAACTACATAACCTCTGAGCTCGTACGTCTCAAAGAAGGGTGTTAAGCTAAGAGAATAAATTCTCCGCCACCAAACAGATATGTATTTGAAAGAAATCGGCTTTATATCTCAAAGTGTAATGTCAGACATACAATCCATACAAGTCTGTTCCGGGATCGAACAGAACCGAAGGCACTTCTCACGAAGCCCTTGCAAATCCGGATAATTTCCAATCACGTCCGGACTTCCTGTCACTAAGGGTGATAAAACCTCTATACCGGGGATCAGCCGATGTAGAGTAACTCGACGGTAATCCTTCCGTTTTCAAAAATATCCGGTCTTCAACACCAGTCTTCAAATGCTATCCATATACGACGTATCACATATTCGGAATGGGTTATACGACCCAAAGGTCCTCTCCCGGCTAAACCGAATAGTGAGCGTAATATTTAAAACCATATGGATATGGGATTTCAATTAAGTCACAACTTAAACCCAAAACTTTTCTTTTAAATGGTTAAACAAATTACCATTTCAAATCTTTAAACAAGAAGATTCATTTTAACAACCTTAAATGGTTTAAACAATTTCCACACTTTAATCTTTTAAACAAAAGATTCATTCATAGATTTTCCAAATCAATTTCCATTTCAATTTAACTCGTTAAATCTTTAAATCAAAGATTTAACTTATAGCTTTCAAAACAATTCCATTTCAAATGATTTAAACCAATCATTATTCTAAATCTGTTAAAAATAAACAGATTCAATTCATAGCTTTCAAAAAAAGAATTCATTCATAACTTGGAAAACCATTTTTCAATTCAATCTTGAAATTCCTTTAATTAAACTGGAATTTCATTTCTTATCTGAAAGCTTTTATTCTGTTAAAACAAACAGTTTTATTTTGGAAATCTGATTCATTCATACAAGTTGAAATCTTTGGGTTAAATCTAAATTCTCAAAAGTATACTTTTAAATGGTTTAGATTCATACAAACACATTTATAACATTTTCAATCCCTAGTTTCAAATCATAGGATTCAATTTCAAACTTGAATTCAAATTTAAATCCAATTATTTAAATTTTCAAAACTCAATTAAGTTATTCAAAATAACTTTTATCTTTGAAATTCTACTTCAAAAGCTTTTCACATTTAAACCCAAATTTCTAATTTCAAAATCAGTTGAAATTTCAATTTCAACTTCAAAAACATCAAATTTAAATTATCTATGACTTAACCGATTTCCACGTGAAATCCATATTTGTGTGTGTAAAAGTGTAGTCCAGGGGTTTAACACAATAGTGCAACACGATGAATCATCACAGATCAAAATACAGGATATAGTTGATAAGCGATATAAACTATAACGCTCATCTTCATTCACAGATCACAGATATATATCACAGATAAGTAAATTATAAAGCACAACATAAATCAGGGTATCACAAAGCATCATATATTAGGGATATCAAATAACTCACATTCAATAGAATTCAAACATTCATAAGTAAAGTCAAGTATTCAATAGTTATTTATAATCAGAATCAATTAATCGTTTAATCCTGATAAATTCAATTTATTTCCAAGTAAATTAATTACTTATGAATTAATTATCAAATCTTGGTTTATCAATTTATAAATCATTTCATATAGATTAATTTATCGGACACCTTAATTAATTAAATTTTTCTTAATTAATCATATTAATCAAGTTATCCTTTAAACCATTTACATGATTTAATTAACCCCTTAATTTATTTTCATTAAGTAATTAACAATTTCAATTGATTATCTTAAATAAATAAATTTAATTATCAAGGTTTATCACAATATTTTAATTACTTAAAAATCCCTAGTTAATCATCCTTATTAACTACTAATATTTCCTTAATTGTTTTCTTAAGAAATTTTCCTTGGATTAATTCATTTAAATCTTTAAATCATTTCTAGTTTTATAAATACATCTAAATTATTTATTTATAAATTAAATAAATCACTCTTTAATTACCTTATTAATTTAAATCATCTTTGACTTAACAATAAACTTATAAACGAACAATAACATTATCGTTTATAAAAAAGAATAATTTTAGAAATTTATTTAACTAAATTTTGTTAAAGTTCAAATCTGGAAACATAAAACCCGAGACTTTCCTTATTTCACTCGAGCGTGACTTCGAGTCTCCCACCTTCATCAGCTACTTCGAGTTAAACGGCAGATTTCACGGGTTCGACCCCGAGCAGATATCCTTCTTCCCCAACGTCTCAAACACCACCTGACACCAACGTGCACGTGCACGTGTACACCAAAGATCGACGCCTCCGATCATCACCACATCGACGAGTAAGTCGAACATCACCCCCAGCTCCGATCCCAACCACCAGTTTCCCTCCAGTACCACTCGAACCCAAATTCGAATAAATCGAAGCCTGGAAACAAACTCGCGACCAACCAAATCCCTGTCATCGCCTCGTCTTCGCAGCCCTGTCCACCAGAAAAACTGAAACTCCAGCCACCTTCTCGACTTCGACCAAGCTTCTATTCCCCAGAGTTTTATCAAACTCGATCGTTTCTAGACATCGTGGCGATCACGATTCCCAGGTCAGCCGAAACTTGGTTTAAAAACATCGACAACCTCCCAATGTCATCACCAACCTCTGATCGACACCCTACCATTTTTCCTATATTCTTCGTTCGCTCCTCCACTCCCAGACCGAAGTTCGATATCCCTAGTTGTCGAGATCACCCACGACAGCTTAAAAAACTCAAAACAGTGCATCTAAAACTGCTCTTCAACCCAAGCTTTAAAAATTTTAAATCTTGTTTTAAAAATCCTATTTTTGTATGTGGATTCGTTTTATACTCCTGAATTTTTAAAACATGAAGTTTGTTTTTTAACTTATTTTGAGGTTGAACATACTTCCTTGGTTCCAGACACAAATAAAAGTTGGTTCAACTTAAATAATTTTAAATGCTTATATTATAACCAAACAAACTACTTTTGTTTACAACTCAAATCCTAACTGGGATCAAATCAAGTGGTAAAGACCTTTTTATCAAAATCTTAGTTTAAAACAAACACAGGCAAAACAGATTCTTTGCAATACTTATGTATTTGCATATACACACAGAGGAATCATCACAAACCAAACATTTAAAAACATACTCATTCTAGTTATCTACCTGCAACTGCTAGTTAACATTCATGGTTTAAAATGTGAAGTTACTCACCTAGATTTGAAAGAACAGAGCACCTTGATGAAAACAGTTTGGAACTTTAAAGGCTGAAAAATGTATTTACTTTGATCTTCCTGCCAAATCATCTTGCTTCTCTGTTTTGCATTGAGTTGCTTGCTTGAGAATGTTTGCTTAAGTCTTGAAATGGAGTTTTATTTTGGTTTTACTTAGTTCGAAAGGAAAATGAACACTGGAATGGAAAAAATGCTTACAGGCTGATATATAAAACAGGGTATCATTTTCTTTAGGCAAAACAGTGGTAGACTTGTACAATTTTCAGAGATACTTTTATGTTTTGGTGGCCGAGATTGTATACTAATGTACTAGAGGAGATATTGTCTTAGCAAGCATTTAATGACAATGTCCTTTATGTCTACAAATTATCTTATACTTTGCATTTCGTATGTACTATATTATCTTATTTCTTTCTTGCCTGCAAAGCTTCATTTGCTAATACAAATATTTCTTTTGCTTTGTTATGACTTGTTACATGCAAACACAAGGTGATAGCATATACATATTTATTTGTTTCATACTTATAGTATTTATCCAATCTTGTTTTATAGTTTTGATTCCCAGACTTAATCCACTCCCAAATTCTCATTTCCAGTTTGAGTTTTGAAATGATAAAATCTGGTTATACTTCTTTAATTCATTGTTTTATAAAATTAAATTTCAAAAGAAAAAGATAACATTGCCACTTGTATGTTATGTTTTAGAACTAGTACACCAAGTGGTTACTTATCAAACATTTGTCAAATATGATAAAAATTGGGTATTTTTATTTTTATATAAAAAAAATTATGTTTAGCCCTTATTTCATTTTTAATTTATAAAACATGTTTATCTATTTTATACTTACATATATATATTTTCATAAACTCAAATTATTATTAAACCATTTATTTACGATTTAAATTCAAGTCAAATATATATCTATATATTTATTATTTTCAAATTCACTCGTATATGCCCAAATACATATATACACATATATATAATATTTTTAATTTGAAATGATTTATATAGAATATATTAGAATCCGAGGAAACTCGCATCTCTTCAATCCATTTATCGTTTTATTCCACAAATATTAATTCAAAAATTAATAAATTATCATTTTAAATATTTATAAAATTCGGGGTCGTTACTTGAAAATACTTTAACATACTTATAAATATATTTAAATATCTGTGTAAAATATTACTTGAAAATAACTAACTTATAATTTGATGAAAACAATAAAAAAAACCATGTTTTATATTATAAAACCCCTTTACTTCCAAAATTCATAAATAATTACTAAAAATATATTTAAACTTCGAATCAACTTTAAAATACTCCAAAACATGTTATAAAACATTCCTAAAATGATTAGAGGAAAATACCAAATTTAAATATTATTTTTAGACACTTAACACTTTAGCAACTTATTACAGCATTTAGAAATGCTGTTAAAAGTCCTTGTTGAAGAAAAACATAGAAAACCCCAATCTCTGCAACCAGTTTTCACCACTCAAACAAATGATTTAAGACTTAAATTTTTTATAGTAAGTACTACCCTTAGGTTACTTAAAACTCATGGTGAGAACCCCTAAGAATAACAACCATATTATTTATATAATTTTTCGAAAACAAGCTATATTTTCGAAGTGTATTTATAACCACCTTTTTGCTCTAACTTTAGCCACTTTGCTTGACCAGTTACAAAACTTTTAAACTTTGAGTTTTTTTGGGTAATAAGTACAGTATAATATTTATTATAAATACAATGAAATCCTTAAGGATGTATTTTAAATTAATTAAACAAATTCTCAAAAACAGGGTATTTCAAAATGCTCATACAGCGACGTTATTCTCACTATAACATTTTTCAACTTTGTTTCATATGTTAATGGTTGATTTAAATTTCCATATTTTCCTAGTAATAGGTACACTTATAGTACTTATTAAAAATGCAAAGAAGCACCTATGATGTCTCTTAAATTTAACTTTGAAAATCGCCGAACACAAGGCATTTTCAAAGTGCACCCACAACGACCTTTTCGCTTCTAACTTTCACAACATCGGTTCATAATTTCTATAAATTTACAAACCATTTATTTACTGTCCCATACACCAAAATATGTTTAGAAAACAACCAAAACAAATTATCCCAAGTTATGATCATAAATCTTCCATTTACATAAGTTAAAGTTAAGGGATATCGAAGTGCACTTATAACGACTATTCTCACTTCAAACACTTTCAAACATACTTCATGTAACGACCCGTAAATTTAACTGGTTTTAATAACGTTATTAATTGAAATTTTGCAAAATTTTAAAGGATAAAATTTTGAAATAAAAATTTGATATTTGGAATGCGTCTAATTAATCATAGCAACTGGTAAATTTTCATCAGATAATTTGGAAGTTTATTTTCTAATGTAATTTTATTCCAATTTATATGAGTTAAAATTGATGATAATAAAATGTTTTCCAAACCTGAATATTTTTATATAGAAAAATTCTAAATCATCTTCTGAGCAAGACGTCATTTTTCGTTTTTCAAATTTCGGACTTCTTTAGCTCCGTCGATCTTATTTTCTACGGTTTTGCTGCATTTTCCGCTAGTAGAAAATTCGAATTTTTATAATTAAATCGTACCACTGATATCCGTATACCATTTTGATCGTCTCTTCATGCTGATCCATGCAGTATATTCATTGTGCAATTCGGTGTCCGTTACGCGACAAAAATCGGCGAAACGGTTTGCCCTATCGGTACCCGTTTTGTGCCTTTTGGGTTCTTGTGTCCATTAGACTTCCATTGTGTATTATCCCAACGGCCATTAGCCTTTTTATATTCCCAAAAATTCAGCATTTGCTTTTCCACTGACTTTTTCTATTTCCTATGGTGTCAATTTATATTCTGCACGTTCTCATTTACTTTTCCTCTCTGCCTCTATTTTTCCTGTTCTTCTCTGAGAAAAGGGATATATATAAGATTAAAACTATATATAATAAGTAAAGAGAAGTTATATATTTTGGGAAGCAGCTCATCTCTGACATTTAGCATTCCAAATCCACTGCTCCTTGCAATCTTCTTTCTTTACGTTGTCTGTTGAATTCTTTTTGGGAAAAATATAATATAGTATGAAAGTTTGTTTACCTGCTTATCAATTTGAAGCCACCGTCCGTATTCCTTCAATACACCCAGATCCACTCTCCACCAGTTCACACAGCCTCTCCGGCCACCCGTCTCGCCTGCTCCGACACCTAGCTTCAGCAGCCTCCAAACGTCCCTCCACCGTACAACCTCCGCCAAGCTGCCACCTCCCTCTCACTTTCACCCAACCTGGAACCCATTACTCCATAGCCGACCAAGCTTCGTCCTCGTCATCACACTGCGATAGCCGCATCGACAACCCAGCCTCCGCCTTTAGCCCGCCTCCATCATCTCGGCCTCAGCCCTTCCCTCCGCGCTATGGCCGTAGTAGCCCTTGGTCGCAGCAACAAGGCTCATGTCCGCCTCCTCTTTTTACAAAAAGAGTGAAAGCTTAATTTTTTCTAAAGTTTTCATACAATGAGCCTGCTCGTCCACTTCATGTAAACACCATCAAACCCTGTTGCCTCGCCATCACAACCACTGCCGAGACCACCATGCCTAGTGCTGCACGTTCTCACTCAACCTCACCTCCTCTCCCATCCTCGCCCGAGTTCTCATTCGTCAACCCCTCTGACAACCCATTTCCAAAGATCATCGCCTCCCTGGTCTACTCACGCAAATGCCGGACGCGTTCCCTTCAATTAGTGCTCGCCAGACTTTCAGCCTCAAGCCGATCCTCTCTTTTCTTCCCTTTCCTAGCATCTACGTTTTGTTTAAGGTACATGTTATTTTATTAAGTATTTAAACTGCATGTATTTAGGTTGCAAAGGTTTATATGAGTTAGGTAAGTTTGTATATAAAAGTTTTAACCATATTATATGTAGTATAATGTATTACAGAGGAATTTGGTAGATATTTTATTTTGGAAGTGATAATAACTGTTTTTAACAGTATATATATATTATTACTATATAGCATGTACATAGCTATGTTACTATATGTTTTTAACTGTACTTTTGCTACTATATATTTCACACAAAGTGTTTGCACATATGTGTTGCTCATATAGGTGTATATAGTCTGTACATAGTTGATTATATAAACGTTGTTTTAATGGGAAATGTTATTCGTATATTATATATACAGCGTTTTACTATATCACACTATTAGCTTTTGACCTTTGAGCTATACATGTATGTTACCTATATCGGTTACTTACGTATGTATTTGGTTATATACATATTTGTTTATAAATGTGACGGTACAAATTGTTATATTAGTTTTAAATTATATATATTATCATATTTTAATAGGATAAGTTCAGATGGTATGGTTTTAATATGTTTTATATACACATAAATATTTCGTTTTATTTGGGAAATTGTAAGTAAGAAATGATTTTTAAATAATATATATTTAGTTAAATTTATATCGACTGATTCTAAATTGCTTCATCAATTCTCGTATCAGCTTTGTTCATCAAAATTCATGCCGATCTACTTTGCTTTGCAATTCGTGCTTGGATTCGTAGCTCATTCCTTGTGTCGAATCATCTCTAGACTCGAAAGGTGAGCAATCACTCACGATTAACGTTCTTTTATTTATTAAATTTGATTTCAATTGAAACGATAATTGAAATATGCTGCTGTTAGTTAATTACACTGTTATATATGCTATTACCTATATCAGTTCACCTGTGACATCTGACACCATTATCTGTTATTTATACAATGATAATCCAGTTTGGTTGATAAATGATTGATTGTTGATGTTGGCATTGGACGTTAAATTGTTAATGTGTAAGTGATAAATAAGTTGAAATTGAAATTGACGTAGGATAATTAGATTTGATATATGCCAAATTTGATTAGATGACATTTGCATAATATGACCTTATTTAAATGTTAGATTAATTGACACGTAGAAATTTTGTTATGTACACCTTGAACCATTGAATGTATGTTGTAAAATTGATGTAGTATAAAATTGGATAATAGATATCAATTGAAGAACCGTATAAATATTAGTATAATAATCTTTAATCTACATGAAATGATAGTGTAGATTCTACAAATAATTATATTAATTCGCACAAATAACAATGTGAATTAATACGGTTATTTCGGGATTATTTGAATTGATTATTGGATTGTTATTGATTGTTTTTATTGCTTGTTTATTTACTTTGACACCATCCCAGTTATCACACTGCAAGTTCCCTTTGCTATGCTTTGATTTTGAATTGAATTGGAATCAGGTTGAAATGATAAATACCCAAATTAAACTTTGACCTGGGATAGAGAATTAAATAAAACCCGATTGGTCAAAAATTTGATTTAAAAATAAAATAAAGATTTTATTTGAATAAATAATAAGGTTTTAAATGAAGTTGGAGTTTGAATTTTTACGAAAGGAAAACGTTAATATGTAATAATCCGAAACAAAATATTAACATAGTAGTTGATGAAAGAATGTTGTTTAAAATTTAATTATTAAGTTTGAAATTATTTAATAATTAAGTTTTGAAATTATTTAATAATTAAATAAGATTGAATTATTTAATAATTAAATGAAATTGAATTCTTGATATGTGAAATTGAACTTCTTTAATAAGTAAGGTTGAGTTATGAAATAATTAAGTTTTGAAATTTGTAACTAAGTAAATAAATAAGTGAAATCGAATTTCTTTAACAAGAAATAAAATGTGATTTATTGAAATTAATGTAAGACTTGTAATTTAAAGAATTGATTTGACAAATCCAATTTAATTCAATTTGAAGTTTTGATATAATGAAGTTGAACTTAAGTAATTGATTTAATGAATTGGAAATTTAATAGAAATTGTTTTGAATGACAAATTAACTTAACAAATATTGAATGAAATAGATAAATGAATATAAATTGATTTGAATGTTAAATTAAATTAATTTAAATGATTTCGGAATGAAACTTATATATGAACTTGAATCAATATTTGAATTGTTTAAATAAAAATTGAAATTGGATTATAAGATTTTGAAATTTTGAATTTGGAAGTTTTGAAACGTAAATTATGGAAATTGATTTAGAAAGACAAATGAAATGTTGGTTTACAAATTCTAATTGAAATTGTAATTGATTTGGTTTTTGAAATATATAAACGACCAATCGGTGAAATAACGACGAAAGTTATTAAAGAGACCGAAATCGGTTAGGGACATACTCACTGTCTAAACCGAAAACCACTTTAATAACTATACACGGAGTTGTGATCCAGAATGAAGTGGTTGGAATGATGTACGTGATGACTGAAGAAAGAGAACGATAATGGATAGCCTTGACACTTGTGTCAAATTGGAAATGACTAAAACAGGAGCCGTGCCGGGCCAAATGGGGTCAGCTACCTCGAGAGAACACACTTCTTCGAAAACTACTCATTACTTGTTATCGATTGGTGCACCCTTGATTTTGGGAGTGTTGTTTCGCGGTGTTGCGATCGCTGCGGCGATGCGTTCTCACCAGTCCGGATCAGGCAAACGGTAGTTTCACTACCTTGGGTATTGCCTCATGTGCCTTGTCATACTTTTATCCCTACATACACGACCACTACGATTTGTTTTGTGTTATACCTATGGAGTACTCCCTGATAGCCCACTAGTTTACGGTGGAGTTTACAGTGCTGTATAGACTATGACGCTTATATAAAATGTGTTAAGGGGGATAATGGTAACGCCTTAACACTATTTTGATATCTTATATTACTGATAGGCATTATCTACTTATCGTACACTACTACATAGTAGATATTTTAACGGATCCTTAAAGGATGGTTATTCCAAACATTTTTTGAGTTACTTGTATTTCAATTGCTATTTCACTTGAGTTGGATTTATTGATATAAGAATGTTAATCCTGACTCGAGTGTTTTGTGTTTTGCTTTACGCTCGGGTCAGACTGAGTGTACCAGTATTCAAGACTCACCTTTGGAGTTGGAGCTTCGCTTAGAGATCCAGCTATCTATCCAGCTTTCAGATATTCAGTTGATTCCAGTGATGTATTCTGATATTGTATTTGATTATTGTATTCGAGACATCTGATGTACCTTATTTAACTCTGATATGTATATAGTAGCTTCATGAACTACTATCTTTTGTTTCCGCTGCATTTATTACTCTGTGTCTGTGATCTGTGATTATTTTTTTACTGTATATGCTCAATTTTGCCAAATATAATTAACAATTCGGTATTTTGAATTATTCAAGTCTGACATGTGCGGATGCGAATGGTGCAAAATACCGGGATGTTACAGTTGGTATCAGAGCTTTGGTAGCTCTAGGCAAAACTTAGCATATAGGGTAAATGTATTTACAGAATCACTTTCATTCGAGTTGAATCTCTTCCTTTTGACTCGATTCCTTTGAATTTTGGAACGTTCCCTGCGGTTCCAAAATCCATTCGTGTCCCTCACTATTCGTCTTCAAATTCCGGAGTATCCCATAACTCCACCTTGAAGGATCTTTATAATGAGTTGGCGGTCCCGCCAATCTCAAATTGATTTGTAGAGGGGTGAAACTCTTTTACGATAGAATCGATTCACCGGAGATTTATATATCCTCAGTTTAGATGCTGACATTTTTGGTTATGCAAAATTCTATCTCTTGAGATCAAATGTCGATGTGCCTCGGAATTCTACATTGATCTTATTCTTGAAGTCACCGTCGATCTGGTTAAGGTTGCCCGCGATTTATCTAAACTTATCAAGCTTCCTATTTTGTTATTTAATCATCTTATCTTTGTTTCGAATTTGTCTTCGAATCAGAATTCTCTTTTATTTGAGTCCATCAAATTTGAATCCCTATACTTGTTTTGAAATCCATTCTTGTATCGTAGAGCAAAGAAATGTATTTGTAAATTAATATTAAATGTTTTATATATTGTGTTGTTTGAGTTGTTGATGTGATTTGGGTTTCCGATCGATTCGTCTGATCAGCGTTATCGATAGGATCTCGAAAACACTCGAGCAGAGCAAACTGACACAACATTGTTTTCAAATTTAGTAAATAAAATAATTTTGAATGATTATATCATATATAAGTATAAATTTTTCAGAAATTAAATTGTTAATGAATTTGTTGTCAAAAATGTTAATATTTCATTTTCATTTATTGTTTTTGTAAACCATAGACTATTCCAATCTGATAAATAAATGAAATTATAGAACATGGTTTAAAATTTTAATTGGGAGTTGAAATGAATTTAAATAAGAATTTGAGAATTTACTTTCCATTGATTTCAAACTTTGGGTTTTAATTTAAAAATGCATATTTTATATAGTAATTTCGAATAGAAATCATTTTCAAAGAATTTTAAATGTTTAAATAAGTGCTCTTCTCTTTGTCGCTGGAAAATAATTTCGGTGATGGCGGCCGCATCATCGACATTCATTTTCGAGTTTCGAAGTGGAGAGACTATTCTGTAGCTTTGCTACGGTTTTGTATTGAAAAAAAATATATTTTAATTTGAATTTCTTCAGTATAAATTGATATATATATATAGGTATCTTATTTTAAAAAATTTAATTTGATTTGATATAAATATATAGATATATCTCTAGATTGTTTGAAGTAAATCGGAGATTTAAATTCTTAAATTTTAGGTTAAAGATGATTTCAATTATAAACTGAAGTCAAAATTCTTGGATAAGTATTTAACTTGAAATCACTTGAAAGAATTAATAAATTGAAATTTGATCAACTTATGAAAATACCTTAAATTTAAAAGCAATTAGTAAATATAAATTAATTTAAATCGAAACTTTTATGGTTTAAATTAATTTATATGGGTTAAATGTATGTGATTAGATATATTAGTTAGAATAAATTTAACAATAATTTGGAATAAAGAAGAATTTAAATTGCTGAAAAAAAATGATTATAATAAAAGACTATTCAATTTTATGGTTTTAGAAATTGTAAATTGAAGATAATTGGATAATAAGATAATGAATTTAGAAATAGTAGAGATTGATCTTAGTGAAATCAAATGGATTAAATCAATTATTGAATATCAATTAATTTAAATTTGAATTTATATTGTTTAAATTAATTGTTATTTTGTATTTCAAATCTGTTTTTCTTTCTGGTTGTTTCTATTCCCCTACCTCGTTCCTTTTCGGGGACGAAAAGTTTTGAGTGGGGGAGAGTGTAACGACCCGTAAATTTAACTGGTTTTAATAACGTTATTAATTGAAATTTTGCAAAATTTTAAACGATAAAATTTTGAAATAAAATTTTGATATTTGGAATGCGTCTAATTAATCATAGCAACTGGTAAATTTTCATCAGATAATTTGGAAGTTTATTTTCTAATGTAATTTTATTCCAATTTATATGAGTTAAAATTGATGATAATAAAATGTTTTCCAAACCTGAATATTTTTATATAGAAAAATTCTAAATCATCTTCTGAGCAAGACGTCATTTTTCGTTTTTCAAATTTCGGACTTCTTTAGCTCCGTCGATCTTATTTTCTACGGTTTTGCTGCATTTTCCGCTAGTAGAAAATTCGAATTTTTATAATTAAATCGTACCACTGATATCCGTATACCATTTTGATCGTCTCTTCATGTTGATCCACGCAGTATATTCATTGTGCAATTCGGTGTCCGGTACGTGACAAAAATGGCGAAACGGTTTGCCCTATCGGTACCCGTTCTGTGCCTTTTGGGTTCTTGTGTCCATTTGATTTCCATTGTGTATTATCCCAACGTCCATTAGCCTTTTTATATTCCCAAAAATTCAGCGTTTGCTTTTCCACTGACTTTTTATATTTCCTATGGTGTCAATTTATATTCTGCACGTTCTCATTTACTTTTCCTCTCTGCCTCTATTTTTCCTGTTCTTCTCTGAGAAAAGGGATATAGATATGATTAAAACTATATATTATAAGTAAAGATAAGTTATATATTTTGGGAAGCAGCTCATCTCTGACATTTAGCATTCCATACCCACTGCTCCACGCAATCTTCTTTCTTTATGTGTCTGTTGAATTCTTTTTGGGAAAATATAATATAGTATGAAAGTTTGTTTACCTGCTTATCAATTTGAAGCCACCGTCCGTCTTCCTTCAATACACCCAGATCCACTCTCCACCAGTTCACACAGCCTCTCCGGCCACCCGTCTCGCCTGCTCCGACACCTAGCTTCAGCAGCCTCCAAACGTCCCTCCACCGTACAACCTCCGCCAAGCTGCCACCTCCCTCTCACTTTCACCCAACCTGGAACCCATTACTCCATAGCCGACCAAGCTTCGTCCTCGTCATCCCACTGCGATAGCCGCATCGACAACCCAGCCTCCGCCTTTAGCCTGCCTCCATCATCTCGGCCTCAGCCCTTCCCTCCATGCTATGGCCGTAGTAGCCCTTGGCCGCAACAACATGGCTCACGTCCGCCTCCTCTTTTTACAAAAAGAGTGAAAGCTTAATTTTTTTCTAAAGTTTTCATATAATGAGCCTGCTCGTCCACTTCATGTAAACACCATCAAACCCTGTTGCCTCGCCATCACAACCACTGCCGAGACCACCATGCCTAGTGCCGCACGTTCTCACTCAGCCTCACCTCCCCTCCCATCCTCGGCCGAGTTCTCATTCGTCAACCCCTCTAGCAACCCATTTCCAAAGATCATCGCCTCCTTGGTCTACTCTCACAAATGCCGGACGCGTTCCCTTCAGTTAGTGCTCGCCATACTTTCAGCCTCAAGCTGATCCTCTCTTTTCTTCCCTTGCCTAGCATCTACGTTTTGTTTAAGGTACATGTTATTTTATTAAGTATTTAAACTGCATGTATTTAGGTTGTAAAGGTTTATATGAGTTAGGTAAGTTTGTATATAAAAGTTTTAACCATATTATATGTAGTATAATGTATTACAGAGGAATTTGGTAGATATTTTATTTTGGAAGTGATAATAAGTGTTTTTAACAGTATATATATATATATTTACTATATAGCATGTACATAGCTATGTTACTATATGTTTTTAACTGTACTTTTGCTACTATATATTTCACACAAAGTGTTTGCACATATGTGTTGCTCATATAGGTGTATATAGTCTGTACATAGTTGATTATATAAACGTTGTTTTAATGGGAAATGATATTCGTATATTATATATACAGCGTTTTACTATATCACACTATTAGCTTTTGACCTTTGAGCTATACATGTATGTTACCTATATCGGTTACTTACGTATATATTTGGTTATATACATATTTGTTTATAAATGTGACGGTACAAATTGTTATATTAGTTTTAAATTATATATATTATCATATTTTAATAGGATAAGTTCAGATGGTATGGTTTTAATATGTTTTATATACACATAAATATTTCGTTTTATTTGGGAAATTGTAAGTAAGAAACGATTTTAAAATAATATATATTTAGTTAAATTTATATCGACTGATTCTAAATTGCTTCATCAATTCTCGTATCAGCTTTGTTCATCAAAATTCATGCCGATCTACTTTGCTTTGCAATTCGTGCTTGGATTCGTAGCTCATTCCTTGTGTCGAATCATCTCTAGACTCGAAAGATGAGCAATCACTCACGATTAACGTTCTTTTATTTATTAAATTTGATTTCAATTGAAATGACAATTGAAATATGCTGCTATTAGTTAATTACACTGTTATATATGCTATTACCTATATCAGTTCACCTGTGACATCTGACACCATTATCTGTTATTTATACAATGATAATCCAGTTTGGTTGATAAATGATTGATTGTTGATGTTGGCATTGGACGTTAAATTGTTAATGTGTAAGTGATAAATAAGTTGAAATTGAAATTGACGTAGGATAATTAGATTTGATATATGTCAAATTTGATTAGATGACATTTGCATAATATGACCTTATTTAAATGTTAGATTAATTGACACGTAGAAATTTTGTTATGTACACCTTGAACCATTGAATGTATGTTGTAAAATTGATGTAGTATAAAATTGGATAATAGATATCAATTAAAGAACCGTATAAATATTAGTATAATAATCTTTAATCTACATGAAATGATAGTGTAGATTCTAGAAATAATTATATTAATTCACACAAACAACAATGTGAATTAATACGGTTATTTCGAGATTATTTGAATTGATTATTGGATTGTTATTGATTGTTGTTATTGCTTGTTTATTTACTTTGACACCATCCCAGTTATCACACTGAAGTTCCCTTTGCTATGCTTTGATTTTGAATTAAATTGGAATCGGGTTGAAATGATAAATACCCAAATTAAACTTTGACCTAGGATAGAGAATTAAATAAAACCCGATTGGTCAAAAATTTGATTTAAAAATAAAATAAAGATTTTATTTGAATAAATAATAAGGTTTTAAATGAAGTTGGAATTTGAATTTTTACGAAAGGAAAATGTTATTTTGTAATAATCCGAAACAAAATATTAACATAGTAGTTGATGAAAGAATGTTGTTTAAAATTTAATTATTAAGTTTGAAATTATTTAATAATTAAGTTTTGAAATTATTTAATAATTAAATAAGATTGAATTATTTAATAATTAAATGAAATTGAATTCTTGATATGTGAAATTGAACTTCTTTAATAAGTAAAGTTGAGTTATGAAATAATTAAGTTTTGAAATTTGTAACTAAGTAAATAAATAAGTGAAATCGAATTTCTTTAACAAGAAATAAAATGTGATTTATTGAAATTAATGTAAGACTTGTAATTTAAAGAATTGATTTGACAAATCCAATTTAATTCAATTTGAAGTTTTGATATAATGAAGTTGAACTTAAGTAATTGATTTAATGAATTGGAAATTTAATAGAAATTGTTTGAATGACAAATTAACTTAACAAATATTGAATGAAATAGATAAATGAATATAAATTGATTTGAATGTTAAATTAAATTAATTTAAATGATTTCAGAATGAAACTTATATACGAACTTGAATCAATATTTGAATTGTTTAAATAAAAATTGAAATTGGATTATAAGATTTTGAAAATTTGAATTTGGAAGTTTTGAAACGTAAATTATGGAAATTGATTTAGAAAGAAAAATGAAATGTTGGTTTACAAATTCTAATTGAAATTGTAATTGATTTGGTTTTTGAAATATATAAACACCAATCGGTGAAATAATGACGAAAGTTATTAAAGAGACCGGAATCGGTTATGGACATACTCACTGTCTAAACCGAAAACCACTTTAATAACTATACGCGGAGTTGTGATCCAGAATGAAGTGGTTGGAACGATGTACGTGATGACTGAAGAAAGAGAATGATAATGGATAGCCTTGACACTTGTGTCAAATTGGAAATGACTAAAACCAGAGCCGTGCCGGGCCAAATGGGGTCAGCTACCTCGAGCGAACACACTTCTTCGAAAACTACTCATTACTTGTTATCGATTGGTGCACCCTTGATTTTGGGAGTGTTGTTTCGCGGTGTTGCGATCGCTGCGGCGATGCGTTCTCACCGGTCCGGATCAGGCAAACGGTAGTTTCACTACCTTGGGTATTGCCTCATGTGCCTTGTCATACTTGTATCCCTATATACGCGACAACTACGATTTGTTTTGTGTTATACCTATGGAGTACTCCCTGATAGCCCACTAGTTTACGGTGGAGTTTACAGTGCTGTATAGACTATGACGCTTATATAAA
Source organism: Allium fistulosum (assembly GCA_030737815.1). Lineage (NCBI taxonomy): Eukaryota > Viridiplantae > Streptophyta > Magnoliopsida > Asparagales > Amaryllidaceae > Allium > Allium fistulosum. The sequence continues at coordinate 1,042,642,601 of CM060901.1, read as the reverse complement.
ATGTGTTAAGGGGGATAATGATAACGCCTTAACACTATTTTGATATCTTATATTACTGATAGGCATTATCTACTTATCGTACACTACTACATAGTAGATAGTTTAACGGATCCTTAAAGGATGGTTATTCCAAACATCCTTTGAGTTACTTGTATTTCAATTGCTATTTCACTTGAGTTGGATTTATTGATATAAGAATGTTAATCCTGACTCGAGTGTTTTGTGTTTTGCTTTACGCTCGGGTCAGACTGAGTGTACCAGTATTCGAGACTCACCTTTGGAGTTGGAGCTTCACTTGGAGATCCAGCTATCTATCTAGCTTTCAGATATTCAGTTGATTCCAGTGATGTATTCTGATATTGTATTTGATTATTGTATTCAAGACATCTGATGTACCTTATTTAACTCTGATATGTATATAGTAGCTTCATGAACTACTATCTTTTGTTACCGTTGCATTTATTACTCTGTGTCTGTGATTATTTTATTTACTGTATATGCTCAATTTTGCCAAATATAATTAACAATTCGGTATTTTGAATTATTCAAGTCCGACATGTGCGGATGCGAATGGTGCAAAATACCGGGATGTTACAGTTGGTATCAGAGCTTTGGTAGCTCTAGGTAAAACTTAGCATATAGGGTAAATGTATTTACAGAATCACTTCCATTCGAGTTGAATCTCTTCCTTTTGACTCGATTCCTTTGAATTTTGGAACGTTCCCTACGGTTCCAAAATCCATTCGTGTCCCTCACTATTCGTCTTCTAATTCCGGAGTATCCCATAACTCCACCTTGAAGGATCTTTATAATGAGTTGGCGGTCCCGCCAATCTCAAATTGATTTGTAGAGGGGTGGAACTCTTTTATGATAGAATCGATTCACCGGAGATTTATATATCCTCGGTTTAGATGCTGACATTTTTGGTTATGCAAAATTCTATCTCTTGAGATCAAATGTTGATGTGCCTCGGAATTCTACATTGATCTTATTCTTGAAGTCACGGTCGATCTGGTTAAGGTTGCCCGCAATTTATCTAAACTTATCAAGGTTCCTATTTTGTTATTTAATCATCTTATCTTTGTTTCGAATTTGTCTTCGAATCAGAATTCTCTTTGATTTGAGTCCATCAAAATTGAATCCCTATACTTATTTTGAAATCCATTCTTGTATCGTCGAGCAAAGAAATGTATTTGTAAATTAATATTAAATGTTTTATATATTGTGTTGTTTGAGTTGTTGATGTGATTTGGGTTTCCGATCGATTCGTCTGATTAGCGCTATCGATAGGATCTCCAAAACACTCGAGCAGAGCAAACTGACACAACATTGTTTTCAAATTTAGTAAATAAAATAAGTTTGAATGATTATATCATATATAAGTATAAATTTTTCAGAAATTAAATTGTTAATGAATTTGTTGTCAAAAATGTAAATATTTCATTTTCATTTATTGTTTTTGTAAACCATAGACTATTCCAATCTGATAAATAAATGAAATTATAGAACATGGTTTAAAATTTTAATTGGGAGTTGAAATGAATTTAAATAAGAGTTTGAGAATTTACTTTCCATTGATTTCAAACTTTGGGTTTTAATTTAAAAATGCATATTTTATATAGTAATTTCGAATAGAAATCATTTTCAAAGAATTTTAAATGTTTAAATAAGTGCTCTTCTCTTTGTCGCTGGAAAATAATTTCGGTGATGGCGGCCGCATCATCGACATTCATTTTCGAGTTTCGAAGTGGAGAGACTATTCTGTAGCTTTGCTACGGTTTTGTATTGAAGAAAAAATATATTTTGATTTGAATTTCTTCAGTATAAATTGATATATATATAGGTATCTTATTTTAAAAAATTTAATTTGATTTGATATAAATATATAGATATATCTCTAGATTGTTTGAAGTAAATCGGAGATTTAAATTCTTAAATTTTAGGTTAAAGATGATTTCAATTATAAACTGAAGTCAAAATTCTTGGATAAGTATTTAACTTGAAATAACTTGAAAGAATTAATAAATTGAAATTTGATCAACTTATGAAAATACCTTGAATTTAAAAGAAATTAGTAAATATAAATTAATTTAAATCGAAACTTTTATGGTTTAAATTAATTTATATGGGTTAAATGTATGTGATTAGATATATTAAGTAGAATAAATTTAACAATAATTTGGAATAAAGAAGAATTTAAATTGCTGAAAAAAATGATTATAATAAAAGACTATTCAATTTTATGGTTTTAGAAATTGTAAATTGAAGATAATTGGATAATAAGATAATGAATTTAGAAATAGTAGAGATTGATCTTAGTGAAATCAAATGGATTAAATCAATTATTGAATATCAATTAATTTAAATTTGAATTTATATTGTTTAAATTAATTGTTATTTTGTATTTCAAATCTGTTTTTCTTTCTGGTTGTTTCTATTCCCCTACCTCGTTCCTTTTCGGGGACGAAAAGTTTTGAGTGGGGGAGAGTGTAACGACCCGTAAATTTAACTGGTTTTAATAACGTTATTAATTGAAATTTTGCAAAATTTTAAATGATAAAATTTTGAAATAAAATTTTGATATTTGGAATGCGTCTAATTAATCATAGCAACTGGTAAATTTTCATCAGATAATTTGGAAGTTTATTTTCTAATGTAATTTTATTCCAATTTCGGACTTCTTTAGCTCCGTCGATCTTATTTTCTACGGTTTTGCTGCATTATCCACTAGTAGTCGAATTTTTATAATTAAATCGTACCACTGATATCCGTATACCATTTTGATCGTCTCTTCGTGCTGATCCACGTAGTATATTCATTGTGCAATTCGGTGTCCGGTACGCGACAAAAATCGGCGAAACGGTTTGCCCTATCGGTACCCGTTCTGTGCCTTTTGGGTTCTTGTGTCCATTAGATTTCCATTGTGTATTATCCCAACGGCCATTAGCCTTTTTATATTCCCAAAAATTCAGCGTTTGCTTTTCCACTGGCTTTTTCTATTTCCTATGGTGTCAATTTATATTCTGCACGTTCTCATTTACTTTTCCTCTCTGCCTCTATTTTTCCTGTTCTTCTCTGAGAAAAGGGATATAGATATGATTAAAACTATATATAATAAGTAAAGAGAAGTTATATATTTTGGGAAGCAGCTCATCTCTGACATTTAGCATTCCAGATCCACTGCTCCACGCAATCTTCTTTCTTTATGTTGTCTGTTGAATTCTTTTTGGGAAAAATATAATATAGTATGAAAGTTTGTTTACCTGCTTATCAATTTGAAGCCACCGTCCGTATTCCTTCAATACACCCAGATCCACTCTCCACCAGTTCACACAGCCTCTCCAGCCACCCGTCTCGCCTGCTCCGACACCTAGCTTCAGCAGCCTCCAAACGTCCCTCCACCGTACAACCTCCGCCAAGCTGCCACCTCCCTCTCACTTTCACCCAACCTGGAACCCATTACTCCATAGCCGACCAAGCTTCGTCCTCGTCATCCCACTGCGATAGCCGCATCGACAACCCAGCCTCCGCCTTTAGCCCGCCTCCATCATCTCGGCCTCAACCCTTCCCTCCGTGCTATGGCCGTAGCAGCCCTTTGCCGCAGCAACAAGGCTCACGTCCACCTCCTCTTTTTACAAAAAGAGTGAAAGCTTAATTTTTTTCTAAAGTTTTCATACAATGAGCCTGCTCGTCCACTTCATGTAAACACCATCAAAACCTGTTTCCTCCATCACAACCACTGCCGAGACCACCATGCCTAGTGTCACACGTTCTCACTCAGCCTCACCTCCTCTCCCATCCTCGGCCAAGTTCTCATTCGTCAACCCCTATGACAACCCATTTCCAAAGATCATCGCCTCCCTGGTCTACTCACGCAAATGCCGGACGCATTCCCTTCAGTTAGTGCTCGCCAGACTTTTAGCCTCAAGATGATCCTCTCTTTTCTTCCCTTGCCTAGCATCTACGTTTTGTTTAAGGTACATGTTATTTTATTAAGTATTTAAACTGCATGTATTTAGGTTGTAAAGGTTTATATGAGTTAGGTAAGTTTGTATATAAAAGTTTTAACCATATTATATGTAGTATAATGTATTACAGAGGAATTTGGTAGATATTTTGTATTAGAAGTGATAACAAGTGTTTTTAACAGTATATATATATATATTATTACTATATAGCCTATATATAGCTATGTTACTATATGTTTTTAACTGTACTTTTGCTACTATATATTTCACACAAAGTGTTTGCACATATGTGTTGCTCATATAAGTGTATATAGTCTGTACATAGTTGATTATATAAACGTTGTTTTAATGGGAAATGTTATTCGTATATTATATATACAGCATTTTACTATATCACACTATTAGCTTTCGACCTTTGAGCTATACATGTATGTTACCTATATCGGTTACTTACGTATATATTTGGTTATATACATATTTGTTTATAAATGTGACGGTACAAATTGTTATATTAGTTTTAAATTATATATATTATCATATTTTAATAGGATAAGTTCAGATGGTATGGTTTTAATATGTTTTATATACACATAAATATTTCGTTTTATTTGGGAAATTGTAAGTAAGAAACGATTTTTAAATAATATATATTTAGTTAAATTTATATCGACTGATTCTAAATTGCTTCATCCATTCTCGTATCAGCTTTGTTCATCAAAATTCGTGCCGATCTACTTTGCTTTGCAATTCGTGCTTGGATTCGTAGCTCATTCCTTGTGTCGAATCATCTCTAGCCTCAAAAGGTGAGCAATCACTCACGATTAACGTTCTTTTATTTAATAAATTTGATTTCAATTGAAACGACAAGTGAAATATGCTGTTGTTAGTTAATTACACTGTTATATATGCTATTACCTATATCAGTTCACCTGTGACATCTGACACCATTATCTATTATTTATACAATGATAATCCAGTTTGGTTGATAAATGATTGATTGTTGATGTTGACATTGGACGTTAAATTGTTAATGTGTAAGTGATAAATAAGTTGAAATTGAAACTGACGTAGGATAATTAGATTTGATATATGCCAAATTTGATTAGATGACATTTGCATAATATGACCTTATTTAAATGTTAGATTAATTGACACGTAGAAATTTTGTTATGTACACCTTGAACCATTGAATGTATGTTGTAAAATTGATGTAGTATAAAATTGGATAATAGATATCAATTGAAGAACCGTATAAATATTAGTATAATAATCTTTAATCTACATGAAATGATAGTGTAGATTCTAGAAATAATTATATTAATTCGCACAAACAACAATGTGAATTAATACGGTTATTTCAGGATTATTTGAATTGATTATTGGATTGTTATTGATTGTTGTTATTGCTTGTTTATTTACTTTGACACCATCCCAGTTATCACACTGCAAGTTCCCTTTGCTATGCTTTGATTTTGAATTGAATTGGAATTGGGTTGAAATGATAAATACCCAAGTTAAACTTTGACCTGGGATAGAGAATTAAATAAAACCCGATTGGTCAAAAATTTGATTTAAAAATAAAATAAAGATTTTATTTGAATAAATAATAAGGTTTTAAATGAAGTTGGAATTTGAATTTTTATGAAAGGAAAATGTTAATATGTAATAATACGAAACAAAATATTAACATAGTAGTTGATGAATGAATGTTGTTTAAAATTTAATTATTAAGTTTTAAATTATTTAATAATTAAGTTTTGAAATTATTTAATAATTAAATAAGATTGAATTATTTAATAATTAAATGAAATTGAATTCTTGATATGTGAAATTGAACTTCTTTAATAAGTAAAGTTGAGTTATGAAATAATTAAGTTTTGAAATTTGTAACTAAGTAAATAAATAAGTGAAATCGAATTTCTTTAACAAGAAATAAAATGTGATTTATTGAAATTAATGTAAGACTTGTAATTTAAAGAATTGATTTGACAAATCCAATTTAATTCAATTTGAAGTTTTGATATAATGAAGTTGAACTTAAGTAATTGATTTAATGAATTGGAAATTTAATAGAAATTGTTTTGAATGACAAATTAACTTAACAAATATTGAATGAAATAGATAAATGAATATAAATTGATTTGAATGTTAAATTAAATTAATTTAAATGATTTCGGAATGAAACTTATATACGAACTTGAATCAATATTTGAATTGTTTAAATAAAAATTGAAATTGGATTATAAGATTTTGAAAATTTGAATTTGGAAGTTTTGAAACGTAAATTATGGAAATTGATTTAGAAAGACAAATGAAATGTTGGTTTACAAATTCTAATTGAAATTGTAATTGATTTGGTTTTTGAAATATATAAACGACCAATCGGTGAAATAATGACGAAAGTTATTAAAGAGACCGGAATCGGTTAGGGACATACTCACTGTCTAAACCGAAAACCACTTTAATAACTATACGCGGAGTTGTGATCCAGAATGAAGTGGTTGGAACGATGTACGTGATGACTGAAGAAAGAGAACGATAATGGATAGCCTTGACACTTGTGTCAAATTGGAAATGACTAAAACAGGAGCCGTGCTGGGACAAATGGGGTCAGCTACCTCGAGCGAACACACTTCTTCGAAAACTACTCATTACTTGTTATCGATTGGTGCACCCTTGATTTTGGGAGTGTTGTTTCGCGGTGTTGCGATCGCTGCGGCGATGCGTTCTCACCAGTCCGAATCAGGCAAACGGTAGTTTCACTACCTTGGGTATTGCCTCATGTGCCTTGTCATACTTGTATCCCTATATACGCGACCACTACGATTTGTTTTGTGTTATACCTATGGAGTACTCCCTGATAGCCCACTAGTTTACGGTGGAGTTTACAGTGCTGTATAGACTATGACGCTTATATAAAATGTGTTAAGGGGGATAATGGTAACGCCTTAACACTATTTTGATATCTTATATTACTGATAGGCATTATCTACTTATCGTACACTACTACATAGTAGATAGTTTAACGGATCCTTAAAGGATGGTTATTCCAAACATCCTTTGGGTTACTTGTATTTCAATTGCTATTTCACTTGAGTTGGATTTATTGGTATAAGAATGTTAATCCTGACTCGAGTGTTTTGTGTTTTGCTTTACGCTCGGGTCAGACTGAGTGTACCAGTATTCGAGACTCACCTTTGTAGTTGGAGCTTCGCTTGGAGATCCAGCTATCTATCCAGCTTTTAGATATTCAGTTGATTCCAGTGATGTATTCTGATATTGTATTTGATTATTGTATTCGAGACATCTGATGTACCTTATTTAACTCTGATATGTATATAGTAGCTTCATGAACTACTATCTTTTGTTTCCGCTGCATTTATTACTCTATGTCTGTGATCTGTGATTATTTTATTTACTGTATATGCTCAGTTTTGCCAAATATAATTAACAATTCGGTATTTTGAATTATTCAAGTCCGACATGTGCGGATGCGAATGGTGCAAAATACCGGGATGTTACAGTTGGTATCAGAGCTTTGGTAGCTCTAGGCCAAACTTAGCATATAGTGTAAATGTATTTACAGAATCACTTTCATTCGAGTTGAATCTCTTCCTTTTGTCTCGATTCCTTTGAATTTTGGAACGTTCCCTGCGGTTCCAAAATCCATTCGTGTCCCTCACTATTCGTCTTCTAATTCCGGAGTATCCCATAACTCCACCTTGAAGGATCTTTATAATGAGTTGGCGGTCCCGCCAATCTCAAATTGATTTGTAGAGGGGTGAAACTCTTTTACAATAGAATCGATTCACCGGAGATTTATATATCCTCGGTTTAGATGCTGACATTTTTGGTTATGCAAAATTCTATCTCTTGAGATCAAATGTCGATGTGCCTCGGAATTCTACATTGATCTTATTCTTGAAGTCATGGTCGATCTGGTTAAGGTTGCCCGCGATTTATCTAAACTTATCAAGGTTCCTATTTTGTTATTTAATCATCTTATCTTTGTTTCGAATTTGTCTTCGAATCAGAATTCTCTTTGATTTGAGTCCATTAAATTTAATATAAATTAATTAATCGCTAACAGTTTTTGGAAATTTTGAGGGCCCAAATACGCCCATCTATGGTTGGCCATGCATGATTAAGGGAGGGGTGTGGGGGGGGGGTAGGGGTGGATTGAGATTTAATAAGGAATTAAAGAAAGAAGGTTTTAAAGGAGAGAATTGGAGAAGTTTGAATGTTTCCTTTAAAACAAATTCCCTTTTGTTCATTCATTTAATTTCCTGACAATTCATTTTCTTCCTATTCTCCTCTCCACCTTAGCTGAAAATTAATGTCTTTCTGGCCTAAAGTTCCCTAAAAAGAAATTAAAACAAATCAAAATAAAATTAATAAAAGGTCACGCTTTAGATCGTTGTAAAATATAGAGATTGATTCAATTGAATCTAGGAACTTTATTCATCGTTCAAGGTGCATGCTTTTTGCTCCGTCTAAAGATAACATTTTAATTTTTATTTATTCATATATCATGTTCACATGGTTTAGATCTTTTACTTCTAAATCACATCTATTTATATATTTATCTAGCTATTTTGTTTCGATCCTGTAACGCCCCACTCTGAGACCCACTGTAACAAAGAGTATTACGGGAGTAATACTGTCTGTTAAAGCAGAGAATAGAGTATAGTGGAAGCGACCATTTGTAATCAAGCTATAACTATCTACTGAATACGTTGAAAGGATGGTATCTATATTTTTTTCCAAGTGGTTTGACATATTCAATAAATATTTATAACGAAATTACAAATGGCTAAAGATCTATCAGGACAAAGCATAATAACATAATAAAATAGCATCACAGAACAGTATCACATAACAGCACAGAGTCTCAGAACAATACATCGTCAATACAGATCCAAATACTAAAAGTGGGTACAAAGCCACTGCCCACACATGTGAGTCAAAAATATGTACATATCAAAGTCTGAATAATAACAGAGTAGCGGAATAGTGGACAAATAAAAGCTCTATCTATCAGCATAGCAGATAATGTCCAAGCGGAAGTACAGAAGCTAAGTCCAGAGACCTAACCTGAAACAACTCGGTCTGACCCGAGAGAAAACACTCGGGTCAGGCTAGCTAAACAATCAGTAATAACTGAGATATATAATAATGCGGTACATAAATAAAATAGTACTTTTCCTAAGAGAAAAGTATTTTGGACCACATGAATATAATGACGGTCCCTAATCATCAATCAACAGTAAAAATCTCCAAAGAGAATATCAGCACCAAAGTGTTGAATAAATAAAATCGCCTCATATCATCGGCGTAGCCAAAGCTATATAAAGTTGCCCATAGGCAATAATCCCATGTGTGACCAGAGTCTGTAATCAATGCCCAAGCAAAGATCGATGCTCCAAAGAGCAATGGGGATATACCGAAAAGTCAATGAAATCAAACACTGAAAAGCAGTGTCCAGAGACACTGTGAATCCACAAGGTAATCGCACTTACATCGTATGGTTCCATAGAACCAACACCGAATGGCGGTACTCGAATGGATATAAAAATCATCAGATAATACAAGTATAGCACGTGCACCGACCGGAGTCGTTATTGCCAAGTACTGTAGAGTTGTGATCGATCACTCGCACAGATGCGGGACGCGCGAGACGGCGAGATCCTTCCTAGAAGGATAAAGGCCCAGAGGCACACGCCGAAAAAGAAAATGCTCCATAGAGCAGGTGTCCAGAGACGGTTGCCCAGAAGCGTGGTGACCCAGAGGTCCAGTACTGGCTGCCCAGAGGCTAATGTGTCACAAACTTCTTGGAGAGGAACCCGTAAAGTGTTAACGATAAGTCCCATACCCCACGTTCGTACTAAACGGTTTACTAACCAATAGCAAGCTCACACTCCAAACAAATAAAAAGTCCACCTCGTATCATCGGTAAACTCGACCCAAAGGTCAAAACGATCAATCGAATAGGTCGGGGATTAACCGGAAAGAAAATACACACGGTTCCATAGGCCGGAGATTTCCTAACCGTTTAAGCACATTTCCACTTCGCTCGACGTGCTAAAAGTGAGTGTGAGATTTTTATTATAGAAAATAATGGTGCGAAACGGTTTTATAATTGATTTGAAATCATTTTAAAATGGCTTTAAAACACTCTCCTATTATGGAGTAAATGGTTTAATAATTAAAAATAACATTATATAATAATAATTTCGAAGGCCATTTAGGAGTGAAAAATCCTTTGAAAATAATTCATAAAACACGTGTACGAAATCTAGAGACAAATCTCAAAGAAATCGATAAATCAGAGAATCACTGAAAACCAAAAATTCGTGTTGGAAAATATTCCGAATGGTTGCGAACCAAAGTTCGACAATTTTTGATTCGCAATTGAAACCCAAATGGTGCAACCGGTGGGTCGGAACCCGGCTGCACCGAATGGGTGCAGCCCATTTTTTTTTTGAAGCCGGTTGCACCATGCGGTGCAGCTGGTTCGGTCCAGTCCCCAGCCCGCATGGGCTGGGGATATATTAGGAAGCCCCCAGCCCGCTTGGGCTGGGGATTCAGTGCAAGCCCCCAGCCCTTGCGGGCTGGGGTTCATTCATGCCCCAACCCACCTGGGCTGGGGAAGCCCCTGCCCATGCAGGCTGGGGTTCATACAGGCCCCAGCCCGCCTGGGCTGGGGAAGCCCCAGCCCATGCGGGCTGGGGTTCATTCATGCCCCAGCTCGCCTGGGCTGGGGAAGCCCCAGCCCATGCGGGCTGGGGTTCATACAGGCCCCAGCCTGCCTGGGCTGGGGAAGCCCTAGCCCGCCTGGGCTGGGAAAGCCCCAGCCCATGCGGGCTGTGGTTCATTCATGCCCCAGCCCGCCTGGGCTGGGGAAGCCCCAGCCCATGCGGGCTAGTGTTCATACAGGCCCCAGCCGGCCTGGGCTGGGGAAGCCCCAGCCCATGCGGGCTGGGGGGGATAGCGGGCCGCCCTGTGCGGACCCGTGTGCGCCAGCCCACCAAGGGCTGGCCTGCTGCGCCTGGGCAGCAGCCTGGGTGCAACCCAGGCCTGCTCTGGGCTTTCAGATCCCTGTTTCAGCCTGTTTTCAAGCTGAACATTTCCAGCCAGCTGAAAATGCTGGTTTTTGGTGATTTGGGGTGTTTTTTTCAAGTTTTTAGCATAAAATTTCACCAATATCAATCACTAATTATCATATGATGATTACTACACTATATTAAAGGCCAAAGCTTAGCATTACCTTAGGAAGCAATATCACAAGCATCTTATGTGCACACCCAAAATGAAAGCAAAGATGATCAAGGAGCTATGATTCACATGTTACATAACAAAACATGTGTTACTAAATGATTACTAAAATCAAGAGATGATTAAACACATATTAGAAGAGGTTTTTAGCAATATACCTCTCTTGAAAGCAACAAAGACTACTATAGCATCAACCCAAGTTAGCAAAAGATGATTAGGAGGCTATAAGATCAAAAAAACACATAAAACATGTGTTACCAAATAAATTTCAGAAATGAGAAAGATATAAAAACGGATTTGAGGTGGGTATTTGCATTACCTTTGCATAGAATGACTTGCATAAGCTAAAACTAGAAGGAGATGAAGATAGAGGCCATTTTTGTTATGAAAGCTTTAGGAAATGATTAGGGTTTTGATTAGGGTTGAATGAATGAGGTTATGAGAGTTTGAGATAATTTATAGAGAAGGTTTAGGGTGGGTTATTGGGTTAGGTTTAGTAACCCAATAAGAAGAGAGTTATTTACATGTTTCCTAAAAATTAGTCTAAGTGTTCATATATGTTTATAAATCTCATTTTTCTCATCCAAACCCGTTTTAAAATCTCCCCTAAAATATTAACTTTCCAAAAATAACTTTTTATCCTCATTTTAAATCCCATATTTCCCATTTAATTAAAATAGCCTTTTTCAAATAAATTTTGTTATTCAAATCGTTTTATGCTTCAAAAATAAATAAAAATCCTAACTTTTATTTATTAATTGGTAATGCAAATCCCGGGTTGTTACAGACTCCCCCCCTTAAGAAAATTGCGTCCCCGCAATTCCTTAAGATAGATGTCGTCTATAACGTCAAATCCACAAAAGAAGTGATAGAGATAAAATAGAGAATTCTCACCCGCAGAAGAAGATGGGAGAAAGCCAGGATAAGAGCGCTCGATAGATTCTCTGGTCTCCCAAGTGCAGTCCTTAGGATTCGGTGACCATTGAATCTTCACGAGTGGAACCTCTTTGTTGCGAAGACGTCTAACCTCCGAATCAAGCACATGAAGTGGTTGCTGCTCCAAAGATAAATCAGGTAAGATCTCTAAATCAGGTATAGCATGCAGCTCAATGATAGAATCAGGATCGCGGACACACATGCGAAGCTGGGAAACATGAAACACATCGTGCATTCCAGAGAAGTGAGCAGGTAGAGCCGCACGATAAGCAACGGGGCCGATGCGTTCCTTAATAGGAAATGGTTTGACATAGCGAGGAGCCAACTTCCCTGTAGAGCTGAAACGCACAACCCCCTTCATAGGAGATATCCGAATAAAGACATGATCACCAATGGAAAACTCAAGATGCTTCCTACGGTTGTCCACGTAGGATTTCTGACGGTTCTGCGCCTCTTTCATTCTCTGACGAATAAGAATAATCTTCTCAGAAGGTTCTCGAACTGAATCTGGACCAAGAAGGAACTTCTCGCCAGATTCTAACCAACACGAAGGAGAACGACATGGCCTTCCGTAAAGAGCCTCGAAAGGAGCCATGCCAATACTAGACTGAAAACTGTTGTTGTAGGAGAACTCTACAAGCGGTAAGTGATCCCCCAACTACCTCCGAAATCCAGAATACAACAGCGCAAAAGATCCTCTAAAACACGATTCACCCTCTCCGTCTGACCGTCAGTCTGAGGAAGATAAGCAGTCGAGAAATTTAGCTTTGAGCCCAAAGCTGACTGTAGGCACTTCCAAAAGTGACTAGTAAAGATAGTGTCTCGATCACAGACGATAGAGCTAGGAATGCCATGAAGTCGAACGACTTCCTTCACATATAGCTTGGCAAGCTGAGGAGCAGTCCGAGTGGACTTAATAGGAATGAAATGAGCTGATTTGGTCAAGCGATCGACGATGACCCAAATAGAAGTATGGCCTGACCTCGATCGAGGCAGACCATCAATAAAATCCATGGATATCTGATCCCATTTCCACAATGGAATCTCTAGCGGCTGAAGAAGACCAGATGGACGCTGATGCTCAGCTTTGATCTATTAACAAGTCATGCAACGACTTACATAACTTGCAACATCTCTCTTTAAACCCTCCCAATAATATAGCCGGCACATATCGGCATACATCTTACTCGAACCGGGATGTATAGTGTACTTAGTGCGATGACACTCGTCTAGAATGTCACGCCTAAGTGATAAATCAGATGGCACCACAATACGGTTCCTCCTACGAAGACACCGATGAAAATCAAGAGAATAATCCAGCAATGTCTCATCACTGGATCCCGACTCGAGAAGATGAATAAGATGCAATAATTCTGGATCCTACCGCTGAGCATGGGCAATGCGATCCAATAAGATAGGACGAGCTTCCAAGCTGAATAATAAGACCGGAGAATCAGAAGATGGAGCTCGATCTCTAATATCACACAAAGATAGAGTCTCAAGAATATCCCACTCGGCAATCATCATAGAGACTACTGCCGAGTGTTTGCGACTGAGCGCATCCGCAACACGATTACCCTTGCCAGGGGTATACTGAATATCTAAATCATATGAGGCGAGAAACTCAAGCCATCGCTGCTGCCTCATATTGAGATCCTTCTGACTGAATCAATACTTCAGCGACTTGTGATCGGTGTAAAGAGTGAAGCGTTCGCCTAATAAAAAGTGACGCCACGTCTTCAAAGCAAAGACGATAGCTGCCAACTCAAGATCATGAGTCGGATAGCGAACCTCATTCGGACGTAGCTGCCTAGAAGCATAAGCAACTACCCGATCCTTCTGCATACGCACAGCACCGAGGCCGCTACCACAAGCGTCGGTGTAAACAACAAGATCCTGGTTACTCTCAGGAACCACAAGGATAGGAGCATGAGTGAGAAGTTCCTTCAGTCGCTGAAAGGAAGCTTCACACTTATCAGACCAAATAAAGCGAACACCCTTACGAGTCAACGTCGTAAGGGGAAGTGCAACTCGAGAGAAATCCTTGATAAACCGACGGTAATAACCCGCCAGACCAAGGAAACTGTGAATATCATGAACGTTCTCGGGCTGCTTCTAATACTGAATAGCTTCGATCTTGGAAGTATCGATAGAAATACCCTCAGATGATACAATATGGCCCAAGAACTTGACCTTGCTCTCCCAAAAATGGCACTTGGAGAGCTTGGCCCTAAGCTGATGCTGACGAAGAGTATCCAAGACGATCCACAAATGATGAGCATGCTCTGCCTTGGATCTAGAATAAATAAGAATATCGTCGATGAAAACCAGAACGAATCTATCAATGTATTCCCGGAATACTCGATTCATGAGATCGACGAAGAAAGTCGGAGCGTTCGTCAAGCCGAACGGCATGACCAACCACTCAAAAGAACCATAACGAGTGCGAAATGCTGTAAGAGGAATGCTGTCTTCTGCGACTCGTAGCTGATGGAATCCAGTGGCGAGGTCGAGCTGAGAGAAGACCTTCGCACCGCTCAATTGGTCAAACATGTCGTCTATCCGAGGAAGTGGGTAGCGATTTCTGATGGTCAACTCATTGAGCTTGCGATAGTCAATGCAAAGCCTAAGAGAGCCATCAGCCTTCTTAACGAAGACCACAGCAACACCCTATGGCGAAGAACTGGATTGGATGAATTGCTTCGCTTCAAGCTCTACTAACTGCTTCCTGAGTTCCTCATTCTCTTTAGTAGACATCCTCGTTGGAGGACGCCCAACTGGGTGGGAGCCTGGAATGAGATCGATGCGGAACTCAATGGCCCGCTTTGGCGGCAGGCCTGATACTGGCTCGAATATATCGGGGAAATCCCGAACAACTGGAATATGAGATATGTCTACCTCATCATCTCGTGAATCTAGAGAAAATAAAGTAACATCAGAAAGCCCAACATCTTAAAGAACAATAGCCAACGGAGAGGACGAGTCAGGGTGATGAATGAATAATATCCGCTCCGAACAAATAATTTTGGCGTCGTGCTGAACGAGCCAATCCATGCCAAGAATCATATCAAAGCCCAAATACTCCATAACGTGGAGATTTGCACGGAAAGAAAAACAACAAAGATCAATATCTATATTCTCACAGAGTAAGCTAAGGGTCGTGGATCCACCAATGGGATTCACAATCCTTAGTGAAGAAACCATACAAGTAACATCCAAAGATAAAGTATCAACTAGTTCCTTTGATATGAATGAGTGAGAGGTACCCGTATCAAAGAGAACTCTACAAGATCTACCATGAAATAAAATAGAGCCTTCAAGAACGGAAGGATGTGTTCCTTTAGGCTGAGCAGAAGTGGTAGGAGCCTTGGCAACATTAAGCCTGCCAGGCTTGGCACTAGCTGGAGCAATAGGACAAGCGGAGATCCTGTGTCCCTCCTTCTTGCAGAAGGTGCAATAGAGAGGTTTGGGACACTCTCGAATAAAGTGATCTGGAGAACCGTAGTTGAAGCATTTCTTTGGAGGACGTGTTCCACTAGGCTGAGCAGGAGTCTAGGACTGAGGACGAGTCTGAGGCTGAGTCTGAACAGTGGAACTGCCAGTCTTCTTCTTCTTGTGCTGAAAAGAAGAGCCATACTTGCCAGGAGGAAACCTCTTCTTGGTGGGGTTTGCGGAACCTACACCACCATCATCACTATGCTCCATCTCGACTGACTCAAGATGTAGAGCTGCATCGACTAGCTTCTTGAATGAGAGCCCAACCTGTAGCATAAGCTGCCTCTTTAGATATTTCTTCAAGCCCTCAATAAATTTGAGGTTCCTCTTATAAGGAGTAGCAATAAACTCAAGGCCGTACTTGGATAGGGCCTCGAAGGAAGAGACATAATCAGATACAGAGGACTTCCCCTACTTGAGATCAAGAAAGCGGCGAGCAAGGGAGTTCTTCTCTGACTCTGGGATGAATTTGAGCTCAAATCTCTCACGAAACTGAGCCCAAGTAAGTGTGGTCTCATCGATCTCGGCAATAAGGAGTTCGTACCAATCCAGGGCACGACTTTGAAGCTGACTCGAAGCAATAAGAACACGGTCATGATTTGGGATATCCATACGAGTGAAAATGCGCTCGCATATCCGAATCCAAGCCTGGACCTCTAAGACATTCTCGGAGCCACTGAACGGCTTCCCTCCGAGATGAGTAAAATCACTGCAGAGACGCGCAAAAGCAGACTTGCGCAGAGCATCAGCAACTGGGGCTGGAGACTGAGAATGAGACTGGGAATTCCGAACCAGCTCCATGATCTGGTCGGTGGTCATGAACACGCCTTCTGGATGAGTGTTGCTGGACTGCCCAGCAGCACTTGTCTGACGTGTGGTTCTCCCTCTTCCCCTTCCAAACATACTGAAAGTCAAATGGGAATTAGAGTTAGACATGATTCAATGATAGATAATTAATTAAGGAATACTACGGAATATAACGGATTCCTATACATATTCCTAACTTATCTATCAATAAACATAAGGAAGGGATTTGATTTAATTCGGATCTAATTAAAATGTATTGTACTAAGTGTATCTGTTATGTGTTTATTATGCTTATTCCTGAAACCAGCTCTGATACCAAAATGTAACGCCCCACTCTGAGACCCACTGTAACAAAGAGTATTACGGGAGTAATACTGTCTGTTAAAGCGGAGAATAGAGTATAGTGGAAGCGACCATTTGTAATCAAGCTATAACTATCTACTGAATACGTCGAAAGGATGGTATCTATATTTTTTTCCAAGTGGTTCGACATATTCAATAAATATTTATAACGAAATTACAAATGGCTAAAGATCTATCAGGACAAAGCATAATAACATAATAAAATAGCATCACAGAACAGTATCACATAACAGCACAGAGTCTCAGAACAATACATCGTCAATACAGATCCAAATACTAAAAGTGGGTACAAAGCCACTGCCCACACATGTGAGTCAAAAATATGTACATATCAAAGTCTGAATAATAACAGAGTAGCGGAATAGTGGACAAATAAAAGCGCTATCTATCAGCATAGCAGATAATGTCCAAGAGGAAGCATAGAAGCTAAGTCCAGAGACCTAACCTGAAACAACTCGGTCTGACCCGAGCGAAAACACTCGGGTCAGGCTAGCTAAACAATCAGTAATAACTGAGATATATAATAATGTGGCACATAAATAAAATAGTACTTTTCCTAAGAGAAAAGTATTTTGGACCACATGAATATAATGATGGTCCCTAATCATCAATCAACAGTAAAAATCTCCAAAGAGAATATCAGCACCAAAGTGTTGAATAAATAAAATCGCCTCATATCATCGGCGTAGCCAAAGCTGTAACGACCCGTATTTTTACGGATCGAAACATCGTAAAACAGTTGACATTTGGTCGCATTTGTGATAAGCCGTCCTGAGTTTAAGTCCTAAATCATGACCGACTTAGGAAGTATACGACCTAGTGGAGTGAAACGACTTAAGGAGTTAAGTCGTGTGAGATAGCTTAGGTCGTAGAGTAAGTTAGGTCGGGTGGGCGACTTATAGGATTAGACGACCTAAGTACTTAGACTACTTAAGTAGGTGACCGACCTAGGGGATAAGCGGGCTACGACTTAAGTTTTGGTGGGTTAACGACCTATGAGATAGGAGGCAGCGACCTAGTAGTTAGCGGGTTAGCAAAGTTAAGCCGTTAGACGACTTAAAGGCGTTAGGTCGTAGCCTAGTTGAGTCGTAGAGTTGCTAAGTCGTAAGTCGTATCCCCTGTTAAGCCGCAACCTTGTTAAGTCGTGTGAGTTTTAGGTCGGCTACCTCGTTAGGTTGAAGCTGTTGTTAAGTCGCGTGTGTTTTAGTAGTTAGGTCGTAAGCCACCTTTGTTGGTTAAGTCGTCCAGACGACTTAAGTGTTAGCTCGTTTCATCTGTTAAGTCGTATGGGTTTTAGGTCGGCTCAGAGTTAGGTCGTAGTGTTTTGATAAGTCGTAAGTCGTATGCCCTGTTAGATCAGAGACTCTGTTATGTCACGCAGTGTTAGGTTGTGTGTTCTGGTAGGTCGTGAGTGCTAAGTCGTAGGTCGGCATAGTGTTAAGTCGGAGACGACTTATGGAGGCGGACGACTTAAGGGTTTTCTGCCTATAAATAGAAGGGTTTTTCTCACTTTTTGGGATCCGGATTTTGAAGCGACGAAGTGCTGCCATTTTGAGAGCTCGACTTCTACACTTCTTCACTTCTTTTCTCCACTCTAATCTAGTGATTCCATCCATCCATATTGAAGATCAAATCGAAGATCGAAGAGCTTAGATTGAAGATATACATTCTTCGAAGAGAGATTTCATCGTTTGAAGCGGATTGGTGATAGATCAAGTTAGATCCTTCGCTGTCCAGATCTGAAGTGGGTTTCTTTTGAGTTGTTTTGGTGATTTGGTGAGTGGTGATTATCTCTCACACGGATCCAAAGGAGTATATCGAATCGTTGGCTTGATTTGGTGCTAAAATAGTGATTTCCATGCATTTTTGTAAACCTAAGTGTAGATCCATATAGATCCATTGTACATGATGATTTGACAACCATTTTTATACATGTTAACCTATGCAAGTTCATTCATAAAGTTGTAGAGATATTTCTCATGTTTTCATGCTTGTTAGACCTTCAACTCTTTAATTACGAAATTGCCATTATTGTTATAATTGTCCATTTAGATCATATTTGAATGCTTGTTTACTTGGATTGATGTTTGACTTGATTGATTGCTGTGAATTAGATGATTGATGATTTGATTTAGACAAGATGGTCGAAGATGATTCAAAAGCTAAGGGAAAGGCTCTTGAATTGGAAAAGCTGCACGTGGCATATGTAGCGGATGATGAAGCTCATATGGATAGATTTGATGATGATGTTGAGATGAGACTTTGCTATGATGATGATGAGGCGAAGTATGATATGAGATAGCCTTGGTCTAATCCAGACGGGATCATTCCAAGCATGTTGATAACTCGGTGAAATGGTTCGAGTTGAGGATAATGGTTTGCTCGAGAGGCGCTTGAGCTAGTATGGAAATAGTCGTCGAGGAGGATGACTAGGAGGCTGAGATCTCATCGTTGTTGAAGGTTCTAGCATGCTCAAAGCAAGAGTACGTTGGGCAGATTCGATAGTTCCTGAAGGCTAATGTTTGATAGTCAAGTACTCTGGGCAGATTCGATAGTCCTAGGTACGGGTCACGATGACGTGCAGAGTTATGTCTAGAACCGGGGTCTTCCATTAGCCCTTGAAGGACGGCTGAAAGAATGTGCCGGTCATTCAATTAACGGTGATATTGAGGCAATGATAACAGTGATAGCCAGAGTCATGGATGTTTGGTTGTATCGTCATTCGGACTCAAGAGCGGTATTTTCTAGGTGCTTATCTGATCTAGGCCTTGGTACTTGGAAAACATCGCCCTTGACTCGAGTGACTATTGCTTTACTTTAAATTGTATACTTTGCTATGTTTGCTTCTGCTTAGTGTGTGTCTGGGGGCTATCACTGTAGAAAGAGGTGGAGTGGGAGGGTTGTATTCCTATTCCTTTTCCTTTATGCTCTTTTGGTATGTTGTTAGTTAATTTACTGCTCACTAAGACTGTTGTCTGACTCAAGGCTTTATGTTTTAAATCTTATTGCCTTGGGCTGTTCGTCCATTTTGGGGCGGGCAGACTAGGTAGCAGGTGACAGGTGCTGTTCTTGCTTTCTACGTTGCTGATGACGAAGACGAGCTGGAGTATTGCATATTATCTTCTTACTATATGTAATGGATGTTCCGCTGCTTTGAATATTCTCTGAGTGTTATGTAGTGAGGCTTGTTGTATTGACTATTCAGATGCTTGTACTCAACTATCATGAAGTTTAATAGAGATTCTGTTTTGTAAAGCTTCACTATGTATATTTTCTATTGTATTTTGTCCATGCGCTGTGAGTAATACGATAGATACTGTTGTTTTAATTTACCCTGGCAATCGTCCATGGTCGCCTGGCACACTTTACAGCGCACTATCTCTAGATTCAGTGCAGGGGTCATGGGCGGTCGTCACATTTGGTATCAGAGCTTTGGTTAATCGATTTTACCCAACGCTCGCTGACGTAACTACGTATGAGAGACGTAATTGTATTTTGATGGATGATTACTATATATAATATAGTAGCTTAGTAGAGTTTGAGTCCTTTATGCAGTTGTTTCTCTAGATGTGCTAATCATTCCTTTTTATAGATATTAAGGATGAGTCGAAGAGGGAGACCAGCTGCTAGGGAAGGCCGTGCTACTGAAGGGGCTGCTGATTATGCTGCTATGTTCGAAGCAATGATGACTTCGATCATGAGAAGGATGCCAGCTCCGGGGCCATCGGTGGATGTTGGAGTTCAAGTTCAAACTCCAAAACCGGTGGATTTTGCTAAGTTGTGTAAGGACTATACTGCTCTTGGAGGCAAGGTTTTCTTGGGAAAAGAATCTACCATTGAAGTCCAGAGGTGGATAGATGCTTGTAGAAGGATCTTTGGTGACTTGGGAATTGAGGATGCGACTAAGAGGAAGTTAGCATCAAGGCTGCTTCAAGGAAGAGCTTCTGATTGGTGGAACTCTATCACTATTGATACTCCAGAGGAAGAGATTACTTGGGAGCAATTCCAAGTCAGATTTGAAGCTAAGTTCATTTCTACAGCTCAGAAGTCTGTTCTGTTCAAGAAGTTTGTGGAGCTCAAGCAAGGTGGAAGACCAGTTCTTGAGTATGTTTCTGAGTTTAAAGCCTTGTCCAAGTATGCTCGATCGTATATTGAATCTGCATATCAGAAGAATGAGAAGTTTGTGACAGGCTTGGACAGTTACCTTGGGAGGCAGTTGGTGGATCATTTGGACGATTCATTTGAGAAGCTTGTGGAGAAAGCTCTCAGGCATGAGAGTCTGTTTCCTAAGGAAGGATCTGTTGTTGCTGTAACCAGGGGAGAGTCTAAACCACAGCAGGGTGGAAACAACAAGAGGAAACAGCAGCAGCAGAAGGGTAAGGATGGCTAAAAGAAGCCGAAGGGCGAAGTGACTTGCTACAATTGTCAGCAGAAGGGCCATTTCTCTAAGGATTGTAAGAATCCGAAGGTACCAATGAAGTGTCACAACTGTGACAAGCCGGGGCATTTCAGGAGGAATTGTCCAGAACCGCGGAGGGACAAGCAGATTGTGCAAGCTTATGCTTTGGGAGCTGTTCCATCGTCTTCGAAAGCTCCTACCGCTGAAGAGAAGGGAAAGAGTGTAGTGGTTCAAGGTACTCTTTTCATATGTGGTGTTCCAGTTAGAGTTCTGTTTGATACTGGGGCGTCGCATTCGTTTGTTTGTAGTGAACTTGTAGGCCGGTTGGGTTTGGAACCGGATATTGTTGATAGGCCATTGGTTGTGACTAATCCAGTTGGGGGTTCGTCTTGTTTGTGTATGTTATGCCGTGGTCTGATTGTATCGAGTCATGATTGCTCTTTTGTTTGTGATTGCTTTGTTCTGAACTTTGCGGGGTTCGGAATTATTTTTGGTATAGACTGGCTTAGGAAGTATGCGACAAAGGTTGATTGTGAGAGGTTGGAGGTGATAGTCGAGAATGTGGAGGGGCGAAAGATTGTGATACGATGTAAGCATGAAGAAGGCGTCTTCATGAGCTTCATGTATTCGCTGGTTGTTCCATGGGATGGACTGTCATCGTTGCCAATCGTTAATGGATTTGAGGATGTCTTTGACGAGGTCAAAGGGTTACCGCCGCATAGAGAGATCGAGTTTCGTATAGATCTAGTTGAAGGAGCCAGACCCGTTGTGATGCCTCTTAGGCGGATGGCGCCTAGGGAACAGCAAGAGTTGAGGGTGCAAGTTGATGATCTTTTACAGAAAGGATTCATTCGGCGTAGTGTGTCCGAATGGGGTGCACCAGTTGTGTTTGTTACCAAAGCGGATGGATCGCTGAGGTTGTGTGTGGATTATCGTGAGCTGAATAAGGTGACTAAGAAGAACAAGTATCCATTGCCGAGAATAGATGACTTGTTTGATCAGCTTCACGAAGCTAAGGTGTTTTCTCAGATGGATTTGGCAACGGGATTTCACCAGTTGAGAGTTGCTAAGGATAGTGTGCCGAAGACTGCTTTCAGGACACCATCAGGTTTCTTTGAGTGGCTGGTAATGCCGTTTGGATTGAGTAACGCGCCAGCATATTTTGTGGATCTTATGAATAGAGTGTTCAGGGATCAGTTGAACAAGTTTGTGCTTGTGTTCGTGGATGATATTCTGATTTATTCTAGAACTGAAGAAGAGCACAAGACGCACTTGCGTATTGTTTTGGAAATCTTGCGGAAACATCAGCTGAAGGCTAAGTTTTCGAAATGTCACTTCTGGAAGAGCGAAGTGAGGTTCTTAGGCCATGTTATCTCTGGAAATGGAATAGCGGTTGATCCCGCTAAGGTGGCAGCAATCCAGGATTGGGTTAGACCTAAGAATGCATCTGATGTGAGAAGTTTTCTTGGATTAGCAGGATATTATCGACGGTTTATCAAAGACTTCTCTAAGGTGGCTGCACTGTTAACAGGATTGACGAAAAAGAACCAAGTGTTCAGATGGGAAGATAAGTGTGAGCAAGCTTTCGGAATCCTGAAAGAGCGATTGACGAGTGCTCCTGTTTTGACTATTCCAAGTGGGAATGAAGAGATGGTGGTTTACACCGATGCATGTGGTACTAGACTTGGAGCAGTGCTGAAACACACGCGACTTATGATTTGGAGTTAGCGGCGATTGTTTTTGCTCTGAAGATGTGGAGACATTATCTATTGGGAGTTCGATTTGAGTTGTTTACAGATCATAAGTCGTTGAAGTATCTTTTCTCCCAAAAGGATTTGAATCTTTGGCAGCAACGTTGGCTAGAGTTTTTGGCATCATATGATTTTGGTATAGCTTATACTCCGGGAAAAGGTAACGCAGTGGCAGATGCGTTAAGTCGAAGACATGCAGGATTGGTGTAACAACCCGCCTTTTAGGACAGTTTAAATCGACAAATCAAACACACATGCCGATTCCAAACCATTCAAAAGGGCGGATGGTTAATGGGGTAAATAAGAAAAGAAGAGAAAAGGAACAAAAAAACAATCACAGAATCTCGCAGCGGAAAGATAAAATATAATAATCAAATAACAGTTCATGAAGCTGTTTAATATACTTTTGATTATCATGTATACATCATTTATCAGAGTTATACGTATACAATAGAACGAATAAAATAATGCAGCAGACAGCATGATGCAAAGATAATAATAGTAATAGTATACCAAATCTTCGTCTTCGTCCTCCAGAATAGATCTTCAAAATCTGAAAAACTCAGGACTGACCCGAGCGTAATGAAAAGACAAAACACTCGAGTCAGGACTAAAACATCCTTATGTAAGTTAAATCAATCGTAAATAAAGATGAGTGTAACGGCGTTAGAGATGTTTACGGGGTTTGACATCTCCTATCCAGTGTCGACGTGCGTGCAATAACTCAAGAGATGTTACGGGATTTTCCATCACTTAAGGATCCGTTAAACTATCTACTATGTAGTACAATACGCTATTATACAATAATGTCTATCATAAAGTAAAATATCAAACTAGCGTTAAGCCATGGCCCATTCCACCCTTAAGACGTTTATATTCCCAAGAGCATATACAAGACCGTAGTTTCCCCAAAACCGGAAGTCACCAGAGGGCAATCCATATACTAAAGGTACAAACCAAAACGTAGTGGTCGCGAATAGGATAATCAGTATGACAAGGTACATGAGGCGATACCAACTAGGATACTAGTAGTTGCGTGATCCAGACTGATGTTGAGCATAGCAGCTACTACCTCAACACCGCGAAACAACACTCCCAAATCAAGGGGTGCACCCAAATCGAATCACAAATGTAATAGATATGGTATCGAAGAAGTGTGTCCGCTAGAGATGGCGAACCTCAATGGCCCGGCGCGGCTCCTGTTTTAGTCATGTCAGGGGTCATCCATTATCGTTCTCTTCCTTCAGTCAACACGTTCACCAAACCATCCACTTCATTCTGGATCAACACTCCGCGTATAATAGTTATTAAAGTGGTTTCGGTATCGACAGAGAGTATGTCCATATCTGATCCCGGTCTCTTTAATAACTACGTATTATTACACCGATGGCTCTTTTACATTTCAAATCGATTCATAATTGATATCAAAATATCATATTCGCTTCAAAATCAAATCCATTTCAAATATCATCTTATCTATTCAAGGTGTAAGATTCCGTTCAAAATCATTTTTGCCTCAATATCTCATTTCGATTTCAAAATCATTTCGAATTTCAATTTAGGTTGCAACTTCATTTAACCCAATTCGTATTTAAATTCAAGATTTAAATATAAACATTTCACCTTATTGACCAGCTTGAAATTTTTAGAAAATAGTTTTAAGTAGTTTAAAGGTAGTTTTAAATAATTAAAATAGTTAAAATACTTAAAATCTTTAAATGGATTTCAAATAGATAAATAAGTTTAATATAGTTAATATAGGTTAAAATAGTTTAAGTGTTTAAAAATGGTTTATATAACAGAGAAATTTGGAAAACAAAATGAAACAACTTCAAAACTAAACCATTTAAATTATAACTTCCCAATTCAAATCAATTTCAGTTCCTACTCTACCGATTCAATTTCGATTTCAATTCAAATGAATGTCAACTTTGACTTCAAATTAATTCAATTCTACATTCACCTTTAACTAATTCGATTTCAATTTATATCTATTTGGAACTTGATTTTTCAAAATATCAATTTATAACACTTAACAAAATTTATCCTTTAATATTCAATTTTAAATCCAAATTCAAATATGATTCAATTTCAAGCTCAATTTCGAAATATCATTTTTATATCAATTTTACTTAGTAATACTCAAAGCTCGAAATAATGTTCAATCTTTAAAACAAATAAATTTCCGAAATTCAATCATATCCCAAATTTTTTACATTTCAAAGTCTCAACTTAAATTAAAAAAATTTATTTCAACATTCCAAACTCAAATTTTTGCGATAAATTCAATTTCTATAAATTGATTTTATTTATAACTTTTAAATCAAAATGTTTAAATAAATCTCAAATCGACGATTTTAAAATTTATTAATTTAGCCAATCCAGTGTTCGTATATAATTTTCTATCCTATGGCCAAGTGATTAGTTATTTCAATTAAATGTCAGGGATGAATATATATCACTTAACAAAATCATAGTGTCATATGTATGCATAACAGTATATATATAAGCAAGTAAACATCCAACATTTAAATATCAACCAATAACATCTATCGAAATACATCATCCAATAGACAATACAATTCATGGCAATTTCATAGTTATCAATGTCGGGTAATTCAATCGCAATTCAATTTTAATTTCAATGTAGCTGTCAATTTAATTTTCAACGATTAATTCAAATGACAATCTATATGACAATTAAATTTTATCAAACAAGGACAAATAAAATCATAACACTTCATAATGTCAAATTTTACTAGCATAAAGATATTTAGTACGTTGTGAGCGTTATAAAACACTCACCTTGATTTTACGATTTTAAATCAAATCGAACGACGTTCGATTTAACCTAAAATTTTAACGAGCTCCAAACACTCCCGGATCTACACTGCAACGAAGCTCTCATCTCTGCGATTCCAACGCAAAAAGATTCGTCTGATTCTGATAACGTAAGAAGGAGTAATGACATTTTAAAGTTGCATACAATTTATAAACAAAATTCATTTTAACAATTCCAACCATTTAGATCTGGGCCGTCATCTCGGGATGCAGAAATCGTGGCCGTGAATCCACCTCCCTCACGCGTTTCGTACATTCTTCCAATCACCCTCGAAACCCACGGTTGCCCAAAGCTTGCAATTTCCAACGCCTCCACGATGCTCCGGGACACGATCGAACGCCGGCAAACGAAAGGCCAACGCGGTAGCCACCCTCACCTGGGAGCTCGACGAGCTCTGTCGTCCCTAGCTGCAAGAAAACGCGCTCGAACTGACCAAGAACGGAGGCAGCTCGCACTCCATCCACCACGCCAAAACCCATCTCAACCGTTGGATGTATAGATGTCGAGGAGCTCTTCAACTTCGCAGTTGAAAGTTTTCGGTATAGGTCGATAGATGGAGAGAAAACGAAGGGGAAAGAAGGGAAGTTTCCGGACATTGAACGAATAAGTGGCGGCTACGAATAACTCTCGGCCAAGGGTTTCAAAGCAAATGCATATATACGTGTATAACAAATATTATTTAATATTATTATCCACAAATAACATGATTTTCGGACGAACTCCAAATTAGACGTGCCGACAGGCGTTCGTAAAGTTTTACCCGCATTCCGAACACAATGGAACGTGTTTCAGAGGCTAATTCGGTCATTTGTGCGAGTTACGGAGAAAAACGATCAGTTTTAAATTAAAACGATTCAAACCGATTTCGATGCGTTTTGGCTTGCCCCGGACAAACGGTAAATCCAAATGACATAAAATTTGAAACCATACAATAATTTCACATTACGGATCCGATGAAACTGGTTTTGTCGAAATCCGAGACTTTTTGAAAAATGACTATTTTAACTCGCCGAATTAATATTAAAACAATTTCGATGCGTTTCGAGCTGCCACAGTCAAACGACAACTCCAATTGCTACGAAAATTGAAATCCGACAATAACAAACTATTACGGATCCAATGGAACTAGTTTCGTTCAATTCTGAGACTGTTCGAAAAATGGCTATTTTTCAGTCGATAATTAAATATTAAAATATTCAATTTTCACAAATTAACTTTAAATTCAATTTTTTTAAAAGTTCTTTAACATTACTATAACTCCAATATGATAAGATAAAATTTTACAAATCATTTTCAATCATATTCAACTTGATTTCCAATTATTTCTGAAATTTAACTTATTAAATTATCGGTTTAATTGTCTAACTAAATCCAATATTCGAAGAATAAATTATTCGACTGTTTAATTTCAATATAAAATTCCCAATTTTAAATCATTAACTTTTAAATCAAATTTCAATTGTTCCCAAATTCGATTTTTAATTTCACAGTAATTAACAATCTTTTACAATGCAGTTTTCCATTATAAATCCAATATAAAAGATTATATTAGATTCAGCGTTCAGTTATATTGTAATTCAAGTTCAAGTTATTTAATTCCAAATGAATTCTTTTATTGCGATTTACACTTTCATTATTGAATCAACCATTTACTTATACATTATTATCAATAGTTTATAATTCATTTACTTTCATTTTCTTCAGCTGTCATCTTATTTAAATTCACCGTAATATTAAATTACATTCATTTACGTTGATTTCCATATTATAACTTCAATATTAAATGTAACATTTTATTTATTTCGTTGTTTACAATCAAATTCAATTCATTATTTACATTCACTACAAGTTAACATCCATGTTTAATTTACAAATAAGTTATTCCAGAATTCAGTTTTGTATTTTAACTTGTAATTCACATTTAACAACACAAAATTTTATTTCGGATTTTTTTTATCCAAAATTTTCATTTTAATTCGTATTTTTAAAGTGTTAAAAAATACGGGTCGTTACATTCTCCCCCACTTAAAACTTTTCGTCCTCGAAAAGGAAAAAGAAGGGAAGAGAAACTAAGTAAAGAATTCAACATCTGATATATTTTATTCAAAATTATCAACTTATAAAACAATGAAATTCCATTTAAAAGTCATAGCTACGCTTCCACTAAGTTACTCCGAACGGCTTTCTAACTTTAAAATTAGTTATCAAAACAAGTTATAAATTTAAAACTTGAAAGAAAAAAATTTTTTCTAACACTCGGATTTTCGAAAAATTTCGGCAGAGTCTCCTTTGCGCGGCTCGATCGGTACAACTACAAAATGCCTCTACGGGCCCCAAACCAACAAAAGAAAATCAAAAGCCAAGTGGCGCATCAAAAATCACCAAATCCAATGACAAAATAAACATGTACCTTTTGTCGGGCAATCCACATTTTCTTGATTTTAAATGCCTGCATCTCATTTACCAATGATATCCAATTATGCAATTTAAAAGAATCATTTTATATTTGGCATCTTCAATTTCTAACATTAGCTTTAATTAAGTCCGTAAGCCGTACATATATCATTCGTGAGCAATATCAAATCTAATCGCCTATTCGATCACACAATTTCACTTCCCACTAGTATCGTTCACACGACTCTCTAGTGCGGACTCAGATTTGGTTCTTTGATTGGAAACTGTTACTCTCCTTGCATAGCCATATACTATGATAGAGAATTCCAAAATCAAATCAAAAATCCATATCCAGGGTTCGCCGTCGAGAATCAAGTGAAAAATCCTAACTTGGATCGATATAAATTATCTCGAAATTTTGTGCTCGAATGTGGATCAAAATGTTGTGCGAATAAAATAATACTCGTACAACTTACGTATTACCTTTCAATAGATTTCAATACAATGTATCTCTATTATATTTCTTTTGCTTACCTTCATTTCATTTACAGTTAATGATTTATAGTATAATATTCATATCCCTAATTTACTTGGTATCTATTTCTTTACCAAGTATATTCTTTAATACTACCATTTCTTAAACATTATTCGATAGAATTTATTTACTCAAGTCCATTTTTAAACATTATAAAATTTTAAATTCCTTTCCAATTGATTCTTAGCCATACCAAATTCTTTGGTTTACATTTACTTCATATTCATAGTTTCAGTTAATAACCAATTTATTTGTGGAACATTTTATTTATCATCACTTTAGTTTATAGTCATCCCATAAAGTCTATTTTCTTAGTTTACAGTTATCTTAAAAGTTACAAATTCAATTCCAATTTCTTTGCAATTTATATTTATTTCCATAACCAATGTACAAAGATAATTTTTCAATTCATTTGCCTTCTTTCTTAAGCTCACTCATTTATTAAATTTTGTCATTGATTATTTCAGAATATACTTAAGTATATAAGTAATTTAACTACTTTAATTAAATTCAATTTCATTTTCCATTTATTCTTAGCTATACCAAATTCTTTTGTTTACATTTACTTCATCTCATAATTTCAGTTAATAATGTATTTCATTTTCATAATTTCAGTTAATAACCGATTTATTTGTGGAACATTTTATTAAACATCACTTTAGTTTATTAGCCATCCTATAAAAGTCATATATAAGAAGTTGGACTTTATCTAAGTTTATAATTACCTCAAAAGCTACAAATTTCAATTTCACAATTTCTTTACAAATTTATATTAAATTCTATAACAAATTTACAAAGATATTATTTAGTTCCTTTGTCTGCTTCCTTAAATTCTACTTACTTATTCCATTTAGCCATTCATCATTTCATATTATACTTAAGTATATAACATTTTTATCACAACCAAATTTCCATTTATATACATTTTAATTACTTTTAAGTTTTGCTTACTTGTATATTTCAATTACTTTTAGGTTTTGCTTACTTGTATAATATCTCATTTCATATCTTAAACATCATTTTAACTTTTAGTATTTGGTAAGTCATATTATATGTTTGTAGAATGCAATTTGATACAATACAATTTATAGGATTCATTTTACTAAATTAGAATGTTCACAAATTTTACTTGTTTTAAATTTTCTTTACTTTTCAATACCTTTCAATTTTTAAGAGTTACATTTCAACTCTAAAGTTTCTCAAAACCTTTAGCTTAGAGTTTTTAATCCTCTTATTATATAAGTTCTGATAATTCAGCTTTCATTCAGAAAATTTGAAAAATATTAATTAACAGGACTTAGAAATTTAAATGCCCGGTTCATTTTAAATCTTTTGAAATAAAATAAAATCATTTGAAATGTATATATATCAAATCATACTTTCTAAGTTTAAACTAAAATGCATTTTTTTCAAAACAGTTTCGAAGCAAAGCAAAGCTTCGCATAAGTCTCCTTCACTTTGAGACTCGAAAATGAACGTCGATGATGCTGCGCAGTCATCACCGAAATTATTTTCCAGCGACATAAGAGAGGAGTACTAAATTCATTCCTTCTTAAAAATCTTTTCAAAAATATTTTCCATAAATAATTTTCAACTAATATCACTACATATTTTCTTCAAAGTTTTGAAAAACCATTGTCAAAATCCCCGGGTCTTAAATTCAATATTTCTAAATTTAAATCTATCTTGATTTATAAGCCACATTTTATAAATTATTCTCACAAAATTTTGCTTTCTTAAAACATTCCCTAAATTGTTTTATCATTATTTATTTTGTAATATACCTTATTTATTAAAACACAATATCCAATTTGTGATAACCACATATATTATCCTTTCTAACAACCAAACAACTGGATGAATCATAATAGTTTCTAAAAATTATTTCTTTATGTATAAAATATAATTAGGGCAAAATTATTTCATTTACCCCATTTCAAAACAATACTATGTCGAATTGTTCTGTTTAAGTGTTTAGAGACCCCTATCAATGACGTTAATTACTCGTATTGACCAGAATCCATAAGCCACTCAACAAATCAACCAACACAATATAAAATAATTTTATGTCACTAACAAATACGCTCTCTCAAACATACACTCAGCGACTCATCATAGGGTATAACTACCCTATTTATAAAGAGTCAGACCCCACAAAGCTAAGGTTATCGCTAAACCAAAGCTCTGATACCAACTGTAACAACCCGCCTTTTAGGACAGTTTAAATCGACAAATCAAACACACATACCGATTCCAAACCATTCAAAAGGGCGGATGGTTAATGGGGTAAATAAGAAAAGAAGAGAAAAGGAACAAAAAAACAATCACAGAATCTCGCAGCGGAAAGATAAAATATAATAATCAAATAACAGTTCATGAAGCTGTTTAATATACTTTTGATTATCATGTATACATCATTTATCAGAGTTATACATATACAATAGAACGAATAAAATAATGCAGCAGACAGCATGATGCAAAGATAATAATAGTAATAGTATACCAAATCTTCGTCTTCGTCCTCTAGAATAGATCTTCAAAATCTGAAAAACTCAGGACTGACCCGAGCGTAATGGAAAGACAAAACACTCGAGTCAGGACTAAAACATCCTTATGTAAGTTAAATCAATCGTAAATAAAGATGAGTGTAACGGCGTTAGAGATGTTTACGGGGTTTGACATCTCCTATCTAGTGTCGACGTGCGTGCAATAACTCAAGAGATGTTACGGGATTTTCCATCACTTAAGGATCCGTTAAACTATCTACTATGTAGTACAATACGCTATTATACAATAATGTCTATCATAAAATAAAATATCAAACTAGCGTTAAGCCATGGCCCATTCCACCCTTAACACGTTTATATTCCCAAGAGCATATACAAGACCGTAGTTTCCCCAAAACCGGAAGTCACTAGAGGGCAATCCATATACTAAAGGTACAAACCAAAACGTAGTGGTCGCGAATAGGATAATCAGTATGACAAGGTACATGAGGCGATACCAACTAGGATACTAGTAGTTGCGTGATCCGGACTGATGTTGAGCATAGCAGCTACTACCTCAACACCGCGAAACAACACTCCCAAATCAAGGGGTGCACCCAAATCGAATCACAAATGTAATAGATATGGTATCGAAGAAGTGTGTCCGCTAGAGATGGCGAACCTCAATGGCCCGGCGCAGCTCCTGTTTTAGTCATGTCAGGGGTCATCCATTATCGTTCTCTTCCTTCAGTCAACACGTTCACCAAACCATCCACTTCATTCTGGATCAACACTCCGCGTATAATAGTTATTAAAGTGGTTTTCGGTATCGACAGAGAGTATGTCCATATCCGATCCCGGTCTCTTTAATAACTACGTATTATTACACCGATGGCTCTTTTACATTTCAAATCGATTCATAATTGATATCAAAATATCATATTCGCTTCAAAATCAAATCCATTTCAAATATCATCTTATCTATTCAAGGTGTAAGATTCCGTTCAAAATCATTTTTGCCTCAATATCTCATTTCGATTTCAAAATCATTTCGAATTTCAATTTAGGTTGCAACTTCATTTAACCCAATTCGTATTTAAATTCAAGATTTAAATATAAACATTTCACCTTATTGACCAGCTTGAAATTTTTAGAAAATAGTTTTAAGTAGTTTAAAGGTAGTTTTAAATAATTAAAATAGTTAAAATACTTAAAATCTTTAAATGGATTTCAAATAGATAAATAAGTTTAATATAGTTAATATAGGTTAAAATAGTTTAAGTGTTTAAAAATGGTTTATATAACAGAGAAATTTGGAAAACAAAATGAAACAACTTCAAAACTAAACCATTTAAATTATAACTTCCCAATTCAAATCAATTTCAGTTCCTACTCTACCGATTCAATTTCGATTTCAATTCAAATGAATGTCAACTTTGACTTCAAATTAATTCAATTCTACATTCACCTTTAACTAATTCGATTTCAATTTATATCTATTTGGAACTTGATTTTTCAAAATATCAATTTATAACACTTAACAAAATTTATCCTTTAATATTCAATTTTAAATCCAAATTCAAATATGATTCAATTTCAAGCTCAATTTCGAAATATCATTTTTATATCACTTTTACTTAGTAATACTCAAAGCTCGAAATAATGTTCAATCTTTAAAACAAATAAATTTCCGAAATTCAATCATATCCTAAATTTTTTACATTTCAAAGTCTCAACTTAAATTAAAAAAATTTATTTCAACATTCCAAACTCAAATTTTTGCGATAAATTCAATTTCTATAAATTGATTTTATTTATAACTTTTAAATCAAAACGTTTAAATAAATTTCAAATTGACGATTTTAAAATTTATTAATTTAGCCAATCCAGTGTCCGTATATAATTTTCTATCCTATGGCCAAGTGATTAGTTATTTCAATTAAATGTCAGGGATGAATATATATCACTTAACAAAATCACAGTGTCATATGTATGCATAACAGTATATATATAAGCAAGTAAACATCCAACATTTAAATATCAACCAATAACATCTATCGAAATACATCATCCAATAAACAATACAATTCATGGCAATTTCATAGTTATCAATGTCGGGTAATTCAATCGCAATTCAATTTTAATTTCAATGTAGCTGTCAATTTAATTTTCAACGATTAATTCAAATGACAATCTATATGACAATTAAATTTTATCAAACAAGGACAAATAAAATCATAACACTTCATAATGTCAAATTTTACTAGCATAAAGATATTTAGTACGTTGTGAGCGTTATAAAACACTCACCTTGATTTTACGATTTTAAATCAAATCGAACGACGTTCGATTTAACCTAAAATTTTAACGAGCTCCAAACACTCCCGGATCTGCACTGCAACGAAGCTCTCATCTCTGCGATTCCAGCGCAAAAAGATTCGTCTGATTCTGATAACGTAAGAAGGAGTAATGACATTTTAAAGTTGCATACAATTTATAAACAAAATTCATTTTAACAATTCCAACCATTTAGATCTGGGCCGTCATCTCGGGATGCAGAAATCGTGGCCGTGAATCCACCTCCCTCACGCGTTTCGTACGTTCTTCCAATCACCCACGAAACCCATGGTTGCCCAAAGCTTGCAATTTCCAACGCCTCCACGATGCTCCGGGACACGATCGAAAGCCGGCAAACGAAAGGCCAACGCGGTAGCCACCCTCGCCTGGGAGCTCGACGAGCTCGGTCGTCCCTACCTGCAAGAAAACGCGCTCGAACTGACCAAGAACGGAGGCAGCTCGCACTCCATCCACCACGCCAAAACCCATCTCAACCGTTGGATGTATAGATGTCGAGGAGCTCTTCAACTTCGCAGTTGAAAGTTTTCGGTATAGGTCGATAGATGGAGAGAAAACGAAGGGGAAAGAAGGGAAGTTTCCGGCCATTGAACGAATAAGTGGCGGCTACGAATAACTCTCGGCCAAGGGTTTCAAAGCAAATGCATATATACGTGTATAACAAATATTATTTAATATTATTATCCACAAATAACATGATTTTCGGACGAACTCCAAATTAGACGTGCCGACAGGCGTTCGTAAAGTTTTACCCACATTCCGAACACAATGGAACGTGTTTCAGAGGCTAATTCGGTCATCTGTGCGAGTTACGGAGAAAAACGATCAGTTTTAAATTAAAACGATTCAAACCAATTTCGATGCATTTTGGCTTGCCCCGGACAAACGGTAAATCCAAATGACATAAAATTTGAAACCATACAATAATTTCACATTACGGATCCGATGAAACTGGTTTCGTCGAAATCCGAGACATTTTGAAAAATGACTATTTTAACTCGCCGAATTAATATTAAAACAATTTCGATGCGTTTCGAGCTGCCACAGTCAAACGACAACTCCAATTGCTACGAAAATTGAAATCCGACAATAACAAACTATTACGGATCCAATGGAACTAGTTTCGTTCAATTCTGAGACTGTTCGAAAAATGGCTATTTTTCAGTCGATAATTAAATATTAAAATATTCAATTTTCACAAATTAACTTTAAATTCAATTTTTTTAAAAGTTCTTTAACATTACTATAACTCCAATATGATAAGATAAAATTTTACAAATCATTTTCAATCATATTCAACTTGATTTCCAATTATTTCTGAAATTTAACTTATTAAATTATCGGTTTAATTGTCTAACTAAATCCAATATTCGAAGAATAAATTATTCGACTGTTTAATTTCAATATAAAATTCCCAATTTTAAATCATTAACTTTTAAATCAAATTTCAATTGTTCCCAAATTCCATTTTTAATTTCACAGTAATTAACAATCTTTTACAATGCAGTTTTCCATTATAAATCCAATATAAAAGATTATATTAGATTCAACGTTCAGTTATATTGTAATTCAAGTTCAAGTTATTTAATTCCAAATGAATTCTTTTATTGCGATTTACACTTTCATTATTGAATCAACCATTTACTTATACATTATTATCAATAGTTTATAATTCATTTACTTTCATTTTCTTCAGCTGTCATCTTATTTAAATTCACCATAATATTAAATTACATTCATTTACGTTGATTTCCATATTATAACTTCAATATTAAATGTAACATTTTATTTATTTCGTTGTTTACAATCAAATTCAATTCATTATTTACATTCACTACAAGTTAACATCCATGTTTAATTTACAAATAAGTTATTCCAGAATTCAGTTTTGTATTTTAACTTGTAATTCACATTTAACAGCACAAAATTTTATTTCGGATTTTTTTTTATCCAAAATTTTCATTTTAATTCGTATTTTTAAAGTGTTAACAAATACGGGTCGTTACAATTGGGAGCCATGTTTTCAGAATGGAAGAATCTCGAGTATTTAGCTGGTTTTGACTTCAGGCCCAGATGCGAATTGGAACCTGAGATGTTGGCAAACTTATCGATAAGACCGACTCTTGTGGAAAGGATTGGCGAGAGCCAAAAGCGAGACGATAAGCTTGTCAAGATTATCCGTGATTTGGAATCTGGATTGGAACCAGAAAAGGATAAAGGATTCGAGGTCGATCGAGAGGGTTGGCTTCGAAAGCAAGGACGACTAGTTGTTCCCGATATAGATGAATTGAGGAGTGAAGTTCTGAAGGAAAGTCATCACTTGAAGCTGACAATTCATCCAGGTGGAAACAAGATGTATCAGGATATGAAGAGAACCTATTACTGGGAAGGTATGAAGAAGGATGTTGGAAATTTTATTTCCAAGTGCATGAACTGCCAGTTGGTGAAAGCTGAGCAGAAGAAGCCAAGTGGATTGCTTCAGCCATTAGAAGTTCCTACATGGAAGTGGGAGCAGGTGTCGATGGATTTTATTGATGGATTGCCTAGAACCAGAACGGGAAATGAAGGGATTTGGGTCATTGTAGATCGTCTGACTAAGAGTGCAAGATTCATTCTTGTTCGATCGACTAGGACTACATCAAAGTTGGCTGAGTTGTATATTAAGTGGATAGTTCGATTCCATGGTATTCCGAAGAGTATAGTAAGCGATCGAGACCCATTGTTCACTAGTGGATTTTGGAAGAGCTTCCAGGAAGTTTTGGGAACCGAGTTGTGTTTGAGTACAGCTTATCACCCTCAGACAGATGGTCAGACCGAGAGAGTCAACCGAGTTTTGGAAGATCTTCTTAGAGCTTGTGTTTTGGATTTCGGAGGATCATGGGAAGATCATCTTCATTTGGTGGAATTTTCATATAACAACAGTTACCAGTCAAGCATTGGTATGGCACCGTATGAGGCATTGTATGGAAGACCGTGTAACTCTCCGACATGTTGGTTAGAGACCGGGGAAAAGTTGATACTTGGGCCAGAGATGATTCGACAGACTTCAGATTGCATAGAGATCATTCGGCAACGAATGAAGGCAGCCCAAGACCGTCAGAAAAGTTATGCCGATAAGCGTCGTAAGGATTTGGAATTCGACGTAGGTGATATGGTTTTTGTGAAGATT
Organism: Allium fistulosum; assembly: GCA_030737815.1. NCBI lineage: Eukaryota > Viridiplantae > Streptophyta > Magnoliopsida > Asparagales > Amaryllidaceae > Allium > Allium fistulosum. The sequence continues at coordinate 1,042,605,826 of CM060901.1, read as the reverse complement.
TCTCCACTGAAGAATGTTATTCGATTCGGGAAGAAAGGAAAATTGACTCCGAGATTTGTCGGACCATTCCCGATCATCGAGCGAATTGGAAAACTCGCCTATAGATTGGAGTTACCAGAAAAGATGTCGGGTGTGCACAATGTTTTTCATGTATCGTATCTACGGAAGTATGTGCACGACTCGAATGCAGTGGTTCCTGCTGATAGCTGTGAAGTTTTCGAAGTTGATCCAGTCGATAAGAGACCTCGTAAGCCGCTTCGTGTTGTGGAAACCGACACGAAACAGCTTAGGAGGAAGATAGTTAAGTTGCTCAAGGTACAATGGAGTGACGATGATAACGACTGTACGTGGGAGGTGAAAGAGAGGATGAAGGCAGCTCATCCTGAACTCTTCAAGGTATGGCCCTAAGGTGTCGTGTCATCTCACAATATTGTAACTTGTTCTAGTTTTAGAATTCTGCATGCTAAGCTAGAATTGGATGCATGGTTTGTTGATTACTATGGATGGTAGGCATGTAGAATAGCCTTTGTTTGCTCTTGTTTGTTTGGAATTTCAGGGCGAAATTCCTAAGGGGGAGAGAATGTAACGACCCGTATTTTTACGGATCGAAACATCGTAAAACAGTTGACATTTGGTCGCATTTGTGATAAGCCGTCCTGAGTTTAAGTCCTAAATCGTGACCGACTTAGGAAGTATACGACCTAGTGGAGTGAAACGACTTAAGGAGTTAAGTCGTGTGAGATAGCTTAGGTCGTAGAGTAAGTTAGGTCGGGTGGGCGACTTATAGGATTAGACGACCTAAGTATTTAGACTACTTAAGTAGGTGACCGACCTAGGGGATAAGCGGGCTATGACTTAAGTTTTGGTGGGTTAACGACCTATGAGATAGGAGGCAGCGACCTAGTAGTTAGCGGGTTAGCAAAGTTAAGCCGTTAGACGACTTAAAGGCGTTAGGTCGTAGCCTAGTTGAGTCGTAGAGTTGCTAAGTCGTAAGTCGTATCCCCTGTTAAGCCGCAACCTTGTTAAGTCGTGTGAGTTTTAGGTCGGCTACCTCGTTAGGTCGGAGCTGTTGTTAAGTCGCGTGTGTTTTAGTAGTTAGGTCGTAAGCCACCTTTGTTGGTTAAGTCGTCCAGACGACTTAAGTGTTAGCTCGTTTCATCTGTTAAGTCGTATGGGTTTTAGGTCGGCTCAGAGTTAGGTCGTAGTGTTTTGATAAGTCGTAAGTCGTATGCCCTGTTAGATCGGAGACTCTGTTATGTCACGCAGTGTTAGGTTGTGTGTTCTGGTAGGTCGTGAGTGCTAAGTCGTAGTGTAACGACCCGACTTTCCAGCCCCGGAAAATCGAACCATTAGTGTTAAAAGAAGAAGAGGTAGAAGAAGAAAAATAGAAAACAACATCAGAATCTAACAATCGCAGCGGAATAAAATATAATATATATCAACAGATCTTTACACAAATCAAAAACTATATCTGTTTATATAATACATCATCAGAATACATCATCAGAGTACATCAACATCCATAACATACAACTGAATACACAGCAGAAAAATAATAACAAGTACGGGAGTACGTATCGTCATCCAGCTCGTCTCCTGAGCTCCACGGCATCATATCCTGAACCTGTTTATCTCGGTCTGACCCGAGCATCATATAAAACAATACCCGAGTCAGTCTGGAATACCAGCGTGAGAAAATCACACTCAATTGATTATTAAAGTTTCAAAAATCCTTTTTGAAAGTAAAAGCATCTCGTAAGACCACGCCACAAATAAACATGTCGGGTTTTTACCTTACGATAGCTAAAACACTTTTTATAAAAATCCTCTGATATTATAATAGTGTCTATTCACAAATACTTATTAAAATAGCTGAAATTGTTACATGATTAAATTCCAGCATACTAGGTATACAAACAAATACCGTACAAGGCACGTAGGGAGAATGGATTTCCAACGAATGACTAGGCACTGGGGTACCACCTGTCACAGTACGTGGCCTAGATCACAGTACCGAGGAGTACGCCCGCTCCCCTGCAACACAAAGCCGGAATCATCCCTTACTGGATAATTCCAAATAAAATCACCCCACGGTTGGGATCAGCAACCGCAACACTAAGCCGAAATAAAAGGGACATCTAGACAGGGATGACCTTACTCTCAAGTGGGGGCTACCCACGAAGCCTTGCTGCATAACCCCTGATTTTCAGTCATTCCCGGTTGATGAGGCTTGAGGCTAAACGATACCTTTTCAGAACATATCCCTTAGAATGCCCATCGTCCACCTGACGATGTCACGAAAGCATTCGTCCATACAAGTCCGTCCCGGGTCCGAACGGAACCGAAGGCACTATTCCTACTACATCCATTTTGGAAATATCCTTAGGATTAGTAGCGACTAGCCCTTGCACTTCACTGCTCCATCTTCGACTCCGAAATCGTTACACAAAACGTACAAACCGGATCGAAGTGGTATTCGAGTCTCCAGACCTAGAATCCCGGTATACGGAAACTCGATCCCGGTCTCTTCGAAACGATCAACGCATTTGGCCAATATTGATAGTCGGTTATTTAACTATCAATTAACATCCACAAACAACCATCACACAATAAATAATTTCCACATTATTTATTTGCCTCAAATATCTTTCCAAGATATATTTCCAAATTTCAAAGCTCATTTGAAAACAATTTCAAACAGTTTCCGCTTACGGAATACATTTCCCAAATAATTATTTCCACTGAATCACCAAGTACAAAATACTTTTAATTTTAAATAATTTAAAAACACTTATTATAAATATACTTTATAACTTTGAAATTTAAAATCACTTTAATACTTTATCAAAATATATACTTTAAGGATATTTAAAAACAAAACCACTTTTCAAATATAAACTAAATTTCTCTTTTAAAACATAATACCAAATCACTTTTATATAATTACTACAATAATAGATTTTTGAAAATACTTACTTTAAAAAGTTAACATTTAAAAATAATCAATTTTCTAAAACATGCTTTTTAAAACATATTAAAACTTTTAACTTATATTTAAAACTACCTTGAAAACGTACTTGGCTATCCAGAGAAATACACTTCTCATTTCCATCCTTTAAAAATAAATCAACATTTATTTTAAACCAATTCATATCCCTTTATAAATTCCCACCTTGAATTTATATTTTCTAATATCCACTGATATTTTATTTTACTTTATAAACCCAGTTTATAAATTCCAAAATCTCATTTCTCTTCTAAAATTCCAATTTTAAACAACTAAATCAATTTCCAATTGATTTCCCAATTTACTCTACTTACTTTGAAATAAATTTCCTTTGCTACTTCATTTATTCCAAAATACATTAACCTTTAGATTTTTATTCCTTATTACGAGTTAAACCCCTTTTTACCAATATCGATTACAGATTTCCAAATCTCCTTATTTATTCTTTAATTAACTTTAATCCTTAATTTCAAAAATAACTTCTTTTTATTCTTCAAATAATATCACTTAAGTATAAAATTTATTATCCCTTGTGAATTCAAAATCCCCTTTTTCATATTTGTTAAAATTCCAAATCACCTTATTTTTATTTCAATTCGTTATAAATTTTATCCCAATTCCTCGAATTATTTTACTTAAACTTTTATTCCTTTATTTCTTTTCAAAAATTCAATTCCATAGATTTTATAATTTATTATACTGGACAATCCAAATCAACCACATCATCCAATATAAAATCATCACATGATATCAAATATTCAGAACACAGAATATTAAATAATCTAATAATTTTGAGGAATCCAGTTGGATCCCTCCAACCTGTTTCCCTGCATCCACAGACGTTAGCACAATATAAAATACCAATTCCACTTCAAGGTGGAATATCACGGTATATGGGATTTATATAAAATCATCCGCTATTATGCGGCGCATAGGGTCTCATCCGCTATACAATGCGGGAATATCAACAATTCCAATATATACATATGCCAATATGTATATATTGCTATATACTACTATATATAATATAGCACATCCAAATCAATTCACCCATTCAATCAATTATTTCAATTTAACCATTTACATTTAAATTCAACTGAGTGAGATTAACTCACCTTTGCTTTTATTTGTACTCCACTTCAATATTGCCTTGGTTTTCCCAATTTTTGACCTTGAATAAATATCGTATGATTGTATTAATATTTGAACAAATCGAACAATCAATTTCCGTTTTACAATTTAATTTAACTAAAAATTTACTTTAAATTAATTTATAGATTCTCCAACATCTTTAATATTCTTATATATTTCCAAATCATATATATATATATTTCTGTATACCTACATATGTATATTCATTATATAAATCCATAATTTATAAATTCCTATACTTATCATTCTCAAACAACTAATTGCCATTTTATTATTTAATTGTCTAATAATTTTATTTTAACTAAAAATTTTCTTTCTTAAAAATCTTTTAGTAAATAAAGTAAATGAGTTAATTGAACAAATAAATCAGCAAATCCATTATTTCTAACCTATATACACATATATACAGAAGTAGTTTCTCTTTACTATAATATATTATTTTACTTTATTTTATTTTATTTTTAAATTAAGCAACTTTTAAAATGTTATAAAATTGAATTACCCTAAGATATGTCTTTCTCAATCTGTATGTATATATACCTTCTAAAATTGAATTAACAGAAATTATACCTCACAGCATAATCCCTTCACTGCCTCGATAGAGCACAACCCAGCACCTGCCATCACGTGAATCGAAGCCAAGTTCTACATCGTCGCGAAGCTACAGACCACGCGACTCCCATCTCGCGAACGCCTCCCCTTCGCTTACCATCAGGCTCCATCAAACAGGAACCCCGCGATGCCAGACCCACGAAATCGCACTGTCGCCCATAACCTCGAACCACCAAAATCACCACAAAACCCAATACCATCGATCCACCCAAATCCCCTCGCGTACAGTGAAGCCGCGCTCCATCGCGACACTCCCCTAACAACCACGACAATAAACCTTAGCCGAATACTGTCGCTGGACTACCAGTCGAGCCCTAGAACAAGTGCAGCATCCCCTTCGAACCCATTGCGCCTAGCTCCCCTAATCGCGATTTCAAATCGCGCCTCAAAAGGGCGAAACACACTTCCTTTTCGAACGAACGAGAAACCACCATCACTCGCCTCTCTCCCCTTTCGTGAATTTCGAATTAGATTTGAGGGAAGGAGGGGAAATCGACCACGAATTTGTTTGAACGGAAGAAAAGGAACGAAATTTGAAATCTGGTTTCCGAGTTGATTTTCGTTCGTTACCCCTATTTATTTTTATTTCGAACGAGGGAAATTTTATTTCGATCTGTAGAAAGGAAGCGGCCATTATCTTTGGAACGAAATAGCATTTGGATCTCGGCTATGAAGTAATAAACGAAGGCAGGAGGAAGCTTCTGAAGGAAGATTGCGTAATGTTATAAAAAGAAGAAACATCGATATGAAAGGAAGTCGGCTGTAGGTCTGCGATGCGAAGGAAGATATTTTAAATGCTGATGAGAGAAAAATTTGACCAGACGAATTATTGTATTTAAATCCTAAATCAGTTATTACCAATTTAATTTCCAACGCGTTTTTATAACGTACGCTCACACAACACTTCTGATCACTACGAAATTTGAAATCCAATAATAATTCAATATTACGGACCCAATGGAACTGGTTTCGTCGAAATCCGAGACTGTGCCTCGGAAGGCTATTTTTAAATTCAATTCAAATGATATAAAATTTCAAAACATAACAAACCATTTTTAAAGCTGATTCCAACACTTCTATCCATTTCAGTATTATCTATATAAATTTTATAAGTCTTCAAATTATTTTTAACAGGCTTAAAGCTCCAGATTCAATAATTTACCAATTTCAATAATTTAAATTCAACAATTACTTGTCTAATCAATAATGATATTTGAAATTAAAGTTAATAATCTTTTGAATATTTAAAATTAATTAAATATTCCTATTTCAAATGCTCAAAAATACCGGGTCGTCACATGTAGGTCGGCATAGTGTTAAGTCGGAGACGACTTATGGAGGCGGACGACTTAAGGGTTTTCTGCCTATAAATAGAAGGGTTTTTCTCACTTTTTGGGATCCGGATTTTGAAGCGACGAAGTGCTGCCATTTTGAGAGCTCGACTTCTACACTTCTTCACTTCTTTTCTCCACTCTAATCTAGTGATTCCATCCATCCATATTGAAGATCAAATCGAAGATCGAAGAGCTTAGATTGAAGATATACATTCTTCGAAGAGAGATTTCATCGTTTGAAGCGGATTGGTGATAGATCAAGTTAGATCCTTCGCTGTCCAGATCTGAAGTGGGTTTCTTTTGAGTTGTTTTGGTGATTTGGTGAGTGGTGATTATCTCTCACACGGATCCAAAGGAGTATATCGAATCGTTGGCTTGATTTGGTGCTAAAATAGTGATTTCCATGCATTTTTGTAAACCTAAGTGTAGATCCATATAGATCCATTGTACATGATGATTTGACAACCATTTTTATACATGTTAACCTATGCAAGTTCATTCATAAAGTTGTAGAGATATTTCTCATGTTTTCATGCTTGTTAGACCTTCAACTCTTTAATTACGAAATTGCCATTATTGTTATAATTGTCCATTTAGATCATATTTGAATGCTTGTTTACTTGGATTGATGTTTGACTTGATTGATTGCTGTGAATTAGATGATTGATGATTTGATTTAGACAAGATGGTCGAAGATGATTCAAAAGCTAAGGGAAAGGCTCTTGAATTGGAAAAGCTGCACGTGGCATATGTAGCGGATGATGAAGCTCATATGGATAGATTTGATGATGATGTTGAGATGAGACTTTGCTATGATGAAGATGAGGCGAAGTATGATATGAGATAGCCTTGGTCTAATCCAGACGGGATCATTCCAAGCATGTTGATAACTCGGTGAAATGGTTCGAGTTGAGGATAATGGTTTGCTCGAGAGGCGCTTGAGCTAGTATGGAAATAATCGTCGAGGAGGATGACTAGGAGGCTGAGATCTCATCGTTGTTGAAGGTTCTAGCATGCTCAAAGCAAGAGTACGTTGGGCAGATTCGATAGTCCCTGAAGGCTAATGTTTGATAGTCAAGTACTCTGGGCAGATTCGATAGTCCTAGGTACGGGTCACGATGACGTGCAGAGTTATGTCTAGAACCGGGGTCTTCCATTAGCCCTTGACGGACGGCTGAAAGAATGTGCCGGTCATTCAATTAACGGTGATATTGAGGCAATGATAACAGTGATAGCCAGAGTCATGGATGTTTGGTTGTATCGTCATTCGGACTCAAGAGCGGTATTTTCTGGGTGCTTATCTGATCTAGGCCTTGGTACTTGGAAAACATCGCCCTTGACTCGAGTGACTATTGCTTTACTTTAAATTGTATGCTCTGCTATGTTTGCTTCTGCTTAGTGTGTGTCTAGGGGCTATCACTGTAGAAAGAGGTGGAGTGGGAGGGTTGTATTCCTATTCCTTTTCCTTTATGCTCTTTTGGTATGTTGTTAGTTAATTTACTGCTCACTAAGACTGTTGTCTGACTCAAGGCTTTATGTTTTAAATCTTATTGCCTTGGGCTGTTCGTCCATTTTGGGGCGGGCAGACTAGGTAGCAGGTGACAAGTGCTGTTCAAGCTTTCTACGTTGCTGATGACGAAGACGAGCTGGAGTATTGCATATTATCTTCTTACTATATGTACTGGATGTTCCGCTGCTTTGAATATTCTCTGAGTGTTATGTAGTGAGGCTTGTTGTATTGACTATTCAGATGCTTGTACTCAACTATCATGAAGTTTAATAGAGATTCTGTTTTGTAAAGCTTCACTATGTATATTTTCTATTGTATTTTGTCCATGCGCTGTGAGTAATACGATAGATACTGTTGTTTTAATTTACCCTGGCAATCGTCCATGGTTGCCTGGCACACTTTACAGCGCACTATCTTTAGATTCAGTGCAGGGGTCATGGGCGGTCGTCACAAAAGCTATATAAAGTTGCCCATAGGCAATAATCCCATGTGTGACCAGAGTCTGTAATCAATGCCCAAGCAAAGATCGATGCTCCAAAGAGCAATGGGGATATACAGAAAAGTCAATGAAATCAAACACTGAAAAGCAATGTCCAGAGACACTGTGAATCCACAAGGTAATTGGACTTACATCATATGGTTCCATAGAACCAACACCGAATGGTGGTACTCGAATGGATATAAAAAACATCAGATAATACAAGTATATCACGTGCACCGACCGGAGTCGTTATTGCCAAGTACTGTAGAGTTGTGATCGATCACTCGCACAGATGCGGGACGCGCGAGACGGCGAGATCCTTCCCAGAAGGATAAAGGCCCAGAGGCACACGCCGAAAAAGAAAATGCTCCATAGAGCAGGTGTCCAGAGATGGTTGCCCAGAGGCGTGGTGACCCAGAGGTCCAGTACTGGCTACCCAGAGGCTAATGTGTCACAAACTTCTTGGAGAGGAACCCGTAAAGTGTTAACGATGAGTCCCATACCCTACGTTCGCACTAAACGGTTTACTAACCAATAGCAAGCTCACACTCCAAAGAAATAAAAAGTCCACCTCGTATCATCGGTAAACTAGAACCAAAGGTCAAAACGATCAATCGAATAGGTCTGTAACGACCCGTAAAATTTCAACTATTTTAATAACGTAATTAGTTGAAATTTTGAAAATTTTAAACGGTAAAATTTTGAAATATAAATTTGATATTTGGAATGCGTCTAGTTAAACATAGCAACTGGTAAATTTTCGTCTAGAAATATGAAAGTTTATTTCGCACGTAAATTCACTTCAATTTAACCAGTTAAAAAGCGTTGAAATAAAATGTTTTCAAAACCAAAATATTTTTACATAGAAAAATTCTAAATCATCTTCTGAGCAAGATTTCAGTTTGTCGTTTTTCCAAATTCGGACATCTTTGGCTCCGTCGATCTTATTTTTCAGCGTTTTTCTTGCATTTTCCGCCAGTAGAAAATTTCGAATTTTTATAATTCAGATCGTACCACTGATATCTTTATACCGTTGTGATCGTCTCGTCGTGCTGATCTCCATAGTATATTCTTTTGTGTAGTTCGACGTTCGATGGACGGTGAAATCTATAAAACGTTGGACCATATCAGTACCCGTATTATAACCTTTTGTTTTCCATCATCCCTCTCTTCTACCTATTTGTTCAAACCCAACAGATACTTGCATTTAATATTTCTAGAATTCAATGCGTTTTCCTTCGTTCAAAATCATATAGTGACCTTTTGTTTTCACTGGTTCAAATTCATTTTGTTTCCTTCGTTCAAAATTCTTCTTTAAACCAAAACTGCTTTTCTTTTTGCCTAGCCTCCACACCTTGATTCTTCAACCCATTAGCTTCCATTTCCAGATTTCACAGAGAATACCATCTCACCTTCTCACCCATCCCTTCCTATTTTCTCATGCTTTCCTTACTGTCCACTTCCGAACACCCAGCAAACCCAATCATCTCCGCAACCAAGATCCCCTCCACGCCCGACTCCACTTCCATCGGCCTCCGTCCTCACACCGTACCACCAAACCCGACGTGCTCCTAGCTAAAACCCGACCAAGCTGTTCATGGATCCACTGACCACCCATCATCGAAGGAAGCTCCACCGTGCCAACCTCTGCCGTGTCACTTCTTCACCTTTCTACCACTGTCCGAAGATAGAAACCATCTCTAGCGACCAACGCTGTTCCTCTCTCCGCCTGTCGAGCCTTTTTGCTTTTCGCCACCCTCCTAGCAGCTAGCCGAGTTCCCTCCAGCATCTTGCCTTCTTCTCTTTTTCCTTTGCAAAGGTAGTTATATGTGCAGTTTTATAGTATGTACTTTATTTATTTTATATGTGCGGTTTTATATATGTTAGTATCACATATATATTTTTGTTTTGGAATGTGTTTGTATGTTAGCCGTATATCTGGCTTACGGTATCTATTATGTATAGTGCAAGTTGTTTATATTAATATAATTTTCGCATGGTAAAGTTTTTATTTTATAGTCTGTTTGTAGATTTTACTTATTGAAATGTAGATGGTGTGTACGTGTTACCAGTATATACGAATTGATTTCATTGTAACAGAAGATAAATGATTTTGAAATAGTTTCAATATATAATTGAGGGGTATAGACTACGTTTGACAATTTATAAAAGTTATAAAGTTTGTAAAATTTTATCATCTGTGCATGTTGGTTTAAAGCGTACATATATTCTATGTTATATATAGTATAATAGATATATATTGGCTCGTATGTTATCCTCTGTGTTTATATAAAACTATTTTTTTTGTTTTATTTGATTGTTTCATAAAGGTGATGGACCTATTTTGTTATGTAAACCTATATAATATTTAAAAGTTCAGTGTGTACACTGCAACATGACATAGCTGTCCAAATGTACCAGATAAAGTAGCTATTATATATATTATTTGGTACTAGAGGTTTATACAGTATAGAAGTTGTAGCCTGGTATTGTTCGCACATTTCAAATTATATGTCGGGCCGTTATGTTGTAAAGATTTATAATGGTTATTTTAAATACAAGTTTTGTAAATATGTATATAACCTGTCGAGTTATAAAATATATTGATTTCAATAAAACGGATTTAAATGCGATATGTATATTTATGGTATAATAATGTATATATCTTCGGTTTATATCTAAACTGATTATCCCTTCTTCATCGATTCTGATCTATCAGCTTTGTCGTCAATCCGTGCCAGCTTGGTTTGCCTTGAGATTCGTGCTTGCATTTCGTAACTCAACTTCTTTATATCTAGCCTCGAAAGGTGAGCACTCACTCACGATTAACGTTCTTTTATTTATTAAATTTGATTTCAATTGAAACGACAATTGAAATATGCTGCTGTTAGTTGATTACACTGTTATATATGCTGTTACCTGTATCAGTTCACCTGTGACATCTGACACCATTATCTGTTAATTATTTATGCGATGATAATACAGTTAGGCTGATAATTGATTGATTGTTGATGTTTATATTGGACGTTAAACTGTTAATGTTAAACTGATAAATAGTATGTAATTGAAATTGATATAGGATAATTAAATGTTAAATTTGATTAACTGACATTTGTATAATATGACCCCTTTAACTGTTGAAGTTATTGACACGTAGGATTTGTTTAATTACATTTTAAACCACTGAAACTGTATGTTGTTTAAACTGATGATGTATGAGATTGTAAATAGATGACAAGTGTAAAACCGTATAAATAATTAGTGGAATAATCTTTAATCTGCATGAAATGATAGTGTGGATTCTAGAGATAATTATATTAATTCGTACAAATAACAATACGAATTAATACGGTTATTTCGGGATTATTTGAATTGATTTTTGGATTGATATTGGTTGTTGTTATTGCTTGTTTATTTACTTTGACACCATCCCAGTTATCACACTGCAAGTTCCCTTTTGCTATGCTTTGACTTTGATTTTGAATTGGAATCGGGTTGAAATGATAAATACCCAAATTGAACTTTGACCTAGGATAGGAAATTAAATAAAACCCGATTGGTCAATAATTTGATTTAAAATAAAACGAAGATTTTACTTGAATAAATAATATGGTTTTGAAATGAAGTTGAAATTTGAATTTTTAAATGAAAGGAAAATGTTAATTTTTAATAATCTGAAACAAAATATTAACAATGTAATTGATGAAAGAACGATGTTTAATTTGTGAAATGATTTAATAATTAAGTTTGAAATTATAATTAAGTTGAAATTATTAAACTTTGAAATGATTTAATAATTAAGTTTGAAATTATAATTAAGTTTGAAATTATTAAACTTTGTAATGATTTAATAATTAAGTTTGAAATGATTTAATAATTAAGTTTGAAATTATAATTAAGTTGAAATTATTAAACTTTGAAATGATTTAATAATTAAGTTTGAAATTATAATTAAGTTTGAAATTATTAAACTTTGTAATGATTTAATAATTAAGTTTGAAATGATTTAATAATTAAGTTTGAAATTATTAAACTTTGAAATTATTTAATAATTAAGTTTTGAATTAGTTAATAATTAAATAAGATGGAATTATTTAATAACCAAATAAGAATTGAATTCTTTGTTAAGTAAAATTGAACTTTTGAATAAGTGAATTTACTTCGTAAACAATTGAAATTGAGTTTCTTTATTAATTAAGTTTTGGAAAATTATTTAAGTAAGTAAATAAGTGAAATTGAATTTCTTTAACAAGAAATAAAATGTGTTTTATTGAAATTAATGTAAGACTTGAAAATTAAAGGATTTGATTTGATGAAATTAATTTAATTCAAATTTGTAAGTTTTGATATAATGGAGTTGAACTTAAGAAATGGATTTAATGAATGAGAAGTTTAATAGAAATTGTTTTGAATGATAAATTAATTTAACGATATTGAATGAAATCGATAAATGAATGTAAATTGATTTGAATGTTAAAACTAAATTGATTTAAATGATTTCGGAATGAAACGTATATATGAACTTGAATCAATAGAAATTGAAATTGAATTATAAGATTTTGAAAGTATGAATTTGAAAGTTTTGAAACGTAAATTTTGGAAATTTGTTTGGAAAGACAAATGAACTGTTGGTTTATAAATTGAAATTGAAATTGAATTTGATTTGGTTTTGAAATAAATAAACGACCAATCGGTGAAATAATTACGGAAGTTATTAAAGAGACCGGAATTCGGTTATGGATATACTCTCTATCTAAACCGAAAACCACTTTAATAACTATACGCGAAGTGATGATCCAGAATGAAGTGGTTGGATTGGCGAACGCGTTGACTGAAGAAAGAGAACGATTTTGGATGACCCCTGACATGACTAAAACAGGAGCCGCGCCGGGCCATTGAGGTTCGCTACCTCTAGCGGACACACTTCTTCGATACCTTATCTATTACTTTTGTGATTCGATTTGGGTGCACCCCTTGATTTGGGAGTGTTGTTTCGCGGTGTTGGGATAGTAGCTGCTATGCCCAACATCAGTCCGGATCACGCAACTACTAGTATCCTAGTTGGTATCGCCTCATGTACCTTGTCATACTGATTATCCTATTCGCGACCACTACGATTTTGATTTGTACCTTTAGTATATGGATTGCCCTCTGGTGACTTCCAGTTTTGGGAAAACTACGGTCTTGTATATGCTTTTGGGAATAAAAATGTGTTAAGGGTGGAATGGGCCATGACTTAACGCTATTTTGATATCTTCTTATATTACTGATAGACATTATCTACTTATCGTACATTACTACATAGTAGATAGTTTGACGGATCCTTAAAGGATGGCTATTCCAACATCCTTTGAGTTACTTGTATTTCAATTGCTATTTCACTTGAGTTGGATTTATTAATATAAGAATGTTAATCCTGACTCGAGTGTCTTGTGTTTTTGCTTTACGCTCGGGTCAGACTGAGTGTACCAGTATTCGAGACTCACCTTTTGAAGTTGGAGCTTTGCTTGAAGATCCAGCCATCTATTTTGCTTCAGTATTCGATGATTCCAGCGATTTATTCGGATTTGTATCTGATGTATCATATTACTCTTCCTTTGTATCTGGTTTAACTCTGATGTATCGTATTACTCTTCTGTTGTAAACTCTGATGTATTTTATATATTCATATAGTAGCTTCATGAACTACTATCTCTTTTATTTCCGCTGCATTTATTACTCTGTGTCTGTGATCTGTGATGATTTATTTACTATATATGTTCAGTTTTGCCAAATTTAAATTAACAACGCGGTATTTTGAGCAATTCAACTCCGGCATGAGTGTCTACCTATACACTTATAATGGACGCGAATGGTCCAAAATTCCGGGTCGTTACAGTTGGTATCAGAGCTTTGGTAGCTCTAGGCAAAACTTAACATATAGGGTAAATGTATTTGCAGAATCACTCTCATTCGAGTTCAATCTCTTCCTTTGACTCAATTCCTTTGAATTTTTGGAACGTTCTCCTCGGTTCCTAAATTCATTCGTGTCCCTCACTATTCGTCTTCTTTCAATTCTGGAGCACCCCATAACTCCATTTTGTGATATCTATAATAGATCGGCGGTCTCGCCAATCTTCGAATGATTCGTAAAGGAGCAAAACTCCTTATAATAGGCATTGATTTACCGGAGATTTCTATATTCTCGGTTTACGATGCTATCTATTACCTGCTATACCTGAATTCCATCTCTTGAGATCGAGTGTTGAATTACCTCGGAATTCTGCATCGATCTTATTCTTAAAGTTACGGACAACCCGGTTAAGGTTGCCCGTGAATTAAATAAACTCATCCATCTCCCTATTATGGTAATTGAATTATCTTATCGTCTGTTTCACACTTATTTTCGAATCAAATTTCTCTTTGATTTGAGTCCATCAAATTTGAATCTCTGTTTTGCTTTGAAATCTATTCTTGTATCGTCGAGCGAGGAATTGTATTTGTAAAATTATATTTAAATGTTTTAAAAAAAAAATATTGTGTTGTTTGAATGGTTGATGTTGATTTGGATTTTCGATCGATTCGTCTGATCAACGCTATCGATAGGATTTCCAAAACACTTGAACAGAGCAAACTGACACAATATTATTTTCAAAATTTGGAAAATGAAATAAATTTGGTTGATTATATTGTGAAAATATAAGTAAAAATTTTTCTAGAATTTAATAGGTAAATTAAATTGTTTGGTTGAAATGATAATATTTGATTATCATTTATTGTTCTAAATAAATTTATAAATACGGTTTATAAATTAATTTGGAATTGGAAATGAATTTAATTCAGAAACTTGAGAATTTAGTTTCCGGTGATTTCGAACTTTGGTTTAAAATTTTAAAGTATATATTATTGAACATATTTCCAAATAGAAAGCGTTTTCAAAGAATTTTAAAATGTTGAAATCAGTGCTCTTCTCTTTGTCGCTGGAAAATAAATTTCGGTGATGGCGGCCGCATCATCGACATTCATTTTCGAGTTTCGAAGTGGAGATACTATTCTGTAGCTTTGCTACGGTTTTGTTTTGAAAAAATATTTCGATTTGAATTTCTTCAGTATACTTTGATTTACATATATATAGGTATTTTATTTTAAAATTTAATTTGATTTGATATAAATATATTATATATATCTCTAAATTGTTTAAAGTTAATCGGAAATCTAAATCTTAAATTTTGTTAAAGGATGATTTTAATTATAAATAAAACCAAAATTTGTAATAAATATTTAAACTCGAATAATTGAATTTGGAAAATTTTATTTGTATATTGTTCAACTGCATTCTAATACAACTTACCTAAGTCATTCAGAAGTTGAATATGTAATTGGATAATATATAATATAAATTGAATTTATAAATAAAAATTTGAGTGTTTATAATAAATGTTATACACTAAATTTTGATTATAAAGATGTTAATAGAGTTAAATAGAATAATAAGATAATTGAAAAATAAATTTTGTTTTGAAGGTTAATTAATAAATTGTAATTAGATCAACTTATGAAAATACCTTGAATTTAAAAGCAGTTAGTGAATATGAATTTATTTAAATCGGAACTTTTATAGTTTAAATTAATTTATAATGGGTTAAATATATGTGAGTAGATATATTAAGTAGAATAAATTTAACAATAATTTGGAATAAAGAAGAATTTAAATTGTTGAAGAAAATAAGATTATAATAAAAGGCCATTCAAATTTATGGTTTTAGAAATTGTAAATTGAGGATAATTGGATAGTAAGATAATGAATTTAGAAATAGTGAGATTGATTTTAGTAAAAATCAAATGGATTAAATCAATTATTGAATATAAATTAATTTAAATTTGAATTTATATGGTTTAAATTAATTGTTATTTTGTATTTCAAATCTGTTTTCTTTCTGGTTGTTTCTATTCTCCTACCTCGTTCCTTTTCGGGGACGAAAAGTTTTGAGTGGGGGAGAGTGTAACGACCCGTAAAATTTCAACTATTTTAATAACGTAATTAGTTGAAATTTTGAAAATTTTAAACGGTAAAATTTTGAAATATAAATTTGATATTTGGAATGCGTCTAGTTAAACATAGCAACTGGTAAATTTTCGTCTAGAAATATGAAAGTTTATTTCGCACATAAATTCACTTCAATTTAACCAGTTAAAAAGCGTTGAAATAAAATGTTTTCAAAACCAAAATATTTTTACATAGAAAAATTCTAAACCATCTTCTGAGCAAGATTTCAGTTTGTCGTTTTTCCAAATTCGGACATCTTTGGCTCCGTCGATCTTATTTTTCAGCGTTTTTCTTGCATTTTCCGCCAGTAGAAAATTTCAAATTTTTATAATTCAGATCGTACCACTGATATCTTTATACCGTTGTGATCGTCTCGTCGTGCTGATCTCCATAGTATATTCTTTTGTGTAGTTCGACGTTCGATGGACGGCGAAATCTATAAAACGTTGGACCATATCAGTACCCGTATTATAACCTTTTGTTTTCCATCATCCCTCTCTTCTACCTATTTGTTCAAACCCAACAGATACTTGCATTTAATATTTCTAGAATTCAATGCGTTTTCCTTCGTTCAAAATCATATAGTGACCTTTTGTTTTCACTGGTTCAAATTCATTTTGTTTCCTTCGTTCAAAATTCTTCTTTAAACCAAAACTGCTTTTCTTTTTGCCTAGCCTCCACACCTTGATTCTTCAACCCATTAGCTTCAATTTCCAGATTTCGCAGAGAATACCATCTCACCTTCTCACTCATCCCTTCCTATTTTCTCATGCTTTCCTTACTGTCCACTTCCGAACACCCAGCAAACCCAATCATCTCCGCAACCAAGATCCCCTCCACGCCCGACTCCACTTCCATCGGCCTCCGTCCTCACACCGTACCACCAAACCCGACGTGCTCCTAGCTAAAACCCGACCAAGCTGTTCATGGATCCACTGACCACCCATCATCGAAGGCAGCTCCACCGTGCCAACCTCTGCCGTGTCACTTCTTCACCTTTCTACCACTGTCCGAAGATAGAAACCATCTCTAGCGACCAACGCTGTTCCTCTCTCCGCCTGTCGAGCCTTTTTGCTTTTCGCCACCCTCCTAGCAGCTAGCCGAGTTCCCTCCAGCATCTTGCCTTCTTCTCCTTTTCCTTTGCAAAGGTAGTTATATGTGCAGTTTTATAGTATGTACTTTGTTTATTTTATATGTGCGGTTTTATATATGTTAGTATCACATATATATTTTTGTTTTAGAATGTGTTTGTATGTTAGCCGTATATCTGGCTTACGGTATCTATTATGTATAGTGCAAGTTGTTTATATTAATATAATTTTCGCATGGTAAAGTTTTTATTTTATAGTCTGTTTGTAGATTTTACTTATTGAAATGTAGATGGTGTGTACGTGTTACCAGTATATACGAATTGATTTCATTGTAACAGAAGATAAATGATTTTGAAATAGTTTCAATATATAATTGAGGGGTATAGACTACGTTTGACAATTTATAAAAGTTATAAAGTTTGTAAAATTTTATCATCTGTGCATGTTGGTTTAAAGCGTACATATATTCTATGTTATATATAGTATAATAGATATATATTGGCTCGTATGTTATCCTCTGTGTTTATATAAAACTATTTTTTTTGTTTTATTTGATTGTTTCATAAAGGTGATGGACCTATTTTGTTATGTAAACCTATATAATATTTAAAAGTTCAGTGTGTACACTGCAACATGACATAGCTGTCCAAATGTACCAGATAAAGTAGCTATTATATATATTATTTGGTACTAGAGGTTTATACAGTATAGAAGTTGTAGCCTGGTATTGTTCGCACATTTCAAATTATATGTCGGGCCGTTATGTTGTAAAGATTTATAATGGTTATTTTAAATACAAGTTTTGTAAATATGTATATAACCTGTCGAGTTATAAAATATATTGATTTCAATAAAACGGATTTAAATGCGATATGTATATTTATGGTATAATAATGTATATATCTTCGGTTTATATCTAAACTGATTATCCCTTCTTCATCGATTCTGATCTATCAGCTTTGTCGTCAATCCGTGCCAGCTTGGTTTGCCTTGAGATTCGTGCTTGCATTTCGTAACTCAACTTCTTTATATCTAGCCTCGAAAGGTGAGCACTCACTCACGATTAACGTTCTTTTATTTATTAAATTTGATTTCAATTGAAACGACAATTGAAATATGCTGCTGTTAGTTGATTACACTGTTATATATGCTGTTACCTGTATCAGTTCACCTGTGACATCTGACACCATTATCTGTTAATTATTTATGCGATGATAATACAGTTAGGCTGATAATTGATTGATTGTTGATGTTTATATTGGACGTTAAACTGTTAATGTTAAACTGATAAATAGTATGTAATTGAAATTGATATAGGATAATTAAATGTTAAATTTGATTAACTGACATTTGTATAATATGACCCCTTTAACTGTTGAAGTTATTGACACGTAGGATTTGTTTAATTACATTTTAAACCACTGAAACTGTATGTTGTTTAAACTGATGATGTATGAGATTGTAAATAGATGACAAGTGTAAAACCGTATAAATAATTAGTGGAATAATCTTTAATCTGCATGAAATGATAGTGTGGATTCTAGAGATAATTATATTAATTCGTACAAATAACAATACGAATTAATACGGTTATTTCGGGATTATTTGAATTGATTTTTGGATTGATATTGGTTGTTGTTATTGCTTGTTTATTTACTTTGACACCATCCCAGTTATCACACTGCAAGTTCCCTTTTGCTATGCTTTGACTTTGATTTTGAATTGGAATCGGGTTGAAATGATAAATACCCAAATTGAACTTTGACCTAGGATAGGAAATTAAATAAAACCCGATTGGTCAATAATTTGATTTAAAATAAAACGAAGATTTTACTTGAATAAATAATATGGTTTTGAAATGAAGTTGAAATTTGAATTTTTAAATGAAAGGAAAATGTTAATTTTTAATAATCTGAAACAAAATATTAACAATGTAATTGATGAAAGAACGATGTTTAATTTGTGAAATGATTTAATAATTAAGTTTGAAATTATAATTAAGTTGAAATTATTAAACTTTGAAATGATTTAATAATTAAGTTTGAAATTATAATTAAGTTTGAAATTATTAAACTTTGTAATGATTTAATAATTAAGTTTGAAATGATTTAATAATTAAGTTTGAAATTATAATTAAGTTGAAATTATTAAACTTTGAAATGATTTAATAATTAAGTTTGAAATTATAATTAAGTTTGAAATTATTAAACTTTGTAATGATTTAATAATTAAGTTTGAAATGATTTAATAATTAAGTTTGAAATTATTAAACTTTGAAATTATTTAATAATTAAGTTTTGAATTAGTTAATAATTAAATAAGATGGAATTATTTAATAACCAAATAAGAATTGAATTCTTTGTTAAGTAAAATTGAACTTTTGAATAAGTGAATTTACTTCGTAAACAATTGAAATTGAGTTTCTTTATTAATTAAGTTTTGGAAAATTATTTAAGTAAGTAAATAAGTGAAATTGAATTTCTTTAACAAGAAATAAAATGTGTTTTATTGAAATTAATGTAAGACTTGAAAATTAAAGGATTTGATTTGATGAAATTAATTTAATTCAAATTTGTAAGTTTTGATATAATGGAGTTGAACTTAAGAAATGGATTTAATGAATGAGAAGTTTAATAGAAATTGTTTTGAATGATAAATTAATTTAACGATATTGAATGAAATCGATAAATGAATGTAAATTGATTTGAATGTTAAAACTAAATTGATTTAAATGATTTCGGAATGAAACGTATATATGAACTTGAATCAATAGAAATTGAAATTGAATTATAAGATTTTGAAAGTATGAATTTGAAAGTTTTGAAACGTAAATTTTGGAAATTTGTTTGGAAAGACAAATGAACTGTTGGTTTATAAATTGAAATTGAAATTGAATTTGATTTGGTTTTGAAATAAATAAACGACCAATCGGTGAAATAATTACGGAAGTTATTAAAGAGACCGGAATTCGGTTATGGATATACTCTCTATCTAAACCGAAAACCACTTTAATAACTATACGCGAAGTGATGATCCAGAATGAAGTGGTTGGATTGGCGAACGCGTTGACTGAAGAAAGAGAACGATTTTGGATGACCCCTGACATGACTAAAACAGGAGCCGCGCCGGGCCATTGAGGTTCGCTACCTCTAGCGGACACACTTCTTCGATACCTTATCTATTACTTTTGTGATTCGATTTGGGTGCACCCCTTGATTTGGGAGTGTTGTTTCGCGGTGTTGGGATAGTAGCTGCTATGCCCAACATCAGTCCGGATCACGCAACTACTAGTATCCTAGTTGGTATCGCCTCATGTACCTTGTCATACTGATTATCCTATTCGCGACCACTACGATTTTGATTTGTACCTTTAGTATATGGATTGCCCTCTGGTGACTTCCGGTTTTGGGGAAACTACGGTCTTGTATATGCTTTTGGGAATAAAAATGTGTTAAGGGTGGAATGGGCCATGACTTAACGCTATTTTGATATCTTCTTATATTACTGATAGACATTATCTACTTATCGTACATTACTACATAGTAGATAGTTTGACGGATCCTTAAAGGATGGCTATTCCAACATCCTTTGAGTTACTTGTATTTCAATTGCTATTTCACTTGAGTTGGATTTATTAATATAAGAATGTTAATCCTGACTCGAGTGTCTTGTGTTTTTGCTTTACGCTCGGGTCAGACTGAGTGTACCAGTATTCGAGACTCACCTTTTGAAATTGGAGCTTTGCTTGAAGATCCAACCATCTATTTTGCTTCAGTATTCGATGATTCCAGCGATGTATTCGGATTTGTATCTGATGTATCATATTACTCTTCCGTTGTATCTGGTTTAACTCTGATGTATCGTATTACTCTTCTGTTGTAAACTCTGATGTATTTTATATATTCATATAGTAGCTTCATGAACTACTATCTCTTTTATTTCCGCTGCATTTATTACTCTGTGTCTGTGATCTGTGATTATTTATTTACTATATATGTTTAGTTTTGCCAAATTTAAATTAACAACGCGGTATTTTGAGCAATTCAACTCCGGCATGAGTGTCTACCTATACACTTATAATGGACGCGAATGGTCCAAAATTCCGGTTCGTTACAAGGTCGGGGATTAACCGGAAAGAAAATACACACGGTTCCATAGGCCGGAGATTTCCTAACCGTTTAGGCACCTTTCCACTTCGCTCGACGTGCTAAAAGTGAGTGTGAGATTTTTATTATAGAAAATAATGGTGCGAAACGGTTTTATAATTGATTTGAAATCATTTTAAAACGGCTTTAAAACACTCTCCTATTATGGAGTAAATGGTTTAATAATTAAAAATAACATTATATAATAATAATTTTGAAGGCCATTTAGGAGTGAAAAATCCTTTGAAAATAATTCATAAAACACGTGTACGAAATCTAGAGACAAATCTCAAAGAAATCGATAAATCAGAGTATCACTGAAAACCAAAAATTCGTGTTGGAAAATATTCTGAATGGTTGCGAACCAAAGTTCGACAATTTTTGATTCACAATTGAAACCCATAGGTTCATTGTAGAAACAATCAATTTTGAAGCGGTTGCACCAAAATGGTGCAATCCGGACTCGGTTGCACCAAAATGGTGCAACCGGTGGGTCGGAACCCGGCTGCACCAAGTGGGTGCAGCCCATTTTTTTTTTTGAAGCCAGCTGCACCGCATGGTGCAGCCCAGGCTGCACCATGCGGTGCAGCTGGTTCGGTCCAGTCCCCAGCCCTCATGGGTTGGGGATATATTAGGAAGCCCCCAGCCCGCTTGGGCTGGGGATTCAGTGCAAGCCCCCAGCCCACTTGGGCTGGGGAAGCCCCAGCCCATGCGGGCTGGGGTTCATTCATGCCCCAGCCCGCCTGGGATGGGGAAGCCCCAGCCCATGCGGGCTGGGGTTCATACATGCCCCAGCCCGCCTAGGCTGGGAAAGCCCCAGCCCATGCGGCCTGGGGTTCATTCATGCCCCAGCCCGCCTGGGCTGGGGTTCATACAGGCCCCAGCCCGCATGGGCTGGGGTTCATTCATGCCCCAGCCCGCCTGGGCTGGGGGGGATAGCGAGCCGCCCTGTGCGGACCCGTGCACGCCAGCCCACCAAGGGCTGGCCTGCTGCGCCTGGGCAGCAGCCTGGGTGCAACCCAGGCCTGCTCTGGGCTTTCAGATCCCTGTTTCAGCCTGTTTTCAGGCTGAACATTTCCAGCCAGCTGAAAATGCTGGTTTTTGGTGATTTGGGGTGTTTTTTTCAAGTTTTTGGCATAAAATTTCACCAATATCAATCACTAATTATCATATGATGATTACTACACTATATTAAAGGCCAAAGCTTAGCATTACCTTAGGAAGCAATATCACAAGCATCTTATGTGCACACCCAAAATGAAAGCAAAGATGATCAAAGAGCTATGATTCACATGTTACATAACAAAACATGTGTTACTAAATGATTACTGAAATCAAGAGATGATTAAACACATATTAGAAGAGGTTTTTAGCAATATACCTCTCTTGAAAGCAACAAAGACTACTATAGCATCAACCCAAGTTAGCAAAAGATGATTAGGAGGCTATAAGATCAAAAAACACATAAAACATGTGTTACCAAATAAATTTCAGAAATGAGAAAGATATAAAAACGGATGAGGTGGGTATTTGCATTACCTTTGCATAGAATGACTTGCATAAGCTAAAACTAGAAGGAGATGAAGATAGAGGCCATTTTTGTTATGAAAGCTTTAGGAAATGATTAGGGTTTTGATTAGGGTTGAATGAATGAGGTTATGAGAGTTTGAGATAATTTATAGAGGAGGTTTAGGGTGGGTTATTGGGTTAGGTTTAGTAATCCAATAAGAAGAGAGTTATTTACATGTTTCCCAAAAATTAGTCTAAGTGTTCATATATGTTTATAAATCTCATTTTTCTCATCCAAACCCGTTTTAAAATCTCCCCTAAAATATTAACTTTCCAAAAATAACTTTTTATCCTCATTTTAAATCCCATATTTCCCATTTAATTAAAATAGCCTTTTTCAAATAAATTTTGTTATTCAAATCCTTTTATGCTTCAAAAATAAATAAAAATCCTAACTTTTATTTATTAATTGGTAATGCATATCCCGGGTTGTTACAGATCCCTTTTTGTCTCATCTCATTTAATTAATTCTTTATGTTGTTTATGCTGTTTAGATCTGAACTTTTACAACGAATTTATATGTGCCTAAGTTTTCCTATCTGTTTTGTTATTGTTTTAGTAATTACTGTTTAATAAAAAAAAAGAAATAATTTTTGATTGAAAACTAATTTTTAATTAATTGATATATTTTTATTACTTGTTATACACAAACATGAATAGACTACATAGTTGTTTATCAGAAATCACTCTGGAAATTGAATACATGTTTTACATGTTTGTTGTATTGAATTTAATTTATTTAGTTAGTTTTTACTTTTGTCTAAAAGTAAAAAAAACCATAATCGAACTTCTGTGAAAAACATTATAAACCTTTTGAATCTCTCTTAAGTTAAGTTAGATTTTAGTTTGTTGCTATAATTTCAAAATATAAATTAGATTATATATTTTTGTATATATGTATGTATGTCTGTGTTTATATATATATATATATATATATATATATATGTATGTATGTGTGTGTGTGTGTGCGTGCGCGCGCATGTAAACTCAAAGTTTATAAAATGGACTTTTGTGTAAAACTATAAAATTTAATTTTTAAACTCTTCCTTAATTGAAACTAAAATTATAATTGTTAATTTTAGATTTGAAAACATATAAAATAACCATACTTAATTTTAACACACACACACACATATATATATATATCTGTGTGTGTATGTAGTTATATATATGTGTACATATTTGAATCAAAACAATGGATAACAAAGACATATATAAAAGGACAAACGAGTCCATTGCGGTGTAAATCTCAATAACTATACAGGGCCACATTAGTCATGTACATGGTTTGTATGTTGCACTTACACATTTTACACTGGAGTATATTTGGATATACTCACTATATATGTTGATTATATATTTGGTCATATATGTCATTTAATAAATCAAATAATTTATTCAAAGAGAGAGAAATGAAATGTTTCTCTCTCAAAATAAAACAATATATTCCCTCGATTAATTGAGTAAGTTCAAGGGAGAGAAACGAAAGGTTTTCTTCTCTAAATTAACTTTAACAAGTAACCATTGCACACTCATACACACAAGAATATACCTGATATGCTTTATTTTATATATCATATTAATTCAAATTTAAACAAAATTAAGACTCTTTTTCAAACATAATAAATAAAATAAGGTTTTGTTTAAACTATAGTAGATTGGATCTAATAAACTCTTTAGACATCACATGCCCAATGGATCCAAAATAGATTTGTTCAAAATCTACCTATGTCACCTACTCTGACTAGCCTGGTACCTTTAATCATTTCAGAGCCTTAATGGTCCATACGATCTAAATTAGCAATGTTACGGCTAACTAATTAAAGCTATCCAGTTAGTAGGGTGTCAAGAAAGGTGGTATCTAAAGTTGGATTTGGGTAATAAGTACTCTTCCCTACTTGGCTAATGGCATGGCCTGAATATGCCCAAAATAAAGGCCCAAATTGTTTTGGGTCGTAAGGCTAATTTTCAAATTTTTTTAAAAATTTAATGTTATATTTTAGATTTAAAAGTTAAGTTTAAAATGTAAAAGGGAAATTTTATAAAAGATTTAAAATTTTCAAAATTGTTTGGACAAATTATATAATTAATTTTAAAATTTAAAATTTAACTAATATGATTAATTAAATTACATAAAATAATTAATTAAAAGTTAATCTATTAAAACATAAATGTTGATATATATGTATAACGATAATTATTGTAGTTAATTTTTTATCTTAAAATTGTTCTGATAAATTAAATTAAAATTTCAAATTGATTAAAATATTTAATTTATTTTTTAACTAAATAAAATTTATTAAATAAAATTAATTAAAGGTTAATTAATTAAGATGTGTACATATATTGATATGTACACATAAACATACTATAAATGTTATGGTTGGTTAACTATCTTAAATAATTTAAGATAAGTAATATAAAATTTAGAAACTTTATAGGAATAAATTAAATTAATTAAAAATTATTTATTTAATAAAAATAAAATTAAATGAACAAGATTTAATCAATAAGCATGTTTATATTATATAAGTAAATTAAATTATAATAGTCATAAATAAGTTATTACTTATTTCACTATATATGTAAAAAATTAAGTGGAATTGGAAAGGATCCCAAATTAGAATTAAGTTATAAACACATACGTATAATACCTATGCCATGATTTCAGATGTGTTTGACACTTAAATAACGATGGTATTTCATAAGAAATACATTATTTCCTAAATTGATGTCACTCAATGTGTGTGTGTTAAAGATTGTAAATCTTTAGTACATAAGTTGTCCTCTACCATTTATATGTTAATAGATTACTTGCATACTCTTTAGTCGTTTATTTTACTCAAGCTAAGGATGTTATGTGTAGTACTATTAATATATTAACCAGATGAGGTAAGGTATATGTATATATTTGTTTATCTTCCTTAAGGTACGTGTGTTATATTTAAGCCGTTGCGAAATGGTGGATACGAGCGAATAATCTCTCTCGATTTGTTGATATTCCTCAAGGTTAAGATGAGACTAAAACAAAGACCATGAGTTAGGAGTGGTATACGATATAATCGATAAAGTGTTATCCATCGCTTGCGGGCCTATGATTTGTTGATCATTCTCAAGGTCAGAATCACAAAGCAAGTGAATCCTAACACCCATTAGAGAAATCAAAAGGTTTATATGTTTTCTCTTAAGGTTTTGAGAAACATAAAAGTATAGTGGGAGCCTTATTAAAAAATTAAAATGTTAACATTCAACCTGTCTAATATTGTAAGAATATATGCTACACAAGTTAAAACAATCTACTTAGATGAATTTATGCAATCATTATATGATAAAATGTTTATTGGTTAAAATATATAAATGAACTGAATTAAGATTGACATAGAAATATAAAATATACTTAATAATTAATATTTTGACATGCTGTCACTTCAAGATCCATGCAAGAGCTAGTTTATACAACTATTAAAACATTCGTGCCTCGATTGCTTAACTATTTATTTATACGAGACTGTGTGTTGTCTTCTATGGGTGTCGACTTTAATAACAGTACAAGAATATGGATTTTTGATTCATATTTAATCACATATAAATGTTATACGGTTGCGGTTTGCAATATAAGAAACTTAGATGAAATTAGTTTTTTTGAAATAAGCAAATAGACCATAAAGTAAAATCATTTGATATGATTAGTTACAATAAGGACCTTATAAAGAGAGTGAATGATCATACTTGCTTCATGAAGAGACATTAGATACGATAATTGTATAAAATACTAAAAGATACATAATATGGAATGAGAAATTGATTTCTACTCCAAATGTGTTTTCATATAGAAAATTGTTTTCTATTAAAGTGGTTTCTACGAGTTTGAGATAGTTGATCAAAAACTCTAAATTGTAAACTAGTTGAAGTAAGAGAAATAAATAGCCCATAATAAGTAGTTAAATGAAGCTTCATATTTCATATGATATGATAGTAATGATGGGAATATCAGGAGCATGTCATATAATGTTTATCAACGGATGCATGAAGCTACGAAAATTTATTTTCGTAAACATATTAAATATTATTTATGAAATAATGACTATTTTTAGTATGACTGAAAATAGATATAGTTTTATTATGTTATGAATATTTTGAATATTCACTATGAAAAAATCTATTAGAATAACGATATTCGTTGCATTAGCAATTTAACACAAAAGTATCTACATTTATCACAATTAATTTTGGAATTATGGACTAGGAAATATCTTGGAGGAATAAATCTTTAAATCATATTATTATGAAGCATATGATACTAGTGAATTGTAACTCAAAGACTAAATACTAATCATCCATTTGGTGGGTGCGACAAAAGAATTGGTGAACTTTTCGTATTGATGCATATAGATGTATGCAATTTAAAGTCTAATAATACCAAAACGGTTCTATATACATTGTTAAGATTCACCGATGAGTTATCATATAAATGAACATATGTATTTGTGCACAAGTAATATATTTATGGTAAGTTCATAGAATTTAATATGAAAGTAGAAAACATAACATGGAAAGGTAATAAAAGAATTTGATTTGATTGTATATGTGAGTGTATTGGAGAGGAGTTCCAAATGTACCTAAAACAAATAAGATTCAATCTCAAAAGTCACTCCTTCTTATGATCATATTGATGTATCGATAAGGAGTAATCAGACTTTGTTAGAAAAAGTACGTGATGAGTGAAGTTGAGTTAACTTCTTTTTGTAAGGACGTTTACTTAAGAGTAAGTACATAAGGTTAAATTTAATTTCATACAAGATAAGAGTTGGTGAAATAAACTCTACATATCCTAGGTCAAGGAGTTGGCATGTTGTAACGCCCCACCTCTATGCTCATAATAACAAAGAGTATTAAAAGGAATACTGTCTATTATTACGAAGAATAAGGCTGGATAGGAGCGACCATCCGTAATTGGCCTTACACTAATATTGGTTATCTCGATAGGAGTGGTATATACTTTTTATTTTTCATCTATTAATTATTTACTCCCATCGACATATCCAATTATCAGTATAAAACAAACTACGATAGTTCATAATAGTTTAGGACATTAGATATAACAATAACACAGATAATATAAATGCGGAACACAGATAAAAACAAAAGTCTCAGATATATATAACTGATGTCAGTTAATACATAGTTGACACTATACATATGATACAACTACAACTGTCGACTCTAGAAGTTATATATACAAGTACATTATCGACTAATATACATGAATACATATCATTCTATACAATGACACGACTACTACAAAATGACTGACAACTTCAGAAGATGTGAAAAGTCTTCAATCCTGAACAGCAACTCAAAGAAAGAAATCTACAACCTGAAATACTCGGGTCTGACCCGAGTATTACATTCAAAAGAAAATAATACCCAGGTCAGTCTAATTAAAACCAGTTTATTAGTGCATATAGGCAGTAATAATTTAAATGGACGACAGTCACAATAATTCCCGTCTATCCGATTCTTTAAACAAAGAAACCGGATAACGGTCAATATAACACTTAACAGTGTTTAACAAAAATCAGCAGATTTAAATCATCAACAGAGATGAATAAACAATTTATCAAATCGACTAAATCAATTTAAAACTGTCAAATCGGATAGGGCTGCAGTACACGCACGCGTGTACTGCCTCGCCACTCTCGCAGGTGGTACACAAAAGCTCAGAGAAATCACAAATGATCACAAGGTCAAATCCCGAAATCGGGATTCAACTCAAGTCTCAATATCAATGCCACTGTTTCAGCAGTATCAAATAAACATATACGACAACAACAGGACAGTGGAACTCAACAGCATGTACAGGGGAAGCTACTGAAATATGCAAGTAAAGATACCAACTTCACAAAAACTCAAGGTGCAAAGACCACAGTCACGC
The DNA here is from genome assembly GCA_030737815.1 of Allium fistulosum. Taxonomy (NCBI): domain Eukaryota; kingdom Viridiplantae; phylum Streptophyta; class Magnoliopsida; order Asparagales; family Amaryllidaceae; genus Allium; species Allium fistulosum. The sequence continues at coordinate 1,042,576,964 of CM060901.1, read as the reverse complement.
AACAAAGCAACATGAATGCAGATTACAATTCCCAAAGCAACTTCAACATCTAAACAAGTGAGGCAACAGGAACCAATTTCAAACCACAGTGACAACAGTGAAGACAGTGATACAAGCTAATGAAAGCAAGATGCAACACAATGAAGACAACATAGTACAAGACCCAAAACTGAATACAATGCAGATTGCATCAGACCACAACATGATCAACTACAAGATCCAGTGAATCGAGTTCAGATATGCAACAATAAAAGCTCAAGCTAGATGTCAACAAGCAACATATAGCAGTGCAATTGAAGAGACCCCAAGTATGTACAAAACTGCAGTGCAACAAGCCGGAGAGGTTGAAACGAGAAACAACCAAACATGATATGGATGTAGCATATGCAATAAACCCTGCAACTCAATAAAACAACACTGGAATATGCAGTACCAAAAATGCAAGTGACAGTGAATATGTACAAGTGCAGACAAACTGAAGTCAGTGCCCACAATAATGGCAGCAACTCTGTCGAGTCGTGGTTCGAAACCCAAATACAACAGTCTCATTTATAAAACTGGGAAGCAGTGAACCACTATACAAGGCCAGAACTAAATGCAAGGCCAAAGGAAGTGAGGTGCAGTGGAGTACACATGAGTGACAACAGTAGTATAATAGAATCCAAAACTACATGACTAACATCCAAGTGAATATAACTAAACAGAACAATTACCCAACTGTAATGAACAAGTTCAATTCATGTGACCGCAATGCAGACACATCACTGACTTTAATGGACAGATCAAATGGCCACTACATACTAGTACTTAAGGCAATATGTACTAATGAAAACCAAAGGCATTAGACTTCATAAACACTATAGGTCGAGAACCAGACCAGGTAGTACGAGAAACAAGAACCAAGCAAATGTTGAAGTCAACCAAACAAGTTTGAACAATGACAAAAGCTGAGGCCAGGGTTAAAATGTTCAAGTCACAACCTAGAACAAGTAAAACAAAGTCGAAGTCGACCAGCACCACTATCCCCAGTTCAAAATCAAAAACGCAAGCAAAAATCAAAACCCGGAATCAAATCACGAAATGGTGAATCTGAACAAGTCAGGAAATCACCAATCACCTAGACAAGTCGAATGGCCGAAGCCCTGTGATTTCAAAACCCAAGTATTAACGCAAAAATCGAACGCGAGCATAGCACTGATTTGAAAAGAACCCCAAAGTACAGCAGTACAAAAATCAATCTCACTTAAAAGTCAATGCCGATGTTAACCAAGAAATGCAGTTCAAATCAAACTGCAATTAAACCAATCAAATAGGCCTCATAAGTTTCCAATCAGAAATCGATGCCAAAGTGCCAAATTCACGTTTTAAAGTAATCGAAGTAGCAGGTTCAAAACGAGACAGTGCCAAATCAAAATAGTTCAAATGTCGAAGTCGACAAAATCAATTCTCGCAACAAAATCAATAGATCGAACTAACCAGAATGAACGAAAACCAACAGTGACGAGCGAATTAGATGTGAGATTTCAACTCACCTTTGCCACAGACGAAGTAGACGAGTGCCAAGCGAGGAGGCGAAGTCATCAATCGTTCGAGCCATTCCAGTCGAAGCCGTGGCGACATAAAGACAATCGAAATCCTCATTTGAAATGCGAACGAAGAAGAGATCGTGACCGCCATTTAATCTCGTTCGTGTTTTGATTTTTTAGGTTTAGGGTTCGAATGGGGAATGGGAGAAAGGGGGTCGGGTTGCGAATGATTATGAAAGGGGGACGAGTTGAGATAAGTATCACGACCTCGAATTTAAAAGGAAGAAGGCCAAATAAGTTTTTAAGCCCGCCTATCCAATACACTATAACAAAGAATTTCAACTCGACAAATCCCAAAAACACTTAACAACTAATTCTAATCATCATACAACGATAATTAATTTTTACCAATAAATTTCGGGTTGTTACATACTCCCCTCCTTATAAAAATTGCGTCCCCGCAATTTTCATACTTAAAGTCGTCTATAACGATTATTCTTCTAACATAACTGGTTAAGCTAGAAAAATAAGGATCGAGAACACAAACATCAAAGAAATCTTTTAATTTCATAAAGGAAATTCACAAATTCTCAACAAAGTCTGATTATCAAATAGATATCAGAAAACAGCAGAACTGAATAAATACAATTATCAGCCACATTCAATTATCAATTAGATAATCAGAAATACAGAAATCACAAAATAGTAATATCTAATTATCGGTACGATAATTTGAAGACAGCAAAATCTAATTATCAACAAGGATAATTATAATACACAAATCACAATTCGCAAAACTGCAATTATCTAGTTATCCAACAATTAACTAGAAAACCTAAATTCCATGATCAACAAACTCTAACTATTACCAGAAATAGATAGAAGATAGCGATTCAATAAAATCAGCATACCCTAGAATCAATTGGAGACTAGAAAATCTCATAATCAGCGAAATTAGCAATCAACCAATAGTCGATTATCAAAAACGAAAATCAAATCTCAAATCAACAAATATTCGATTATCTAAAACGATAATCAAATCCCAAATCAACAAATATTTAATTATCAAAATCGATAATTAAATCTCAAATCAGCAAATATTTAATTATCAAAAGCGATAATTAAATCTCAAATCAGCAAATATTTAATTATCTAAAGCGATAATTAAATTCGAAATCAGCAAATATTTAATTATCTAAAGCGATAATTAAATCTCAAATCAGCAAATATTTAATTATCTAAAGCGATAATTAAATCTCAAATCAGCAAATATTTAATTATCTAAAGCGATAATTAAATTCGAAATTAGCAAATATTTAATTATCTAAAGCGATAATTAAATCTCAAATCAGCAAATATTTAATTATCTAAAGCGATAATTAAATTCGAAATCAGCAAATATTTAATTATCTAAAGCGATAATTAAATCTCAAGTCAGCAAATATTTAATTATCAAAAGCGATAATTAAATTCGAAATCAGCAAATATTTAATTATCTAGAGCGATAATTAAATCTCAAGGCAGCAAATATTTAATTATCTAAAGCGATAATTAAATTCGAAATCAGCAAATATTTAATTATCTAAAGCGATAATTAAATCTCAAATCAGCAAATATTTAATTATCTAAAGCGATAATTAAATCTCAAATCAGCAAATATTTAATTATCTAAAGCGATAATTAAATTCGAAATCATCAAATATTTAATTATCTAAAGCGATAATTAAATCTCAAGTCAGCAAATATTTAATTATCAAAAGCGATAATTAAATTCGAAATCAGCAAATATTTAATTATCTAGAGCGATAATTAAATCTCAAGTCAGCAAATATTTAATTATCTAAAGCGATAATTAAATTCGAAATCAGCAAATATTTAATTATCTAGAGCGATAATTAAATCTCAAGTCAGCAAATATTTAATTATCTAAAGCGATAATTAAAACAACAATTCAACAATTATTTAATTATCTCAGGCGATAATTAAATCTAAAATCAACAAATATTTAATTATCTAAAGTGATAATTAAATCTCAAAGCACAAATATTTAATTATCTAAAGCGATAATTAAAACAACAATTCAACAATTATTTAATTATCTCAAGTGATTATTAAAAGCAACAAATATCCGATTATCAAAAACGATAATCAGAACTCATATCAACAAATATCTAATTATCACAAGCGATAATTAGAAACAACAAATATCTGATCATCAAAAACGATAATCAGAACTCATATCAACAAATATCTAATTATCACAAGCGATAATTAGAAACAACAATTACCTGATTATCAAAAACGATAATCAGAACTCATATCAACAAATATCTAATTATCACAAGCGATAATTAGAAACAACAAATATCTGATTATCAAAAACGATAATCAGAACTCATATCAACAAATATCTAATTATCACAAGCGATAATTAGAAACAACAAATATCTGATTATCAAAAACAATAATCAGAACTCATATCAACAAATATCTAATTATCACAAGCGATAATTAGAAACAACAAATATCTGATTATCAAAAACGATAATCAGAACTCATATCAACAAATATCTAATTATCACAAGCGATAATTAGAAACAACAAATATCTGATTATCAAAAACGATAATCAGAACTCATATCAACAAATATCTAATTATCACAAGCGATAATTAGAAACAACAAATATCTGATTATCAAAAACGATAATCAGAACTCATATCAACAAATATCTAATTATCACAGGCGATAATTAGAAACAACAAATATCTGATTATCAAAAACGATAATCAGAACTCATATCAACAAATATCCAATTACTTGCAGATAATTGGAAGCAACAAATATCTAGAAATCAATTAAGAAGACTAGAAAATCAACATAAAAGCTTGGATCGATCCCATCAGATGGCGAGTTTTTAATTCGCCGCACGTGCATCAACAAATGGCCGAAGCCTACCAAGTACTCAACATAATTTTGGCGCCCATCAGATTGACCCGGAGGTCCGTAGAGTGACCCGAAGGTCTAGTACTGGTATTTGACCCGAAGGTCCGCAGAGTGGCCCGAAAGCCCAACAAATGACCCGAAGGTCCAACAAATGACCCGAAGGTCCTCATAGTGGCTCGAAAGCACACAAAATCATCAAATATTTCAATTAACGAGTCCGGAATTAACCGAAATAGCAAACGCAAATGTCCCATACCACGTGTTTTACTAAATCGTTTGATTCTCTTCATCGTTTCCTTGAAAGTGCAAAATTGTGTATTTTGTAAAAATACATTTCACATTCTCAAACGGACAAGTCCGGAATTAAGCGAATCAGTAAAAGAAAGGGGTCATAGTCCTCGATTTTGCTGAAACGTTTAAATCGCTTTCTCATTCTTTTGAAAGTGCAAACTGTTAAAATTTCTGAAAACAATTTTTATTTATTTTGTAAAAATAACAATTCACATTCTCAACTGGACAAGTCCGGAGTTAACCGAAACAGTAAAAGAAAGGGGTCATAATCCTCGATTTTGCTGAATCGTTTAAGTCACTTTCTCATTCTTTTGAAAACGCAAACTGTTAAAAATTTATAAAACACTTTTCATTTTAAAACGATTTTCCCATCACGTGATTAAAACAGCAAATCAGTAACAATTTCGATAAGGAAATTGTACTTCTCAAAATACCGTAAAAACGGTTACACATCAGTATTGCGGAATAACCGCTTGAAAATCCACTTTTAAAATTTGACGGTTACTGAAGCCAAAGCGACAGTAATTTTAAAACGTCAAAATCACATCAAAACAATTTACATCTAAATGTAATATCAGAGAATTTTCATTCATCAAAATGCCACAAAACACCGTACTTCAAAATATAGCATTGGTGTAAAATTCCGTTGTAAAAATAACGGCAACAAAATACGTTTCATAACCAAGCATCGGTTCAACGTAAAATAAATGCAATAACGTGCAATTTAAATTTTTGCACGTACTACAAAATGGACAAAGAATCATTCAAATGTATCTTCATGAAGATAATTTAAAACGGCAAAAATCTAATCAATAGATGATTAGTACAAAAGAAAGCCAGCGGAAATTTCAACAAAAATCACATATCTGCAATTTCTTCGAATCCTCAATTCGGATTCGAAGTTCTCAAAGAAATAAAATAATTACAGCTATGTAAACAACAAATGAAATTCATATTAATTTCGTATTTTGATTTTTAAATCAAAAAGATTATCAGTTGTACTCAGCGAAGACAGTTTCACTGTTTCCGCTGCGCACTCTGATAACAGAACACAAATCAATCAAATCATCAGAACACAATTTCACTATTATTTTTAAATAATGATATTTAAAAACTTGCACCAAATTTCAAAACTTTAGTTTTGACTCAAACACAATTAAAACATCGACCAATAGTTGTAACATATGTTCCATCCGAGTTAAGTTTTATATTATGTCCATAAACCCCAAGCTCTGATACCAACTGTAACGCCCCACCTCTATGCTCATAATAACAAAGAGTATTAAAAGGAATACTGTCTATTATTACGAAGAATAAGGCTGGATAGGAGCGACCATCCGTAATTGGCCTTACACTAATATTGGTTATCTCGATAGGAGTGGTATATACTTTTTATTTTTCATCTATTAATTATTTACTCCCATCGACATATCCAATTATCAGTATAAAACAAACTACGATAGTTCATAATAGTTTAGGACATTAGATATAACAATAACACAGATAATATAAATGCGGAACACAGATAAAAACAAAAGTCTCAGATATATATAACTGATGTCAGTTAATACATAGTTGACACTATACATATGATACAACTACAACTGTCGACTCTAGAAGTTATATATACAAGTACATTATCGACTAATATACATGAATACATATCATTCTATACAATGACACGACTACTACAAAATGACTGACAACTTCAGAAGATGTGAAAAGTCTTCAATCCTGAACAGCAACTCAAAGAAAGAAATCTACAACCTGAAATACTCGGGTCTGACCCGAGTATTACATTCAAAAGAAAATAATACCCAGGTCAGTCTAATTCAAACCAGTTTATTAGTGCATATAGGCAGTAATAATTTAAATGGACGACAGTCACAATAATTCCCGTCTATCCGATTCTTTAAACAAAGAAACCGGATAACGGTCAATATAACACTTAACAGTGTTTAACAAAAATCAGCAGATTTAAATCATCAACAGAGATGAATAAACAATTTATCAAATCGACTAAATCAATTTAAAACTGTCAAATCGGATAGGGCTGCAGTACACGCACGCGTGTACTGCCTCGCCACTCTCGCAGGTGGTACACAAAAGCTCAGAGAAATCACAAATGATCACAAGGTCAAATCCCGAAATCGGGATTCAACTCAAGTCTCAATATCAATGCCACTGTTTCAGCAGTATCAAATAAACATATACGACAACAACAGGACAGTGGAACTCAACAGCATGTACAGGGGAAGCTACTGAAATATGCAAGTAAAGATACCAACTTCACAAAAACTCAAGGTGCAAAGACCACAGTCACGCAACAAAGCAACATGAATGCAGATTACAATTCCCAAAGCAACTTCAACATCTAAACAAGTGAGGCAACAGGAACCAATTTCAAACCACAGTGACAACAGTGAAGACAGTGATACAAGCTAATGAATGCAAGATGCAACACAATGAAGACAACATAGTACAAGACCCAAAACTGAATACAATGCAGATTGCATCAGACCACAACATGATCAACTACAAGATCCAGTGAATCGAGTTCAGATATGCAACAATAAAAGCTCAAGCTAGATGTCAACAAGCAACATATAGCAGTGCAATTGAAGAGACCCCAAGTATGTACAAAACTGCAGTGCAACAAGCCGGAGAGGTTGAAACGAGAAACAACCAAACATGATAGGGATGTAGCATATGCAATAAACCCTGCAACTCAATAAAACAACACTGGAATATGCAGTACCAAAAATGCAAGTGACAGTGAATATGTACAAGTGCAGACAAACTGAAGTCAGTGCCCACAATAATGGCAGCAACTCTGTCGAGTCGTGGTTCGAAACCCAAATACAACAGTCTCATTTATAAAACTGGGAAGCAGTGAACCACTATACAAGGCCAGAACTAAATGCAAGGCCAAAGGAAGTGAGGTGCAGTGGAGTACACATGAGTGACAACAGTAGTATAATAGAATCCAAAACTACATGACTAACATCCAAGTGAATATAACTAAACAGAACAATTACCCAACTGTAATGAACAAGTTCAATTCATGTGACCGCAATGCAGACACATCACTGACTTTAATGGACAGATCAAATGGCCACTACATACTAGTACTTAAGGCAATATGTACTAATGAAAACCAAAGGCATTAGACTTCATAAACACTATAGGTCGAGAACCAGACCAGGTAGTACGAGAAACAAGAACCAAGCAAATGTTGAAGTCAACCAAACAAGTTTGAACAATGACAAAAGCTGAGGCCAGGGTTAAAATGTTCAAGTCACAACCTAGAACAAGTAAAACAAAGTCAAAGTCGACCAGCACCACTATCCCCAGTTCAAAATCAAAAACGCAAGCAAAAATCAAAACCCGGAATCAAATCACGAAATGGTGAATCTGAACAAGTCAGGAAATCACCAATCACCTAGACAAGTCGCATTTCACTTATATATTTGATACATAAAGCAAATATCAAAGATGAATTAAGATCACTAAGTGATAGTTTTGAATGTTCTCGAGTATTTATGAAATACCAGAGAATTATTTATAGAAATAATGAAATCCTTGTGAAGAAGTGCATGGAAACGAACTTTATAAGTGATATTGAGTATTGTATGTCAATCATAAGTTCATGTTTAACCTTAAGCTAAGAACTTTAGGTTGGAAATATTCCAAGCAACTAGTAGTGGTTGATTTAACCGAAGGCCAAGTATATCGTCTTGAATAACGTTGCAATAAAATAACTGTAAATAAATGCACAAAATTATAACTAAGCTAGAGGCGATTTCAAATGTTGAAAATCCCATGACATTGTTATGAGATAATAATTCTGCAATACCCATAAAAGAAACTAAAGCTTACTAGAAGTCGAAAAACATATTACAAAGGGTTCCAGCTAAAGCTTACTAGAGGTCGAAAAACATACTACAAAGGGTTCCAGCTAAAGCTTACTAGAAGTCGAAAAACATACTACAAATGGTTCCATATGATAAAGGCAGTTTATCAATATTGGAGAGAGTTAACTGACATAGTAAATAATTAAAACAATATTTCTGACCCGTTCACTAAGGGACTAGCAAGATTAGTTATTGAGAAAGGAAATATAAGGATTTGGAATAAGATTCTATAATTGACCTCAAATGCAAGTGGGAGATTGATAGAGTTAGGGGTATGCCCTATGAGTAATTATTTATTTGTTATATACATCTAACTCGATAACCAACCTTGTTCAAAATAAAAAAGGTTTTCTTTCATTTGTATCTTGTTATATCGTGTTATAATTAACCAAGTAATTAATTTGAAGTATATTAAATAGAAAATCCTTAAATGATATGTTATGTGATAGTAATTACAATGTGTTGTAATTAATTTATCATATTAAAATAACATATTATTTTAAATATTCCTAATCAAGATGTTTTGAGATATGATATCGATACATCCTTTAATATTAGAGTACGTAACGCTCTCCAAATGTTGGGCAGTGTACTACTTGGTTGTTGGGGGGCATGAAGGGGTAACGTACTAATAATTATTGGATAACTATGGAATGAATCACTCGAGAGTTTTCTATTGGTTAATATAACTAAGGTTAAATAGAGAACTTTAAAGTAACGATGTTACATGATTCCCTCAACTTGAGAATACTATGGAAGTTCAATGCGAATACTCCACTTTGATTATAGTTCAATCATGGAGTGATGTCTATCGAATAAGTATTGTTGGGTATGAGTTGAAGCATTGGAAGTGAAACACTATTCAATAGATAATTCGTCTTCTCAGTTATACAAGGTTAATATCATGGTCAACTGTAGTCAACTCAAAGTCAAAGTCTCCGGCCAAAATAGTACGATTAATAATAATTATTGTTATTGAATCAAGGATTTTGTGTTTTGAGTAATCAGGTTGAATATGGTCGATGTTGGAATTTTGACCAAAACCAAATTCTATAAGTCCCTATGTGATATAGTTTTGACGATGAGTGTTGGTGTAAATAATCGTTACTAATAGATACCACTTATATTAGTAAAATTGGATTTTAACAAAAAGATGTATAATTGAAAAATTCAATCAAAATGTCACACTATTAGCCAAGGTGACATGTGAATGTTAATATTCGAATTGTTCGATATTTATCGCTGACTTAATTTACATCTTTGAGTCACACAAGAATAATGAATACTTCAAAAAACCACACGATTTGAGTAACTTATAAATATTGTAAATTAATTAATATTAATTATTAAATTTTATTTTGTTTGTTTAAATTCCATTAGCTTTTGATAAAGTGCATATGTAACATTTAAATTTGATTGAAATTAATTAATTGGTAAGTATTTTTGGAAATTTTGAGGGAAAAAGTAGCCTTCATGTATGGTCGATCATGCACGAGGTGGGGATTTGATTGATACTTAATAGGTAATTAAAGAAGGAAGGTTTTAAAGGAGAAAATTGGTCAAGTTTCAATGTTTCCTTCAAAACAAATTCTCTTTCATTCATTCATTCATTTACTTTCTTGACAATTCATTTTTTCCTTTCCTTCCTCTCCCCATAGCCAAAAATTAAGGCCTTCCTAGCCATAAAATTCCCTAAAACAAAATAAATCAAATAAAAATAAAATAAATAAAAGGCGGTGCTTCAAATCATTGCAAAATCTATAGATTGATTCAATTGAATCTATGAGCTTTATTCATCGTTCAAGATATGTGTTTTTGGCTACACCATAAGGTAAAATTTTAATTTTCATTTATTCATATTTTCATCATGTTTACATAGTTTAGATCTTATACTTCTACATCTCGTCTGTTTATATGTTTATTTTGCTATATAGTTTAGATCCCTTTATCCGAAAGATAAGCCAGTTTGTACAATGGACCGTCCACTTTTTATTATTTCAAAAGGAATTACAACTCATACGAAGCACTACATAACTAAAACACACTTGCAATACTTGATAACGAGCAACCATTAACACAAGCACTTTGACCAGATAGAGTAGGATTACAATTAGACTTTCAAATGCAAAAAAAACACAGTAGCACAAAGTTTATGAAAATAGGCCGCTGCCCCATATTCCATTGAGGATTGCAAAGCAACCTGACAATATAACAATATCCAACTTATCTATTTGACTAGCACAGATATAATGAAAACCACAGAATGGTAATTCCATAATTCTAAGCAGGAAAGATTGCACTATAAGCATTGGTAGTAGTAACCAGATTACCAAACCAAAATTAAATTCCAAGGTAAGATGAAAGATGAGCACTACAAAACCAACCCGCTACCATCAACAAACTAAGTCTAATAGGCATGACACTCAACATCAAGGCACACACCACTTGCTACATCAGGTAGTCCCTGTGGCGATGTATTGAAGAGATGAAGGTAAAACTTATCAGTTGATAATTGGAGTTGAATTTCCCAACCGACCAATAAGAACTTAGAAAATAACTCAATCATGACCAAAATAATGTAGAAGCATACAAGAGATATCAAGTCATAATAACACACAATATATAACATAGACCAGGCCATAAGCAAGGCGATACCGACGAGGATTGTTAGACTGTAGGTTGTGGAATTATGGATCTTAAGGCTAATTTAACACTACTAGGGAGGAGAAGGGGAGTGAATAGTGTTTTCTAACTTATGTAAATATTTTTAATTTTCTTTCTAGTTAAATATTAAATTATAGTTTAATAACATAGAATTATACTAACAATCAGTAATAGATGCAATCATGGATAAAAATAAAAGCAATAAAGTAAAGCAAGAGTTAGAGAGATGACACTAGGGATTTTATACTGGTTTGGATTCCTCCTACATCCAGTCCCGTACAATTGCTTGTACAGATTTCTTTTCAAATGCCAATCTTTAGCCGGGTAGAAGGCAAACCCAAATACAATCTCGATTTCAAGGCTACGAGACACACCCTCCTGTATTTTGAATCCAGGGTAAACTCAATTGATTTGAATGGGCTACAAGTGCAACTACTAGATTTGAATGAGCGACTAAGCATACCCACTTGATTTGACTAGGCTACAAGCGCAACCGCTAGATTTGAACAGGGTATATGCACACCTAAGTAAACACAAAAAGAGTTGATAGTTTTTCCAAAGAAAAATTCTTATACTTTGGATACAATGGATCCTATAGCCACTTGGACAACACTTTGATCTTTGAAATGAGAGAGAGATGTTTCCAAAACAGTAAGAAAGTAGTATTGAATCAATACAATGAAGTATGAATTGATATATGATTTTGAAGAGAGTAAAGTATATTTTTCAAGAGAGTAAGAGGAGGGAAGAAAGTAAGTAACCAGTTATGAACAAATTCATTTGCACTCCCCTTTATATAATCAATAAACAGATGTGTCCATTCGTGAGGAGTTGCGTTGAATAGACACTTCCATTAAAAATTGAAAAACCATTTTGCGGCATATATGTCGAAATATCATATACATGTATGTCGACATATGCTAGTTCAAAATGAAAATTGTTTCCTTTTTAAAATGTTTTGAAAATCTTTGTAAAATAATTTGAACATAGTTTTTAGATATTTTGAACTTTGGAAAACTTTTATAATATATTTTTGAAAATAAAATATTTTTGTTTAAAAATATCAAGGATCAGAATTTGGAGATAAAGATTAGAAATTTCTATCAAGGCCTTTAACAATATATACTAATGACTCTATACACTAAATTATAACCTTGAGATCTTATATTTTTTGTTTTTGAACTCATGAGTCTTCATGTCTTAATCTTGAGTCTTTATTCTATACAGTCTTCTATTCAGCACTTATGTAATATTCTATACTATATAACTTAGCAAAACGTTAGTATCTATATTTTATATGGTTTTTGTTATCAAAATCAATAATTGAGGAATCAACACTCTCCCTCTTTTTGATGATGACAACCATTAAATATTCCTATATAATAAATATGGTATAACCACCTAAGTTAAATAACTCCCCGTAAATATATGCATATGTATATTTATATTTTTCTCCCCCTTTGTCATCAACAAAAATGGATGAAAAAATAAAACTCTTCCTAAACGATAGAATTATAAACTATATTAGAATGCTAAGTAATATGGATTTAACCATATGGCATATATGAATGATGATAGATATTAAAGACATTAAATAAGATAAACCAAATTTTATTTGATAAATATAACTTAAACTGTTTATTTAGTTGATACCAAATATGAATGTGGGATACTATAATCATTATAATTATAGGAATAAACTCCTGAGTAAGATGATATATACATCAAAATCAATACCTAATGTGTTAAAAACAATATAAACTAGATGATATATATGAAATCAAAATTAAATGATGAGAGTATGGAAAATAATTCAATATGACATAAATAATATTATTATATAATCCTAAGCATCCAAATTTGACATAGAAATTTATATATTAGATTATTACATAAATTCATATATTTACATAACAAACCATATTAATTATGAAATTTAATCATAGCTTAATCACAATATTTGATAAGTGTAACTATGTATATGATCAAATTTATGTTTAAAAAGTTTTTAAAGTAATTATTATTTTATTCTTATACATTATTTATTTTAAAAAAACATGATAAATTATAGTAATTTTTGTTTAGCCTAATACGCAAAGTATAAGTGAGATTTGTAGAGTTAAAAAATACCACTAGAAAAACATCATATAAATTTAATAATAAAAAGAACATGGGAATGTCAGTACGATGGTTGATCATATGTTTCAGTGTCATTGCTATCTTGAGAATTTACCTTTTTGGGGAAATCATGATATGGTTGGTCATATAAAAAGTCTCCATAGTCATTTTTTCATTTTTCTCATCTTGTTTTACGTAGTGCTTGAGGGAATATAACATATTTATACTAGTATCCATACAATGTTGGATCCGTATCGTTAGTCTTTCAGAAATCAAACCCAATATTTTTAAAATTATATAATCATGAATGTTTAAATCATGACAAAGCATGAATGATTACATACAATGAAAAATATAATAAAACATAAGATATTCTACCAAACCTTTTATTTTCAAATTTTGATTTAATACAAGCAGAGTTCTAAAATTCATTTATAACGCTATGTGTGTAAGATAACGTGATTATAACATGATGTATTTTGTGTCTCATTCATTATTTAAATTACTAGTATATTAATGAATTACATGTGTAAAGACACTTGACATCAAGCATGTATACAATTATCTTCCTAAAGGACAAATGTAATGGCACATGTAATTTTACATATGTGTTACTATTTGTTTATATGACAAGTGTCATATGATGTGGCACGTTCTCATTGATAGAATAAATTCTATAAATAGAGTCTTATTCATATATTCTAAGTACATTCAATTAATTTCATGAAGCTATAAAGTTAATATCTCATCATAAATTTAGTAATAAATAAAGTAAAATCAGCATTAGAAAAGTTGAAATCATGAAAGAAGATATGCTATTCTCTTTAGTATAGTCATGAAAAATGATTAGTGGAATGTTATTAGAAAGTAAACACTTTATAAAAATCATTAGGGAAGAAGAATGACTAATCACGAAGAGGCATGACCGTCTAAAAAGTTAAAAATGAAAAGCATTAGTTGGTAGTTGAAGCGTCTATTCGAATTTAACAAAATAAAAGGCGGTGTTACATTAATTTAAATGCTCAAATTTTTTTAATGTAGTTATATATACTAATTATATTCTAGAACATAATTTTTTATGTTAAATATTTTTATATAATAGGACATAAAAATTTAAAATTGCAATGGCCCATGTCAAAAAAATGGCTGTTGTAACCACCAAGTATCCATTTATTTGAAAATAATAAAATAGTTAACTTTCAAATTTTGATATGAAATTTTTTACGTAAGTAGCTCAGAGTATATATTATTAGATAAAAAAGTTTCATGTAAAAGTATATATTTTATAATTTTTTAGATTTTTCGGAAACTACTGCGTTTAACATGCCGGTTTGACATTTAAAGAGAGTAGTCAATTTTGTACGAAAATCTAGAAAATGTTAAATTATTTAAAATGCATTTAGATTTTTTATATAGTTAAACATATTATTTCTATTTAGAATATATTTTTATGATTGAAAAATTATTTAATTTGAAGGCCATAAAAATTCAAATTTTGGCTCCAAAATCTAAAATATAGTCGTTGTAACTTACTAAGTGTTAATTCATTCAAAAATAATAAAATAGTTAGAATTAAAATTTTGGCTCCAAATTTTTCATAAAATCAGGTATATCTATATTATACTTGTGTAATAAATTTCATTTAAAAATTATTAATTTATAATTTCTGAGATTTAAAACATACTACTGCATTTAGTATTTTCTTCCCTGTTTTCAAAGTGTACAGTCAGTTTTGCAAAAGTTCTACAAAATTTAAAAATTACCATTTTTCTTTGAAATTTTTTCTAAACTTTAATACATAATATTAATTACAATAAAAATATAATTTTCTAATAGATAAATAATTTAAAATGTTATATAGATAAAATCATAAAGCATTCAAAAATTAAAGTGTGTTTTCAATTTGAAAACTAGATGTTATTTTTAGAGGGAAAACATGTTTTCTACTTATTTAAACCATATTGGTTCTTTGGAACATAGAAGAAGAACTAAATTTCTTTCTACTTAAAGGACTCAATAAAAAGTTATATATAAAAATTAAATAAAGTTTTAAAATTACCGACATTGCCGACGCCCTCTATTCTAGTATTACTGTTTCTCCATCAAAAGGTATGTCTTTAAGCATATATATATATATATATATATATTGTTGCTCTTCCTTTATCTTGATCTTCCATCATGTCTTTTAAACAACTGCTGTCTAAAATCCATTTGTCCTTTATTTATGATGTATGACTATCAAGTCTGTTACCATCAGTCATATAACATACCTGTTCCTGCAAATCAATATTACACCCTTCCAAAATATCAAGTGACTTTTAAAAATAATTAGTTTCTAATAACATATTGGTTTCATAAAATTTTATTTCTATAAAAGTATTAAAAAGAGTACTAACAATATTACTTGCCATTTAAACTTTTCAAAAATCAAATTGCGAGTTTTTGAAAACCCTGCTCTAATACCAAATGTGGGTTGTAGAATTATGGATCTTAAGGCTAATTTAACACTAGAGGTAGGATGAATAGTGTTCTCTAACTTATGTAAATTTTTTTAATTTTCTTTCAAGTTTCATATTAAATTATAGATTAACAACACAAAAGTATACTAACAATCAGTCACAGATGCAATCATAGACAAATATAAAAGTATTAAAATAAAATAAGAGTTAGAGAGATGACACCAAAGATTTTATACTTGTTCGGATATCTCCTACATCTAGTCCCATACAATTGTTTGTACAGATTTCTTTTCAAATGCCAATCTTTAACCGGGTAAAAGGCAAACCCAAATACAATCTGGATTTCAAGGCTACGAGACACACCCTCCTGTATTTCGAGTCTGGGGTAAACTCACTTGATTTGAACGGGCTACAAGCACAACCACTAGATTTGAACGAGCTACTAAGCACACCCACTTGATTTGAATGGGCTACAAACACACTCACTTGATTTGAACATGCTACAAGCATACCCAGGCAAACACAAATAGGATTGATAGTTTTTCTAAAGATAAATTCTTGTACTTTGGATACAATGTATCCTATAGCCACTTGGATAGCACTTTGATTTTTTAAATGAGAGAGATGTTTCTAAAACAGTAAGAAAGTAGTATTGAATAAATACAATGAAGTATGAATTGATTCTATATGACTTTGGAGAGAGTAGAGTATATTTTTTAGGAGTTTTTTCAAGAGAGTAAGAGGAAGGAAGAAAGTAAGTAATTAGTTATGAAAAAATTCATTTGCACTCCTCTTTATATAGTAAATAAACAGATGTGTCCATTTGTGAAGAGTTGTGTTGAATAGAAACTTCCATTCAAAATTTAAAAAACCATTTGACGGCATATATGTCGACATATCCTTTACATGTATGTCGATATAAGCTAGTTCAAAATGAAAATCGTTTTCCTTTTAAAATGTTTTGAAAATCCTATACTTTGTAAAATAATTTGAATATAGTTTTTAAATATTTTTAACTCTAGAAAACTTTTACAAAATATTTTTAAAAAATAATTTGTTTTTGTTTAAAAATCAAAGATCAAAATTTGGAGATAGAGATCAAAAATTGATATCAAGGACTTTAACAATAAATACTAATGACACTATACACTAAATTATAACCTTGAGGTCTTCTTTTCTTTGTCTTTGAACTCATAAGTCTTCATGTCTTTACCATGAGTCTTTATATTGTACAATCTTCGATTCAACACCTGTGTAATATTCTATACTATATAACTTAGCAAAACTTTAGTATCTATATTTTATACGACTGTATATGTTGTTGTCATAAAAATCAATAACCAGGGTATCAAATAGAGTATAGGTGTAGAGGCTGAAACCATGATGAAGCACCATGAGCACTTGCAGAAAAGCCATTTCCGTCGCAAGAGCAATCCCAAGAGTAAACTGTTCTGCGACACTAGAGAAAATTGCTAGCAAAACTTATATACCATACTCAAAAGCCAAACACCAAAATAAGTTATTTGTGGTAAAGCACTAGTCGCTGCCCGACTCTCCCTATGACCAGAGAAATATAGACATGGAAGCCTTAACTGGAAACCCGATAGTGAAGTTGAGTAACATCAGATCTGGTCTTACGATGATGATTTTAGTATTTCTGATAGAAAGCAGAGGAGAATAGATCTAATGACGATTGATCTAGAACAAACGTCAGACTTACAGATGGGATACAGAGATAAATTTTGATGATTAGGGAAGCAGGGAGATGCAAATAGATAAATATAGCATACAACAACAAGAAAAGCCGGGAAGAGTGGAAAGATGCGAAGAGCAGAGAGGGAGTGAGGAAAATTATCAGAGGGAGAGGAGAAGAAGCGGTGGTTGAAGGGATAATGAAACCCTAGTCCACATTGATGCATGCTTTGATATTACATCTAAGTTTCATCGAGTTTAGATCCCTTTTTACCACATCTCATTTAATTATTTTTTAGTTATTTATTCATATTGTTTATTCAGTTTAGATTTGAATTTGTTACAACAAATTTATACACGCCTAAATTTTTTTCTATCTATTTTGTTATTGTTTTAGAAATTATTGTGTAACAAAGAAATTTTTTTTGATTGAAAACTAACTTTTAATTAATTGATATATTTTTATTACTTGTTATATACAAACATGAATAAAATACATATGTTGTCTATCAGAAATCACTTTAGAAATTGAATATTATTACATGTTTGTTGCATTGAATTTAATTCATTTTGTTATCATTTACTTTTGTTTAAAAGTTGTTTTAATTAAAAAAGGAAAAAAAACATAACTGGAATTTTGTGCAAAACATCACGAACCTTTTGAATCCCTATTAAGTTAAAATTAAATTTTGGTTTGTTGCTTTAATTTCAAAACATAGATTAGAATTCAAACTTTATATATATATATATATATATATATATCTGTGTGTGTGTATTGTTACATCCATTTTTGCTTTCATAACTTTTCTTAGCACAGAACCAAGTAAACAAAGTTAACAAGTGGCCTAGAATAAAAACAAGCTAAGTAGGCCACCCCTACATTAAAAAAAACTACCTAAGTTCTAAGATCTAGTAATTCAATGCCCAAGGAAAACATCTGGATGCATGAGATCACATAAGTTACAAACTCAAACGAAAGCATCGGGCAAGAGTTAAGCAAAGGTCAGCACGCTCTAGCAAAATAAACCACATCAACAATAGATTGGTGCAACCTGGATAGAGAAAGGATGACTTCAAGATTGAACTGCACAATCGGTTAAAAGTCCATAGATATTCAAAAATTAATGCAAAACACAATTCTTATATGAAAGAAAAACCGCGTCATCACTTCAAAATCAAACCGCACCGTCGCCCCAAAAGCAAACCACACATCACTTAGAAAGTAGACTACGCCGTCCCATTGAAATTAACCGCACCATCGCCATTGTCCAAACCACACCCACCCATTGAAGACAAACTTCCTTATTGGAATTGGCCAAGCTGCGCCTACCTATTGAAGATAAATTTCCTCACTACAATTGGGCCAAACTGCATTAGTATTACTGCATCCAACTTTTATCATTGTCACATACGAACCACGCAGAAGCAGTCAAATAAGAAAATGCAGAATAAACCAAAAGTTAGGCACAACGCACAAGTCCAACTCTAAATCTTCACAAACCAAAATTCAAATTCCTGCCTAGTATAAAATTCAAAATTCCTTCCTACAACCAAATTTTCCTACCTAAAGTAATTGTGCGTGTTTGTGACCATGTAAGCAATCCATGCGCAAATTGGCAGCTTACAGGATGGACAATACATAGTAAGATCCGACGGTGGAGACGAAATGCATAGCCATGACATCAGTAATTTGATGGATGTCATTGTTCTATAAATAGAAGAACACTATAGTAGAGAAAATGATATTTGAAGGTTTCTCTGAATTTCATACTAAAAATACATCTACTCTCCCTCTGCCATTAAAAGTTTGTACTTAGAAAAATATAAGACAAAGCGTTGATCCGTGGACGTAGGATTCCCATTTGAATCACGTAAATCCCTATGTCCTTTATTTTCCTGCATTTTTATTTCCTTTCTTCTGTTAAATTGAAATTAACATTTTAACAAATAGTTAAAGCACATCCACCTAATTGTATAAGCATTGAGCAACTTAATTACCACATTTTAAGGGAAATTTAATATTAATTAAGTTTTTTGATTCCCAATTATGGAAGCATCCAACACCATAATTGCTTCGTAATTAAGTTGGTGTTATGATATAAAAAATTCTCACTAGCATTTTGATGCTAGAAGGAGGGATGATCCCCTAGCAAAGCTTAGTTGAAAGACCCACATCTTTGATTTCCATAATCTCTAAGACTTAAACTGTGCAGCCCAAAAATTTCTCTACCCCTCCCCAATAAAAGAGGTTGACAACTTAGCCGTAGAAACTGGTAATGTGCCTTTCACCTCCTCATCTAAACCTATATGCCCAAATGACATTTGATTCTCTAATCGAGATCCTGAATGCATTTGTAACCCAGATTAATGATAGAATGACTGAGATTGAAAAGTTGGTGTCCCAAAATCCTCCATCTATGCCATCTAATTCCCATAGCTTTGTGGCCCACTGCTAACGTTCTCCTACTGCATAACAAGCGCGGGTAGTGAAGAAACATGGTAATCTCATCAATGAGAATGGTCAGGTTGGATTATTAACCTTGGAACCGAGGGCTAAAAAAAAATCTTAGATAAACCATAACATAAAAACTAAGCTGACCAATATTAACCCTTTACTACTGGAAAACCACATTAACCATGTTAACCAAAATGTGAGATTAACTTACATCGATTTTAGCTTCATCAAAATGTTCCGTTTTGAAATAAAATTGAACAGACGTTCAATTTTAACCAAAATTCCCACTAGCTCCGAATTCATCTAATCCAACTCCACAGCGTAGTGCTCGCTAATACGAACGCAACGCAGCTTGCCGTGCTCGATTTGGACCTCGTACAAGAAAGGTACGAATTTATGAACATTGGATATAATTAATATTTATTAACTTAAATTAACTAAGTTTAAATAGATTACCCTAATCTCCTTTCTTCCCTCCCACTCGTTACAGGTATGCGCGAATTCTCCTTTTTTATATTTTGAACACTCGATTGTGCAACGCATCACCACCACCACCGCGCCCCTCCGACCATCACTCGCGCGCCACCAGCCACGCGCCTCGCCTCGCCACCTGCTGCTGCGCGCACGCGATGATCGCACGAACGAACCCAAAACGCTGCTCGCATCGCAGCCCCTTATTCGTCGCCTCTCTCCACTTCGGCTCAATCCAACCGATAGATAGCTTCCTCTCATCGGGCCGAACAACTTTGCTGTTGGGGTTGAAGCTTAAAAATGAACGTGGTGGCACCGATCGTTGTTGGCCATTAGATGGACTTATTTTTAATGGCGGCTGTTGATTTAGGCTTAGGGTTTTAGCAAATGAAAGAAAATTAAGGGCTATTTATAGAAAATTTCCCAAAGCACTATCCATCCGTGAAAATTTCAAACTCTAAACGAAGCGTGCTGCCTGGCGTTCTATATATTATA
Source organism: Allium fistulosum (assembly GCA_030737815.1). Lineage (NCBI taxonomy): Eukaryota > Viridiplantae > Streptophyta > Magnoliopsida > Asparagales > Amaryllidaceae > Allium > Allium fistulosum. Next base: position 1,042,555,934 of record CM060901.1, on the reverse strand, counting down.
CCCTTATTCTGAACATAATGGAATATATATCGGAAGCCAATTCCATCATATTCAGAAGTTAACTTTTCAAAATCAAATTATATTAATTAAAATTCCTTTAATTAATTTCTACGCATTTCGAACTCACATGACCAAACGATACGTCCAATTGCCATGAAGTTCGACAGCATATAATAATTCACTATTACGGATCCAATGAAACTGGTTTTGTCGAAATCCAAGACAATGCCCCAGAAGACTATTTCCACACGTTATTTAATACGAGCAATTTCTAAATTAGTTAAATCACTTTTAAATCCAAATTTAAAAGTTCACTATCCTCCTTCTTATTCAAATAGAATTTAAATCAACTTTTGAAATCGTTTTCATTCATATTAAATTCAAGATTCAATTATTTAAACAATTTCAAATATTAAATTTAACAATTTAATTACCCAATAAATCGCTATATTTGAAATTCAAGTTATTTAACTTATAAAAATAGATTTTTAATATTTAAAATAAATTAAATATTTTAAATTCAAATGACTAAAATTCTGGGTCGTTACATTCTCCTCCCCTTAAAAGAATTTAATCCTCGAAATTACCAAGTATGGAAAATGCCCCAAACCATTAACTTTTCAAAAACAATTAGTTAAAATGATTACCAAATTCTTCTAAGTCGTCTAACTTCTTATAAAAACTTTTCTTAGTCTTTTAAATCAATTCCTAGTTACTAACTAATACCATTAAAAGTTATAAAACCAAAATCCAAATTTTAGTTATCAAAATTTTCCCAAAATTCTCAAATAATTTCTATCGCCTTAAATTTACGGAAAATTTCGCCAGCATCTCCTTTGCGCGGCTTGATCGTAAAAATTTACAATATATATAATCATCAATATACATCTCATCTTCGAGGATGAGGCATCCCGTAGGCAAAATTATAAAAATACGATATGTAATCCGAGATATGTACCTTTTATTATATTAGCAAGTATATACAATCAACAAAATGCGAAAGCGAGCTCCAAATGCGAAGCATATGCCATCCGCACATACTAAACACTCAACAACCAATGAGAACATGTATATGGAAAGTACTATCAATATATAACATAGACTATACAATATCTATATGCAAATGTAGTAAATGCAACAAGAGAAACCATCAAATAATTAATACTCATCCAATTAATTCAAAATCATATCAGTTTGCATTTTCCAATGTCAACATTTAATTTATTTAAGCCCATACAATGTACATATATCATCCATATGCAAACCATATCTGATCGCTAACTCGATGACATAATTTCACTTCCGAACCAATATCGTTCACCCGACCACTGTAGTGCGGACTCAGATCCGGTTTCTCAACTAGAAACCGCCATTCTCCTTGCATAGCCATATACTATGATAGAGAATATCAGAACCAATCAAAAATCCATATTCCGAGTTCACCGTCAAGAATCGAGTGAAAAATCCTAACTCGGATCGGTATAAATCACCCCGAAATCGTACATTCGAATTTGGATCAACAGTTATGCAAATAAAATAATATACTTACAACTTACGTATTTATTTCAGTTTACTTTCATTCGATTGGTTTACATTCAATTCCTTTACATTAACTTTATTTACGCTTGATCCATTTACATTCATTGGTTCACATCCAATTTAAATCAAATTCAATTATTCACATAAACTTTTACTTTCAATTCAATCTATGCTTAGCAACATTTCGTTCCATACTTAATTTATTTATGGATCATTTTAAGTCTTCCTAAGTTAAATTTTATTTTATTTTCAAATAGTATATTTCTTCAATACTAATACTACTTATGAACAATTCCATACAAAAATTTACTTAAGTTTAATTATAACATTTTTTACAACACTTCCTTTGTTTATTTCACTTTATAACTTAAGTTCAAATTCAATTTTATTTTACAACTCAAATTGAATTGCATCTTATAACTTAAGTTCATTTTTATTTCAAATCAAATTCTATTTCATTTAACTTGTTTCATCCCACTTTACTAAGCTTTGAGTTAAATTTCATTTTATGATTCAAATTCAGAATTTCTTTTCTTAATATTCACCTTTAACAAATTTAAAATTTGTTTTTAGCTCAATGTTCCTCGAATCTACAAGTTATACAAACTTATTTACTTAAAGTTTCATGAAATTTATTTGACTCAAGTTTATTCACATACTATCTACAATTCAGGGTTATAAAATCACTTTACGACTTAAGTGTATATTAATTTCATTATTTTATCCAATTCAATTCAAATCCCATTTCAATGTCATTTAACCCTTTACTAAATTCATTTAACTTAACCGAAGTTAAATTTTAATTTCATATCTCGATTCCAAATTTATTTTCTTGTCTATACTATTTCCAAATTATAAATTCAAAAACTTATTATCTTATGTTTTCTCATAACATTTAGATAAAATTTCAGGTTTTTAACACCCGGTTTTATTTTCAAATCATTTTGAAATCATATCTATACATAACTCCTTTATATACCAAATTACACCTTTGGAATCTAAAACAAATTTGTTTTCTCAAAAAACTCCAATGGTAGCAATCCGTCACTTAGAAACTCGAAAATGAATGCCGACGATGCTGTAGTCATCACCTGAATTATTTTCCAGTGACTGAAGTGAGTTCAGTGCTTTTTATCTCTTTAAATTCCACTTTAAATATTTCTACCCAAAAATATTTTCAAAATAATACTATTATTTTTTTTCCTAAAACCTTTTGAAAAACAATTTTCAAAATCAAGGGGTTTTAAATTCTCCAACTTCTTGTTTTAAACCCGTTTTTATTTATAACTCATATTATAAATATACTTAGGCAATTTCCTTTACTTTTCATTTATAAATCACCGTTATAAATCATATTTATAAAACATCACTTTTGATGAAATTCATTTCACAATTGTTGATTGTTTTAATCATAATCAATACTCTATAATTCATGCTTACGCATATTTATCTTGTTTAAATTATGATAATAACAACTTTTATTAAAAAACCAAACAACAAATGATAATAATCAAATATTATCATTCTCTAACAACCAAATAACTATAATAATTCCTGAAAATTATTCCTTTATATATAAAATACAATTTAGGTAAAATTATTTCATTTACCCAGTTTCCAAAACAATACTATGTCAGTTTGCCATGTTTAACCGTTTAGAAACCCCTATCGATATCGTAGCGTCCCACGTATCGACCAGAATTCATAAGCCACTCAACAAATAAATTAACACAATATAAAAATTTTTTATATCACTAACAAATATGCGCTCATATATATACACACTCAAACTCATCATAGGGTCTCGCTTACCCTATCTCAAATGAGTAAATTCCCACCAAGCCTAGGTGTTCGCTCAACCTAAGCTCTGATACCACGTTGTAATGGCCCGCATTTCTGCACAATTCAAGCGGACAATAAACCACATATATCCAACCCAAATCGAACGGAAATATGGATAGTTAAGGGAAAGAAAGAAGAAAGAAAAAGAGAAGAAAAAAGAAAGAGAAGAGAAATTAAAACAACACAGAATCTCACAATCGCAGCGGAACAATATATAATATAATATCAATGATTTTACAAAAGACAAACTGTTATATACATACATCCATCAGAGTACAACAACAATCATAATCATCAGCCTGGACAGTTATAACATCCTGTCCTTACAATTGCTTATAATTACCATAACAGAGCAGCGGAAAATAAACATATACGAGAATACGACTTGAAGACCTCCAACTCGTCTCTTGAGCTCTAATGCATCCAAAGCAATCTGTAAATATGCTCGGTTTGACTCGAGCATTATAATGAAATAACACCCAAGTTAGTCTGGAAAACCAGCATAAGAAAATACACCCAACTAAACTTTTAAAGTTATCAAATCCTTTCAAAAGTCAAAAGTATCTCGCAAGACCACGCCGCACATAAACACAGATGGGTTTTTACCTTACGATAACCAAACCATTTCATATAAAATTCTCTGATATTATAATAGTGTCTAAGATACAAATACTTATTCATCATAGCTGAAATTGTTACATTAATTAAATTCCAGCATACTAAGTTCTACAACCAAAACCGAAGGCTCGTATTAGATATTATATTCCAACTATGAAAGGGTAAGGGTCTACCCACTGAATCCGTACACCTCTAGATAAAATGTACGGGAGGCTACAACATGTTGCACCTCTGCTACTCAAGACCAGCACTACCCCCTTCTCAAGTAGCACCGAATATGATCACCCCTTGGTTGCAGTCAACAACCACATAATGGGATCTTGAAGCATACATGAATATCGCCCTTGATTTGGGATAATCATACCCTACTTAGGTGCGATCCACTTAGCCCTGCCGCATATCCCTGCTTTATTCATTTCCCGGGTGTGAGGCTTGAAGAGGCCGCGCTCTTACCATTTATATAACACTTCCCACTTGGAATGCTAATATTGCCCTTTGGGAAACAATGCAATATCAGCATTCATCTATACAAGTTTGTTCTGGGACTGAACGAAACTATTGAGAGCTTCGTCTCCAATTCCATCATCTTCAAGATGTCTTCACTTCGAACGCTTGAGTTGGATCGATGTAGTTTTCAGATAACATATTCGATCCCGGTCTCTTCGAAACAACATTCGACAGTTTCCGGTAAACTCAACCCCGGTTCTTTAGGAAATAAACAGTCAAAGATAAGATCGAAGATCACCTCCTAACCGTTAGTGGATGGATTTCCTTATCATTATCCTAGAAGAACGAAATGAGATTTACATGCACAATACAACATTAACGGAGATGACTATGCCACATAACTCACGTGTTTCTTCTAGATATTTCCAAAGTTACCTTTGGTCCAAATTCCAATAGTTGGTTATTTAATTATCGAATAACAAACATTCAATCAAGGATTCAAGTCCATAGAAAAGCCAATATATGGTTAAGCACCAAGCAACACTAAGCCTCCTTAATTAATCTTTCATTAATTAAAACCATCTTGTAAATGCTTATATCAGAATACTTTTACAAAGATATATTCACAACCATCTCTATTTTCAATACTTAGAAAATATCCATATACTTATCTCAACGGTATAAGTATATCTGCCAAACACTGAGAAAGATCTCCTTTTTACCAAATTCTAAAATCATTTATAAACTCCATTATAAATTTCTAAAACCATGTATAAACCATTTATAAATTACTCCTCAAGTCATTTCTAAACCCTTATAAAACCATGCAATTATTTATAATTCTTTTTATAAATATGTAAACCCATTTCTAAAATTCGTTATAAATATCCATCTATTTATAAACCTCTTTATCTTGTAAATATTCTCCCTTTAAATCTTCAAACCATTTTATAAGCTCTTCTTATAAAAATCCAAGTCCGTTTGCAAAACTCTATTTATGAATCTCGAAACCATCATAAATAAATAATTATTATTAACTTTTAACTTCTTAAAAATAATAACTAATAATTCAAAACATTATGAATAAAACAATCATTAATCTTTACCATACAAATAATAATGATAAGTTACCAAAATATTATTAATAATCATTACTATTAATTTCAAACCATATTAATAATTTAAATAATTAATTTTCAAAATTATTTAAATATTTATAAACAACTTTAAGCAATATTAACATGAATAACCAACTTTAAAACATGATATATTTACTTGATAAATATCCATTCTTAAATCTTCAACCCAGTCATTTTCATATTTATAAAACTACATTTAAGAATCTCTTTCCATTTTATAAAAACTTCCTTTCATAAAACCCATTTATTTATGAATTCCATTTACAACTTGTTTCCTTTATGAATCTCACTTATTCATAAATCTTATTTAAAACATCAATCACCATCTGTGTTAACGTTACTTCCATATGGATAAATTCCTTTCTATTTATAAAAATATCGTTTAACATTTCAAATTTATCCTCGCCTTCAATTTCCAAAATAAAGTAAACTATTTCTAAAATATCATTCCAAATCTTATAATAAATCCACCGTTTGATTTATTCTCCAATTTATTAAATGATAATAGTTCTGTTTAATTTATAAACCCCATTTATAAATTCATACTTTTATTAACAATATACGATTTTACAAATCTTTACTTCCTTTGTAAAATATCACCCTTGTAAATTACCCCATTTATAAATTTCACGTTTATAAATAAATCATAATATATGTACCTATATACATATATATATCACTTGATACAAAGATGATTAATAAATATTATATCAAAATATTTCTAATTTTTTTAAAACATATCCCTTTATTATAAAAGACGGTCTTATTCTCCAAAATTTTAAAAATCTATATTGTATAGTTTAGAAATCTCTATTTAGAATATTTTATAAACTATCAATTTATAGTATCTAAAATCATACTTTCATTTTAGAAAAATTATTTAAATACATATAAAATTTCCAAAATCACTTTGAAACCCCTTTTTAAATCAAATCACTATTTTATAGTATTTTAAAATACCAAAAATGAGGCCCGGTGCTACTAAAGCACTAATTAAGCAAATCATATCAATGTCATTAATATGACATTCAACAAGTCATATATCGCTATATATATGAAAAGTAAAATCAACAGTGTGAGAAATCCTGTTGGATCCCTCTAACCTGTCCCCTTGTGTGACGACCCGTAATTTTTGGATATTTGAAATTGGAATATTTAATTGATTTTTAAATATTTAAAAGCTAATTTTTAACTTGAATTTCAAATATCACTACTCATTGGATAATTTAATTATGAAATTAAACAATTTGAAGTTGGGTAAAATCTTGGATCGGGAGTTTTAAGCCTGTTAAAAATAATTTAAAGGCTTGTAAAATTTATATTGATAGTACTGAAGATAGTAAAAGTGTTAAACTTGAATTTGAAAGTGATTTGTTCAGTTTTGAAATTTTATCGTTTAAATTGATATTTAAAAAAAAGCCTTCCGAGGCACAGTCTCAGAATTCGACGAAACCAGATCCATTGGATCCGTAATAGTGTATTATTATAGGATTTCAATTTTCGTAGTGTTTGGATTTTTTGTGTGAGCGTACGATATATAAACATGCTGGAATTTTATAGTGAATTGAATATAATAACTGGGTTCAAAAAGCTATCTTCTCCATACGATCGAATTAGGACTTGAAACCTTTTCCATTTCGTTCGGAATAGGCGTATAACATTATGAATGCCTAGCGGCACGTCTCGATAGGAGGTCGAGATTTTGAGTTGCATTTATCGAGACTGTGACGCCCCACCTCTATACCCACGCTAACCAAGAACACTACGGTGTAGTGCTGTCAATTAGCACGGAGAATAAGGCTGTTGAGGAGCGACCATCCATGTAACTTCTTTGTGCGAGCACCGATATGTCAGATAGAATAGAATGCGTATCTTTAAGGAGGAAATCCGACATACCGACACAAACGCAAAGCTATCACACGGTGGCTATATATATATAATCTTCGGAAACAAATATAGAAATAAACGTAACATAAATCAGTCACAGACAATTCATATCACAGAGGCGGAAATAGATATGAATAAATATACAACACATGAAAGTGTACATCAGAGTAGTGGTCAAATAAGATCCACAATAACACAAAATAAAAGATACAAGTGCATGACAACAGAATATGTATACATCAAGGAGTCTCAATCTCAAATGTATACGACAAAAGCTACAAAACTAGAGTAGTTAGCCAAAAAGTCGGATGATGGCTCCAGATAGGAAGTCATGAGGAAGCACCTGTAAAATCTCAGTCTGACCCGAGTATTATTTATAAGAAAATAATAAACGGATCAGTCTAGCTATAAATATCAGATAAAGTGATATAGAATAAGAGATATGACAAAAACGTATCATAACCATAATAGCGTACTGTGATAAGTACGTAATTTGAAAATCAACAAGAGATTAATCAATACCACAAGAATCTTCTCAAAGATAAAAAAGAATAATGTCATACTCTTTATTTAATTCACCAAGCCACAATAAATGACATACATATTAATGCCAATTGTAAAAGTTGGTGAAACATTAAATTCAGAAATCAACACACGAAATCTAGAAATCACAAAAAGGGGGAAGTCCGAGCACACGGACGAGAAGCTATCTCATGGAAGCTATCCCTTTAATTTTCCGAACACACGGATGGCCCGAAGGCAAGTCCGAACACACGGACGAGAAAGGCAAGTCCGAACACACGGACGAGAAAGGCAAGTCCGAACACACGGACGAGAAAGGCAAGTCCGAACACACGGACGAGAAAGGCAAGTCCGAACACACGGACGAGAAAGGCAAGTCCGAACACACGGACGAGAAAGGCAAGTCCGAACACACGGACGAGAAAGGCAAGTCCGAACACACGGACGAGAAAGGCAAGTCCGAACACACGGACGAGAAAGGCATCGCACATTGCTAGTCTAAATCATAAAAATGATCATCATGATCATAAGGAAGTGTCAATTACACTAAGCTAGTGAATATAAGAGTTTAGCTTCATGTCCCATAACCACTTGCTTAACTCAAATATTTACGAACAAACTGTAGATTTCCACTAGAAAATTGTCACAAGAGGGTTTCAATCGAACAAGTCCATAAATTAACCGACGAAGTAAACGCAAGCGTTTCATACCACTTGTTTTGCTAAGCCGTTTAATTATATTTTCTCATACGAATGAGGTAAGGTTTGTATATACTAGTAGATTGGGAAACAGTTTTATAAACGAGTTTGATATTGAAAATAGAGTTGAAATCGTTTTGATGAAAGAGTTTTGATATTTACTACTAGTATTGAAACCTTTATATTTTTAAAGTGACAAGTCATAAAACGTATCACAAAAATTCACATTCGGAGACGTGAATAAAATCCAAGGAAATCAATTCCCAAAACCATCAAAGTAAGAAGTTCCGTTGAATGGTTTTCGGATAAGATTGCCTACGCAGAGTTATTCGGGGTTCGACCTGCCCGGTCAGGTCGCGGGGGTCCAGGGGGCAGCGCCCACGGCGGGGTGCGGGGCAGCGCCCCGTCAAAACGGTACGACCTAAGTGAAGGCAAGCGACCTCGTGAAGCCAAACGACCTAAGAGGAAGACGGGTCGAGCAACATTCTCAAAAATCCCGAGAAGAAGTCATCAACGAAGAAAATAAATGATAACGACGAATCGGATAACCCTGATCCGATAGAGATTGAAATCCCGAGCTAAATAGGCAAAAGCATGCGAAATAGAGCAGGTCACAGGCTCCAGACGTCTGGGGTAAAAGCTCAGACGTCTGCAGCAAGTTTCGGGAACTTCTGAAACAGGCTCCAGACGTCTGAGTCTACCTGCAGACGTCTGGTGCCGAGCTGAAGCTGTTTTTCAGCCTAGTGGGAGAGAAATCTCCCACACTTTCACCCGAGTCGAGCAATGGACTACGGGGCTTTTGTCGATCGATACGACGGCCCTATAGGCACTCCGATTCATCACCAAAACATGATCAAAACGTCAAAGTTAGGATTTTCAAAGAATTGAACTCAAAACACTAAAAATTGGAATATTCACCGAATCAATCCAAACCAAAAGCATTTTCACAAGAATAAGTGTTAGGAATTCATACCTAACAATCAAAGATAAATATAGGCTAAGATGTGAGATAAAAATCTCACCTTTGAACCCAAACAAATGAAGAAGGAGCTTGAAAGCAAAGGGAGAATCAACCACTCTTCAACACAACCCAAATGAGCTTGAATCTATGCTCAAAAAGAAGAACATTCCCAAAGTTAGGGTTAGGAATTTCTGAAATTGAAAGGAGAAAGGGTTGGAGAAGGAGAAGAGGATGCTTACCAATGGCTTCAACTTGGATTTGGAGCTAGAATTTGATTTGCAAGAGAGAACTAGGGCTTGGGAATTCTAATTTCCCATTCCACTCACCATTGTTGCTCAAGAACTGAAATGAGGAGGAAGTGAGGGAGAATGGAGAGGAGTGGTTCAGATTTGGGGGTTAAGTTGGCTAGTGGGCTTAACCCAAAACCAAACCCAAAGTGCAAATGGTCAAATTTTTGACTAGTTCCAAACATATCAAAGTTTATACTCAAAAAGGTCGCAAACGGCATTTTGAACTCAATGGAAGTGGTCTCGAGTCCTAATTCGACTGTTTGCAAAAAGTAGCTTTTCGGACTAAAATCCGACTAACGATGAAATATTTAAATAAAATATTTAAATATAAAATCGTCAAATATGCGGGTTGTTACAGAGACAGTTTGAATTTAATTTAAAAATATATTTATCCTTGTCACTTTCAGCTCAATTATTTCACCTCATGACTTTTTCCCATCAGTTCAAGATCATAGTAGCCGACAGAGCCTTCTCGAACACACTTTCCTTTTTAAAACAAAAATATCCCAAGCCATCTTCCTTTATATCACGTACCTTTTCTCTTCTCTCAGAAGCTAAAATCGAATCCATCTCAGAGAAGAAAAGAAATGGCCGAATAAATTTCTTTTTAAAATAAATCACATTTTCCCTCGTTCTTTGTTCAAATCGAAATCGCCCCTCAGATAAAATCGCGTCCCTGTTCTCTTTGCTCAGCCTATTTCACAAAGTCAATTTGATAATCATTCTAACGAAAATTCAAAATCGAAATCCTCTTCAGTTAGAAAAAAAACCCATGTAGTCCCCTTCTCATTCAATTTGAGCTTGAAATCCCTAATTCCCTTCGAAGAGAAAAAATGCGCACTCGGTCTAGTGGCGACGACTTCAACCTCACCGTGTTCAAATAAACGCGCGACATCAGAGATCACGGCAGGCGACGGGGGTTGTTCGACGTGATTGGGTTATTGGAATTTGGGGAGACGCATGCAGTTATGCGGATTTGGATGTGGATGCGGCAATTGATTAAGCAAAGAGGGCGGCAGTGATGCGATGGCGACTTGATCGCTAGGAGGTGGAGACAGCGCCTGAGCGCAATGGCGAGAGCAGTAAGGTATACGCAGTTTTTCAATTTATATATATGCATTCAAAAGAAATAATCATAGTAAATAAATTATATAGAGTTTAAGCAGAAATTTGTCTGGTTTGGAAAAAAATAATTTTTAGTTTTAATATATAGGTTAAAAGGAAATTGTATTTTTATTAAACTTTAATAATATATATGTACAAGGTTTAAAACATAAAATATATGTACACTTTTTTTTATCTACTAGTTATTTTAAATAATGTATATTATAGTGATTAATTGGTTTAATAAACTGATTTAATTTATTTATGTTACAGAAAGGTTTTTAAAAGGGAAATTATCAGTTTAAAATTAAATTTTTAGTTAATCAATTATTAAACGGTAGTTGATTATTTGATTAGTTCAAATATTAATAAACCGTAAAACGTTTATACAAGGTCAAAAATAGTGAAGAGGAAAACCGGGTTGGATCGAATTCCAAAACAAAAATCAAAGGTGAGTTAATCTCACTCTTCTGGATTTCTATTTAAATTTAAATGGTTAAATTTAAATATTGGGTTGAATGGTTGAATTGATTGGATGTGATATATATTATATAGTAATGTATATATATATATTGGAGTGATTGATATTCCCGCATTATATAGCGGATGAGACCTGTGACACCCCACCTCTATGCTCACAATAACAAAGAGTATTAAAAGAAATACTGTCTGTTATTACGAAGAATAAGGCTGGATAGGAGCGGCCATCCGTAGTTGGGCCTTACGCTAGTATTGGTTATCTCGATAGGAGTGGTATATATTTTTATTTTTCATCTCTTATTTATTTACTCCCATCGACATACCCAATTCCAGTATAAAACGAACTACGATGGTTCATAATAGTTTAGGACAATATATATAATAATAACACAGATAATAAAATGCAGAACACAGATAACAAAAGTCTCATATATATATATAACTGATTTCAGTTACAATACATTTGACACAATACATATGATACAACTACAACTGTCGACTCTGGAAGTTATATATACAAGTACATTATCGACTAATATACATGAATACATATCAACCTACATCAGTACACTGACTACTACAAAAAGACGAAGACCACTTCAAAAGATATGAAAAGACTTCATAGCTCAAGCAGCAACCCAAAGCAGGAAATCTACAACCTGAAATAACTCGGGTCTGACCTGAGTATTAAATTCAAAAGAAAATAATACACGGGTCAGTCTAATTCAAACTCAGTTATTAATGCACAGAAGCAATAATAATCAAATATCAAATAGACGACAGTCACAAAAATCTCGTATATCCAACTCCTCGATAATAAAATCGGATAACGGCAGATATAACACTAAACAGTGTTAAACAACAAATCAACAAATCCAAATCATCAACAAGGATAAATAAAAAGATTACCGATGAAGATAAAATGAAAACTCCAGAATTGCCTAAACAACAATTAACAACAAAATCCAATTATTAAATAAATAATTAGAAACTCAGAATCTAATTATCAAATAGATAATTAGACGATCTCAAAATGATCAATCAAATCAAATTTCTGTGTGGCTGCAGTACACGCACGCGTGCACTGCCTCTCCACTATAGTACGTGAAATCATCACAACAGTGAATACTAACAGCAATCAAAACCGCAGAGGTCAAGTCACGACTATCGTGACTCAACTCAACTACAAAGAAATTAATACGACCAAACAACAAATGGATAACCAGACTACATGAAGCAGTCTAATATCCAAGAACTAACAGGTACAACATGTAGGGGAGACTCAATATCATGTACCAGAACGGAAACAACATGTACACATGAACTAGAAATGGACTCAAGTCAAGTGCACCAGTACAAAGCATGACTGGAGATGTCCAGGCAATAAATTCAAGGCTACAACTCAAATGCAAACTAGTAGCTCGTGCTACATATCAGGTCAAAGTGACCAATGCGCAAAATGTACACAAAGGCTCCAAGCCTTCAAGCAACATGCAAATGAAACCAGCAATGAATACAAACAAAACTGGTACAACATGGAAGCAGTGAAACAGGTTCAAGTTGAATCATGTACCAGTGCAACTCAGTGCAACCCAAGTCTGCAACATATAAATCAAGTGCAGTTTATCACAAACAAAGGCAGTGAAACCAGAGACAGAGATACACATGTGCTCGAGACAACTAAGCTAAAAATCAAAACAACATTGGTACAAGTTATACAAGAAAACAACTAAATGCACTTGCAACTGTAACTGGACCAGACAAGGCACAGTTCAAATCAAGTGAAACTACCGCAGTTCAATATCAACGAAATGAGATGGCAAGTCATGGTGTCGCATTCACAAAACCAGATGACCAAATCAGAAAATCAGAAAAAGTGGTCAAAACAAATGTAGCCCCTACATGAAGTATACAAGCTACTGAAGACTAACAGTAAGCGGTGTCAAAAGAACGACAATCCTGAAGGTATCGCAACTCCAAACCAATGTCTTTTAAACAATGACAGTTATGAACGAGTAAAAAAAAACAAGTTCAATCACTGGCTGAGATAAAACGACATCGAAGCAAAAATCGAAATGCAGAAGCACAATATTAAAAGTGAACTAGATGTGAGTGAAAATTCACTCAAAAAAACTTCAATCAAAAGACTACTACTCCAACCACATATATACATATAGGCACGTATATGAATACATGTATATAAGCTAGAAGCAGTGACAGTAACCCATGTGAACATCCAAAAAATACAACATGTATACAACTGTAAAATTGAACAGTACAAGCATCACCATCGAAAACAAGGCACAGTGCCGAAGTCATCAGAAAAATGAAGTAAAATTCTCATCTCAAAATAGTTTTCACAAAATCAAAGTCACTGTTTTCTCACAGCAGTACAATGGTGATGGCCGATGACATTATTAAGTCATGGAATCACATAACAAGTTAATGCCGAAGCGTCAAAGTCACAAATGGTCGAAGCAAAAATGTTAAGTTCAAATGCAGTTCAAATCAAACTGTGCCAAAGTCACAGATACCAAATAAAAATAGTTCAAGTCGGGTTTTATCAAAATCAAACAATGTCGAAGTCAACCAAAGCCAGATGATAAAAATCACAGTGCCGAAGTCACATAGGCCAACCCAAATTCTAGTTTGCAATTTGAAAAGGAAATATTTTTGCAGAGAAATGATCCAAGTCACCATTATCACATAATCAAGTAACCAAAGTCAACGGAGCATAAAGCTCGGAACTAAAATTATGAATTAAATGCCAGCAATCAACGCCGTGATGACCCAGGGCAAAAAGAACTAATCCAACCCTAAAGTGTTCAAAACCGAGTGAATTTAAAACATCAGAGAAATCAAAACTTTATTTTTTTCAAGTGCATCTAACCATACAGCAGTGACAACAAAAAGATCGAAGTCAGATAAATCTCAAGCAGCTAACAACATCGATCGGCCAGAACAAAAACAACAGACGAATTCAACAAAATATATACGACGAAAATAAAGGGATTCAAACCCTAAATAAGCGAATCGTCAACGACTAAAACAATTTATAACCCAAGTCACGGAACAGAGCAATAGAATTAGATGTGAGCGAAATAAATCACTCACCTATTATCCCATAGCACGAATCGTAGATTGCGAGCCGGAGCTGTGAAATTTGAAGGAAGGAGTTGGAGCATCTTCGCACTCGATTCGACAAAGACGGCGACTTCAAAATTCTCAAAAGCCCTAATTTGCAAAAGGGGGACGAACGAAATTGAGGCCGCCATTATTTTCTTTCGTTTGTTTTTGTTTAGGGTTCGAATGAAAATGAATGGGTCGGTGAAAAAGAACAGGCAATGATAATCATCTCGACAACAAGTAAAACATGGGCCCAAACAATTTTTAAAGCCCGCCCAACCTTTAACATATATATAAAAGAATTTCAATTCAATCTAAATCCCAATATCAATCTGTTAGCAATTTTAATCGTCTAATGACGATAACTGACTTTTACAAAATCCCGGGTTGTTACAGACTCCACTCCTTATAAAAATTGCGTCCCCGCAATTTTCATAATTAAAGGCATCAATAACAATTATCTTTCTAGCATAAACTGGTTAGGCTAGAGAAATAAAAGTCAAAAACACAAACATCAAAGAAATCTTTTAATTCCATAGAAGAAATTCACAAATTCCTAACAAAACCTAATTATCAAATAGATAATCAGGAAACAGCTATACTGGATAAACACAATTATCAGCAATATTTAATTATCAATCAGATAATTAGAAAACAGAAATCACAGAATAGCAATATCTAATTATCACACAATAATTAGAAAATAGCAAAATCTAATTATCAGCGAAGATAATTAGGAAACACAAATCACAAATCACAAATCGCAAAACTACAAATATCTAGTTATCCAACAAATAAATAGAAAACACGAACTCCATAATCAACAAACTCTAACTATCAACAGAAATAGATAGAAAATAGCAATTCAATAAAATCAGCATACTCTAGAATCAATTAGAGACTAGAAAATCTCATAATCAGCAAAACTAGCAAATGTTCGATTATCAAAAACGATAATCAGAAATCTCAAATCAACAAATATCTAATTATCAAAAACGATAATAAAAAATCTCAAATCAACAAATATCTAATTATCAAAAACGATAATAAGAAACAATAAATATCCGGTTATCAAAAACGATAATCAGAAAACATCAAATATCTAATTATCAAAAACGATAATCAGAAATCTCAAATCAACAAATATCTAATTATCAAAAACGATAATCAGAAATCTCAAATCAACAAATATCTATTTATCAAAAACGATAATCAGAAATCTCAAATCAACAAATAGCCAATTATCAAAAACGATAATCAGAAACAACAAATATCTGATTATCAAAAACGATAATCAGAAACAACAATTATCCGATTATCAAAAACGATAATCAGAAACAACAAATATCCGATTATCAAAAACGATAATAAAAAACAACAAATATCCGATTATCAAAAACGATAATCAGAAACAACAAATATCCGATTATCAAAAACGATAATCAGAAACAACAAATATCCAATTACCTGCAGATTAATGGAAACAACAAATATCTAGAAATCAATTAAGAAGACTAGAAAATCAACATAAAAGGTTGGATCGATCCCATCAGATGGCGAGGTTTAGCTACGCCGCAGCCTACCAAGTACTATAAAATTTTGGCGCCCATCAGATGACCCAAAGATCCGTAGAGTGACCCGAAGGTCTAGTACTGGCATTTGACCCGAAGGTCCTCAGAGTGGCCCGAAAGCCCAACAAATGACCCGAAGGTCCAGCAGATGACCCGAAGGTCCAACATAGTGGCTCGAAAGCACACAAAATCATCAGAATCATCAAAACAGCAGATGTTTCAATTAACGAGTCCAGAATTAACCGAAATAGCAAACGCATATGTCCCATACCACGAGTTTAACTAAATCGTTCGATTCTCTTCATCGTTTCCTTGAAAGTGCAAAATCGTGTATTTTGTAAAAATACACTTTACATTCTCAAACGGACAAGTCCGGAATTAAGCGAATCAGTAAAAGAAAGGGTTCATAGTCCTCGATTTTGCTGAATCGTTTAAATCGCTTCCTCATTCTTTTGAAAGCGCAAACTGTAAAATTTATATTTTAAATGTATAACATTTTACGTTCTCAAACGGACAAGTCCGGAATTAAGCGAAACAGTAAAAGCGAGGGTTCATAGTCCTCAATTTTGCTGAAGCGTTTAAATCACTTCCTCATTCTTTTGAAAGCGTAAACTGTAAAGAATTTTAAAACAATTTTCAAAACACGTGATTAAAGTAGCAACCTCAGTAGCAATTTCAAAAAGGAAATTGCACTTCCCAAAACATCGTAAAACGAATCTCAAAATCAGCATTGGGGAATAACCGCTTGAAAATCCACTTTTAAAATTTGACGGTTACTGAAGTCAAAGCGACAGTAATTTTTATACGTCAAAATCTCATCAAAATAATTCACATCAAAATGTAACACCAGTGAATTTTCATTCATTAAAATTGTCAACAAAAACACCGTGCTTCAAAAATTTAGCATCGACGTAAAAATCCCGTTATAAAAATAACAGCAACAAAATACGATTAAACCAAACATCGGTTCAACGTTAAATTAATGCAGTAACGTGCAACTCAAATTTGCACGTATACTACAAAATGAACAAAGAAATCATTCGAATGTATCTTCAATGAAGATAATTCAAAACAGCAAAATCTAATCAATAAATGATTAGCATAAAAGAGAACCAACAAAAATCACATAACTGCAGTCGCTTCAAATCCTCAAATCGGATTCGAAATTTTCAAAGAAACAAAATAAACCCAGCTATGTAAACAACAAATGAAATTTATTTCAATTTCATATTTTGATTTTTAAATCAAAAAGATTATCAGCTGTATTCAGCGAAGACAGTCTCACTGTTTCCGCTGCGCACTCTGATAACAGAACACAAATTATTCAATCATCAAAACACAATTTCACTTTTATTTTTAAATAAAATTTTTTAAAAATTTCATCATAATTTCAAAACTTTAGTTTTGACTCAAAGCACAAATAAAAACATCGACCAATAGTTGTAACATATGTTCCATCTAAGTTATGTTTTATATTATGTCCATAAACCCCAAGCTCTGATACCAACTGTGACGCCCCACCTCTATGCTACAATAACAAAGAGTATTAAAAGAAATACTGTCTGTTATTACGAAAAATAAGGCTAGATAGGAGCGGCCATCCGTAGTTGGGCCTTACGCTAGTATTGGTTATCTCGATAGGAGTGGTATATTTTTTTATTTTTCATCTCTTATTTATTTACTTCCATCGACATACACAATTCCAGTATAAAACGAACTACGATGGTTCATAATAGTTTAGGACAATATATATAATAATAACATAGATAATAAAATGCGGAACACAGATAACAAAAGTCTCATATATATATATATAACTGATGTTAGTTACAATACAGTTGACATAATACATATGATACAACTACAACTGTCGACTCTGGAAGTTATACATACAAGTACATTATCGACTAATATACATAAATACATATCAACCTACATCAGTACACTGACTACTACAAAAAGACGAAGACCACTTCTAAAGATATGAAAAGACTTCATAGCTCAAGCAGCAACCCAAAGCAGGAAATCTATAACCTGAAATAACTCGGGTCTGACCCGAGTATTAAATTCAAAAGAAAATAATACACGGGTCAGTCTAATTCAAACTCAGTTATTAATGCACAGAAGCAATAATAATCAAATATCAAATAGACGACAGTCACAGAAATCTCGTATATCCAACTCCTCGATAAGAAAATCGAATAACGACAGATATAACACTAAACAGTGTTAAACAACAAATCAACAAATCCAAATCATCAACAAGGATAAATAAAAAGATTATCGATGAAGATAAAATGAAAACTCCAGAATTTCCTAAACAGCAATTAACAACAAAATCCAATTATTAAATAAATAATTAGAAACTCAGAATCTAATTATCAAATAGATAATTAGACGATCTCAAAATGATCAATCAAATCAAATTTCTTTGTGGCTGCAGTACACGCTCGCGTGCACTGCCTCGCCACTACAGTACGTGAAATCATCACAACAGTGAATACTAACAGCAATCAAAACTGCAGAGGTCAAGTCACGACTATCGTGACTCAACTCAACTACAAAGAAATTAATACGACCAAGCAACAAATGGATAACCAGACTACATGAAGCAGTCCAATATCCAAGCACTAACAGGTACAACATGCAGGGGAGACTCAATATCATGTACCAGAACGGAAACAACATGTACACATGAACAAGAAATGGACTCAAGTCAAGTGCACCAGTACAAAGCATGACTGGAGATGTCCAGGCAATAAATTCAAGGCTACAACTCAAATGCAAACTAGTAGCTCGTGCTACAGATCAGGTCAAAGTGACCAATGCGCAAAATGTATACAAAGACTCCAAGCCTTCAAGCAACATGCAAATGAAACCAGCAATGAATACAAACAAAACTGGTACAACATGGAAGCAGTGAAACAGGTTCAAGTTGAATCATGAACCAGTGCAACTCAGTGAAACCCAAGTATGCAACATATAAATCAAGTGCAGTTTATCACAAACAAAGGCAGTGAAACCAGAGACAGAGATACACATGTGCTCGAGACAACCGAGCTAAAAATCAAAACAACATTGGTACAAGTTATACAAGAAAACAACTAAATGCACTTGCAACTGTAACTGGACCAGACAAGGCACAGTTCAAATCAAGTGAAACTACCGCAGTTCAATATCAACGAAATGAGATGGCAAGTCATGGAGTTGTATTCACAAAACCAGATAACCAAATCAGAAAATCAAAACAAGTGGTCAAAACAAATGTAGCCCCTACATGAAGTATACAAGCTACTGAAGACTAACAGTAAGCTGTGTCAAAAGAACGACAATCCTTAAGGTATCGCAACTCCAAACCAATGTCTTTTAAACAATGACAGTTATGAACGAGTAAAAAAAAACAAGTTCAATCACTGGCCGAGATAAAACGAGATCGAAGCAAAAATCGAAATGCAGAAGCACAATATTAAAAGTGAACTAGATGTGAGTGAAAATTCACTCAAAAAAACTTCAATCAAAAGACTACTACTCCAACCACAAATATACATATAGGCACGTATATGAATACATGTATATAAGCTAGAAGCAGTGACAGTAACCCATGTGAACATCCAAAAAATACAACATGTATACAACTGTAAAATTGAACAGTACAAGCATCATCATCGAAAACAAGGCACAGTGCCGAAGTCATCAGAAAAATGAAGTAAAATTCTCATCTCAAAATAGTTTTCACAAAATCAAAGTCACTGTTTTCTCACAGTAGTACAATGGTGATGGCCGATGACATTACTAAGTCATGGAATCACATAACAAGTTAATGCCGAAGCGTCAAAGTCACAAATGGTCGAAGCAAAAATGTTAAGTTCAAATGCAGTTCAAATCAAACTGTGCCAAAGTCACAGATACCAAATAAAAATAGTTCAAGTCGGGTTTTATCAAAATCAAACAATGTCGAAGTCAACCAAAGCCAGATGATAAAAATCACAGTGCCGAAGTCACATAGGCCAACCCAAATTCTAGTTTGCAATTTGAAAAGGAAATATTTTTGCAGAGAAATGATCCAAGTCACCATTATCACATAATCAAGTAACCAAAGTCAACGGAGCATAAAGCTCGAAACTAAAATTATGAATTAAATGCCAGCAATCAACGCCGTGATGACCCAGGGCAAAAAGAACGAATCCAACCCTAAAGTGTTCAAAACCGAGTGAATTGAAAACATCAGAGAAATCAAAACTTTATTTTTTTCAAGTGCATCTAACCATACAGCAGTGACAACAAAAAGATCGAAGTCAGATAAATCTCAAGCAGCTAACAACATCGATCGGCCAGAACAAAAACAACAGACGAATTCAACAAAATATATACGACGAAAATAAAGGGATTCAAACCCTAAATAAGCGAATCGTCAACGACTAAAACAATTTAAAACCCAAGTCATGTAACAGAGCAATAGAATTAGATGTGAGCGAAATAAATCACTCACCTATTATCCCATAGCACGAATCATAGATTGCGAGCCAGAGCTGTGAAATTTGAAGGAAGGAGTTGGAGCATCTTCGCACTCGATTCGACAAAGACGGCGACTTCAAAATTCTCAAAAGCCCTAATTTGCAAAAGGGGGACGAACGAAATTGAGGCTTCCATTATTTTCTTTCGTTCGTTTTTGTTTAGGATTCGAATGAAAATGAATGGGTCGGTGAAAAAGAACGGGCAATGATAATCATCTCGGCAACAAGTAAAACATGGGCCCAAACAATTTTTAAAGCCCGCCCAACCTTTAACATATATATAAAAGAATTTCAATTCGATCTAAATCCCAATATCAATCTGTTAGCAATTTTAATCGTCTAATGACGATAACTGACTTTTACAAAATCCCGGGTTGTTACAGACTCCCCTCCTTATAAAAATTGCGTCCCCGCAATTTTCATAATTAAAGGCGTCAATAACAATTATCTTTCTAGCATAAACTGGTTAGGCTAGAGAAATAAAAGTCAAAAACACAAACATCAAAGAAATCTTTTAATTCCATAAAAGAAATTCACAAATTCCCAACAAAACCTAATTATCAAATAGATAATCAGGAAATAGCTAAACTGGATAAACACAATTATCAGCAATATTTAATTATCAATCAGATAATTAGAAAACAGAAATCACAGAATAGAAATATCTAATTATCACACAATAATTACAAAATAGCAAAATCTAATTATCAGCGAAGATAATTAGGAAACACAAATCACAAATCGCAAAACTGCAAATATTTAGTTATCCAACAAATAACTAGAAAACACAAACTCCATAATCAACAAACTCTAACTATCAATAGAAATAGATAGAAAATAGCAATTCAATAAAATCAGCATACTCTAGAATCAATTAGAGACTAGAAAATCTCATAATCAGCAAAACTAGCAAATGTCCGATTATCAAAAACGATAATCAGAAATCTCAAATCAACAAATATCTAATTATCAAAAACGATAATCAGAAATCTCAAATCAACAAATATCTAATTATCAAAAAC
Source organism: Allium fistulosum (assembly GCA_030737815.1). Lineage (NCBI taxonomy): Eukaryota > Viridiplantae > Streptophyta > Magnoliopsida > Asparagales > Amaryllidaceae > Allium > Allium fistulosum. Next base: position 1,042,534,174 of record CM060901.1, on the reverse strand, counting down.
GATAATCAGAAACAACAAATATCCGGTTATCAAAAACGATAATCAGAAAACATCAAATATCTAATTATCAAAAACGATAATCAGAAATCTCAAATCAACAAATATCTAATTATCAAAAACGATAATCAGAAATCTCAAATCAACAAATATCTAATTATCAAAAACGATAATCAGAAATATCAAATCAACAAATATCCAATTATCAAAAACGATAATCAGAAACAACAAATATCTGATTTTCAAAAACGATAATCAGAAACAACAATTATCCGATTATCAAAAACGATAATCAGAAACAACAAATATCCAATTTTCAAAAACGATAATCAGAAACAACAAATATCCGATTATCAAAAACGATAATCAAATATCTGATTATCAAAAACGATAATCAGAAACAACAAATATCCGATTATCAAAAATGATAATCAGAAACAACAAATATCCGATTATCAAAAACGATAATCAGAAACAACAAATATTCGATTATCAAAAACGATAATCAGAAACAACAAATATCCAATTACCTGTAGATAATTGGAAACAACAAATATCTAGAAATCAATTAAGAAGACTAGAAAATCAACATAAAAGGTTGGATCGATCCCATCAGATGGCGATTTTTAGCTACGCCGCACGTGCATCAACAAATGGCTGAAGCCTAAAAAGTACTATAAAATTTTGGCGCCCATCAGATTATCCGAAGGTCCACAGAGTGACCCGAAGGTCTAGTACTGGCATTTGACCCGAAGGTCCTCAGAGTGGCCCGAAAGCCCAACAAATGACCCGAAGGTCCAGCAGAGTGGCCCGAAAGCCCAATAAATGACCCGAAGGTCCAGCAGAGTGGCCCGAAAGCCCAACAAATGACCCCGAAGGTCCAGCATAGTGGCTCGAAAGCACACAAAATCATCAGAATCATCAAAACAGCAGATGTTTCAATTAACAAGTCCGGAATTAACCGAAATAGCAAACGCACATGTCCCATACCACGTGTTTTATTAAATCGTTTGATTCTCTTCATCGTTTCCTTGAAAGTGCAAAATCGTGTATTTTGTAAAAATACACTTTCATTCTCAAATGGACAAGTCCGAAATTAAGCGAATCAGTAAAAGAAAGGGTTCATAGTCCTCGATATTGCTGAATTGTTTAAATCGCTTACTCATTCTTTTGAAAGCGCAAACTGTAAAATTTTGTATTTTAAATGAATAACATTTTACGTTCTCAAACGGACAAGTTCGGAATTAAGCGAAACAGTAAAAGCGAGGGTTCATAGTCCTCAATTTTGCTGAAGCGTTTAAATCACTTCCTCATTCTTTTGAAAGCGTAAACTGTAAAGAATTTTAAAATAATTTTCAAAACACGTGATTAAAGTAGCAACCTCATTAGCAATTTCGAAAAGGAAATTGCACTTCCCAAAACATCATAAAACGAATCTCAAAATCAGCATTGGGGAATAACCGCTTGAAAATCCACTTTTAAAATTTGACGGTTACTGAAGTCAAAGCGACAGTAATTTTTATACGTCAAAATCTCATCAAAATAATTCACATCAAAATGTAACACCAGTGAATTTTCATTCATTAAAATTGTCAACAAAAACACCGTGCTTCAAAAATTTAGCATCGATGTAAAAATCCCGTTATAAAAATAACGGCAACAAAATACGTTTAAACCAAACATCGGTTCAACGTTAAATTAATGCAGTAACGTGCAACTCAAATTTGCACGTATACTACAAAATGAACAAAGAAATCATTCGATTGTATCTTCAATGAAGATAATTCAAAACAGAAAAATCTAATCAATATATGATTAGCATAAAAGAGAACCAGCAAAAATCTCAACAAAAATCACATAACTGTAGTCGCTTCGAATCCTCAATTCGGATTCGAAATTTTCAAAGAAACAAAATAACCCCAGCTATGTAAACAACAAATGAAATTTATTTCAATTTCATATTTCGATTTTTAAATCAAAAAGATTATCAGCTGTATTCAGCGAAGACAGTCTTACTGTTTCCGCTGCGCACTCTGATAATAGAACACAAATTATTCAATCATCAAAACACAATTTCACTTTTATTTTTAAATAAAAATATTTAAAAATTTCATCATAATTTCAAAACTTTAGTTTTGACTCAAAGCACAAATAAAAACATCGACCAATAGTTGTAACATATGTTCCATCTAAGTTATGTTTCATATTATGTCCATAAACCCCAAGCTCTGATACCAACTGTGACGCCCCACCTCTATGCTCACAATAACAAAGAGTATTAAAAGAAATATTGTCTGTTATTACGAAGAATAAGGGTGGATAGGAGCAACCATCCGTAGTTGGGCCTTACGCTAGTATTGGTTATCTCGATAGGAGTGGTATATATTTTTATTTTTCATCTCTTATTTATTTACTCCCATCGACATACCCAATTCCAGTATAAAACGAACTACGATGGTTCATAATAGTTTAGGACAATATATATAATTATAACACAGATAATAAAATGCGGAACACAGATAACAAAAGTCTCATATATATATATATATATATATATATATATAACTGATGTCAGTTATAATACATTTGACACAATACATATGATACAACTACAACTGTCCACTCTGGAAGTTATATATACAAGTACATTATCGATTAATATACATGAATACATATCAACCTACATCAGTACACTGACTACTACAAAATGACGAAGACCACTTCAAAAGATATGAAAAGACTTCATAGCTCAAGCAGCAACCCAAAGCAGGAAATCTACAACCTGAAATAACTCGGGTCTGACCCGAGTATTAAATTCAAAAGAAAATAATACACGGGTCAGTCTAATTCAAATTCAGTTATTAATGCACAGAAGCAATAATAATCAAATATCAAATAGACGACAGTCATAGAAATCTCGTATATCCAACTCCTCGATAAGAAAATCGGATAACGGCAGATATAACACTAAACAGTGTTAAACAACAAATCAACAAATCCAAATCATCAACAAGGTTAAATAAAAAGATTATCGATGAAGATAAAATGAAAACTCCAGAATTGCCTAAACAGCAATTAACAACAAAATCCAATTATTAAATAAATAATTAGAAATTTAGAATCTAATTATCAAATAGATAATTAGACGATCTCAAAATGATCAATCAAATCAAATTTCTGTGTGGCTGCAGTACATGCACGCGTGCACTGCCTCGCCACTACAGTACGTGAAATCATCACAACAGTGAATACTAACAGCAATCAAAACTGCAAAGGTTAAGTCACGACTATCGTGACTCAACTCAACTACAAAGAAATAAATACGACCAAGCAACAAATGGATAACCAGACTACATGAAGCAGTCCAATATCCAAGCACTAACAGGTACAACATGTAGGGGAGACTCAATATCATGTACCAGAACGAATTCAACATGTACACATGCACAAGAAATGGACTCAAGTCAAGTGCACCAGTACAAAGCATGACTGGAGATGTCTAGGCAATAAATTCAAGGCTACAACTCAAATGCAAACTAGTAGCTCGTGCTACAGATTAGGTCAAAGTGACCAATGCGCAAAATGTATACAAAGACTCCAAGCCTTCAAGCAACATGCAAATGAAACCAGCAATGAATACAAACAAAACTGGTACAACATGGAAGCAGTGAAACAAGATTAAGTTTAATCATGAACCAGTGCAACTCAATGCAACCCAAGTCTGCAACATAAAAATCAAGTGCAGTTTATCACAAACAAAGGCAGTGAAACCAGAGACAGAGATACACATGTGCTCGAGACAACTGAGCTAAAAATCAAAACAACATTGGTACAAGTTATACAAGAAAACAACTAAATGCACTTGCAACTGTAACTGGACGAGACAAGGCACAGTTCAAATCAAGTGAAACTACCGCAGTTCAATATCAACGAAATGAGATGGCAAGTCATGGAGTTGCATTCACAAAACCAGATGACCAAATCAGAAAATCAGAACAAGTGGTCAAAACAAATGTAGCCCCTACATGAAGTATACAAGCTACTGAAGACTAACAGTAAGCTGTGTCAAAAGAACGACAATCTTGAAGGTATCGCAACTCCAAACCAATGTCTTTTAAACAACGACAGTTATGAACGAGTAAAAAAAACAAGTTCAATCACTGGCCGAGATAAAACGACATCGAAGCAAAAATCGAAATGCAGAAGCACAATATTAAAAGTGAACTAGATGTGAGTGAAAATTCACTCAAAAAAACTTCAATCAAAAGACTACTACTCCAACCACATTTATACATATAGGCACGTATATGAATACATGTATATAAGCTAGAAGCAGTGATAGTAACCCATGTGAACATCCAAAAAATACAACATGTATACAACTATAAAATTGAACGGTGCAAGCATCACCATCGAAAACAAGGCATAGTGCCGAAGTTATCAGAAAAATGAAGTAAAATTCTCATCTCAAAATAGTTTTCACAAAATCAAAGTCACTGTTTTCTCACAGTAGTACAATGGTGATGGCCGATGACATTATTAAGTCATGGAATCACATAACAAGTTAATGCCGAAGCGTCAAAGTCACAAATGGTCGAAGAAAAAATGTTAAGTTCAAATGCAGTTCAAATCAAACTGTGCCAAAGTCACAGATACCAAATAAAAATAGTTCAAGTTGGGTTTTATCAAAATCAAACAATGTCGAAGTCAACCAAAGCCAGATGATAAAAATCACAGTGCCGAAGTCACATAGGCCAACCCAAATTCTAGTTTGCAATTTGAAAAGGAAATATTTTTGCAGAGAAATTATCCAAGTCACCATTATCACATAATCAAGTAACCAAAGTCAACAGAGCATAAAGCTCGGAACTAAAATTATGAATTAAATGCCAGCAATCAACGCCGTGATGACCCAGGGCAAAAAGAACGAATCCAACCCTAAAGTGTTCAAAACCGAGTGAATTGAAAACATCAGAGAAATCAAAACTTTATTTTTTTTCAAGTGCATCTAACCATACAGCAGTGACAACAAAAGATCGAAGTCAGATAAATCTCAAGCAGCTAACAACATCGATCGGCCAGAATAAAAACAACAGACGAATTCAACAAAATATATACGACGAAAATAAAGGGATTCAAACCCTAAATAAGCGAATCGTCAACGACTAAAACAATTTAAAACCCAAGTCATGGAACAGAGCTGTAATATCCCGGAAATTTGGGGCAATATCAATTTAATAATCTGTTAAAATAATTAAATTGATTTGTTAATCTTTGATAAAAATATTTGAATTGGTTTAAAAATCTAATTAAATGAATATTTAATTAGTGAATTTTATCCTTTAAAAAACTAATAAAATGATTTCTATTTATAATGTATATATATATATGTATATATTGTAAATAGATAAGCTTGGATTTGAAATTTAAATAATAAATGAAATCTTGTTTTAAATTTCTAATGTATACTCTTATAGTTTGGAAATTATGATTTATTTAATATTAGCTTTACAAAGCTATTTAAACAAAATAATTATATGGTTTTAAATAAGATTAATAATCAGGATTGTAACGACCCGACTTTTTCACCACAGAAAGTCGGATCATTATGAAGAAAGAAAGGGGTAGAAAATAGAGAAGAAGAGAAGAGAGAAAGAAACAACATTAGAATCTCACACAGCGGAACGAATAAATTATATTAATAACATAAACTGTTACATAGTATACAACACTTATCAGAGTTATACAACATATACATCACATACTAGACAGTTATAAACATCTGTCTAGTTATTACAACTCGATACAATACAAAACACTATCATAGAGATAACACAGCGGAAACTACTATCTATCTACAACGCTGAAGCCTCCTGCTCCATTACTCCTCCAGATTACTCGTCAAAGCTAACCTGAATCCCTTGGCTACTCGTAAAAATTTGAGTACCCAAGAGTTTATAAAACAGAAATAAACAACTTGGGTCAGACATGGGTCTGGTGTGAGTAACAGGTTAAACTTGTTTAACTTTGAAAACCATTTGGAAAGAAAAGGTATCTCGTAAGACTTCCCGCACATAAACACGGAAAAGTTTTTACCTTACGATAACCAAAACATTTGATAGGAAATTCGATTGTATTATAATAGGGTCTAGGGTTTTCAAATAAATATGAAATAGCCGAAATTGTTACATTATTAAATTCCAGCATACATAAGTATACAATCAAGTCCGTTATCACTTATTGGAATTTGGATTTCCATACAATGGCAGAGCTACCGGGGTACCGCTCATCACAGTACGGGGCCTAGATCACCGTACCGAGGATCACTCCCAATCCCCTGCAACACAAAGCCGGAACCATCCCTTACTGGATAATTCCGAACAAGACAATCCCGTAGTTGGCGCGACCAACCACACACTAAGCCGAATAGAAGAAAAGGGACCTCTAGACAGGGATCTATCTTGCTCTCAGTGGGTGCTACCCACGAAGCCTTGCTGCACCTCCCCTGTTTTAGCCATTCCCGGTTGATGAGGCTTGAGGTTACGATTACCTTTAATCAGAACATATCACTTAGAATGCTCATCGTCCGCCTGACGATGTGCTGAAAGCATTCAATCCATATAAGTTCGTTCCGGGTTCGAACGAAACCGAAGGCATTATCTCGTTACACTCGTTTTGGAATCACCCTCAGAGTTAACGACAATAACCCTTGCACTCTGAATCTTCATCTTCACTTGAGATTCACGACCTATCGTTAATTTGGATCGATGTGGTATTCGGGTCTCCAGACCTGGAATTCCGGTATACGGAAACCCGATCCCGGTCTCATCGAAATCCAAACCGTATCTTTTAAGGGCCATGTTGTTTTAAGGTTAAAACAATTCAATTCTTATCTATACTACACACAGATAGATAATTTACAATAGATAATCCATATTATCATCCAAACAGATAATTCATATTATCATTTCAATCCAACCAAACATCTATATCATAGATCAGCACATCTCTTATCAGAGATATCAACAATGCAAAGCATTCAATATCATTCATCCATTCTTAAGAAATGATTTATCATATCTAATTAATTTAAAGTGAATTAAATTAATTACTTCATTCTATAAATCCTGCTTACTTAATTATTAATTAAACCAATTAATTAATCATTACTCTAAGTATCCATCTTAATTAATTATTCCTGATTAATTACCCTTTTATTTACTTTAAGTAATTAATACTTAATTAATTTCACAAATTAATTATCTTAAACTATTCAGTAATTAATCTTTAATTACTTCATTAATTAATTAACTATATTTAATTACATTAATCCTTAATTAATTACAATTAATTAATTACTTTAATCACTAATTATTTATTAATTAATCTTAATTAACCAATCCTTAATTACATCATAAATTAATTAATGATCCTTAATTATTCTTAATTAATTATCTTATTTAAATTAATAATTAATTAGTCACATTTATTAATCACCTTTGATTAATCTCATTTAGTAATTAACTATCCTTAATTACTCTTCCATAAATTAATTACTCATTAATTAATTATCTTTTAATTAATCCCTTGATTAATTATACAAAAGTAATTAACTCAAATTACTTTTATTATTAAATCATCTTCAGTTAATTACATCCAGTAATTACTTTTAATTACTTTCCTAAGTAATTATACTTTCACTAATTACATTTAAGTAATTATCAAATTTCCAAATCATTATCTTAAATTAATTTAACTAATTAATTTAAACTTATCAAATTTATTTAATTAATTACCTTCAGTAATTAATTTACTTTAATTACTTTCATTAAGTAATTTATACTTAACCAATATTAATTTATTTGTCTAATCATTTATTAATAACTCATACTTAATTAAACAAATGATCCTAAATCCCAAATTAATTAACACTTAATTAATTAACTTATAATCCTAATTATTTAATTAATTATCACTAAACCATTAATTAATTAAATTATTAAATTATTCTTAAATTACTTTATTAATTTAATGACTCCTATATCATTAAATCTTAATTACTATCTAAAATAAAGTATTTACCTTTAACTACTTTAATTATTATTATTAACAAAGACTTTAAAACATTTACTTTAAAATCTTTCTTTTAATTTATCTTAAATCAAAGATTTAAAATAATTACAATTTAACTTTAACTAAGACTTAAATCAAATTTACAAAAATCTTTTTAAATTCAAATGTTACGAACACTTAACATTTTTATAAGAAATTTATAAGATTTTTAAATTCAAACCTTTATAAAATTATACTTTTAACAATTTTCATTTGTTAAAACATTATAAATTTTATCAACTTATTTATTTAAATTAATATACAAATTAACTTGAATCCATACTTTATATTTGATTTAAAACTAGATTTAAATCTTGCTTTCAATTTTAAAATAAGTTTAAAGTTTTAAAAACAAACCGATTAAAAAGAAAACTGCAACAGGTAATTGACCCGAGCCAAAACATCAATTACCCGAGAAAAATTCCAGAAATCCCGAGCCTGCTTCGAGTTTTTCCCTTTTCCTTTTATTAAAAACTGTTATGTTTAAAAAAAATTTGAAACAGAGTTTAAAATCTCACGCGAGTTCCTCTCAACGAACCCGAGTCATTTCCCTTCTTTCCCGAACATGACTTCGAGTCATTTCAACATCTACCTTGAGAACAACTGCTTCTTCCTTAAATTCATTCCAGACATGGCTGCTACCTGGTGCACGTGCACAGGCGAGACGCTCGTCTTCGATCATCGCTTCCATCACCGGCAAATCAACCACGACCACCTCTCTCAATCCCAACCACCAGAAACTCGATCAAACTTCACAATTCGAATTCGACCACATCGATCATCACCTGGAATAGAACTCGAACCTGGAAATCATTCGTGCTCACTTCTCCAATCATCGTGATGACTGAAACTCCGACCACTGTTTCGATAGCTCACTAACTTTCGTCACCCAAAATCCTACTACACTCGATCAACCCGAGCTATATCTATGAATCAAAATGCTCAACCTGTTCAAACTAGGTTTAGAAATTTAATCGACCAACCACCATTACCACGGTCATCAATACGACCATCCACTATTTTTCCGGTCCTCCCTTATCATTCAACTATCTCCAGAACAAAACCCGACCTTTCCGATCGACTAGATCATCAGAGGCGACCTAAAACTCCCATTTCGATCAAACTAGAACTGCTCCCTCAACCTACTTCTAAAAATCATGATTCGAATTTTAAAATTCATGGTTTCGATCAGGGATCCAGATCATATGCCTGAATCAATGATTTAAGGAGCTTGAATTTTTAACAAAAACTCAAGTCTTCCTGTTCTATTTAGTTTTCCAGAGCAAATTCCCATTTTAATTTGTTTAAATAAAGTTTAAACCTTAAATTATGATTAAACAATTGAATGTGTTTGAATACTAAATCCTAACAGAGATTATATTAAGAGAGATTGAATTTTTATCATGATATTAACTTCTAAAGGTAAGAATAGGTAAAAACAGATATCACAGTAACATGCATCTATACATTCAAATCTATATGCAGATATTCAATCATATACATCCATTCAATACTCATTTTATTCCAGCATTTCACATGCAAACAAATATCTATATACTTTAATTTATAAGAAGAATGTTACTCACCTATTTGAGGATGAACAGAGCTTATTCTTTGAAACTGTTTTTGATTTGAAATCTTTAAAATTGAATGCTTGATTTCTTTGAAAATTGGAATGCTAGCTATAGAAATTTGCATGCATGCTTTGATTTCCAGAGTGCCTTTGAACTTTAAACAATTGAATGCTGTTTAAACTCAGGTTTGCTTGCTTCCAGATTTTGAAAAGATATTGCAGACAGACTTTTGTTTGAAAAATGTATTACAGGGAAGTGATTTACAGGGTTTACATTTTTATAAATTTTGGTTTGTGGAGTTTGATTCTCTGATTTATGAGGTGATTGAGATACTTATTTTTGTTTTGAGATTATGGATTTGAGGAATGTTTTTGATTTACAGGTTGAAGTTTCTCACTTTGAAAATGAGAAGATAAGGAAAGAAATAGAATAGAGGGAAGATGTATGTCTATATAGGCTGAAAATAATTTATTAAAAATAAAAGAAAATTGAAATTAAAGGATTGACACTTGTCTTTATATGTGTTAATTTGTTTACATTTGTTATAACAAGGTCTTTAGAGAATCACACATGTCTTTTAATAAATCATATTTATTTTTTTAAAATGTAAAAACCCTTTTCTTTATTTACTAAACACTTATTACTTACCTATATATATATATATTACCTTTAAAGAAATAAAAACTAATTATATATATATATAAAGCTTATACATATGTTTATAAAATCAAAACTATTTAAATATTACCTCTTTTGAATTTCAAATTAATTTTAAATTCAAATGTAAATTATATTTTAAAATCCAATCCAAAGTAAATTTAAAACAACACATTCAAATTGAAAATAACCATTCAATTTCTTACAAATCTATTCATATTTATAAACAAAACAATACATTATTAATATTGTTTTAGAAGTAACAAATTTGTCAATTTAAAATAATTTATTCATATTTAAAAAGAAAATAAATTAACTTTACTATTAATCTTATTTGAACCATATAGTTATTTGTTTAAATAACTTTGAAAAGCTAATATTAAATAAATCCAAATCTCCAAACTATCAATATATATATTAGAAATTTAAAAACAAGATTTTATTTATTTATTAAATTTCAAACCCAAGCTTATCTATTTACAATATATATTCACATATATATATTTACATTATAAATAGAAATCATTTTATTAGTTTTAAAAGATAAATTCTCACTAATTAAACACTTATTTAATTAGATTATTAAACTAATTCAAATTTTATTATCAAAGATTTCAAATCAATTTATTTATTTAAACAGATTATTAAATTGATATTGCCCTAAATTTCCGGGATATTACATTCCTCCCCCCTTAAAATAATTTCGTCCCCGAAATTTAAAACAAAGGTAATTTAATAATCTATTTAAATCACAAGCATAAATTATCATCTATATGCTAACAACCATAGCAACCAATTCATCCAATCAAACAATTCTAACTATCCAGACAAAATTCTGGATAGAATTTCCTCGAGTTTTCCCAAGTATATATATACCGGGATACTCGCACTACAGAATCCAAACAATCAATACTACTAAGCTATAGAGCTTCTACTCTCTAGATCTACAAAACTAAACAGAATATCAGACTACAGACGAGTCTGACTCAACAACCAATTCCTCCAGAACTGCTGGTTCTAAAACCAGATATAGATCAAACACGTACTCCCTCAGAGATACGTAAAACACAATGAATCCCAGTCATCCAAACTGACCATTCAACTTGAAGACCAAACACTTATCCAAATCTGAACATAGAAGAGATCCAATATTCCTCTGTCTCTTATTCACAAAACTCTTCGGACAATCTTGGGCTGCCTACAACCTTCCTGATCGGCTCATCCTTCGCTGATGCCTCTAAAAACAAACTAGACCAAAAACAACCCAACACAATGATCTCCTCAAGATCAACCAAGACCAAGAATAACTCTACTCCACAAACATCAGTAGATTCCAAACTTACTTCTCCTATCCAGAGATGCACTCCCAAACTGCTTCCACTGCACTACTCCGATCTGGAGTAGAATGAAAATGCTGATGAAGAACACAAGCACAAACTGGACAACACATCCCAGAAAAATAGTTCAACAGATCCATAAAAGAAAACTCAGAAGTTCCATCAAATCCCGGGCTGCTTCACCAAACTCTATCTCTAGGAACCATCTTTCAACTAAACTGAACCATCGGTATCACTCCTGGAATCCAGTTGATAAGAAGACTCAACCTTCAGATGCGGACAAACTTCTGACTTCTCTGAAGACATCCAGAAAAACTCCAATAACTCAAAAGAATACTCAGCAATCGCAAGTCACTTTTGCGATCAACCCAGCCAAAATGCAAAGAAAACTGTTCGCTCTTTACCAATCAGAACAGTTCATACTTAACTATCCAATCCATCGAAGAAATGGATTCACTATACTGCTTCTGAACTCTATCTTCAGAAAAACTGCTCAGCCAGAAAACTTCCTGCCAATGCACAGAATACTCCAAGCTGCACTACTGCCACAGATGCCAAAGACTTCTCAATCCAAAGCTCTTCGAGAAACTCTAACCTCAAACTAGACAAAATCACCATGCTGAATTCAGCCACAACATCGAAGCAGATACACTTCCTCAAACTTGTTCCAAAGAAAACATCTTCGGAAACAATCCATAGTCACTGCATCTCCTCACGCAGCTACTACTCCTGAGATACCATCATACACTTCTGCCTAACCGACAGATCCACACTCTACTCATCCAATTGCACTTCAAAGATAAACTCCGAACCTTAACAAATTCCTTCAGATTGGTGAAATCCTTATACCCAGCAAAGCTTATTTGAGACGGTATTAGGTCTACAGTCTCGTCAGATACACTTCCAACCTCAACACTCAGATTCCTAATCCTAGATGATAAATTATTATCATCTCAACCAATCAATACAAATACCATATACATTTAAAATGATACATTTTATATAGAAATTATTTCTGGGTAAAATTATTTCATCTACCTCTTTAAAACAATATTGTGTCCGTTGGCCTGGTTCAAGTGTTTAGAGATCCCTATCAATAACGTTAGCTACTCGTATTGACCAGAATCCATATACCACTCAACCGATCAATTAACACAATATAAAACCATTTTATATAACTAACAAATACGCGCTCTCGTATATATATATTCAGACTCAACAGGTTGCTACAGATCCTATCTCTAATGAACAATCCTTCCGAACCTAGGTATTCACTCAACCTAGTGTTCTGATATTCACTTAACCAAAAGCTTAGGCATTCGCTCAACCTTGCTCTGATACCAACTGTAACGACCCGACTTTTTCACCACAGAAAGTCGGATCATTATGAAGAAAGAAAGGGGTAGAAAATAGAGAAGAAGAGAAGAGAGAAAGAAACAACATTAGAATCTCACACAGCGGAACGAATAAATTATATTAATAACATAAACTGTTACATAGTATACAACACTTATCAGAGTTATACAACATATACATCACATACTAGACAGTTATAAACATCTGTCTAGTTATTACAACTCGATACAATACAAAACACTATCATAGAGATAACACAGCGGAAACTACTATCTATCTACAACGCTGAAGCCTCCTGCTCCATTACTCCTCCAGATTACTCGTCAAAGCTAACCTGAATCCCTTGGCTACTCGTAAAAATTTGAGTACCCAAGAGTTTATAAAACAGAAATAAACAACTTGGGTCAGACATGGGTCTGGTGTGAGTAACAGGTTAAACTTGTTTAACTTTGAAAACCATTTGGAAAGAAAAGGTATCTCGTAAGACTTCCCGCACATAAACACGGAAAAGTTTTTACCTTACGATAACCAAAACATTTGATAGGAAATTCGATTGTATTATAATAGGGTCTAGGGTTTTCAAATAAATATGAAATAGCCGAAATTGTTACATTATTAAATTCCAGCATACATAAGTATACAATCAAGTCCGTTATCACTTATTGGAATTTGGATTTCCATACAATGGCAGAGCTACCGGGGTACCGCTCATCACAGTACGGGGCCTAGATCACCGTACCGAGGATCACTCCCAATCCCCTGCAACACAAAGCCGGAACCATCCCTTACTGGATAATTCCGAACAAGACAATCCCGTAGTTGGCGCGACCAACCACACACTAAGCCGAATAGAAGAAAAGGGACCTCTAGACAGGGATCTATCTTGCTCTCAGTGGGTGCTACCCACGAAGCCTTGCTGCACCTCCCCTGTTTTAGCCATTCCCGGTTGATGAGGCTTGAGGTTACGATTACCTTTAATCAGAACATATCACTTAGAATGCTCATCGTCCGCCTGACGATGTGCTGAAAGCATTCAATCCATATAAGTTCGTTCCGGGTTCGAACGAAACCGAAGGCATTATCTCGTTACACTCGTTTTGGAATCACCCTCAGAGTTAACGACAATAACCCTTGCACTCTGAATCTTCATCTTCACTTGAGATTCACGACCTATCGTTAATTTGGATCGATGTGGTATTCGGGTCTCCAGACCTGGAATTCCGGTATACGGAAACCCGATCCCGGTCTCATCGAAATCCAAACCGTATCTTTTAAGGGCCATGTTGTTTTAAGGTTAAAACAATTCAATTCTTATCTATACTACACACAGATAGATAATTTACAATAGATAATCCATATTATCATCCAAACAGATAATTCATATTATCATTTCAATCCAACCAAACATCTATATCATAGATCAGCACATCTCTTATCAGAGATATCAACAATGCAAAGCATTCAATATCATTCATCCATTCTTAAGTAATGATTTATCATATCTAATTAATTTAAAGTGAATTAAATTAATTACTTCATTCTATAAATCCTGCTTACTTAATTATTAATTAAACCAATTAATTAATCATTACTCTAAGTATCCATCTTAATTAATTATTCCTGATTAATTACCCTTTTATTTACTTTAAGTAATTAATACTTAATTAATTTCACAAATTAATTATCTTAAACTATTCAGTAATTAATCTTTAATTACTTCATTAATTAATTAACTATATTTAATTACATTAATCCTTAATTAATTACAATTAATTAATTACTTTAATCACTAATTATTTATTAATTAATCTTAATTAACCAATCCTTAATTACATCATAAATTAATTAATGATCCTTAATTATTCTTAATTAATTATCTTATTTAAATTAATAATTAATTAGTCACATTTATTAATCACCTTTGATTAATCTCATTTAGTAATTAACTATCCTTAATTACTCTTCCATAAATTAATTACTCATTAATTAATTATCTTTTAATTAATCCCTTGATTAATTATACAAAAGTAATTAACTCAAATTACTTTTATTATTAAATCATCTTCAGTTAATTACATCCAGTAATTACTTTTAATTACTTTCCTAAGTAATTATACTTTCACTAATTACATTTAAGTAATTATCAAATTTCCAAATCATTATCTTAAATTAATTTAACTAATTAATTTAAACTTATCAAATTTATTTAATTAATTACCTTCAGTAATTAATTTACTTTAATTACTTTCATTAAGTAATTTATACTTAACCAATATTAATTTATTTGTCTAATCATTTATTAATAACTCATACTTAATTAAACAAATGATCCTAAATCCCAAATTAATTAACACTTAATTAATTAACTTATAATCCTAATTATTTAATTAATTATCACTAAACCATTAATTAATTAAATTATTAAATTATTCTTAAATTACTTTATTAATTTAATGACTCCTATATCATTAAATCTTAATTACTATCTAAAATAAAGTATTTACCTTTAACTACTTTAATTATTATTATTAACAAAGACTTTAAAACATTTACTTTAAAATCTTTCTTTTAATTTATCTTAAATCAAAGATTTAAAATAATTACAATTTAACTTTAACTAAGACTTAAATCAAATTTACAAAAATCTTTTTAAATTCAAATGTTACGAACACTTAACATTTTTATAAGAAATTTATAAGATTTTTAAATTCAAACCTTTATAAAATTATACTTTTAACATTTTTCATTTGTTAAAACATTATAAATTTTATCAACTTATTTATTTAAATTAATATACAAATTAACTTGAATCCATACTTTATATTTGATTTAAAACTAGATTTAAATCTTGCTTTCAATTTTAAAATAAGTTTAAAGTTTTAAAAACAAACCGATTAAAAAGAAAACTGCAACAGGTAATTGACCCGAGCCAAAACATCAATTACCCGAGAAAAATTCCAGAAATCCCGAGCCTGCTTCGAGTTTTTCCCTTTTCCTTTTATTAATATGTTTGTCAAGTTCTAGTGGTCCAGTGGTTAAGACATAGTGGAGTTGCTACATTGTGTTGTAGTGGCACCGGTTCGATACCCAGCGGCCACAATAATGAGACATAGTGCACGGCCACTTATAAAACCGGCTAATCGAAGGCTATGGAATACAAAGTATCCATGGCCCCAAAGTTTTGTCAAGTTCTAGTGGTCCAGTGGTTAAGACATAGTGGAGTTGCTACATTGTGTTGTAGTGGCACCGGTTCGATACCCAGCGGCCACAATAATGAGACATAGTGCACGGCCACTTATAAAACCGGCTAACCGAAGGCTATGGAATACAAAGTATTCATGGCCCCAAAGTTTTCAATATACAAACAACAGTCTTCGTCCTTTTAAAAATTTTTTAATGTCCTCTGACCCCCTCTTTCCCTCCCAACACTTACCGTCAAACATCCCCATCGTCCTCTCCTCCATACCTCCTCCTGTTCACCCATCACCTCAACTTCCTCCCGAACCACACCCGCCTGACCCACCTCAACCAGCTGTTCCACCGCTCCCTCCTCCACTCCTTTTTGGTCCCCCCGTCGAAGTCACACCTAACATCTCTTCCTCCAGCCTTAATCCCATTCCTGCTAAATGGAACTCCCTGTTCAAAGTGAAGCCGCGTAATGCTGGTCATCATTCCCCTGTTAATGTCCCATTGGTTTTTGATGGCCCCATCTTGGTTCCACCAGAAATTGTTATCAAGGCAGGGAATGATGTCTGGGGAGATTACTTGGTTGGTTTTTTTCTTGATAAGCCTTTATCATACATGACTGTAATCTCGCATCTTAAAAGGATATGGAAACTTAAAGGCTCGATCAAAGTTAAATCGGATGGATTTCTATTCCTATTCAATCTGTCTTGCGATGAAGATAGAAGGAAGATAATTGAGTCTGATCCAATTATAATGAGGAACAAAATATTCATTGTTAAGCAATGGGATCAAACAGTTGGTAATACTTGTAGCACAATAAGATCTGTACCTGTGTGGGTTAAATTACACAACATCCCTCTTTATGCGTGGTCTCATCTCGGAATTAATTGGATTGCCTCCCGTGTTGGTTCATTCATGTGTATGGATGCACAAACTGAAAAGTTGGAGAGGATAGGATATGCAAAATGTATGGTGGAAGTCACACCATCTGATGAACTCCTGAGTGATTTTCCTATAAGATTAATGGATGGCTCAACGCAGATTGTCAAAGTTGAATATCTATGGAAACCTGAGATATGTACCTTCTGTAAAGAATTTGGGCACAAGACACAGGAATGCTTGAAAATGGAACTTAATAACCAAGCAAAGGCAGATAAAAATCAAAAAGGAAATAATGAAAGCATGGGGAAGGATTTAGTCCACAGCAAGGTTCTGAAGAATGTAAAACATAAGCAAGAATGGAAAAAGGTCGACAACAAAGGATCAAAAACACTTTTAGACAAAGAAAAAAATATAATATCAGAACCAATGGCAGAAAAGACAGGTAATGAATGTGATGGGGTGGGGAACAATTTATTGAAGGCTAGAACTACCAGCAGTTTGAATAAAGAGAGTGCACTAAATTCAATGGTAGGGGGAGTTACAGTCACAAACAGATACAATGTGTTGATGGATGAGAATTTATCTGATGAATGCCATGAATATTGTAACAATGCAGTAGGAAATGGAAACTGTGATAAGAATTTTCAGATGGAGGAGGGAGAAATACAGGGAGTCAAGCATAGTGACACTGTTTTTAATCAACTGGACCCAGCATCAAGTAATATTCAGAATGAAACACAGGATCTTGAATGCAACAAATCCAAAGGAGAATCACACCAAACACTAAATAGTCTAGAAGAATATAATAACATGCCTGATTCAGTCAATAACTTTGGAGATATTACCTTACTTTCCAGGAATGAGATTCCCATGCATGAAAATAGCAGAAACTCAGCAAACTTATCAAAGATTGATGAAACAATGTTCAGAAATGCACTGGAAAGTGATATTCTTGCATTGTGCATGAATGAATCGGTAGATAACAACAGTCTACCTTACACCTTCACTGGTGCCCTACCGGGATGGAAATCAATACCATCTTCTCCTACCAAGTCACAATCTCCTATTGTTTTATGTCTGGATAGTGAGAAAAGATCAAGACATAAAAAACAAGACAAAGCACCAAGAAGCATTGAACCCAGAGTCTCTCCTGCAACCAGGAGCATGAAAAATATCATCCACCAATCTTTAAAGTATTCCAAATGATGCACAACTTTGCCATTTGGAATATAAGAGGAGCCCACTCCTCTGTTAAGCTAGATCAAGTTAAGAACCTCATTTTCCAGCATAAACTCTCTCTTTTTGCCATTCTTGAAACCAAACTGAATCAAACCCTAACAGTGAAAGCAGCGAACCACATCGAACCAACTTGGACATTGCACCATAACCTTGTCCAAGCTTCTTATGGTCGCATTATGGTGATTCATGATCCCTCTGTCATGACCCTTAACCCTATACTCAGCACTGATCAAGTTATGCATTTCCAAGCTGAAATGATCAATACTCAAATCTCATTCTATCTTTCCATTGTTTATGCTCATAATTCTCTGAATTCAAGAAAACTCTTCCTTGACCTTCTTCCTGCCTTCAGGCAAAATTCCCACCCCTGGCTTGTCTTTGGGGATTTCAATTGCTGCTACAAGTTAAATGACAAGCATGGTGGTTCACCCCTTTTACCCAAAGACATATTTCCCCTCAACAAAGCCATTGATGACTCTGGTCTCCTCCCTATTACCTCCTTTGGAGCTGCTTTCACATGGAATAATAGGAGTAGGACTGGTTCTAGAATTTTCTCAAACATTGACCACTCTTTTGCCAATCTCAAAGCTTTAACCTCTTGGCCTACCATGTCAACTCTTATTCCAAACCCTATCCTCTCTGACCATTCCCCTCTAGTTTTCTCCATGGGTCAGAGGATATTAAAAGGAAAAAAAGGCTTCAAATTTTATAATACTTGGGTCAATGATCCTGAGTATGCTAATATAATCAATAATTCCTGGTCAAAAAATTTTTTTGGTAATCCTATGTACATTCTTTGCAGGAAAACAAAAGCAACCAAAGATGCATTAAGAAAGTGGGCAAAGAAAAAATTTGGCAATGGTTCTCTTCTTTCAAATCAGCTCAGGCAAAAACTTGATGAAGCTCAGGACTTAATGATGAATCATCCTAATGATGCTGCTGCTGCTGAGAATGAAAGAATTCTCTTTGATCAACTAAATGAAGCTCTAATAACTGAAGGCAACATGAGGAGACAGCAACTAAGGCAGAAATGGGCTCAAGAAGGGGACTACAACACTGCTTATTTTCATGCAGCGACAAAGATCAAACATGCCAGGGAACAGATCACTCACATTTACGATGATTTTGGTACCCTACATTCTACACCAGCTGGTGTTGACCATGCCATTTTACAGTATTACAAAACATTGCTGGGTAACAAGGATGATTTTATACCTTTTTTTGATGATCTTGACCATGTGCATCTGCCCAAGCTTAACCTTCACGAAGTTAACAGTCTCATTATCAAGGTTACAGACAAAGAAATTAAAGACACCCTTTTCTCCATGAACAAGCACTCATGTGGGGGTCCGGATGGTTTTAACCTACATTTCTACATCCATAGCTGGGAAACCATCAAAGATGATTTCCTTAAAGCAGTCCACAATTTTTTTAACAAATCAAAACTGCTATCTGAGGTAAATGCAACAAATTTAGTGCTCATTCCTAGAATGCAACATCCTACTGCTGTTGATTCTTTCAGACCCATATCGTGTTGTAATGTGATTTACAAATGCATCTCAAAGATTTTGGCCTCCAGACTGGTTTTTGTTCTTTCTAGAATCATCTCTAAGAATCAGTCTGCTTTCCTACCAAACAGAAACATCATTGATAACATTTTACTTACTCATGAGCTTCTGAAAGGCTACGGACGTGCCCATGCATCAAAGAATGCTATGTTGCAACTGGATTTGAAGAAAGCTTTTGACAGTATTCACTGGAGTACTATTGTGAGAATTATGGCTCTTATGGGATTTCCTAAGGTTTTTGTAGCTTGGATTTATGTTTGTATATCTTCCCCCACATTCTCAATTAAATACAATGGTTCTACTTCTGGATTTTTCAAGAGTAAGCAGGGGATCAGGCAGGGAGACCCCATCTCCTCTTATCTGTTCATACTTGTTATGGAAGTCCTGACTGTCATGCTAAACAGAAACTATGAGAACAATGTTATCTTGTATCACTCTAAATGTAAATCACCTATTATCACCTCACTGCTCTTTGCTGATGACATTTTGTTATTCACTAAACCTGATAAACGGTCTTTGGATAATATCAAGGCTACTCTCCACAGTTTCTATCTAATGACTGGCCTCCAACTCAATTTTAATAAATCCCATATTCATTTCTCTGGATTATCATCTGAGCAAGCTACCTCTTTAACTGTATCCTCTGGTATCCAAGCTATGAACAATAACATGACCTATTTGGGAATCCCACTGTGCTCCTCTAGAATCTCAACTGCTAATTGCTTGCCTTTGTATGATAAGATCTGTAGCAAAATGAGGTGTTGGGCAAATCGATTTCTCTCTCAAGCTGGAAGACTGGTACTTATCAAATCTGTTATATCTTCCATGATGGTGTATTGGTGCAGGGTCTTTATTCTTCCCAATAAACTCGTGAATATGGTGAGAACTGCTATGCTAAGATTCTTCTGGACTGGCTCCATCCATTCGAAAAATTTCATTCCCTGCTCTTTTTCCATCATGGAGCAGCAGAAACAAAATGGTGGGCTTGGAATTCCTAACTTGCTCAGGTGGAATAGAGCTGCCATTAGCTCTGTGCTTAATGATTTGATAGCTAATAGAGATTCTTTATGGGTTAGGTGGACCAAAATTCACAACTTGGGAAGTAGGAATTTCTGGACTATGACAGTCCCACCAAATTGCAGCTGGACTTGGAGGTGCTTGCTGAATTTAAGGCCCACATTCTCCCTGTTTGTCAAAGTGATGATCTCTCCTATGAGCACTGCCAATTTCTGGGCTGTTCCATGGATGTCAGATGGCCTTATTCTTGGCAAAATCTTTTCCCCACAGCAGATAATTCAGTCTGGTATTAGTGCCAATGCTAAAGCTGCTGACTTCATTCATGATGGTAAGATCCTATTGCCTTATTCAAGCAACCAGGTTATCAGAGCAGTATGGAACAACTTTCAGGGCAAAACTTATCACTTCAGCAATTCTGATGATATTCAATGGAATGGAAAGCAGCACACTATATCCTTAGTATACAAACTTCTTGACAATGCTCCTGTTAATGCTGCAATAAAATGGCACAAGGTAATTTGGACATTGAATTCTAATGCCAGAGACAACTTAATGCTGTGGAAGGTCATAAATAAAGCTCTTCTGACCAAAGACAAACTTCTGAATTATGGGATGATGGTTGACCACATTTGTGTCATATGCAACATGCACACTGAAAC
This sequence comes from Allium fistulosum, assembly GCA_030737815.1. Classification (NCBI taxonomy): domain Eukaryota; kingdom Viridiplantae; phylum Streptophyta; class Magnoliopsida; order Asparagales; family Amaryllidaceae; genus Allium; species Allium fistulosum. Next base: position 1,042,512,590 of record CM060901.1, on the reverse strand, counting down.
CGTGGACCATCTGTTTTTTGACTGCAGTGTGCTAAGAGGACTATGGACCACTCTGTTGAGTAGTATGAACCAGAATCACAACCTTGGTCTAACTAGTTTTGATTGGGATCTGATTGCCAAAGCTACCAAATGGAGGAAAAAGGATAGATTTGTGCAATTCTTTTTAATCAAAAGGTACATGACATTGATATGGGATGAAAGAAATCTGAGAATTTTTGAGAACAAATCAAGGAACATAAATATGCTATGGAATGCTTTGAAGGCTAGCATCAAGATTGGGATGAGGGAGAGTAAATTTGATTTCAGTAATTACTTCTCTTCTGACTGGCCGTAGCTCATGTCTTCCTTGTAATCTTCTTTGTTCCTTCCCCTATTTTTCTTATGTGTTGTTGCTCCCTTGTTCTTTCTTCTTTGTTTTATTGTTTTCTGTCTGGTGACTTGAGTCTGTTCTAGTCACCTATGTGTTTGTTCTTGTTCCTGTTTCTTCTTTTTTCTTTTCAGCAATAAACTGGTAGGGGACCAGCCAACCCCGCTTGCCTTGCAAAAAAAAAAAAAACTGTTATGTTTAAAAAAAATTTGAAACAGAGTTTAAAATCTCACGCGAGTTCCTCTCAACGAACCCGAGTCATTTCCCTTCTTTCCCGAACATGACTTCGAGTCATTTCAACATCTACCTTGAGAACAACTGCTTCTTCCTTAAATTCATTCCAGACATGGCTGCTACCTGGTGCACGTGCACAGGCGAGACGCTCGTCTTCGATCATCGCTTCCATCACCGGCAAATCAACCACGACCACCTCTCTCAATCCCAACCACCAGAAACTCGATCAAACTTCACAATTCGAATTCGACCACATCGATCATCACCTGGAATAGAACTCGAACCTGGAAATCATTCGTGCTCACTTCTCCAATCATCGTGATGACTGAAACTCCGACCACTGTTTCGATAGCTCACTAACTTTCGTCACCCAAAATCCTACTACACTCGATCAACCCGAGCTATATCTATGAATCAAAATGCTCAACCTGTTCAAACTAGGTTTAGAAATTTAATCGACCAACCACCATTACCACGGTCATCAATACGACCATCCACTATTTTTCCGGTCCTCCCTTATCATTCAACTATCTCCAGAACAAAACCCGACCTTTCCGATCGACTAGATCATCAGAGGCGACCTAAAACTCCCATTTCGATCAAACTAGAACTGCTCCCTCAACCTACTTCTAAAAATCATGATTCGAATTTTAAAATTCATGGTTTCGATCAGGGATCCAGATCATATGCCTGAATCAATGATTTAAGGAGCTTGAATTTTTAACAAAAACTCAAGTCTTCCTGTTCTATTTAGTTTTCCAGAGCAAATTCCCATTTTAATTTGTTTAAATAAAGTTTAAACCTTAAATTATGATTAAACAATTGAATGTGTTTGAATACTAAATCCTAACAGAGATTATATTAAGAGAGATTGAATTTTTATCATGATATTAACTTCTAAAGGTAAGAATAGGTAAAAACAGATATCACAGTAACATGCATCTATACATTCAAATCTATATGCAGATATTCAATCATATACATCCATTCAATACTCATTTTATTCCAGCATTTCACATGCAAACAAATATCTATATACTTTAATTTATAAGAAGAATGTTACTCACCTATTTGAGGATGAACAGAGCTTATTCTTTGAAACTGTTTTTGATTTGAAATCTTTAAAATTGAATGCTTGATTTCTTTGAAAATTGGAATGCTAGCTATAGAAATTTGCATGCATGCTTTGATTTCCAGAGTGCCTTTGAACTTTAAACAATTGAATGCTGTTTAAACTCAGGTTTGCTTGCTTCCAGATTTTGAAAAGATATTGCAGACAGACTTTTGTTTGAAAAATGTATTACAGGGAAGTGATTTACAGGGTTTACATTTTTATAAATTTTGGTTTGTGGAGTTTGATTCTCTGATTTATGAGGTGATTGAGATACTTATTTTTGTTTTGAGATTATGGATTTGAGGAATGTTTTTGATTTACAGGTTGAAGTTTCTCACTTTGAAAATGAGAAGATAAGGAAAGAAATAGAATAGAGGGAAGATGTATGTCTATATAGGCTGAAAATAATTTATTAAAAATAAAAGAAAATTGAAATTAAAGGATTGACACTTGTCTTTATATGTGTTAATTTGTTTACATTTGTTATAACAAGGTCTTTAGAGAATCACACATGTCTTTTAATAAATCATATTTATTTTTTTAAAATGTAAAAACCCTTTTCTTTATTTACTAAACACTTATTACTTACCTATATATATATATATTACCTTTAAAGAAATAAAAACTAATTATATATATATATAAAGCTTATACATATGTTTATAAAATCAAAACTATTTAAATATTACCTCTTTTGAATTTCAAATTAATTTTAAATTCAAATGTAAATTATATTTTAAAATCCAATCCAAAGTAAATTTAAAACAACACATTCAAATTGAAAATAACCATTCAATTTCTTACAAATCTATTCATATTTATAAACAAAACAATACATTATTAATATTGTTTTAGAAGTAACAAATTTGTCAATTTAAAATAATTTATTCATATTTAAAAAGAAAATAAATTAACTTTACTATTAATCTTATTTGAACCATATAGTTATTTGTTTAAATAACTTTGAAAAGCTAATATTAAATAAATCCAAATCTCCAAACTATCAATATATATATTAGAAATTTAAAAACAAGATTTTATTTATTTATTAAATTTCAAACCCAAGCTTATCTATTTACAATATATATTCACATATATATATTTACATTATAAATAGAAATCATTTTATTAGTTTTAAAAGATAAATTCTCACTAATTAAACACTTATTTAATTAGATTATTAAACTAATTCAAATTTTATTATCAAAGATTTCAAATCAATTTATTTATTTAAACAGATTATTAAATTGATATTGCCCTAAATTTCCGGGATATTACAAGGATTATTTTATTTCTTTTTAAATATTGCTTAATAAATAAGATTTAAGAGTATATATATATAGATAAGTTTAAAATACAATATTAATAGTGTATTGTTTTATTTATGGAAAATAAATAGATTTTAATGTAAAATAGAATTGTTATTTCAAATTGAATGTGTTGTTTTAAATTTAATTTAAATTGGATTTTAAGAATATAATTTGAATTTGAATTTGAATTTGAAATTCAAAAGAAGTAATATTTAAATAGTTTTAGACTTTAAAATATATGTATAAGCTTTTATTTATAAGTATAATTGGTTATTTCTTTAAAAAGTTATCTTTATATATAAATAGATAAGTAATAAGTGTTTAATAAATTAAGAAAAATCTTTTATTTACATTTAAGATAAATACAAACTAATTAATTAAAGGACATGTGTAAACCTATAAAGGATTGTTTAAAACAAGTGTTAACTAATTAACACATATAAAGACAAGTGTCATTCTTGTTTTTAATTTTTCTTTATTTTAAAATAAATCATTTATATTTATAAAAAGATGTTTTCCTCATTCTCATTTCTTTTGCAAATCTTCATTCTCAAAATTAAAGAGAATTCAGCTGTAAACAAAATCCCCTCAAAAACAAAATCAGTAATCAACATTTCTTAAGCCAAAATCTCAAAACAAAGACCTGAAATTCATCTTAAAATCATAAGCCTGTAACCCATTTTCCAAAATACAACTAAATCGAAGTTTCAGCCTGCATCCTTTTCAAAATCTGGAAGCCTGCAATCTCTTTTTCAAATCTGGAAATCAAAAGTATAGTCTGCATGCAACTGAGAAAATTTCAAACTAAAGCTAGAATTCAAGTTTTCAAAGCACATCAAATATTCAAGTTTAAAAGTTTTAAAGAGCAAAGGCATCTCAGTTTAAAAGCATTTAAAGGATTTTCAAAGCAGGTTCAAATTTAAGATCTGTTCATCATTTTCTGGTGAGTAACTTTTAAACTTAAAATAAAATATGGTTGCATGTTAAATCACTGTGACATATATATGTATTGATGTATGAATATACAAGTGCATTTTTTTCTGTTTGTATATATGGATGTATTGTATGCATGTATGAACATGAACTCTGTTCTTGTTTGTTTACCCAGACTCAGAATTCTATTTGAAAATCCTTACCACTTGATTTAGTTTTTATTAGGACTTAATTTATAAATAAGAATGGTTTGATTTATCATATACTAAGGTTTAAAAATTTTAGTTAAGTCAAATTTAAGGTCTGAATGTCTCTGTAACCAAAACAACAGTATATGTTATATAAAAGTGAAAATTTAAACCTTGTAATTTATAAATTCAGGTACATGAATTGAAAACATAAACTATAACATGATTTTTAGTATTGGAATCATAATTTATAGTTTAGAAATAAGGGTGCAGTTCTGTATTTAACTAAAAATGGATTTTTGGGTAATACTGTTGATCTCTTTGGTTTGAAATGTTGAATTTTTCAGTAGTGAAGGTGGAATGATCGAGGATGCAAGAAAAAATTTTAGAACTTGAATTAAAGCATCGAAGAAGTAATAATTTAGGATTTAAATTTCTAAACCTAGTTTTGATCAGGTTTTGAATTCGATCATTTCTGACTTTATGGTTGTTCGAGTGCTTTGTGGCTTTGGGAAAGCGTGGCTGGGACCATGACGAGGTTGTGGCCAAGGTTTCAACTCAAACGATGATCGGAGGGGGAAGATCTGGCCGTTGACAGGTTTGGGGTTTTGGAGGAGTTCGCTGTTTCCAGTTTTGTGATTGAGATTGCTCGATTTCGATTGTTGAGGTTGTTCGAGTTTCTGGTGACCGAGATCGTGGAAGATGGTCGTGGACGAGATGTCGGCGATGGAATCGATGATCGTAGGCGACCAATTCGCCTGTGCACGTGCACGTATATCAGTGAGTGGTTTTGGGCATCAGTGTTTTAGTTTGGGTTTTTAAGCAGAGGAGTTTTCTCGAGTTAAATACGTGAGTGGCTCGAAGCGTGTAGGGATTTTGCTCAGGGGTTTTCAGTTATGGCTCCGGTTCTTCTGTTTGCTTGGGTTTGAAGATTTCCAGGTTTTAAATTAGTAAGTTAACATGAATGAAGTTCAAACTTAAATACAAATTGGTGTCCAGGTTTTTGTATGTTAGGAAGATTTTTGAAAAGCAATTTTTTTTAAAAATTTCGAACAAGTTTTAAGTTAATAAGATATTGAAATAAGGTTATAACTTTAACTAAGTATTTAGTAATGAATTAAATCAAGTTTAAAAATGTTAAAAGTAATATTTTTATAAAGGTTTGAATTTAAAAATCTTATAAATTTCCTTTATAAATGTTAAGTGTTTCTTAACATTTGAATTTAAGAAGATTTTGTAAATTTGATTTAAAATTTGGTTAAAGTAAAATATAATTTACTTTAAATCTTTAATTTAAAATGAATTAAAAGAAAGATTTTAAAGTAAAATCTTTTAAAGTCTTCGTTAATAATAATTAAAGTAGTTAAAGGTTAATACTTTAATTTAGAAAGTGATTAAGGTTTAATGATAAAGGAGTCATTAAATTAATAAGGTAATTAATGAATAATTTGGTAATTTAATTAATTAATGATTTAGTGTTAATCAATTAAATAATTAGGATTATAAGTTAATAAATTAAGGTTAATTAATTTGGGATTAATCATTTATTTAGATAAGTATAGATTTTTAATAAATGATTAGAAATTAATAAATGAAGTGATTAAAGATAAATTAAGCAATTAATTTAGTAATTAGAAATTAATTAAATGGTGATTAAGAATTTATTAATTTGGAATTAATAATAGTTGATTTAAAGCTTAATTACTTAAAGAAGTAATTAAATAATGATTAATAATTAATGAGAGATCATTAATTAGGGAATAATAAATAATTAATTAATAAATGAGATTAATTTTGATAATCAAATAGATTAATTAATAAATGATAAATCTTTTATGAATTGGTTAAGTATAATTACTTAATGAAAGTAATTAAAGGAATTAATTACTTAAGGTAATTAATTAAATAAATTTAATGAGTTAAATTAATTAATTTAATTAATTTAAGATAATCATTTGGTGATTTGAATAAGTATAATTACTTAAATGTAATTAGTGAAGTGTAATTACTTAGGAAAGTAATTAAAGATAATTACTGGATGTAATTAACTAAAGATGATTTAATAATAAAAGTAACTGAAGTGTAATTACTTTGAATAATTAATCAAGGGATTAATTAAAGGATAATTAATTAAGGAGTAATTAATTTATGAAGTGGAGTAATTAAGGGAAGTTAATTACTAAATGAGATTAATCAAAGGTGATTAATAAATGTGACTAATTAATTATTAAATGTAATTAATTTAAATAAGATAATTAATTAAGAGTAATTAAGGATCATTAATTAATAAAATTAATGATGTAATTAAGAATTGATTAATTAAGATTAATTAATAAATAATAAGTGATTAAAGTAATTAATTAATTGTAATTAATTAAGGATTAAGATAATTAAGTATAATTAATTAATTAATGAAGTAATTAAAGATTAATTACTGAAAGGTTTAAGATAATTAATTTGTGAAATTAATTAAGTATTAATTACTTAAAGTAATTAAAGGATTATTAATCAGGAATGATTAATTAAGATGGATACTTAGAGTAATGATTAATTAATTGGTTTAATTAATAATTAAGTAAGCAGGATTTATAGAATGAAGTAATTAGTTTAATTCACTTTAAATTAATTAGATGATATAAATCATTACTTAAGAATGGATGAATGATATTGAATGCTTTGCATTGTTGATATCTCTGATAAGAGATGTGCTGATCTATGATATAGATGTTTGGTTGGATTGAAATGATAATATGAATTATCTGTTTGGATGATAATATGGATTATCTATTGTAAATTATCTATCTGTGTGTAGTATAGATAAGAATTGAATTGTTTTAACCTTAAAACAACTTGGCCCTTAAAAGATACGTTTTGGATTTCGATGAGACCGGGATCGGGTTTCCGTATACCGGAATTCCAGGTCTGGAGACCCGAATACCACATCGATCCAAATTTACGATAGGTCGTGAATCTAAGGTGAAGATGAAGATTCAGAGTGCAAGGGTTATTGTCGTTAACTCTGAGGGTGATTCCAAAACGAGTGTAACGAGATAATGCCTTCGGTTTCGTTCGAACCCGGAACGAACTTGTATGGATTGAATGCTTTCAGCACATCGTCAGGCGGACGATGAGCATTCTAAGTGATATGTTCTGATTAAAGGTAATCGTAACCTCAAGCCTCATCAACCGGGAATGGCTAAAACAGGGGAGGTGCAGCAAGGCTTCGTGGGTAGCACCCACTGAGAGCAAGATAGATCCCTGTCTAGAGGTCCCTTTTCTTTTTATTCGGCTTAGTGTGTGGTTGGTCGCGCCAACTACGGGGTTATCTTGTTCGGAATTATCCAGTAAGGGATGGTTCCGGCTTTGTGTTGCAGGGGAGCGGGCGTACTCCTCGGTACGGTGATCTAGGCCACGTACTGTGACGGGCGGTACCCCAGTAGCCCTGCCATTGTATGGAATCCAAACTCAAATAAGTGCCGTACGTATTAGTTGTGCCCAACTATGTTGGAATGTGAGATGTAAGCATTTCAGCTATTTCTATATTTTACTTGAAAACCCTAGACCCTATTATAATAAAATCAGATTTCCTATCAAATGTTTTGGTTAGCGTAAGGTAAAAACTTACCCATGTTTATTTGTGGGGAGTCTTACGTGATACCTTTTCTTCTAAAGGTTTTGAAGTTAAGCGAGTTTAACCTGTTACTCACACCAGACCCATGTCTGACCCAAGTGTTTATTTCTGTTTTATATAAACTCTTGGGTACTCAAATTTTTACGAGTAGCCAAGGGATTCAGGTTTAGCTTTGACGAATATTCTGGAGGAGCAATGGAGCAGGAGGCTTCGGCGTTCGTAGATATAGTATTCCGCTGTGTTGATATCTGTGATAGTGTTTGTATTGTATTGAGTTGTAATATCTAGACAGATGTTTATAACTGTCTAATAAGTGATGTATATGCTATGTAACTCTGTAAATTGTTGTATACTATGTAATAGTTTATGTTATTAATATAATTTATTCGTTCCGCTGTGAGATCGTTGTTGTTGTTTCTTTCTTCTCTTCTTTTCTCTTTTCTCACCCCTTTCTTTCTTATTAATGATTTGTCATTCTGTAGAATGAGTGGCGGGTCATTACAAGAGCAATAGAATTAGATGTGAGCGAAATAAATCACTCACCTATTATCCCATAGCACGAATCGAAGATTGTGAGCCGGAGCCGTGAAATTTGAAGGAAGGAGTTGGAGCATCTTCGCACTCGATTCGACAGAGACGGCGACTTCAAAATTCTCAAAAGCCCTAATTTGCAAAAGGGGGACGAATGAAATTGAGGCCGCCATTATTTTCTTTCGTTCGATTTTGTTTAGGGTTCAAATGAAAATGAATGGGTCGGTGAAAAAGAACGGGCAATGATAATCATCTCGGCAACAAGTAAAACATGGGCCCAAACAATTTTTAAAGCCCGCCCAACCTTAACATATATATAAAAGAATTTCAATTTGATCTAAATCCCAATATCAATCTGTTAGCAATTTTAATCGTCTAATGACGATAACTGACTTTTACAAAATCCCGGGTTGTTACAAGACCCTATGTGCCGCATAATAGCGGATGATATTATATTAATCCCATATACCGCGATATTCCACCTCGAAGTGGAATTGGTATTGTGCTAACGTCTGTGGATGCAGGGAAACGGGTTGGAGGGATCCAACTGGATTCCTCAAATATTTAGTTTAGTTTAAATATTCTGTGATATGATTATTTGATATCCTGTGATGAATTATATTGATAATTGGAGTATTGGATGTTATGGTTTGATTGAATTTATTTGGTATAATGAGTTACAAAAATATATAAATTGGATTTTTGGGAAAGAAAATAAAAGGAGAGAATTTGTAAGTGAAATAATTATAGAGAATTTGAATAAAATTCAAGAATGAATTGGGAAAGAATAAAAGTGATTTTAAAATTTTAATTGATAAATTCCGAGTATGGAAAAAGGGATTTTGAATAAACAGAGAAATAATGAATTTTAAACTTAACTGATATTACTTAAAGGAATAAGGAATTCATTGTAATCCAAAGTCTAAATTTACTGGGAAGGATAAGGAAGAAGTTTGGAAAAGTATGAAATTGATATTTCCAGTTAAACAAGATTTTAAATCATAATGGAGAAGTAAAATATGAAGTTAATGGGTTTTGAAATGAATTTGAGTGAGTAAAGAAATTTATATCAAAATGGAACAAATCTGAAAATCAATTTGGAAATTGATTTAGTATTTGAAACCGTGTCTTGAAAGGAAGATGGGACTATGAAATTTATAAACTGGGTTTATGAAAGTGAAAGTAATATATCAGTGGATATTTGGAAGGATAAATTCAAGATGGGAATTTATAAAAGGAATGGGTAAATGTGATTAAAAATAAATAGTGATTTATTTTTAAAGATGTGAAAGAGAAGTATATTTCCCTGGATAGCCAAGTACGTTTTCAAAGAAAATTCTTAAGTATAAGTTAAAGTTTCAAAGTTGTTTAAAAGAATGTTTTGGAAAATCTATTATTTTTAAATGTTTAAACTTTAAAGTAAGAATTTTTCAAATTTATTTCAGTAGTAATTATATAAAGGTGACTTGGTATTATGTTTTAAAAGGATAAAAATTTAGTTTTATATTTTATAAGGTAGTTTTATTTTAAATGTTCTTAAAGTGTATATTTTTATAAAATAAAGTATTAAAGTAGTTTTAAATCTAAATGTTTAAAAGTATATTCTATAATTAAGTGTTTTAAATGATTTTCCAGTAGTGTTTGTACTTGCTGATTTCAGTGGAAATAAAGTATATTGGGGAATTTATTCCATGAGAGAAAGATGGTTTGAAACTGTTTTCAAAAGATTTGAAAGTGGAAATATATCTTGCGAAGATATTTTGAGGTTAGTAAATAATTTGAGAAAAATTATTTAAAGGTCCGATGGTTGTTTGTGAATGCTATTTGATAGTTAAACTACCGACTATCAATATTGGCCAATGCGCTGATCGTTTCGAAGAGACCGGGATCGGAATTTATTTTCCGAAACCACTTCGATCCGGTTTGAACATTTCCGTGGGGAAAATGAGTTTGGAATCGAAGATGGAGTAGTGAAGTGCAAGGGCTAATCGCTACTAATCCTGAGGGTGATTCCAAAATGGATGTAGTAGGAATAGTGCCTTCGGTTCCGTTCGAACCCGGGACGGACTTGTATTGATGAATGCTTTCGGAACATCGTCAGGTACACGGTGGGCATTCTAAGAGATGTGTTCTAAAAAGGTAACGCTTAGCCTCGAACCTCATCAACCGGGAATGACTGAAAATCAGGGGTTATGCAACAAGGCTATGTGGGTCGCACCCATTAGGGTGAGGTCATCCCTATCTAGATGTCCCTTTTTATTCGGCTTAGTGGTGCGGTTGCTGATCCCAACCGTGGGTGATCTTACTCGGAATTATCCAGTAAGGGATAGTTCCGGTCTTGTGTTGCAGGGGATCGGTCGTGGCCCTCGGTACGCTGATCTAGACCAGGTACTGTGATAAGTGGTACCCCAGTGCCTAGTCATTAGTTGGAAATCCATTCTCCCTACGTGCCTTTACGGTTTTGTTTGTATACCTATTAGCTGGAATTTAATAGATGCAACAATTTCTGCTATTTGAATAAGTATTTGTATATAGACACTATTATAATATCAGAGGATTTTGATAAAAAGTGTTTTGGCTATCGTAAGGTAAAAACCCGACATGTTTATTTGTGGCGTGGTCTTACGAGATGCTTTTGATTTCAAAGGATTTTGAAACTTTAATAATCCAATTGAGTGTGTTTTCTCACGCTGGTTTTCCAGACTGACTCGGGTGTTATTTTGTTACAATGCTCGGGTCAGACCGAGTATTACAGATACATGATTGAATGCTGTGGAGCTCAGGAGACGAGCTGGATGGCGAGACGTATCACTCGTATTTGAAGTATATTCCGATGTGTAGTATGGGTTGTATAGTTAGCTTTTTTGAGGACAAGTTAATATAACTGTCCAGTATTTGTTTGATTGTGTTGTACTCTGATGATGTAATGTATAAAACAGATATAGTTTCTTTTTGTGTAAGATCAGTCATTTATATATTATATATTGTTTCGCTGCGTTTGTGAGATTCTGATGTTGTTTCTATTTTCTTCTTCTACCTCTTGCTTCTTAACTCTGATGGTTCGATTTTTCGAGTATGAAAAATTGGGCTATCACACTTGGTATCAGAGCCGGTTGGCGATAACCTTGGCTCTGGTGGAGATTACTCATTAAAATAGAGTCAGTAGTACTCTAGAATGAGTTTGAGTGTATTAATAGATATGAGTGCATATTTGTTAGTGGATATAAAATGGTTTTATATTGTGTTGATTGGTTTATTGAGTAGTTTATGGATTCTGGTCAATACGAGTAATTAACGTTATTGATAGGGATCTCTAAACACTTGAATAGAACAATTAAACACAGTATTGTTTTAAAATGGGGCAAATGAAATAATTTTACTCAAATTAATTTTGTATATAAAAGAAATAATTTTCAGAAATTATTATAGATATATATGGTTGCTTGGATGGTAGGAAGTGATAATATTAAATTATTATCACTATTGTGAGGAAATTGAATAAGAAATTGAAATCATAACTAAAAGTTAACACTAGTACACAACAGATCAGTTACTTCGCCTCATTTGTGTCGGTTGTCCATAAAACCGACACAAATAGTGTAATTTGTGTCGGTTGTTCATTAACAACCGAAACTATTGACTTATGGGGTAAGAAGAAAATGTTAAAAATGTAATTTGCATCTGTTGTTCTTAAGAAACCGACATAATTGAATGGAAGCAATAGATCTATTTGCGTCGGTTGTTTGAAAAACCGACACAACTAAATACAATAGTATCGGTTGTCCAAAAACCGACACAATAGGCATGCTACTTTTCCCCCAAATCCATTTCAGCCGCCCCCTCTTTTCCCGCGAACGCTAAATTTTAGAGGAAAAATTTAGGTACCCATTATACTGCCGCCCCATCTTCTTCGTTATTTTATTCCTTCTCTCTACCCGCGAATGATCGAAGACTTCTGATAGTTCATCTCAATTAGTGCAAAATTGCTAGGATCTGAATAAGCAGGACTTTAGAAAAAAGGTTGAAAAAAGGAATACATCGCCGGTTAGGGTTTCGAGTTTGGTGAAGATTTTGGAAGGGTTGTTGAGGAAGAAGGCGAATAAGAAGGTGGTGAAGATGCCTGCGAATGGAGATGTGGAGTTCACGCATGCGAATGTGAGTCTTGCGGAGAGGGAGCTGGGATATCGGGTGGGTACGGATCTGAAAACGGGTCTGAAGCGGTTTGTGAGGTGGTATGTGGAGTATTATGACGTAGCCGGATTTGAGGATGTGAGGAGGAAGAAGGATGGGTTGAGCTTGTAGTGGATGGAGGCAGTAGGGTACTCTGGTTAGAATTCGATTTTTGTTATTCCTTGATTAATTGATTGGTTACTAGAAACTTTAAAATGTATTTAAATTACGAGATAAGAAAGACATTTGTGTTAGCGTAGGATAATTATCAGATGGGGATTATCTACTGCCGCTGAAAGGATCGAATCATGTGTTCTACAACGAAGACCATATAGAAAACCTGTTATTTTTCCTTTTAAGTCGGAGGCACCTAAATTTGGGATTATCAATTGTGAAGAAACTGATAAAAACCCGTGTGTGGTGTTAGCCATCATTGTGACTTCATGCAAATGAGAATGGAGCCAATGGAGTGGACATAAGATATCAGGAACTTATTACATCATTTTATAGTCATTGAAAATTCTACCCACTGTTAAATTCAAATTACAACTTCTGTTTTATTCATCATTAACATTAGGAACCTATCCCAAGCTCCCAGCTAGCAAGCAAAAAAATGTATTGGAAAATTCTGTTATGGAGTATGCCATAGCGAAAGTGTTATCGGCGTCCATGCCATTGACCTAAGTACGTAATGGCAACACAACAAAAGTGATAATCCAAGCCATAACCAAAGCATATTGAAGCAATATTAGTATATTTGAGTAGCCTGAATAATTCCAAACTATTGTTGTTATTAGTTAAATGCCTGAAGTAGCGTTAACAGCATGTTCAATGACACACAACAGTGACATAAGTTCATTTACGTACATCTCAAATGATTAATCAAATAGAAGAATTGTAATATCTGAACTAATTAGGAACCGAAAAGAAATCTGAGTTAGAAATGAGTAATTTTGATACATATACGTGCAGACTGTGAGAAAGGACACTGAAATTCTACTTTAGCCGAAATTTCAGTGGATTGCTGGTATAGTGGGAACTGATACCTATATGGATATCCCTTACTCAGGGCTTTTTTCTCTTGTAGTTTAATAAGAATATGATTGTGATCGCTAGAGTAATTAGGACAAGCAATTGTTATAAGGAGGGGAAATAAATTTTAAAAATATCATTAATAAGAACACTATAAATTTTAGAGGTCATTCCTCTCTTTCTCCAAGTGAAAGTATAACCTTGAAATCTAGTGTCAACAAGTCCAGCGGACATCAAAAATTCATTGATGCTTCTTAAATGACTAAAAGGGGGTAGCAAGACCTCTTTTCTTATCTTTAGCGTTAATTAAGCGCGTAATTAAAGTACCCTGCTAGTAACCAAGGACCTTTATTTATATCAATCTCATTCTTCAGAAAGTCCCAAAGCACTTCTCTATCTCTTAAAAAATTGCCAGCATAAATGAAAGAGATTAAAAAAACAACATCCTCCCTTATTTTTCACCCTACAACTGATATGTTGTTTACTCTTAGAGACTAAGGTAAAATCCAAAATTAGAGAGTTCCACAAAATAGTGATTCATCCCTTGCTTGTGACTGTTGAATAGTGTAATGGACCGTTGAATGCTTGTGACTGAGTTGTTGGAGGCGAGTTTGCGGTGGCTGATGGTAGAGGTTGAGGTCGGGGAGTTGATGGCACAGGTTGATGATATGTAATAGGAGGAAGTAGGCAATGTGTTTAATAGCAGTATTTTTTTTGAATGAAGTTGCAAGAAATGTATGTTGGAGGAAGTCAAGGCAAGGCACAACGGGTAGAAAGATGTAGGAGTTTTGAAGTGGAGGAAGTTTGAAGCGCACCGATATATGTTTTGGTGAATTTCAGGTGTGGTTGAGCAGAAGTTTGGTGGTGAATGTTTGCTACTGTTTTGAAAATGTATTTGGGTTGTCTATGCAATGCTTGAACCTGAATTACTCACCTTCATGACAATAGCTAGCTTCCCATGTCTGATTGATGATGTTATATGTTGTAGTCTAATAATTATATAGGAAGCTCCAGGGTTGGAGCTGTGTTTTAGCTAGCTAGGACCACGATCGTAGCTGAACAAAAAAATCATAAATACACACAAAAACGTAGATTTGTGATATAAGGCCCTAGCTAAAATATAATTTGGGCCATAGAAAAAAATAATTTTGGTAATGAAGCCCATATTCATAATTAAATTCCCTCCCCGTCTCTGGTCTCTTGTTTGTCATAGAAAAGTGCTAATTTTAATTTCTAAAATCCATGGAAGCAGGAACTTTTTTAAAAAGAACCATGCAATTTCAATTTCTTTATTGTAGTTTGTGGTATTTCAGGTTCAATTACTGAAGACTCTAAACCAATTTCATGTTTTTCGCCTCCAATTTGATGCAGTTCAAAACTGTTAATCTACCACTTTGTTGCTTTGTATGATTTACTGCTTTGCTTTTTAAGGTTGATATTATAATTCAGGTGTTTCAAGTTGGATCTGCTTATAATTCATGTCGAATCTACAGACAAAAGCAGGAATCATGGTAATAATACAAGCAGAATATAGGTGTTAAAATTTTCGGATGGTCGGGTATTTAATTATATAGTGTAATGTTTTTCTAAAAACATGCATTTTTTCTCACATATCTTAATCCAATTCATGTTTCCACTTTATTTAGTTACTTTGCTCGATTATTTATAGGCTATGATCATTCAATAACCGTGGTTTGTACAAGAGTATAACTAAGTAGTTTATTAATGGAAAACAATTTCAGTTGATTACAAATATAAAGTATTTATGGTAGGTCCAACACAAAGTGAATGCAGTATATTCCTCAACTATTAACCCAGTAAAGGGGTATCAGTAGTTGTAAGGCAAATGCTTAAAGTTGTAGCTTGCTACCATTTAAATATGTAATGTTCACTAATTTTCTGCTTTTATATCTGGTGAAATTTAAATAAGTCACAAATGTAAAAAAATATGTTTTATTCAAAACAAATATGTTTGGGTAATTGAACTGACCAACAACTCGTGAAGGTAGAAACATGGACCAAAGAAAGAAAATAAAACATAAATTAGTTGAATTGATATGTGATAAATAATACATTTATGAGCATTTTGCAGATTGTACGAGATGAGCTTGTAAAGCTAATGGGTGGAGAAATGTCTGAACTAGCATTTAGTAGTTCAGGTCCAACTGTGATATTGCTTGCAGGCTTACAAGGTGTTGGGAAAACTACTGTTTGTGCAAAGCTGGCTTTTTACTTGAAGAAGCTGGTGCACTTTCAGCCCTCTTTCCTAAATTCTTTTATTCGCTTGCCATGAATTGTGATATACGATTATATATTCCAAAATGGCAGTCTCAAACTTAGTAGTTTACTTTCTAGCATTGATTAGAGAAAACTGGTTTTGAAAAAAAATTAAACTATGAGTCGTATGCTTAAATGTGATATGTATGATTGCTGATTTCGTTGCATTGAATACCAAGGGCTGCATGCTTAAATGTGATGTGCCACTGAATTGTCCTTACGACAATATGATGGGCATTCGTTACGAATACTAATAGCTATGACAAATAACAGGGGAAGAGTTGCATGCTTGTTGCTGGAGATGTATATAGGCCTGCAGCTATTGATCAACTGTCAATTTTGGGTGAACAGGTATAACCATTGACATCAATTATTAAATAAACTTTTTATATGAAGTAGGTGATTTGCTTAGTCTTCTCCTTTTAATTTCATGTAAAGTTTTCAGTTCAGTTTGACCAGCAATGGTTAAGATAATGAAAAAGATATAACAACCCGTTCTAACCGTACTTATTAGTATGAAAATGCTTCTTAAAATCGCTTTTACCACCATTAAGTAACTCTTCTTGTTAGCTAAACACTTTCCAGATGCACCTTGAACTTCAGTCACTAAAAGCACTTTCAAATAATTTCTTCTACCACTCACATGAATAGTAGTCAAAGTCATTCTCTATCACTACCTAAATACCTTTACACAAATAGTCACGCTAATAACTAACAGGATTTTTTTGAACTTGCTTCAGTATTCATTTTATTAGACTTACCCCATTTTTGTTTTGACTTCTAAGTTACATAGCATATCTACCAGAATCTGCCCAAAGTTTGAGATTTCTCACTTCACTTGTTTAGACACAGTTTTGTGTATATATATATCTAATAAAATGAACATTATGAGGTCAAGCCTAACAATTGTTATGACCCAAAAAAAATCTCAATAGATAATCTGTGATTATTTAGATTAATTATTTATGAATTTGTATAAATTGCAACATGAATTCATTGTTCTTGCTGTTTTCATTTGAGTGGACTATGGCTTGTGCCTTAAATCTAACTACTTTTACTTTTTTAAAAATTATCGTACATTATATAGGTCATTTATGTTTTCTTTTAAGCATGCTATCAGTTTTTATATCTTTGTTCTTGTTAGTGTTTTTTTTCTTCCCAATTTTAGGTGGGAGTGCCTGTTTATAAAGAAGGAACAGCAGTATAGCCTTCAGAAATAGCTAAGAATAGTCTTGAAGAAGCTAAAAAGAATAACATAGATGTTATCATTGTAGACACTGCTGGAAGATTACAAGTTAACCTCCTCTCCTTATTTCATTTTATTTTTTAAATAAAAATATTGGACTAACTAATAGCTAGTAACAACTGCAATTCCAATTTGTACAACAACATTACGATTCTAGTTTTATATATAATAAAATTTTCAATTTGTTAAAGTAATGATTATTTTCTATATAAGTGGTACAGATTCTTAATATAAATATATTGGCTTTCTTTTGGATCAGATAGACAAATCAATGATGGAAGAGTTGAAGGAAGTAAAAAAAGAACTCAATCCAACAGAAGTACTCCTTGTGGTGGATGCAATGACTGGTCAGGAAGCTGCAGGTATGATGTATCAGTATTTGGTTCCCCGTAAGATAAATAGAGCGATAATTCTGAACTGTATTTTATTTGCTACTTTCAGCTTTAGTCACAACATTCAATATTGAGGTTGGTATTACTGGTGCTATATTATCAAAACTGGATGGTGACTCTAGAGGTGGAGCAGCTTTAAGTGTTAGAGAGGTATTTCTTCACATTAGCTAACGCTTTAGTTTTCTTCTTCATCACATGGGATAAAATATGTATTATGTTTTTAAAGTTCGATCCTTTTCTAGGTGTAGATCACCTGATCCCAGAATCCTCTATCTGACATACAATCATATATTTTGCAAATAGATCCATGCAATAATGTAGACTGAATTTTCTTGAAAAAAAACTTATGGATTGTGATTGGCTGGACAAATGAGGACATGAGATTTTAGGGCCAAGAGATTTGAACACAAATGTAAAAAATTATGTTTTATTCAAAACAAATTATGTTTGGGTAACCATGAATGGTTAAAAAGATATTGTTATGAATGCATTGCGAGTTAAGCATACTGGAAATCCTCTATGCATATTTAAAAAAAATACACAAAACTTGCTTTGAGAGTATGAAACAGAGGAAGAACAGATCTAAAAGAGTTGCTTGCAAAACTAAGACAGAGAAAATAAAATTACGTTACAATAAAAGTCGAGTCGATCAAAATTGAAATCCTTTTTGATTGATTTTGTATATTTTTTAGTAAATAAATGTAGTTTTCAACCAAAACTACATGCAATCATGTATATTGTTTAATTGTTGTATGCTAATCAAATGTGTACATGTCTAAATTTATTCTTTACATTTGATATTGTGAAGGATTGTCGAATGATTTGTTCATTGTGTCATAGCAGTGTTTATTGCTTATGAATGAACATAATTGGAATTTTGTTTCAGATATGTAAGGCTGTTGTGTTATTAAATTTTGTCGAAGAGCTGTACAAGTAACAATTATCCTACCAAGACCATATTTCAAATCTTACTAATATCATTGCACCTTACGTAAAATGTATCCTATTTTCTTACAATTAATGGATTTATAATTAAGCTGCTTACATTCCTGACTTAATTATTGTCTTTTGTATAACAATTCTCTTAATTGCAGGACTTTGTACGAGACAGTTCTTATAACCAACAAGAGATAGACGAGGTTCGAGAGAATTTAGCTAGTTATATCATGTATAATTGGATGTAGTTGGTTGTGTACGCTGATCTTTTGTAACGTACGTTGGTATTTTGTTATGTAAGTGTGATAGATTATATTCTATTTTGGTCTGTAAACATGAATTATGTTGATGGATAATATAATTATATTTTTTGTTCAATCAGTTCATAGTAACGTTGGTTTATAAAAAATTAAAATTCAGTTTCATACTGTTTTTATAATCTTAAACGGTAATAATATTTTTTTTTGCTTCAGATATTACTTGTGTCGGTTGTTACTACAAAGGGAACCGATACAACTGTATATCAATTGTGTCGGTTGAAAAAACAAACATAACCGACACTAATATCAATCATTTGTGTCGGTTGTTATTAAAGAACCGACACAAAACTATGAACAGTTGTGTCGGTTTTTCTAAAAGGACCGACACAATAAACGGCGGTGTGCTTCACTATACAAGCTGATTTGTGTCGGTCCTTTTAGAAAGACCGACACAACTGTTCATTGTTTTGTGTCGGTTCTTTAATAACAACCGACACAAATGATTGATATTTGTGTCGGTCGTACAACCGACATAATAGAAAAATGTCTTTTGTGTCGTCTTCATATGAGTCGGTTGTAAAACCGACACAACAGGGATTACACAACCGACACAAATAACCAGTTTTGTACTAGTGTAAGAAATAAATTCATATACAAATGAAGTTTATAATGTGAATTATAATTGAAATTGAAAAAAAAAATTCCAGAGTAATGTTTGAATATAAATTGGATGGATTTGAAATTTGGAATTTTGGGAAGTTTAAATTTCGTTTGAGTTTGAAATGGTTTTCAAAGGTTTTGGAGAAATAATGGTGATATTATTTTGGATATATTTTGAAGTGGATTTGAAATCTGGAGAGATTTGAAAATTAAAAATATTTGAATAAGGAAATAAAAGCATTGAACTCTTCCGGTCGCTGGAAAATAACTTCGGTGATGACCGCAAAATCATCGACGTTTATTTTTGAGTTTCCAGAGGAGGAATTGCTGCCAAATTGTTTTGTATTTTTGGGAAATTGATTAAACTCTGGAATCTTATTTAAAGTGTTTATGGAATAATAAATAAGTTGTGACTTATAAAATTTAGAAGTGGGATAAATAAGCCTAAAATAAAATTGTTTTGTATTTTAGAAGATGAATAAAAATCCAAAACTTGAATTTTAAAATAGATTGAACTCAAGTAAAATAGTTAAAGTGATTTTTGAAATAAAAATCAAATATTGGGTATAAAATTGGAATAAACTAATTGATAATTAATTAGTTAATGAAATATGGAAATTGAATTTGAATTGGTTAAATGAAAGTGGAATTGTGAGTTAGTAATAAGTTGGAAATGAACTCGAGTTATAAATAAAATTCAACTTGGATTGTTGGTGAATTAAATATGATTGGAAATGTTGTTGAATAAAATTGAAAAGGAATAAAATTGAAATGGAATGTGTCGAGCTAAATAAAATGGTTGTAAGCTCAAGTAAATGTTTATTCACATGAATATAGTCGAATTGCGTAGAAATAAATTGTCGTTTGACGGAAACGAGATTAAATAAAATTCTATGAACTGATAGAATTAAAATAAATTGATTTTGAAATCAATTGAATTGAATATGAGCTCGTTGGTAGTTAAAAATGAGTTGAATGAAAGCAATAGAGTTGTAAACCATTTAAATAGAACAAATTGTGTATGGTATGGTCGAAAACAAGTGCATAAGTGTTAAGATCATATAAGTTACTTATGGACATTGTTAATGTGTATTGCTTCTAAATTCATGTGTTTAACTATTGCAAATAAGTGGAAAGTTGTGAAATTCATATATATAGTACTTACATGTTTAAACTGAGTAAGTACAAGTATAGGGAGACCGTTTGGCTGGATTTGATCGCGCAAAATGCTAAAATAATAATACGCTTGCTTAAAATGCTAAATAAGGTACGCCTACGTAATAAAAATAGGAAATATGAACTGTTATTTTTTTCGACCGTGTGGGTCGATATATATATATATATATTTATATATCTTGTCAAATTGCAAAAGCTCCTCCATACAAAGGGGACTCTGCCAAATTTCTGAAAATTTTGGGAGTTAGAAAATTATTAAAATTTTCACTAACGACAAATGATTTAAAATTGGTAAGCAAATAGAATTGAAACTGAATATTGAAATCTGATTTAAAATTGTGTATGTAAAGTAAAGTGGATAAAATTCAATATTCAGAGTTTGAAGACAAATTGAATTCAAGTAAAATTTGAAAATGAAAATCTGAATGAAAATTTGGAAATAAAGGTATTGAGATTTGAAATGAATTAGTAAATTGAAGCAAATTGAAATTTATATGGAATCGGAATTCAATTTGAATATAAACCTCAGTAGTGAAGTAGTAATAATAAAAATAATAAATATTTATATTGAACTTAAGAAATGAAGGATGAAATTCTTAAGTAAATTGGTATTGGGAATATACTGAGTGAATAATTGAATGAAGATTAAAGCTGGAAATTGTGACAAGGGAGAAGTGTGAATAAGTGAATAACAATCAAAATGAGTGTGAATAAAAAGTGAAAATTGATATAGTTGATAATCAATTGAAATTAATACGTAGAATGTATGTATATTATTTTATTTGCATGGTGATTTGATCCAGATTCGAGAACAGAATTTCGAGGTAATTATACCGATCCGAGTTAGGATTTTTCACTCGATTTTCGATGGCGAACCCGGATATGGCTTTCGATTGATTCTGGATATTCTCTATCATAATTTATGGCTATGCAAGGAGAATGACGGTTTCTGATCAAGAAACCAGATCAGAGTCCGCACAAGGAAGTCGGGTGGACGATACTAGTTTAGAAATGAAATTGTGTGATCGAGTGAGCGATCGAATTTGATATTGCGTACGGATGATATATGTGCATCGTACGGTCTTAAGTAAAGCCAATATTGAAAATTTTGAAAAGAAATGTATAAAATGATTGAATGTTGTGATTGGATATTATTGCTAAGTGAGGTATAGGTGTTTAAAAAGCAAAAAGGAAATTGGGATTTTTTATTTCAGAAGATAAATTGTACTGCTCGACAAAAAGGTAAGTATTTAAATTTCTGTATAAAATTTGATTGGGTTTTTGATCTAGCCATTTGGCTTTTTGTTTTCTTTTGAATTTGGGGCCCGTAGAGGCATTTTGTAGTAGTACCGATCTAGCCGCGCAAAGGAGACGCTGGCAACAATTTTCGAAAATTTAAGGAGTTCGAAAATTTTGATAATTTGAAATTTGGTTTTAAATTTGAATTTGTATTTGAATTATGATTAGAATGGGTGAATAGGTAATGTTGTTTGGGAACTATGGAAGAGTTTGGAAAGTTAGTAAGGGAAATAGTGTGTCTTTAATAAAAGGGTTGTTTTGGGGAGTTGTTAAAAACTGTTTGGTTTTGGAAAATAGTTGACGGGTTGTGGACCATTCTTCTTAACTAGCAATTTCAGGGACGAAATTCTTTTAAGGGGGGAGGAATGTGACGACCCGTAATTTTTGAATATTTGAAATTGGAATATTAATTGATTTTTAAATATTTAAAAGTTAATTTTTAACTTGAATTTCAAATATCACTACTCATTGGATAATTTAATTATTAAATTAAACAATTTGAAGTTGGATAAAATGTTGGATCAGGAGTTTTAAGCCTGTTAAAAATAATTTAAAGGCTTGTAAAATTTATATTGATAGTACTGAAGATAGTAAAAGTGTTAAACTTGAATTTGAAAGTGATTTGTTCAGTTTTGAAATTTTATCGTTTAAATAGATATTTAAAAAAATAGCCTTCCGAGGCACAGTCTCGGAATTCGACGAAACCAGATCCATTGGATCCGTAATAGTGTATTATTATCGGATTTCAATTTTCGTAGTGTTTGGAGTTGTTGTGTGAGCGTACGATATATAAACGCGCTGGAATTTTATACTGAATTGAATATAATAACTGGGTTCAAAAAGCTATCTTCTCCATACGATCGAATTAGGACTCGAAACCTTTTCCATTTCATTCGGAATAGACGTATAATATGAATGCCTAGCGGCACGTCTCGATAGGAGGTCAAGATTTTGAGTTGCATTTATCGAGACGGTTTGAATTTAATTTAAAAATATATTTATCCTTGTCACTTTCAGCTGAAATTATTTCACCTCATGACTTTTTCCCATTAGTTCAAGATCACTGTAGCCGACAGAGCCTTCTCGAACACACTTTCCTTTTTAAAACAAAAATATCCCGAGCCATCTTCCTTTATATCACGTACCTTTTCTCTTCTCTCAGAAGCTAAAATCGAATCCATCTCAGAGAAGAAAAGAAATGGACGAATAAATTTCTTTTCAAAATAAATCACATTTTCCCTCGTTCTCTGTTCAAATCGAAAACGCCCCTCAGATAAAATCGCGTCCCTGTTCTCTTTGCTCAGCCTATTTCACAAAGTCAATTCGATAATCATTCTACCGAAAATTCAAAATCGAAATCCTCTTCAGTTAGAAAAAAAACCCATGTAGTCCCCTTCTCATTCAATTTGAGCTTGAAATCCCTAATTCCCTTCGAAGAGAAAAAATGCGCACTCGGTCTAGAGGCGACGACTTCAACCTCACCGTGTTCAAATAAACGCGCGACATCAGAGAGCACGACAGGCGACGGGGGTTGTTCGACGTGATTGGGTTATTGGAATTTGGGGAGACGCGTGTAGTTATGCGGATTTGGATGTGGATGCGGCAATTGATTAAGCAAAGGGGGCGGCAGTGATGCGATGGCGACTTGGTCGCTAGGAGGTGGAGACAGCGCCTGAGCGCGATGGCGAGAGTAGTAAGGTATACACAGTTTTTCAATTTATATATATATGCATTCAAAAGAAATAATCATGGTAAATAAATTATATAGAGCTTAAGCAGAAATTTGTCTTGTTTGGAAAAAAATTATTTTTAGTTTTAATATATAGGTTAAAAGGAAATTGCATTTTTATTAAACTTTATTAATATATATGTACAAGGTTTAAAACATAAAATATATGTACACATTTTTTTATCTACTAGTTATTTTAAATAATGTATATTATAGTGATTAATTGGTTTAATAAACTGATTTAATTTATTTATGTTATAGAAAGGTTTTTAAAAGGGAAATTATCAGTTTAAAATTAAATTTTTAGTTAATCAATTATTAAACAGTAATTGATTATTTGATTAGTTTCGTAAAATGTTTATACAAGGTCAAAAATGGTGGAGAGGCAAACCGGGTTGGATCGGATTGCAAAACAAAAATCAAAGGTGAGTTAATCTCACTCTTCTGGATTTCTATTTAAATTTAAATGGTTAAATTTAAATATTGGGTTGAATGGTTGAATTGACTGGATGTGATATATATTATATAGTAGTGTGTATATATATATATATATTGGAGTGATTGATATTCCCACATTATATAGCGGATGAGACACTATGCGCCGCATAATAGCGGATGATATTATATTAATCCCATATACCGCGATATTCCACCTCAAAGTGGAATTGGTATTGTGCTAACGTCTGTGGATGCAGGGAAACAGGTTGGAGGGATCCAACTGGATTCCTCAAATATTTAGTTTAGTTTAAATATTCTGTGATATGATTATTTGATATCCTGTGATGAATTATATTGATAATTGGAGTATTGGACGTTATGGTTTGATTGAATTTATTTGGTATAATGAGTTACAAAAATATATAAATTGGATTTTTGGGAAAGAAAATAGAAGGAGAGAATTTATAAGTGAAATAATTATAGAGAATTTGAATAAAATTTAAGAATGAATTGGGAAAGAATAAAAGTGATTTTAAAATTTTAATTGATAAATTCTGAGTATGGAAAAGGGGATTTTGAATAAACAGAGAAATAATGAATTTTAAACTTAACTGATATTACATAAAGGAATAAGGAATTCATTGTAATCCAAAGTTTAAATTTATTGGGAAGGATAAGGAAGGAGTTTGGAAAAGTATGAAATTGATATTTCCAGTTAAACAAGATTTTAAATCATAATGGAGAAGTAAAATATGAAGTTAATGGGTTTTGAAATGAATTTGAGTGAGTAAAGGAATTTATTTCAAAATGGAACAAATCTGAAAATCAATTTGGAAATTGATTTAGTATTTGAAACCGTGTCTTGAAAGGAAGATGGGACTATGAAATTTATAAACTGGGTTTATGAAAGTGAAAGTAATATATCAATTGATATTTGGAAGGATAAATTCAAGGTGGAAATTTATAAAAGGAATGGGTAAATGTGATTAAAAATAAATAGTGATTTATTTTTAAAGATGTGAAAGAGAAGTATATTTCCTTGGATAGCCAAGTACGTTTTCAAAGCAAATTATTAAGTATAAGTTAAAGTTTCAAAGTTGTTTAAAAGTATGTTTTGGAAAATCTATTATTTTTAAATGTTTAAACTTTAAAGTAAGAATTTTTCAAATTTATTTGAGTAGTAATTATATAAAGGTGACTTGGCATTATGTTTTAAATGGATAAAAATTTAGTTTATATTCTATAAGGTAGTTTTATTTTAAATGTTCTTAAAGTGTATATTTTTATAAAATAAAGTATTAAAGTAGTTTTAAATCTAAATGTTTAAAAGTATATTCTATAATTAAGTGTTTTAAATGATTTTAAAGTCTAAGTGTTTGTACTTGCTAATTTCAGTGGAAATAGAGTATATTGGGGAATTTATTCCATGAGAGAAAGATGGTTTGAAACTATTTTCAAAAGATTTGAAAGTGGAAATATATCTTGCGAAGATATTTTGAGGTTAATAAATAATTTGAGAAAAATTATTTGAAGGTCCGATGGTTGTTTGTGAATGTTATTTGATAGTTAAACAACCGACTATCAATATTGGCTAATGCGCTGATCGTTTCGAAGAGACCGGGATCGGAATTTATTTTCCGAAAACCACTTCGATCCGGTTTGTACGTTTCCGTGGGGAAAACGAGTTTGGAATCGAAGATGGAGCAGTGAAGTGCAAGGGCTAATCGCTACTAATCCTGAGGGTGATTCCAAAATGGATGTAGTAGGAATAGTGCCTTCGGTTCCATTCGAACCCGGGATGGACTTGTATGGATGAATGTTTTCGGAACATCGTCGGGTGGATGGTGGGCATTCTAAGAGATGTGTTCTAAAAAGGTAACACTTAGCCTCGAACCTCATCAACCGGGAATGACTGAAATTCAGGGGTTATGCAGCAAGGCTATGTGGGTCGCACCCATTAGGGTGAGGTCATCCCTGTCTAGATGTCCCTTTTTATTCGGCTTAGTGGTGCGGTTGTTGATCCCAACCGTGGGGTGATTTTACTCGGAATTATCCAGTAAGGGATAGTTCCGGTCTTGTGTTGCAGGGGATCGGGCGTGGTCCTCGGTACGCTGATCTAGACCAGGTACTTTGACAGGTGGTACCCCAGTGCCTAGTCATTAGTTGGAAATCCATTCTCCCTACGTGCCTTTACGGTTTTGTTTGTATACCTATTAGCTGGAATTTAATAGATGCAACAATTTCGGCTATTTGAATAAGTATTTGTACATAGACACTATTATAATATCAGAGGATTTTGATAAAAAGTGTTTTGGCTATCGTAAGGTAAAAACCCGACATGTTTATTTGTGGCGTGGTCTTACGAGATGCTTTTGATTTCAAAGGATTTTGAAACTTTAATAATCCAATTGAGTGTGTTTTCTCACGCTGGTTTTCCAGACTGACTCGGGTGTTATTTTGTTATAATGCTCAGGTTAGACCGAGTATTACAGATACAGGATTGAATGCTGTGGAGCTCAGGAGACGAGCTGGATGGAGAGACGTATCACTCGTATTTGAAGTATATTCCGCTGTGTCGTATGGGCTGTATAGTCAGCTTTTGCGAGGACAAGTTAATATAACTGTCCAGTATTTGTTTGATTGTGTTGTACTCTGATGATGTAATGTATAAAACAGATATAGTTTTTTTTTGTATGTAAAGATCAGTCATCTATATATTATATATTGTTTCGCTGCGTTTGTGAGATTCTGATGTTGTTTCTATTTTCTTATTCTACCTCTTGCTTCTTAACTCTGAAGGTTCGATTTTTCGGGTATGAAAAATCGGGCTATCACACCCTGCATCACACACAGTATGTAACCAATAATATAAAAATCAACTGCTTTGAGGTGGGATTCATATACAAAGGGTCATCCGATATTACACGGGAACATAATAGGTTCTCATCCGCTCGGTAATATATCCAACCAACAATATAATTTAGTAAATTATCCAAATAGTCAATAACTATCAATAATAAATATCCAAACATCCAATAGATTATTTCATTGATGATATAATATTCTAGTTAACCAAAAAGGTAAGATTAACTAACATTGATTTTAGTTTCGTCAAAATGTTCTGTTTTGAATTAAAATTGAACAAATGTTCAATTTTTACCAAAATTTCCACTAGCTCTGAATCTATCCAATCCAACTCCATAGCATAGTGCTTGCTGATATGAATCCAACGCAACTTGCCACGCTAGATTTGGACCTCGTACGAGAAAGTTACAAATTTATGAAAATTCGATATAATTAAAAGTTAATTAACTTAAATTAACTATGTTTAAACAGATTACCCTAATCTCCTTTCTTCCCTCTCACTCGCTACAAGTACCCGCGAACTTCCTTTTCTATATATATTTTAAACGCTTGATCGTGCAACGCACCACCACTGCCGCGCCACTCCGACCATCGCTCGCGCGCCACCAGCCACACGCCTCACCTCGCCACCCGTTGCCGTGCGCGCGCCACGATCGCGCGAACAAACCCAAAATGCTACTCGCATCGCAGCCCCTTAGCAGCCTCCTCTCTCCACTTCGGCTCGATCCAACCGGTTGATAGCTTCCTTTCATCTGGCTGAACAACTTTGCTGTTGGGGTCGAAGCTTAAAAATGAACGTGGTGGCACCAATCGTTGTTGGTCGGTTGATGGAGTTCTTTTTAATGGCGGCTGTTGATTTAGGCGTAGGGTTTTAGCAAATGAAAGGAAGTTAAGGGCTATTTATAGAAAATTTCCCAAAGCACTATCCATCCGCGAAAATTTCGAACCGCAAACGAAGCGTGCCGCCTGGCGTTCTATATGTTATACCCCTATTCCGAACACAATGGAATATATATCGAAAGCTAATTCCATCATATACAGAAGTTGACTTTTAAAAATAAAATTATATTAATTAAAATTCCTTTAATTAATTTCTACACTTTCCGAACTCGCATGACCAAACGATACGTCTGATCACCATGAAATTCGATAATGTATAATAATTCACTATTACGGATCCAATAAAACTGGTTTCGTTGAAATCCGAGACAGTGCCCCGGAAGACTATTTCCACACCTTATTTAAAACGAGCAATTTCCAATATTAGTTAAATCGCTTTTAAATCAAAATTTAAAAGTTCACTATCTTCTTTCTTATTCAAATAGAATTTAAATCAACTTTTGAAATCGTTTTCATTCATATTAAATTCAAGATTCAATTATTTAAACAATTTCAAATATTAAATTTAACAATTTAATTACCCAATAAATCGCTATAATTGAAATTTAAGTTATTTAAATTATAAAAATAAGTTTTCAATATTTAAAATAAATTAAATATTCTAAATTCAAATGACTATAATTCTGGGTCATTACAAAGGACGTTAAATATGTCACACTTTACGTAAACCGATCAAAATGACATTTCAGCGATCGAGTTCTTAGATCTATCTTGTACTTTTTAGTCTTGTGTTACATTAACACAATATGATCCCTTTTATAATCAATCAAGTTGAATACAAGATCTCAAAATATTGTTTATTGGCCTATTTCCAATGAACTATATTCATTGAAGTATCGTACATTACGAACTATGACCGTTCACCATATAACATTTATAAATGATAGTATTTGACTCAAATATACATAGTCTTGTATTACTTTTAGAGTTCGAAACTCATGGAGTGCAATACATGGTCTCAACCAAATAAGCACGTAAGTGACCATTTTACGAATGTATTAAGTAGTTGTAAAAATTAGACACTTGCATGGGTATAGAAAACATTAACATGCAATAGGCATTTAATAGTGGGTACAGGGCCGACCCTAGGGCAAGGCGAGCAAGACAGTCGCCTAGGGCAGCTGGTCCGGCAGGGGCAACAGTTGGTGGTGGTGATGGTGGGTTTAGCAGTTTATTGATAAAAATATCATGTATCATATTAGTATTAATTGGCTTTGTGGTTTGGTGGTAGGGTATCTTCGTTTCCCTTGGTGACTTGGGATCAAATCCCAGCATGGTGAGCTATTTTTTTCCTGGGGCAACTTACAAGCTTGGGCCGGCTCTGAGTGGGTATTATATTTCCATTTGTCTACTTTCAATTAAGTTTGTTTGTATATGTTAATTGATAAACATTTTATCAATCATATTAAATGCATCAATTTATCATTGTAGATAATTATAATATTATTTAGCATATGTTCTTACAATATTAGAAAGGTTAAATGTTACCATTTCATTTTTCTAATAAGGCTCCCACTAGTCTTTTATGTTTCTCCAAACCCTAAGATGACACATAGAAGTCTTTCAACATCACTAGTGGGTGTTACGACTCGTCTGTCTTGATATTCTGACCTTGAGTTTGCTCTACAAATCATAGCCCCACAAACGATGGATAACTCCTTATCGGTTGTATCACATACAACTCCTAACCTATGTTTCTGTGTCCTAACCTCATCTCGACCTTGAGTTTGCTCAACAAATCGAAACAGATAATTCACTCATACCTACCATATCGCGACGGCCTAAGTACAATATATGTACCTTGAGTTTGCTCAACAAACACATATAGTTATCTTATCTCGTCTTTTCAATATATTAATAATACTACACATAACATCCTTAGCTTGAGTTTGCTCAACAACTAAGGAGTATGCAAGTAATTTATTAATATATATTATAGAGGACAACATTCTATTGAAGATTCATAATCTTTAACATATTATATCGAGTGATATCGACTTGTGGAATTGTATTTCTCATGAAATACCCTAATGATTCAAGTGTCAAACACATCAGAAATCACGGTATACGTACATTTACGTATGTATTTATTCCTTAAGTCTATTTGGGTTTCTTGAATGTTCCACCTTTAGTTTATACATTCATATCATATAAGTTTTATTGTTATATAACTTTTATATTTCATATTACTTATATGATAGTCTTATGTATAAAATTTTATTTAATTAATTTAAATTAATTAACTCTTTAATTAATTTTATATTAGTATTCCAATACAACATTTATATTGGACATATCTACTATAACCTTTATAGCGTACACTATAACCTTTATAATATAACACGTGTATCTTATATATGCGAATTTTTATTTAATTAATTTATTAAATTAAAAATTTTAATTAAATTACATTAATTTCTAATTTTATCTTATATACATATTGTTTGCGCCAAAAATGGTCACAAACCCTAAAAGTAGTGAAAGCACCAGTGTTTACATACAAAACCTCAATATCCAATCACAGATCACAGATCTAGATAATGTAAAGAGTAAAAATGAAGAAATAGTAAATGAAAAATGAAAGCAAGTAAAGAACACAAGAGAATTATAGTGGTTCGGCTACCTTCGGCCTACGTCCACTTTGAATTGATCCTTTTCTTTCCTTTATACTGTGATTATAGTTACAGTCCTTTGAATATCAATAACCAAAAATGGCAGAGTCTAGCCAAACGAGAAGATGGTAAAGAGGAGTCGAGAGAAAAAGAGACCCTTTTAGTTGCAATGGAGGTGCTATTTATAGGTGTGGAGCTGGAAATATCTGCCTGGAATCTCGGAATACTCCTTCTCAAGTTCAGACGGGCCCGCATGATCGATCTGGAGTCATTTGGTGTAACGACCCGGATTTTCTAACAGTTAATTTTGAATATTTAAATGGTTTTATATACTTGATTTGGAGTTATAATTGAGTTAATAAGTTTTTAAAACTGAAAATTTCAACGATTTCGTAAAAATTTGACATGGTCAATTTAATCGACGCGTTAAAATAGTGATTCAGGGCACAGTCTTGGAATTCGACGAAACTAGTTCTATTGGATCCGTAATAGTGTATTATTATTGAATTTCAAATTTCGTAGCATTTGGAGTCATTGTTTGATCGTACGGGATAGAAACGCGTTGAAATTAATATCGAAAATTTAATATAATAAATGGGTCCAAAAAGCTATCTTCTTC
Source organism: Allium fistulosum (assembly GCA_030737815.1). Taxonomy (NCBI): domain Eukaryota; kingdom Viridiplantae; phylum Streptophyta; class Magnoliopsida; order Asparagales; family Amaryllidaceae; genus Allium; species Allium fistulosum. The sequence continues at coordinate 1,042,481,671 of CM060901.1, read as the reverse complement.
ATACGATCGAATTAGGACTCGAAACATTTTCCATTACATTCGGAAGAGGGGAATAACATTATAAACGCCTAGTGTCATGCCTCGATAGGGGTTCGAGATTTTAAGCTGCGAAATCGAGACGGTTTGGAGATTTAAATTATATATATATATATATATATATATTGACTGGCTATTTTCACATCAGCAATTTTCCCCCTTACTTCAAGTCACTGTATGAGACGACCCACCCTTCGCAGCCCTCGAAAATCGACACAAATACACCACTGTATAATATGCCGACGATCAAGTGCCGGAAAAGATAGATTGCTGAGGGAAAGAAAGAAGGAGGTAGAAGAAGAGAAAACAAAACAACAACAGAATCTCACAATCGCAGCGGAACAAAATATAATATATAACAACAGATCTTTACACAAAATGAAACCATGTTTGTTTTATATAATACATCATCAGAGTATATCACAAGTAAACAACAATTACCAGCCTAGCAGTTATATCGGCCTGCCTCACAACTGCTGGCAATTTCAAACAACCATAGCAGCGGAATAAACAAGTATGAATGATACATCTCGAACTCCAGCTTGTCTCCTGAGCTCCACAACATCTTATCCTGTATCTGTAATACTCGGTCTGACCCAAGCATTATAATGAAATAACACCCGAGTCAGTCTGGAATACCAGCGTGAGAAAAATACATCCAAACTGATTCTTAAAGTTTCAAAAATCCTTTGAAAATCAAAAGCATCTCGTAAGACCACGCCACAAATAAACATGTCGGGTTTTTACCTTACGATAGCCAAAACACTTTTTATCAAATCCGTTTGATATTATAATAGTGTCTATAGAAAGTAAAATAAAATCTAGCTGAAATGCTTGCATCTCACGTTTCAGCAATAGTTTGGCACAATCAAAACCGTACAGGCGCGTAGGGAAAATGGATTTCCAACTAATGACTAGGCACTGGGGTACCACCTGTCACAGTACCTGGTCTAGATCAACGTACCGAGGACCCCTTACTAGATAATTCCGAGTAAGATCACCCCACGGTTGGGATCAGCAACCGCACCACTAAGCCGAATAAAAAGGGACATCTAGACAGGGATGACCTCACCCTAATGGGCGCTACCCACATAGCCTTGCTGCATAACCCCTGATTTTCAGTCTTTCCCTATTGATGAGGCTCGAGGCTAAGCGTTACCTTTTTAGAATACATCTCTTAGAATGCCCACCGTCCACCTGACGAAGTTCCGAAAGCATTCATCCATACAAGTCCGTCCCTGTAACGACCCAGAATTTTGAACAAATTAAATTGAGAATATTTAATTAATTTAAAATATTTGAATGATAATTTAATTTGAATCCCCGATATAACTTTGAATCTGACGATTAAATTATAAGATTTAATCTGCTGAATGTTGAATAAAAATTTAAATCTTCAATTTAAAGTTGAAGAAAAATATTTCGAAAGCTTTTAAAATTCGTATTGATATTACTGAAGATAATAGAAGCTTCAGAATCAAATTTGAAAATGGTTTGTTCAGTTTTGAAAATTATCGTTCGTATCGATATTTAAAAATAGCCATCCGAGGCGCAGTCTCGGAATTCGACGAAACCAGTTCCATTGGGTCCGTAATATTGAATTATTACCGGATTTCAAATTTCGTATTTATCGGAGCTATTACGTGAGCACACGATAGATAAACGCGTTGGAATTTAAATCGAATTCAATTTGAATTTAAACTTTCCATCAACACGTTCTCCTTCTTTTTAGCCTTAATTCACGCAGAGAATCATGTCGCGAGATCGTGCAACCCTTACCCGATCAATTCTAAATAACCATCTCCCTCTCCTCCATTCAGTTCAAAACGAAAACAAAAGAAAAAAAAATGGCCGAAGCCTACTTGAATTAAGCTCCTCTTTTTTCAAATCAAAATCACAAACAAAGTTACGTTCAAATTGAACGCGACTCCTCCTCCCTTTCGTTTAACTCGAAGGCGATTTCGAATTTGGTAAGTCGCGATTTCAGTTTCAAGTCGAAGGCGTTCGCGTGGGCTTCGAGCAGGCAGTCGAGACTCGGCAATAGCAGATGCGAAGTGGCGATCTCGGTGGAGCGGCGACCATCAGGCGAGTCGATCTCGCGTGCGAGATGACAGGGGAGGCTCGCGAGAGAGGTTCACGTGGCCACGGGAACAGGGCGGCGAGGCTAGCTGGGCTCGAGGTGATTCGTGGCAACGGCTTTCGAGAGGGAATTCGATGATGTCATCGGCAAATCGAAGGGAGATGACCCTGGTGGTTCGAGCTTGGAATTTTGGGCAGGCTGTTCGGTGCGATAGACGAGGCAGTGGTATGGGAAGGTGAAAACGGAAGAGGTACTGGGATCGAGCTGGAGATGGGTTCGTCTCTAACCGATGGCTGCTAGTTCGACGTCGATCGTTCGAGGCAGTGAGTGTTTTTCAATTATTTTATTTAAATTATATACAGATCAATTTGATTTATTTTTTTAAGCAGAAGTAAAATTATATGCAAGCAGAGAATATTTATATATAAAGTTGAGAACAGAAATTAGTTTATATATAGATAGGATTTTGGAAAATAGATGCTTTAAATGTTAAATGAATTTATTAGAAGAAATCGGATTAAAATAAAGTCATTAGATAATTGAAAATTTCCAAACATAAAAGTTTAGTTAAACAATTTTATTTAAAAGAAACTGGTTTAGAATTTAATCATCAGTGAATTTAAATTTTCAAATGAAAATGTAATAGTTCGATTTATTCGAATATTTAATAAAATTGTATAATTGTTTTATACAAGGTCTAAAATCATCGTGAAAACAATTAAAAACGGAAATCGATTTATTTAATTGATTCGAATGTTAATTTATTTGTATAATATTTATACAAGGTTAAAGTCGAGAAAACGAAAGAAGACTTGGATTTGGATTGCAAAATAATAGCTAAGGTGAGATTTTTCTCACTCAAAATTGAATGTGGAATTTTTGCAGTTATTGATTGCTATTGGATGTGATATTAGATATAGTAGGATATATATCTATATATAGCAATATATACATATTGGCATATGTATATATTGGATTGATTGATTTCCCGCCTCGTATAGCGGATGAGACCCTATTGCGCCGTTAGTAAGCGGATATTTTTATAAAAACCCATATACCGCGATATTCCACCTCGAAGTGGAATTGGTATTGTGCTAACATCTGTGGATGCAGGGAAACAGGTTGGAGGGATCCAACTGGATTCCTCACCCATATTTATTTATTTACAGATATTGGTGTATATTCTGTTATCATATTGATATATGATGTTTGTTGTTGTGATTGACTAATTGGTGCTGTTGCATCATCGGATTCAAGTTTTGAAGTTTAAAAATAACGATTTTTACTTTAAAAGGATTTTTAAGTGATTTTTGGAAGTAGACGTTTTATTTAATTTTTGAATTAATAAATAAACGTTCAAACTTTAAAGTTATAACAGTTAAGATATTTGTGAAATATAACTAAATTGTGATTTTTGAAATAAATAGTTAAGAAATTTATAAAATGGTTTTAAATGGGAATTTTTGAATTATTAAAACGGTTTATTTAAAAGATGTACAAGATTGATATTTATAACTTTAAAATGTTGGTATTATAAAACGAGTTTTTATAAGCGTTAAAATGAATTTTTAAGAATTTATAAATAAATGGAATTTATAAATTATGAACTTATAAATGGAAATGATTTTGTAAAATAAAGGAATTATAAGTATTTAACTTATAATATGGATTGTTGGTATAAGATTTGAGTTATGAATCGAATTGTTAATAAAGGAGATTTATTAAATTGAAGCTGTTAGAAAATAGAAATAGAATTTATAAACGTTGTTTTATAAATTCGAAATTAATTGGATTTGATAAATTAAATATAGAAGGTTGTTAAAGGAGATATATTCGCGATATTGGATAGCGAATTATTATTGAAATAAAATGTGTAGAAAATAGTGAAATGGAATTAGTGAACTATATTCACGATTTTGGACAGTGAATATATTGTTAAGTAAAATGGATAGTTTTTGAAAAGTGACAGTGAAAATGAAGTTAAACATTTTAAAGATGTTTTTAAAATGTATTATGAATCGAAAGCATAGATTTCAACATTCCTTGTTGAAATAGGCGTTTTCGAGAAATAAGGAAATGGTAGACTATAACACTGTTGTTATAGTAAATGATTTCCGAAAGGAAATATTTTTATCTAGTATTGGGATTCATATATCTATCTTAATTCCGAATCCCTATACTAGTGATTTTGAGTCGTCGTAACGATGTTTTACGCAACATTCGTTTTTGACTCAAATAGATGTTAAAATTTATGATTTCCTTAAAGAATGAATTTATACTTAAATTTAATTTAAGTATATTGAATATTTTCAAATGTTGAAAATAAATGATTTGTGAATTACTTATTTTTAAATAAGTATGGAATTGCTTTTCCAATATGAAATGAACGTTTTGAGAATTAATCTTCTTAAAGATAAATTGAAATTGAATATTTGAAATCCATTTGAAAATCGTATATCAGTAGATATTTTGAAAATATAAATTCACTATGGAATTTATAAAGGAAAGGGAAACTGTTTAGAAAAATAAACGTTGATTTATTTTTGAAGTGTGGAAATTTTATATCTAGTAAAAGATATTTTGGAAGATGAAATAATTTGGAAAATTATTTGGAATCTGATGATGTTGCGCATCTTTATTGATAGTTAAATAACCGATTATCAATAATTACCTTGAGTGGGTATTTGTTGTGAATAGGATGAATTTGAATGCCACACTTATTTTTGAATAATCGCTCACTATTCGGGTTAGCCGGGAAAGGACCATGGGGTCGTATAACCCATTCCGAATATGTGATACGTCGTTATGAATTGCATTCGAAGACCGGTGTTGAAGACCGGATATTTTTTAAAACGGAAGGATTACCGTCGAGTTACTCTACATCGGCTGATCTCCGATTTAGAGGTTTTATCACCCTTAGTGACGGGAAGTCCGGACATGATTAGAAATTTATCCGGATATGCAAGGGCTTCGTGAGAAGTGCCTTCGGTTCTGTTCGATCCCGGAACAGACTTGTATGGATTGTGTGTCTGACGTTACAATTTGAGATATAAAGCTGATTTCTTTCAAATACATATCTGTTGGTGGCGGAGAATTTATTCTCTTAGCTTAACACCCTTCTCTGAGACGTACGAGCTCAGAGGTTATGTAGTTGAAATTTATCAGCGATATACTCCCAATTTGGTAACGTGGCATACTGAGTGTTGCTGTGAAATGATCAGTGTTTGATCATTTGCGATATGATCATTTGTTTGATCTTATATCTTTGTGATCATAGGTTGATCATTTTGTTTGACCCGAAGCATGACTTTGTAGAAAGCGTAGCTTTGTGGACGAGACTTCGTCGAGCCTCACACCCCGGAAATGGTCGAAACAGGAAGGATGCAGCAAGGTTCTAGGGAGTAGCGCCCCTTAGTGTATGTCATTCCTTCTGGATAAAGGTGGTATCATGGTATGGAGCCCAGATACTTAACCTCTGTGGTTACTTCATTATTTTTACTATGTGGTTTGCTGCGAATCGGGGATCCTCGGGAAGATCGGTGACGATCGGGGGATGGCATACGCGTGTCAGTAGTTACCTATTTTTGCAGAGGTAACCCGGCCTTGTGTTGGCAGAGATCCGGTTAGGTTCTCGGGTCGTCTATTCCAGGGACGTACCCATCGTGGCATAGGAAGTTCCTTGGCCTGACCATTTGTTGGAAATCCAAAGAAACAATACGAGCCTTGTACGGTTTTAGTTGTAGAACCTATCATTCACTTATGGTGGCGCCCTACTGTTTGGATGGTAGCTATAGTAGGCATACGATACTGGTCGTATGTTGGCTAAGATTAATATTATACTTTCGAAATGTTTTCTACACTATGCACTAATAATAATATCAAAAAGAATTTGATTTTGCGTAGTAAGCATCTTTGACTATCATAAGAAGAAATCTCCTCCAATTCTGCGTTTGCATTGTGTGTGTGGCGGGAGGTCTTATGGTAGTTTCATTTTCCAAAAGCATTTCGAATTGACTTTAAAATTATTTTGTTGTTATAAAGAATAACTGTTTTACGATCTCACACCAGTCACCATGACTGACTCGGAGTTTATTGTTCCCTTCTAAACTCTGGGTGCCCACTATTTTCCACATGGGCAGTCTAGAGTTATGTTATCAGGATATTCTGGATATTCTGGAGCTTTGGAGGCAAGATGGATGGCGAGACGTAGTATTTGTATCTGATAGTATTTATTCCGCTGTGTATTCTGTATGAGGACAAGTTATATAACTGTCCATTGTTGTATATTGACTCTGATGATTGATGTATGTATAAACTGATATAGTTCTTTGTTTTAAAAGACTAGTGATTATCTATTATATATTGTTCCGCTGCGATATGTGAGATTCTGTTATTGTTTCTGTTTCTGATGTTGTTCTTCTCTTCTTTTCTTTTTCTTCTATTTTCTTCTTCTTCTACTTTTTCTTCTTTTAAAACCATAACATTTCGGGTTTCCGGCATTCGATTTCTCGACAGTCGATAAAGTGAGTATCGATGTTGAATTTTCGAAAGTCGAAAATTTTCGGGACGTTACATTTGGTATCAGAGCATATGGTTAAGCGACAACCCTGCTCTGTTGGGTGTTAATCATTAGAGATAGAGTCAGTAGTACTCTAGAATGAGTTGAGTGTAATAATAGATATGAGCGCGTATTTGTTAGTGAATATAAAATTATTTTATATTGTGATGATTGGTTTATTGAGTGGTATATGAACCTTCGTCGGCACAGTCTGCGCAACTGGATCGAAGGGGTTTCTAAACACTTGAATAGAACAATTCGGCATAGTATTGTTTTAAATAGGGTAAATGAGATAATTTTGCCCAAAACTATTTTTGTATAGAAAAGAAATGATTTTCTATGAAGTACTATAGTATATGGATGTTTGGTTGTTAGGAAGTAATAACATTGAAATGTTATCATAATTATATGAAATTGAATAAGATAAATTCACATACAAATGAAATTTAAGAATGTAAATTATAAATGTGAATTGTAATTTGAAACGGAATTCCAGAGAAGTTTTGGAAAAGTTTTGAAAAGAAATTGAAAATTTTGGAAATTTGGAAAGTTTAAATCTTTTTGGAGTTAAAAATAAATTTCAAAGGTTTTGAAAAGTATTTTGAAGGAAAGAAAAGCTCTAAACTCTTTTCGGTCGCTAGAAAATAACTTCGGTAATGACTGCAGCATTATCGATGTTCATTTTCGGGTTTCCAAAAGAGGAATTGCTGCCGATTGTTTTAAATGGAAGTTGTTTGGAAAATTTGGATTTTGTTTTAGAAAATTCAAGGGATAAATTGAATTGTTTTCAAAAGTGGTTTTTGAAATGTTGGTAAGACTCTGGAATACTATATATAAAAATATTTATGAAATATTATTAAGTTGATAACTTATACAAATTGAATTTTGATAGAATAAATTTAACTTAAAAAGATGAAGTTAAATCAAAGCAAGTATAAGTGAATCAATTAAATGAAAATGAAATTGAAAGTTGAAATTCATTTCGAATTCGTAAGAAAATGAATTGAATTGAATAATTATAAATGTGAATCGAAAGAGGAATTAAAATTCATATGGAATTAGAAATTCAGTATAATATAAGTGGTGATAAACCAAAATAGTGAATTGAAAACAAATTTTGGGAATGAACATAAGAATAAAACTGGAATTGAAACTAAATGTTGAAGATTTGAATTTGAAAGTGGATTAGAATTAGAAATGAATTAGTAATTGAAACTAATCTAAAAATAATCAGTTATGAATGAAAGCTGATAAAATTCAATATTCAGGAGATAAACCGAATCCAAATTAGATTGGAATTGTGAATTGAATTCAAATGAAAATTGAAATGAAAAATTGAATAAGAAATGAATATGTGTAACTTCAACGGTGAATTAGAAATGTATAAGCAGTTTATATTGAAAATTTTGTAATAGAATTTGCAAAATAGTTTGAATATATGTAACTAGATATTATGGCTAGTAGGATATACAGGTGTAAAGGAATTGGGATTTTAATTTTGAAGAGAATTTGAATTGCTCGACAAAAGGTATGTATTTTAAATTTCAATATGAGATTTGATGACTTTCTTATCTAGCCGCTTGGCTTTTTCTTTTTCTTTTTGAAATCTGAGAGTCCGTAGGGACATTTTGTAGTCGTGCCGTATTAGCCGCGCAAAGGAGACGCTGGTGAAATTTTTCGGAAATTTCGAGTGTTAGAAAAATTTTGAGAAAATTTTGAAAGTTTAAAATTTGAATTTAAACTTAAATTTGAATTGAAAGTAAACAATGTTGTTTGGAAACTTATAAATTGAAGTAGGAAAGCTAGTTGAATGATAACGAATCTTTAGTAGAAAGATTTGTTTTGAAAATTTGATAAAACTATTGGATTGTGAAAAATAATAGACGAGTTAAGGACTTTTTCTTCCTAACTTGTAATTTCGGGACGAAATTCTTTTAAGGAGGGAAGTCTGTAACGACCCAGAATTTTGAACAAATTAAATTGAGAATATTTAATTAATTTTAAATATTTGAATGATAATTTAATTTGAATCCCCGATATAACTTTGAATCTGACGATTAAATTATAAGATTTAATCTGCTGAATGTTGAATAAAAATTTAAATCTTCAATTTAAAGTTGAAGAAAAATATTTCGAAAGCTTTTAAAATTCGTATTGATATTACTGAAGATAATAGAAGCTTCAGAATCAAATTTGAAAATGGTTTGTTCAGTTTTGAAAATTATCGTTCGTATCGATATTTAAAAATAGCCGTCCGAGGCGCAGTCTCGGAATTCGACGAAACCAGTTCCATTGGGTCCGTAATATTGAATTATTACCGGATTTCAAATTTCGTATTTATCGGAGCTATTACGTGAGCACACGATAGATAAACGCGTTGGAATTTAAATTGAATTCAATTTGAATTTAAACTTTCCATCAACACGTTCTCCTTCTTTTTAGCCTTAATTCACGCAGAGAATCATGTCGCGAGATCGTGCAACCCTTACCCGATCAATTCTAAATAACCATCTCCCTCTCCTCCATTCAGTTCAAAACGAAAACAAAAGAAAAAAAAATGGCCGAAGCCTACTTGAATTAAGCTCCTCTTTTTTCAAATCAAAATCACAAACAAAGTTACGTTCAAATTGAACGCGACTCCTCCTCCCTTTCGTTTAAATCGAAAGCGATTTCGAATTTGGCAAGTCACGATTTCAGTTTCAAGTCGAAGGCGTTCGCGTGGGCTTCGAGCAGGCAGTCGAGACTCGGCAATAGCAGATGCAAAGTGGCGATCTCGGTGGAGCGGCGACCATCAGGCGAGTCGATCTCGCGTGCGAGATGACAGGGGAGGCTCGCGAGAGAGGTTCACATGGCCACGGGAACAGGGCGGCGAGGCTAGCTGGGCTCGAGGTGATTCATGGCAACGGCTTTCGAGAGGGAATTCGATGATGTCATCGGCAAATCGAAGGGAGATGACCCTGGTGGTTCGAGCTTGGAATTTTGGGCAGGCTGTTCGTTGTGATAGACGAGGCAGTGGTATGGGAAGGTGAAAACGGAAGAGGTACTGGGATCGAGCTGGAGATGGGTTCGTCTCTAACCGATGGCTGCTAGTTCGACGTCGATCGTTCGAGGCAGTGAGTGTTTTTCAATTATTTTATTTAAATTATATACAGATCAATTTGATTTATTTTTTTAAGCAGAAGTAAAATTATATGCAAGCAGAGAATATTTATATATAAAGTTGAGAACAGAAATTAGTTTATATATAGATAGGATTTTGGAAAATAGATGCTTTAAATGTTAAATGAATTTATTAGAAGAAATCGGATTAAAATAAAGTCATTAGATAATTGAAAATTTCCAAACACAAAAGTTTAGTTAAACAATTTTATTTAAAAGAAACTGGTTTAGAATTTAATCATCAGTGAATTTAAATTTTCAAATGAAAATGTAATAGTTCGATTTATTCGAATATTTAATAAAATTGTATAATTGTTTTATACAAGGTCTAAAATCATTGTGAAAACAATTAAAAACGGAAATCGATTTATTTAATTGATTCGAATGTTAATTTATTTGTATAATATTTATACAAGGTTAAAGTCGAGAAAACGAAAGAAGACTTGGATTTGGATTGCAAAATAATAGCTAAGGTGAGATTTTTCTCACTCAAAATTGAATGTGGAATTTTTGCAGTTATTGATTGCTATTGGATGTGATATTAGATATAGTAGGATATATATCTATATATAGCAATATATACATATTGGCATATGTATATATTGGATTGATTGATTTCCCGCCTCGTATAGCGGATGAGACCCTATTGCGCCGTTAGTAAGCGGATATTTTTATAAAAACCCCGATATTCCACCTCGAAGTGGAATTGGTATTGTGCTAACATATGTGGATGCAGGGAAACAGGTTGGAGGGATCCAACTGGATTCCTCACCCGTATTTATTTATTTACAGATATTGGTGTATATTCTATTATCATATTGATATATGATGTTTGTTGTTGTGATTGACTAATTGGTGCTGTTGCATCATCGGATTCAAGTTTTGAAGTTTAAAAATAACGATTTTTACTTTAAAAGGATTTTTAAGTGATTTTTGGAAGTAGACGTTTTATTTAATTTTTGAATTAATAAATAAACGTTCAAACTTTAAAGTTATAACAGTTAAGATATTTGTGAAATATAACTAAATTGTGATTTTTGAAATAAATAGTTAAGAAATTTATAAAATGGTTTTAAATGGGAATTTTTGAATTATTAAAACGGTTTATTTAAAAGATGTACAAGATTGATATTTATAACTTTAAAATGTTGGTATTATAAAACGAGTTTTTATAAGCGTTAAAATGAATTTTTAAGAATTTATAAATAAATGGAATTTATAAATTATGAACTTATAAATGGAAATGATTTTGTAAAATAAAGGAATTATAAGTATTTAACTTATAATATGGATTGTTGGTATAAGATTTGAGTTATGAATCGAATTGTTAATAAAGGAGATTTATTAAATTGAAGTTGTTAGAAAATAGAAATAGAATTTATAAACGTTGTTTTATAAATTCGAAATCAATTGGATTTGATAAATTAAATATAGAAGGTTGTTAAAGGAGATATATTCGCGATTTTGGATAGCGAATTATTATTGAAATAAAATGTGTAGAAAATAGTGAAATGGAATTAGTGAAGTATATTCACGATTTTGGACAGTGAATATATTGTTAAGTAAAATGGATAGTTTTGGAAAAGTGACAGTGAAAATGAAGTTAAACATTTTAAAGATGTTTTTAAAATGTATTATGAATCGAAAGCATAGATTTCAACATTCCTTGTTGAAATAGGCGTTTTCGAGAAATAAGGAAATGTAGACTATAACACTGTTGTTATAGTAAATGATTTCCGAAAGGAAATATTTTTATCTAGTATTGGGATTCATATATCTATCTTAATTTCGAATCCCTATACTAGTGATTTTGAGTCGTCGTAACGATGTTTTACGCAACATTCGTTTTTGACTCAAATAGATGTTAAAATTTATGATTTCCTTAAAGAATGAATTTATACTTAAATTTAATTTAAGTATATTGAATATTTTCAAATGTTGAAAATAAATGATTTGTGAATTACTTATTTTTAAATAAGTATGGAATTGCTTTTCCAATATGAAATGAACGTTTTGAGAATTTATCTTCTTAAAGATAAATTGAAATTGAATATTTGAAATCGATTTGAAAATCGTATATCAGTAGATATTTCGAAAATATAAATTCACTATGGAATTTATAAAGGAAAGGGAAACTGTTTAGAAAAATAAACGTTGATTTATTTTTGAAGTGTGGAAATTTTATATCTAGTAAAAGATATTTTGGAAGATGAAATAATTTGGAAAATTATTTGGAATCTGATGATGTTGCGCATCTTTATTGATAGTTAAATAACCGACTATCAATAATTACCTTGAGTGGGTATTTGTTGTGAATTGGATGAATTTGAATGCCACACTTATTTTTGAATAATCGCTCACTATTCGGGTTAGCCGGGAAAGGACCATGGGGTCGTATAACCCATTCCGAATATGTGATACGTCGTTATGAATTGCATTCGAAGACCGGTGTTGAAGACCGGATATTTTTGAAAACGGAAGGATTACCGTTGAGTTACTCTACATCGGCTGATCTCCGATTTAGAGGTTTTATCACCCTTAGTGACGGGAAGTCCGGACGTGATTAGAAATTTATCCGGATATGCAAGGGTTTCGTGAGAAGTGCCTTCGGTTCTGTTCGATCCCGGAACAGACTTGTATGGATTGTGTGTCTGACGTTACAATTTGAGATATAAAGCTGATTTCTTTCAAATACATATCTGTTGGTGGCGGAGAATTTATTCTCTTAGCTTAACACCCTTCTCTGAGACGTACGAGCTCAGAGGTTATGTAGTTGAAATTTATCAGCGATATACTCCCAATTTGGTAACGTGGCATACTGAGTGTTGCTGTGAAATGATCAGTGTTTGATCATTTGCGATATGATCATTTGTTTGATCTTATATCTTTGTGATCATAGGTTGATCATTTTGTTTGACCCGAAGCATGGCTTTGTAGAAAGCGTAGCTTTGTGGACGAGACTTCGTCAAGCCTCACACCCCAGAAATGGTCGAAACAGGAAGGATGCAACAAGGTTCTAGGGAGTAGCGCCCCTTAGTGCATGTCATTCCTTCTGGATAAAGGTGGTATCATGGTATGGAGCCTAGATACTTAACCTCTGTGGTTACTGCATTATTTTTACTATGTGGTTTGTTGCGAATCGGGGATCCTCGGGAAGATCGGTGACGATCGGGGGATGGCATACGCGTGTCAGTAGTTACCTATTTTTGCAGAGGTAACCCGGCCTTGTGTTGGCAGAGATCCGGTTAGGTTCTCGGGTCGTCTATTCCAGGGACGTACCCATCGTGGCATAGGAAGTTCCTTGGCCTGACCATTTGTTGGAAATCCAAAGAAACAATACGAGCCTTGTACGGTTTTAGTTGTAGAACCTATCATTCACTTATGGTGGCGCCCCACTGTTTGGATGGTAGCTATAGTAGGCATACGATACTGGTCGTATGTTGGCTAAGATTAATATTATACTTTCGAAATGTTTTCTACACTATGCACTAATAATAATATCAAAAAGAATTTGATTTTGCGTAGTAAGCATCTTTGACTATCATAAGAAGAAATCTCCTCCAATTCTGCGTTTGCATTGTGTGTGTGGCGGGAGGTCTTATGGTAGTTTCATTTTCCAAAAGCATTTCGAATTGACTTTAAAATTATTTTGTTGTTATAAAGAATAACTGTTTTACGATCTCACACCAGTCACCATGACTGACTCGGAGTTTATTGTTCCCTTCTAAACTCTGGGTGCCCACTATTTTCCACACGGGCAGTCTAGAGTTATGTTATCAGGATATTCTGGATATTCTGGAGCTTTGGAGGCAAGATGGATGGCGAGACGTAGTATTTGTATCTGATAGTATTTATTCCGCTTTGTATTCTGTATGAGGACAAGTTATATAACTGTCCATTGTTGTATATTGACTCTGATGATTGATGTATGTATAAACTGATATAGTTCTTTGTTTTAAAAGACTAGTGATTATCTATTATATATTATTCCGCTGCGATATGTGAGATTCTGTTATTGTTTCTGTTTCTGATGTTGTTCTTCTCTTCTTTTCTTTTTCTTCTATTTTCTTCTTCTTCTACTTTTTCTTCTTTTAAAACCATAACATTTCGGGTTTCCGGCATTCGATTTCTCGACAGTCGATAAAGTGAGTATCGATGTTGAATTTTCGAAAGTCGAAAATTTTCGGGACGTTACAGTCCCGGGTTCGAACGGAACCGAAGGTACTACTCCTACTACATCCATTTTGGAATCACCCTCAGGATTAGTAGCGACTAGCCCTTGCACTTCACTGCTCCATCTTCGACTCCGAACTCGTTTTTCCATGAAAACGTACAAACCGGATCGAAGTGGTTTTCGAGAAATAAATCCCGATCCCGGTCTCTTCGAAACGATCAGAGCATTGGCCAATATTGATAGTCGGTTATTTAACTATCAAATAACATTCACAAACATCCATCAAACATAAATAATTCCTCAAATTTATGTTTTCCTCAAAATATCTTGGCAAGATATATTTCTATTTTCAACCCTTTGAAAACAGTTTAAACCCACTTCCTTTTACGGAAATAAATTTCCCAAACATTTTCTATTTCCACTGAAATCACCAAGTACAAACACTTAAGATTTAAAATAATTTAAATCACTTTATCCAAAATGTATTTTAAGAATATTTAAGGTAAAACTATTTTTACAAAATATAAAAACTAATTTTAAAATAAAAGTTAAGTCGAACTAAATTTTAAAATAAGAGTTGCAAACTTCTACATAAGTTTCAAATAAAACTTTAACCAAACTATCTCTAAATAAATCCATTTTATAGATATAAATAAAAGTAATATTCTTTCAAAAAAAATTTAAAACTTTTAACTTTTACTTAAAAAAATTTGCTTTAAAACGTACTTGGCTTCTCAGGGAAATACATTTTCATTTCAGAATAAACCAAAGAATTCTCCTTATAAATCCTGCTTGATTTATCTCAATTCAAATTTACGTTTGAATCCCGTAAATTTCTTCCAACACTTTGAAAATAAACACCTTTTATTTTTAACACATTTTCCAATCCTGGAAAATCACTTCCAAAATATATACTTGAATTATTTAAAATCGGTTACCAAATTCTTTAATCAAAATAAAATTTTGGAAATTTATAAAAGTTTTCTTGCATAAATTAAATCAAATTTTTTTTTAACATAAAGTTATTATATCAATACTTATAATAAAATTTCCCATAGAAAACATAATACCAATTTATCTTTAAAATAAGTGAATACCATAATTAGTTAATAAATACTTATTTTTCACTTAAAGGAAATTAAAGATAATAATTTTTCTAAAATATTCTAAAAACACATTTTTAAACTTTCCAGTTTATACTTTGAAAGTCCTCTTTCGAAACATACTTCATTTCCTAGTAAAAATACACTTTCCATCCTTTTAAAAATAATCTCACTATTATTTTTAAAACAATTTGCCCCTCTTATAGAAATTCACACCGGAAATCTATCTTTCAAAATTTATTCCCCGATAAATATTCCATTTCATTTATAAACCCCGTTTATAAATTCTCATTCCTCATTTCCTTTTTAAAGCACCATTACAAAAAACTTCAATTTCCAATCCAATTTTCTTGAATTTAATTTCCTTAAATTCATTCCTTAAAAATCCCTTTTAATTTCCCTTAAATCCCAATTCATTTTATTTATACTTAAAATACCAGATTATATTTATCCAACCATAACACAGCACAACTAAATTTCCAAATTGATCTATCCCAGGATATAAATAAAGTACAACACAGATTATGAGGATAATTTCTATATTGTGAGGAATCCAATTGGATCCCTCCAACCTATTTCCCTGCATCCACAGATGTTAGCACAACAAATAATATCGATCCAATTTGATAATAATTATCACATTCAACCAATCAATCAACCATTTAAATATCCACTATTTAAATAAACGTGCATTCCAGATGTGAGTGATATTTACTCACTTTGAATTCGTCGAGCGTTTAGATTTTAAATTAAATCGAACCGTTTGATTTAATCCAAAATTTTCACGAGCTCCAATTGCCTCCGGATCTGCTGCAGTGCGTAGATCGCGTCGCTGCGATTCTGGCATTGCCAGTTTCGTCGAATTCTGGCCATGCATGCACAAGTTATGAATTTATAAAGTCTGGATATAAATTAAACAATTTCTTTTTATTGTTACCCCCAGATCCGCCATTCGTTTCTAGACAAGGAAATCACAACCGCATCTTCAATCTTCTCCCGCTCCAACCAGAACGCGAATACCCAGTTCGACTAACCCATAGTCGCCCTTAGGGTTTCGACGTCGCCACCAACCCCCTCACCTAGGAACAAATCAACCATCATCACTTCAAAGCCCAACGTCTCGCGCACCTCCGACCACCATCTCGGCGAACTCGGCTTCCCCATGCACCGGATTTCGTGCACGAATAACACACGAACGCGGCCCCCAAACTCCTCCTCCGGTCGACGAAAACCAATCTCCACCGTCAGATCTGAGCATCTCTCCGCCCTCTAAAATCTTCTAGTTGGAAGAATCAGCTAAAACTCGATGGATTGTTCGAAAATTTGAGCTAAACATCGGTGTATTTCGGCCATTAATATTAACTGTGGCGGCCGAAAGAAAAAGGGTTAGGGTTCTCAGAAGAACGTGTATATATATAACGTTATTTAATATTATTTTAATATTAAATTCATTTTAAAACGATTTTCAAACGAACTCCGAATCAGACATGCCGCCAGGCAATTATAAGGTTTTACCCGTCTTCCGAACACAATGGAATGTGTTTCGGAACTCAATTCAATCATGTGACGCCCCACCTCTATACCCATACTAGACAAGAACACTACGGTGTAATGCTGTCGACTAGCATGGAGAATAAGGCTGTTGAGGAGCGACCATCCGTGTAACTTCTTTGAGAGAGCACCGATATGTTAGATAGTATAGAATGCATATCTTTTAAGGAGGAAATCCGACATACCGATTCAAACTCAAAGCTATCACACAGTGGCTATATAATCTTCGAAAACAAACATAGAAATAAATAAAACACAATTAGTCACAGACATCCATATCACAAAGGCAGAAAAGGATATGAATATATATAACACATGAAAGTGTACATCAGAGTAGTGGTCAGAAAGATCCACGATAATACAAAAGAATAGCAACACGTGCTATACAAAAGAATAAGTACACAACATAGAGTCTATATCTCAAAGGTGGACATCCAAAAACTACTAATCTAAGTAGTTAGTCAAAAGTCAGAATAATCCTGAAGAGGAGTCAAGCAGAAGCACCTGTAACATCTCGGTCTAACCCGAGTATTATTTATAAGAAAATAATAAACGGATCAGTCTAGCTATAAATATCAGATGATATGGTATAAAATAAAAGACATGGCATGAACATGTAATAACCATAGTGGCATACTACTATAAGTATGTAATTGAAAATCAACAAGAGATTAATCAATATCACAAGAATCTTCTCAAAGATAAAATAGGGTATCATACCCTAAACTTGTATTAATAACAAGTCAATGACACATAAATTCACCAATGCACAAAAATTGATATCATATCAATGAAAATCATGAAAATTGGTGAAGCATAAATTCCAGAAATCAACACATGAAATCCAGAACAAATCCCAGAAATCAACACACGAAATCCAGAAATCACAAAAAGGGGGAAGTCCGAACACACGGACGAGAAGCTATCTCATGGAAGCTATCCATTTAATTTTTCGAACACACGAATGGCCCGAAGGCCTTTGACACACGAACAGCCAGAAGACCATGGGGTGCTACCCCATATATGTGATGGCGAAACATCACACAAGCAGGGTCTAGTCTCCCTCGCAGACAAAGAGACATCGCTCAATCGCTAGTCTAAATCACAAAAATGATCGTCATGATCATCAAGAAGTGTCAATCACACCAAGCTAGTAAATATATGAGTTTAGCTTCATGTCCCATAACCACTTGCTTAACTTAAATATTTACGAACAAGTTGCAGGTCTTCACTAGAAAATTGTCACAAAAGGGTTCAATCGAACAAGTCCAAGAGCTAACCGATGAAGTGAACGCAAGCGTTTCATACCACTCGTTTTACTAAGTCGTTTAATTCGATTTCTCATCCGAGTGAAGTAAAGGCTTGTATATACTAATAGGTTGGAAAACGGTTTAGGAAAAAGAGCTTTGTAATAAAAATAGAGTTGAAATCGTTTTGATGATATTTACTACTAGTATTGAAACCTCTATGTCTTTAGAGTGACAAGTCACAAAACGATTGTTGAAACAAATCGAATCACAAAATTCACATTCGAAGACGTGAACAAAATCCAAGGAAATCAACTCAAAATGCATCAAAGTGGAAGTTCTGTTGAATGTTTTTCAGATTAGATCCCCTACGGAGGGGGGGTCCAGGGGGGGTGGCAACCCCCCCAAGGTGGGGGTGCAGGGGCAACACCCCCGCTATGGGGTTCGACCTGCCCGGTCAGGTCGCAGGGGTCCAGGGGGCAGCGCCTCGTCCAAAACGGTACGACCTAGGGAAGACAAGCGACCTAGAGGTTGCGACCTAGAGGTGTTCACGAGTTAGCAGAAGCGAGCGACCTAAAAGAGGCGAGCGACTTAAGGGACCCGCGACCTAACAAGGTAATAAGGTCAAGCGACCTACGACCTAACGAGGTAAAGGCCTAGCGACCTAGTGAAACACACGACCTAAAAGGTACGCGACCTAAAGCGGCCGAGTGGTTTAAGGTCAGAGACGACCTACGACTTATAAAGGTAGACGGTTGAGCGACCTAGCAAGGCTCGCGACCTAAAAATGACAAGACCGAGCGACCTAACGAGGTCCAGCGACCTAATGGGTCATGCGACCTAAGTTTAAAAAGGTGGGCGACTTAACAAAGTGGCCGAGCGACCTACAAGCTAGCGACCTACGAGCTAGCGACCTAGCGACTGAAGCACATCGAGCGACCTACGACCTAACGTAGCCGCGACCTAGTACCTCCGAGTGATGTAAGGTCGGAAACAACCTAACGACCTAGAGTTGCTTCGACCTAGTGCTGAAGCAGGAACGAGCGACCTAGGACCTAGGCGACCCACGACCTACGACCTAGCGACCTATTTCCATGCGACCTAAGCCAGAACGACCTAAGCACGTGAGCGACCTAAGTCCAGAACGAAGATTTGCAGGCCTGTCTTCTCCAATGCCGAACGACCTAAGCCCAGAATTTTGCCAAAACACTAAAAATTGGGGTTTTCACCAATTCAATCCAAACCAAATGCAAATACATGTGCACAAGTGATAGGGAATCATTCCCAACAGTCCAATGACAGATATAAGCAAGATGTGAGATTAAAAATCTCACCTTTTCCACGAAATTGATGATGGAGAAGCTTAAAAGTTAAGCAAGAGCAACAACAAGCTTGAATCTATGTTCTTCACTTGAATTTGGAGTAGATGTTGGATTAGCAATGAAGACTTGAGCTAGGAATTTTAATTTCCCATTCCCTCCACCATTTTTGAAGAAGCTAGAAGTGTTTGTGAATTAATGAAGAGAAGAGGGGTTGGGCTGAGTTAGTGTGTGTTCAGCCCAAACCAAAGTCCTAAGCCAAAAAGTGACGAAAATTTCACTATCTCCAAACATATCGAAGTTTACACTCAAAAAGATCGCAAACGTCATTTTGAACTCAATGGAAGTGGTCTCGAGTCCTAATTTGACCGTATGTAAAAAGTAGCTTTTCGGACTAACATCCGACTAACGATAAAATATTTAAATAAAATATTTAAATATAAATCGACAAATATGCGGGTTGTTACAAATCATATGTCGAAGATAGCTTTTTGAATCGAGTTTAAATATTTAATTATCGATTTAAATTTCAACGCGTTTCTCACCCTTACGAACAAACGGTAACTCCAAACGCTACGAAAATTTAAATCCGATAATAACTAAGTATTACGGATCCAATGGAACTGGTTTCGTCGAATTCCGAGACTGTGCCCTGGAAGGCTATTTTAACTCGTCGATTAATTTGATCGATTTCCAAAATCATCGAAAGCATTTAAATTTTCATTTTTAAAACTTTACTAAGTTAATTATAAATCATATAGAATTTATATTCACATTAGACATCATTCTGATTCCTTTTAAATCAAAATCTGATTATTTTCATTATTATTATATATTAATTTCCACTATTAAATTAATATAAAAATTCCAACTTTAACTTATCGACTTTTGATTCCATCCAAAAGTCTAATATTAAAATTCAAATCCAACTAGATTTTTAAATAAATTTTAGAAACCATTTTTATATCCATATATACCCAGATTAACAAATTATTCCAATTTCAAATAATAAATTATTATTATCCAAATCCAATTTATTTGTCATATTTGAAATTTTAACTAATTTGATTGATTTAACCAAAATCTTCTTATTTCAAAAATCAATTCAAAATCCACCTTTAACATTTTAAATGAATTAAATGTTCAAAATCTGACGATCAAAATTCCGGGTCGTTACATTCCTCCCCCCTTATAAAAATTTCGTCCCTGAAATTTGCTAAGGTAGGAAAATGCTTCCAAACTCATTAACTTACCCAAACTCACTTAGTTAAAAACTTACATTCACTTCACCAAAACTCTTAGCTCAATTCCAAAACCATTTGCTTATTTTAACTCAAAAGCTTTGTTCTCAACATCATTTTCAAAATCAACTATTCTAGTTAACCAAAATTTTCAAAAATTCCCAAAAATTTTCTAACTCCCAAAATTTTAGAAATTTTTTGACAGCGTCTCCTTTGTACGGAGAGCGATTTACAATATCACAATAGATATAAATATATATACATCGTCCCACACGGTCGGAAAACAAAATATACCATAATATATTATCATTTTCAAATTTTATTGCGTAGGTGTACCTTATGATTAGCATTTTAAAAGCAAGCAGCTAATTAATATTGCATTTACGCGCTCCAACTTTATCAATTTCCTCCCGTACCTGTACTTACTAAAACAAACACATGAGTTTTCAATAATATGAAATTTTTAACAACATTCCATCCATTAAACTAGCCAAACACATCAATTACATAGCTCACACAACAAATTTCCATAATCCTACATGTTAACCATCTTTATAAGCTATCATAAGGTTTAACACTATTTTAATTTCCTTAACCAATCCAAACTTCATTTTTATTCCACTCGAATGATTTACATTCAAGTTTACTACATACAATTCATATTTGTACTAGTTAATCTCATATTCACAACAACTTGTTTATAAGCCTTACTTACATAAATTTTACCCCTTTCCAATTCCCAATTGATTAATTTGTATCACATTCCTAATTCACTTTCATTTCTATGCAAATCCACTTTATTAAATTCCAACCCATTTCAAATTTATTCAAAAACCAACTTCATTTGCTTCCTTTAAAATCAATTTACTTCGTTTATGACAAATGACTAACTTCTTATGCAAATTCTAATGCTATTTATACAAATAACAACTATTTAAACTTATAACCATTTTAAATTAATTCCAACTCAAACTATATTAATTTTACTCCATTCGGAATTATTCACAACCCTACATTCTCACTACAATTATTAAGTTAAATCCCTTCAGTTGCATTTCATTTCATTATACATTCAGGTTCATTCAAGACCACTCCTTAAGCTCGACAACAACCATTTTCCAATTTGCTTAAGTTATTTCAATTTCACAATATTTCCATTTCTTCTTGTATCAATTTTATTTTATTTTAATTCTCATCCAATCAAATTCCAATCCATTGCAAAATTTAATTCAACTAGTTTATATACTCAATCCCATATCAATTTTTTATTCACCTTCCCAATTCATTTCCGAATTTATTAATAACATAACCATTCCAATTATTCTAAACCAGAATTGGTTTTTATTTTGTCTTTCAAATTTTCTTAACAAGCTACCAAAATTTTATCCTTTCCAATACAAATTCCATTTAATTTAGTTTAATCTAGATTCATCTTCAACTTCTCTTTATTTAATTTAGCTTACGCTAAATTCATCTTCATACAATTACTTTTGAATTCAGTTGAGTGAAATTTTAATTATTCAATATCATTTCAACTAAATTAAATTTCCTTTCATTTAATCTTTTACCGATTTAATTCAAGTTCAACTAAATTTTATTTAGCCAACTTAAATTAATACCATTTCCTTTACTAATTTAAATAATAATTTAAATTTCATTTAATATTATTTATAACACAACTGAATTTTGATTTCAATTTAATCCAAATTCATCTCTATTCCATTAAATTTAAGTTAAATTCAATTCGATCCCATTTTATTTCTCCATATATAAGTTCAAAACTTATTTACTAACCTAAGTCAATTCGCAAGTTATATTTACTTCACCTTATCTCACTTTACATTTCACTTAGGATTTAAATTTGTATTTTCCATAAAATATCAACCATTTATTTTGGTTTACAATTTCATTTCTCTATTCATAAGTTCACCAACGTATTTATTTAAAAGCTTATATTGCTTGTTGGAGTCATTTTCACCTTATAATCACAATTCCAAATTATATATATACCACTTAATAGCTTAAGGGTATAAATTTCCATTACACAATTATAACCCATAATTATAATCATTTTACATTTCAACTTTATCCAAATTAGTTCAATTCCAAATTCAATTCTATTTAACTTATCCTGAGTTAAATTCGAATATATCTTATTCACTTCCATTTACTCAAGTGAAATCTTAATTCCATGATTAAGAGTTCATTTTCCCTTTCTCATTTAAATCAACTTCACTTTATAAATTCCATAGTTGATTCACCTTAACTTTTCACATTATTTAAATAGAATTTCCAGAATTCAATTGCCCGGTTTTATTTCAAAACCATTTTGAAATAATAATCAACACATACCCACTTGGTATGTCAAATCAAATCTCCGGATTCCAAAACAACTTGGTTTTACCAAAACAAATTTTCCTTTTGAAATTTCTAAAACAACTTGTATACCCATCAAGTCCAGACAAATATCATAACCAATCACCATGGTAGAAAATTCATCACTTTAGAAACTCGAAAATGAATTCTAATGATGTGGCCATCATCATCAGGATTATTTTCCAGCGACTGAAGTGAGTTCAGTGCTTCCTTACTTCCATAAATTCCTTTCAAAATAATTTCCATTCAAAAATAATTCCCAAATAATACTTCATTATTTCCTTCAAACATTCTGGAAAACATTTTCAAACATTCCCAAGATTTAAAATTCCTAAACCTTTGTTTAAATTCATTTAAAACACCTTTCAAAATTTCCGAGATTTAAATTCTGGTTTAAATCAAATTTTAGTTATATTTCTTTTGGATAAGTCATACTTATAGAGTTTATTTGGTTATAAACCATTTCAAATTTATATTCTTATTTGATTACAATATTAACAACCAAACATACAAATATATATAATAATTTCAGAAAATTATTTCCTTTATATCAAAATATAATTTTGGGTAAAATTATTTCATTTGCCCACTTTAAAAACAATACTATGTCGATTTATCTTGTTTAAGAGTTTAGAAACCCCTATCGATACGGTTGTACTTCCCGTACCGACGAGAATTCATAAACATTCAACCGATAAGTCAACACAGTATAAAACAATATTTATACTCATAAACAAATACGCGCTCATAACTATTATTATTACACTCAAACTCATTCTAGAGTACTATTGACTCTATTTCTAATGAGTAATTTCCCCACCAAAACCTAGGTTGTCGCTAACCTAAGCTCTGATACCAACTGAGACGACCCGCCCTTCGCGGCCCTCGAAAATCGACACAAATACACCACTGTATAATATGCCGACGATCGAGTGCCGAAAAAGACAGATTGCTGAGGGAAAGAAAGAAGGAGGTAGAAGAAGAGAAAACAAAACAACAATAGAATCTCACAATCGCAGCGGAACAAAATATAATATATAACAAAAGACCTTTACACAAAATGAAACCATATCTGTTTTATATAATACATCATCAGAGTATATCACAAGTAAACAACAATTACCAGCCTAGCAGTTATATCAGCCTGCCTCACAACTGCTGGCAATTTCAAACAACCATAGCAGCGGAATAAACAAGTACGATTGATACGTCTCGAACTCCAGCTTGTCTTCTGAGCTCCACAGCATCCTATCATGTATCTGTAATACTCGGATTGACCCGACCATTATAATGAAATAACACCCGAGTCAGTCTGGAATACCAACGTGAGAAAAATACATCCAAACTGATTCTTAAAGTTTCAAAAATCCTTTGAAAATCAAAAGCGTCTCGTAAGACCACGCCACAAATAAACATGTCGGGTTTTTACCTTACGATAGCCAAAACACTTTTTATCAAATCCGTCTGATATTATAATAGTGTCTATAGAAAGTAAAATAAAATCTAGCTGAAATGCTTGCATCTCATGTTTCAGCAATAGTTGGGCACAATCAAAACCGTACAGGCGCGTAGGGAGAATGGATTTCCAACTAATGACTAGGCACTGGGGTACCACCTGTCACAGTACCTGGTTTAGATCAGCGTACCGAGGACCACGCCCGATCCCCTGCAACACAAGGCCGGAACTACCCCTTACTGGAAAATTCCGAGTAAGATCACCCCACGGTTGGGATCAGCAACCGCACCACTAAGCCGAATAAAAAGGGACATCTAGACAGGGATGACCTCACCCTAATGGGCGCTACCCACATAGCCTTGCTGCATAACCCTTAATTTTCAGTCATTCCTGGTTGATGAGGCTCGAGGCTAAGCGTTACCTTTTTAGAATATGTGATGACCCGGGATTTTGGGCAATATCAATTTAATAATCAGTATTAATAATTAAATTGATTTGGTAATTTTCCCTTATAATTTTAATTTAAATTGGTAACTTAATCTTTTAAAAGCTAATAAAATATTATTCTATATATATTATATATATTGTGAATGGAAATATCTTTTGTTTTGTTTTAAAGATGAATTTTCAAATTTTGTTATATATATGTATGAATTGTGATTTAAAGCTTTGTTTTAAAATTAATATGTTTCAAAAGATAATTTAAGTTTAATTCAATTGTTTTCAAAAT
The DNA here is from genome assembly GCA_030737815.1 of Allium fistulosum. Lineage (NCBI taxonomy): Eukaryota > Viridiplantae > Streptophyta > Magnoliopsida > Asparagales > Amaryllidaceae > Allium > Allium fistulosum. The sequence continues at coordinate 1,042,456,641 of CM060901.1, read as the reverse complement.
ATAAGATAATTGTTTATTTTAAATATGATAGTTTAAATAAAGTTTTATTTTGTATTCTTTAAAGTGTTTAAAATTTAATAAAGGTTTTAATTTGTTTCTTTTAATAAGTATAAGACTAAAATGGTTTATAAATTTATATATTAAGATTTAAAATAAACTTTCTTTTAAAAATTATCTCTTAAACAATAAAAATAATTATTTTGGAGTTAAAGATATATGTATAAGAATTTATTTGAACTAGGATTTGTTTTATAATATTTTTTTCTCTAAAAGTAATTATATATATACATATATACTAAGATAATGTTATTAATTAATTAAAGTAAGTATGAAAGGTAAGATATTAACATTTAAATTAAATAATTTTTTTTTTATTTACTTAGGACATGTGTTAATATCTTAACACATGATAATAACATTTGTAAGAAAACTAAATATGCCATAACAATTGTATACGCATGCAATAAAACAAATGGCAACACCTTGTTAAAAGAAATTTAAGTATATATAAAAATGTTGTATTAAGGAGAAGCCTGGAATTTCTTTTCAGATCGAAACATTTTTACTTTCTCAAATCTTTCTCTCTTCTTCTTCTAAACATAAAAACTGAAAATCAAAATACAAAACTCAAACAACAATTTCTTTCAAGCTTCATTTCAACTAAGCCTAGTCAAGTAAAGATAGATCAGATTCAACATTAAACAAGCGTGCAAGGATTTCAACAACAAAGAGAAATCAAAAGTATTGCCAGAAACAAAATCAAATACAAGTTCTTTACTGCAAAATCAAACCAGAAATTAGAAATCTGCAATATTCAAACCTACTGCAACTAAAATGGATGATCCCATACAAGTTTCAGCAGCTTTAAATCAAAGATTTCAAACATGCAAAGGGATTTCAATAGCTAGCACTCAAAACATCTTATCCAGAACCTAGAAGTATTAATACTGCTGTGCTCTGCAAATTAAATAAGGTGAGTAAATATTTATTTTAAAAACAGTTTGAAACTTGGGATTTAAACTTAGTTGCTTGTGATGGAATGATATAAATGTTTATAGAAAATGCCTTGTTATGAATGCATGTATTGCCTCTGTTTCTCTGTTTTATAACCTGTGAGTAAACTAAAACATAAAACATCTTTAGATTTGATGCATGTATGTTTGAAGTGAACTCATAAAGTATGTTTGAAATATGTGTGCATGTTGTTTTTAATCTGAATATATGTGTATATGAATTTGTGGACTATGCATGTATAAGATGTTGTTCTTCTCTGTTTCTAAGTTACAGAGATTTAAATTTAGATCAAAAGAAAATCTTTCCAGTTTTCAAAATCTAGCATTCCAGTTTTTAAAAGCTCTCTGTTTTTTTTTAATAGTGAGTAAACCCTCTTTTCAAAAACTTAATCTGGATATATATATACACTTTGATGCCTGTGATTATCTTTGAAATTATGTTATATGGTTGTATGACTGTATACATATGCAAATATTGGTGCGTGAGTATGTAAACAGGCAAAAGAATGCCTCTGTCTTTGTTTACAGGTTTCCAAAACCTATTCAAAAATTCATATCTTTCAAACAAATGAATTTTAGTCTAAGATCTTTAAAGTAAAAAGGTTTGTAATATGGTAACATTAATTTTAAAAATAGTTTCAAGATTTTACATTGGGTAAATATTTCAAAATAAAGAAATACAGTGATGAACTAAATATAGGTCGAAAATCTATGAACTAAATTTCATATTTGAATTCCAAAACTTGGTTCGTGTTAACAAATGTTGAGTTTTGAAAGAAATTTTACGATTTTTAAGCGTGTAGAGATCGAGATTTCTCGAGATGATCGTTTTATGGTTTTTCGTCGATTTCGGTTGATCGGCATGGTGGTGTTCGTCGTGGTCGTGGTCAAGGCTAGTCTGAGGGTTGACGATCACAGGAAAAATAGGGAGCAAATTTATTGATGGCCGTAGTGATCGGAGTTAGGCAAACTAGGGTTTAGTCCTGCTTTTGGCTAGTGGCAATTCGTGTGACAATTTCGTCAATGTCGAAGCGATTCAGGTGATCGGACCACTGTAGAAGGGTTCGTGGATCATCGGGGCATCTCTGGGCGCTAAGGCGTGGTCGCCGGTGGTCTGTAATGTCGGAGCGTGGCATTTTCAACGAAGCGTTGGGTTCCAGTTTTTCTATCGATGAGCTCGATTTTGATTTAGGGGTGATATCGTCATTCTAGGTGGTCGTATGGGTAGTCGAGGTCAGCATGGATCGGTCGATGTTCGAGGAGATCGCCAGAGGTGGTCGGAGTGATGTGCAATGTGCACACGTGCACGTCGTATCTGGTTGGAGGTGTAGTTCGATGACGAGCTCGTGAGAAATGAAGTTCGACTCGAAGCAGCTTGGTACGCGAGTGACACGAGTTAGGGCTCGGGGGAAAGAGAGTTTGTCTCGGGTGATTGCTCGAGTTTTGAGAGAGTAGGCTCGGTTTGTTTTTAAGTAATCAAGTTAGACTCTTCAATAAGTTATTCAAAGCAAATGAAGGTCAAAGATTTTGAGGGTATTTTAATCTAATATATTTTCAAAAGTCTAAAATGTAATTGATTAGGTGTTAATCACTTGATGTTTATTAATTAAAGGATAATTAATATAATTAATTTGAAGTTAATTAATTAAAGAGTAATTAATTAATTAAAGGATTAGGGATTAATTAATAATGTGATTAATTCTTTGTTAAGGTAATTAATTAAAAGAAGAGTAATTAATTAAGGAAGTAGTTAAGGAATTAATTAATATAATTATTTTGAGTTAATTAATTTTGGTGTAATTATTAAGGATTGTTTATTGATGAAAGTAATTACTTGTTAAGAGATTAATCAAGACTTATTAGAAGAAGTAATTAGAGGATAATTACTTATGTAAGTAATTAAGAGTTAATTAGTTAATTTATTTTAGTTAAGTAATTAATGTGATAAATTAATTAATGAAATGTGATTAAGTTAAGATTAATTACTAAGTGTAATTAATTAAAATGTAATTAATTAATAAAGTAGTTATTTAAGAATTATTTATTATTTAAATTGATTAATAATTACTTAATGAAGTAATTAAAGATTAATTAATTAGATTAATTAATCAAGGTCAATGTAATTAATTAAGATAAGTAATTACAAATTGTTAATTACCGTTTATGATTAATTAAGACTAATTAATGAATGAAGTGGTTGATTAAAATTAATTATTTAATTAATTAAAAGGTTAATTGATTAATAAGGATTATTTAATTAATGAATTAATCAAGGTTGATTAATAAAAAGTAATTAATTTAAGTATGATTTATTAATTGTAATTAATTAAGGATTAATATAATTAATTATAGTTAATTAATTAATGAAGGATCATTAATTATTGTAATTAATGATAGTAATTAAAAATTAATTACTGAATATGGTTAAGGATAATTACTTGAATGTAATTAAAAATAATTAATCAAAGGAGATTAATTAAGGAAGATCATTTAGATGTTTAATTAATTAATTTATAATTAATTAATGATAGTGAGCAGGATTAGGATAATCCAAGTAATTTAAGGATAGTAATTAATTTAATTAAAGGTTAATTAAATTGATTAAAGTAAATCAATTCTGTTTAGATAATTGATTAATACTAGATGTTTGATATTGGGTGATTGGTTGATATTGGATGATTTGGATATCTCTGATATATATATGATGTATGCTGCTTTGTGAGATGAATGTTGATATGAATTATCAATTGTGATAATATGATTTATCTATCTGTTTATATCATCCTGAATAAGTTTAAATGTTTAAACCTTTAAACAACTTGGCCTTAAAAGATACGTTTTGGATTTCGATGAGACCGGGATCGGGTTTCCGTATACCGGTATTCCAGGTCTGGAGACCCGAATACCACATCGATCCAAATTAACGATAGGTCGTGAATCTCAAGTGAAGATGAAGATTCAGAGTGCAAGGGTTATTGTCGTTAACTCTGAGGGTGATTCCAAAACGAGTGTAACGAGATAATGCCTTCGGTTTCGTTCGAACCCGGAACGAACTTATATGGATTGAATGCTTTCAGCACATCGTCAGGCGGACGATGAGCATTCTAAGTGATATGTTTCGATTAAAGGTAATCGTAACCTCAAGCCTCATCAACCGGGAATGGCTAAAACAGGGGAGGTGCAGCAAGGCTTCGTGGGTAGCACCCACTGAGAGCAAGATAGATCCCTGTCTAGAGGTCCCTTTTCTTTTATTCGGCTTAGTGTGTGGTTGGTCGCGCCAACCACGGGATTATCTTGTTCGGGATTATCCAGTAAGGGATGGTTCCGGCTTTGTGTTGCAGAGGAGCGGGCGTACTCCTCGGTACGGTGATCTAGGCCACGTACTGTGACGGGCGGTACCCCAGTAGCCCTGCCATTGTATGGAATCCAAACTCCAATAAGTGCCGTACGTATTAGTTGTGCCCAACTATGTTGGAATGTGAGATGTAAGCATTTCAGCTATTTCTGTATTTTACTTGAAAACCCTAGACCCTATTATAATACAATCGGATTTCCTATCAAATGTTTTAGTTAGCGTAAGGTAAAAACTTACCCATGTTTATTTGTGGGGAGTCTTACGTGATACTTTTGTTTTCAAAGGTTTTCAAAGTTAAGCAATCTAACCGTTTACTCACACCAGACCCATGTCTGACCCAAGTGTTTATTTTCTGTTTTATTAAACTCTTGGGTACTCAAATTTGTATGAGTAGTCAAGGGGATTCAGGTTAGTCTTGACGAATTCTGGAAGAGCTGTGGAGCAGGAGGCTTCAGCGTGTAGATATATAGAGTTTCCGCTGTGTATGATGTATCGTATTTATGTAGTTGTGTTGTATAATAGACAGAAGTTTATAACTGTCTATATTGTGATGTATAAATCGTGTACTCTGATGTATATGATACTATGTAATATCTTATGTGATAATATATTTCTCGTTCCGCTGTGAGATTTCTGATGTGTTGTTGTTCTCTCTTCTTTTCTTTTCTTCTTCTATCCCTTTCTTTCTTCATAACGATGCGTCTTTCTGGGCAAAGAAAGCCGGGTCGTTACAGTTGGTATCAGAGCATAGGTTGAGCGAATGCCTAAGCTTTTGGTTAAGTGAATATCAGAGCACTAGGTTGAGTGAATACCTAGGCTCTGAAGTGGTGTCTATCTCGAGAGCGCGTAATTGTTAGTTATATAAAAATGATTTTATATTGTGTTAATTGATCGGTTGAGTGGTATATGGATTCTGGTCAATACGAGTAGCTAACGTTATTGATAGGGATCTCTAAACACTTGAACCAGGCCAACGGACACAATATTGTTTTAAAGAGGTAAATGAAATAATTTTACCCAGAAATAATTTCTATATAAAAAGTTTCATTTTAAATATATATATTTCTACCTATTTGTTGGGTTACCTGTTCGGGTTTTCCAATATAAGTTATAAAGGTAGATAAGGGGTAGTGTGAGTAACACGACTACCAATAGTTAGAATTTGAGTGTTGAGGTTGGAAGTATATCTGACGAGACTGTAGACCTAATACCGTCTCGAGTGAACTTTACAGTTGTGTAAGGATTTCACAATATCTGAAGGAAACCTGTTAAGGTTCGGAGTTCATCTTAGGAGTTGGATCTATCGGAGAACAGAAGCGAGTGATGGTAGCTTGGCGACTTCAGGAAGGAGCAGTTGTGTGATAAGACGCAGTATCTATGGATGTTCCCGAAGGAGATTTTCTTTTTGGAACAAGATTAAGAAGGTATTGGAGAACAGTTGATGCCTACCGTAGGAAAGACTCGACTGTATAGGAATTCTCTGATATCGAGTAAGAGAGTTTTATCTATTTTGAAGTATGGGACTAAGGTCGATTAGTTGTTCTTCGGACATGGTCCCATATTCTCTTAAGAAGAGTAAGATATTGGCGTTTGGTTCGGAGCCGAGTTCTTAAGAGATGTCTGTCGTCTCGGAGGTTCGTTGTAAGGTTAGTTGATGGTTTTAGCTTTGAGAAGCCTATGGATTAGAAGTTTTTGGTTAGCTGTGGTAGTAGTGCAACTCGAAATGTTCGGTGTGCTGACGAGGAGGTCTTTGGCTTAGCAGTGTCCCAGAGATAGAGTTTGGAAGCAACAGTGTGGTCCGTTTCTTCGATGGTACCGGAATCTTTGTGGTTCTTCTATCAACAGTCCAAGTAGATGATGAAGACTTTCTTGAAGGGTTAACCTTGTTTGGAAAAGTTTAAGGCTGTTTTAATTGGTAAAAAGAGAATAGTTTCTTTGGAATCCGAACTAGGTAGGATCGCAAAAGTGACTTGCGATTAGTTTGGGAATTTATCTTGAGTAATCTTTTGTGTGAGATGAAGGTTTCTCATGTGGAAGTAGGAGCTACTGAAGTAGTCAGAGATTTTTCTGGATGTCTTCGAGGAAGTAGAAGTTTGTCTGCATCTAGAGTTTGAGTTCTGTATCGATTTGATTCCAGAAGCGATACCGGTAGTTATTCTGGTAGTAGGATGGTTCTTAGAGAAAGAAGAGTTGGTATAGCAGCTCAGAAATATTTTTGGAAATGGATTAGTCAGATCTAGTTTTCAAGTTTGGATTTCAACGGATTTTGGAAAGATCATATTGTTGATTGGATCTAGAGATCATTTTGTTCTTGGTCCAGAATTGTTTCAAGAAGCATCAGCGAAGGTTAAGCTGATCAGGAAGAGATGAGGTAGCCAGGATCGTATAGTGAGTTATGCAGAGATGAGACAGAGTTTGGAATTTGGAATTGGAGATTGGAAGTTGTTTAAGTTTTCTCCGATTAAAGAGCTATAAGATTTGGTAAGGCTGGAAAATTAGCTCCGAAGTATTTTGGATTTTCCTGTGTTCTCAAAAGGATTAGTTCTTTGATCTATAGGATTGAGTTGCCGGTTCGGATAACTGGAATTCATTTTATTTCACATATCTCTGAGGAATATGTGTATGATTCATCGAGTAATGGAATCAGCAGTTCAGAAGGATAGTTGGGATGGTTTTGAGTTAGTCTGATATCTGGTTCAGATTTGTGATCTAGAAAGGAAGGACTTCTAGATTATTGTAGATAGTTAGTTTAGATCCTGTAGAACGAGTCTCCCGGTATATATATATACTTGGGGAAACTCGAGTAAATTCTATCCAGATTTTGACTGGATAGTTAAATTTGTTTGATTAAATTGTTTGCTATGGTTGTTAGAATATGATTGATATGTATGGTTGCTGTTTAAAATTAAAATTTTACTGGATTATTAAATTATCTTTGCTTTTAAATTTCGGGGACGAAATTCTTTTAAGGGGGGAGGAATGTGATGACCCGGGATTTTGGGCAATATCAATTTAATAATCAGTATTAATAATTAAATTGATTTGGTAATTTTCCCTTATAATTTTAATTTAAATTGGTAACTTAATCTTTTAAAAGCTAATAAAATATTATTCTATATATATTATATATATTGTGAATGGAAATATCTTTTGTTTTGTTTTAAAGATGAATTTTCAAATTTTGTTATATATATGTATGAATTGTGATTTAAAGCTTTGTTTTAAAATTAATATGTTTCAAAAGATAATTTAAGTTTAATTCAATTGTTTTCAAAATATAAGATAATTGTTTATTTTAAATATGATAGTTTAAATAAAGTTTTATTTTGTATTCTTTAAAGTGTTTAAAATTTAATAAAGGTTTTAATTTGTTTCTTTTAATAAGTATAAGACTAAAATGGTTTATAAATTTATATATTAAGATTTAAAATAAACTTTCTTTTAAAAATTATCTCTTAAACAATAAAAATAATTATTTTGGAGTTAAAGATATATGTATAAGAATTTATTTGAACTAGGATTTGTTTTATAATATTTTTTTCTCTAAAAGTAATTATATATATACATATATACTAAGATAATGTTATTAATTAATTAAAGTAAGTATGAAAGGTAAGATATTAACATTTAAATTAAATAATTTTTTTTTTTTATTTACTTAGGACATGTGTTAATATCTTAACACATGATAATAACATTTGTAAGAAAACTAAATATGCCATAACAATTGTATACGCATGCAATAAAACAAATGGCAACACCTTGTTAAAAGAAATTTAAGTATATATAAAAATGTTGTATTAAGGAGAAGCCTGGAATTTCTTTTCAGATCGAAACATTTTTACTTTCTCAAATCTTTCTCTCTTCTTCTTCTAAACATAAAAACTGAAAATCAAAATACAAAACTCAAACAACAATTTCTTTCAAGCTTCATTTCAACTAAGCCTAGTCAAGTAAAGATAGATCAGATTCAACATTAAACAAGCGTGCAAGGATTTCAACAACAAAGAGAAATCAAAAGTATTGCCAGAAACAAAATCAAATACAAGTTCTTTACTGCAAAATCAAACCAGAAATTAGAAATCTGCAATATTCAAACCTACTGCAACTAAAATGGATGATCCCATACAAGTTTCAGCAGCTTTAAATCAAAGATTTCAAACATGCAAAGGGATTTCAATAGCTAGCACTCAAAACATCTTATCCAGAACCTAGAAGTATTAATACTGCTGTGCTCTGCAAATTAAATAAGGTGAGTAAATATTTATTTTAAAAACAGTTTGAAACTTGGGATTTAAACTTAGTTGCTTGTGATGGAATGATATAAATGTTTATAGAAAATGCCTTGTTATGAATGCATGTATTGCCTCTGTTTCTCTGTTTTATAACCTGTGAGTAAACTAAAACATAAAACATCTTTAGATTTGATGCATGTATGTTTGAAGTGAACTCATAAAGTATGTTTGAAATATGTGTGCATGTTGTTTTTAATCTGAATATATGTGTATATGAATTTGTGGACTATGCATGTATAAGATGTTGTTCTTCTCTGTTTCTAAGTTACAGAGATTTAAATTTAGATCAAAAGAAAATCTTTCCAGTTTTCAAAATCTAGCATTCCAGTTTTTAAAAGCTCTCTGTTTTTTTTTAATAGTGAGTAAACCCTCTTTTCAAAAACTTAATCTGGATATATATATACACTTTGATGCCTGTGATTATCTTTGAAATTATGTTATATGGTTGTATGACTGTATACATATGCAAATATTGGTGCGTGAGTATGTAAACAGGCAAAAGAATGCCTCTGTCTTTGTTTACAGGTTTCCAAAACCTATTCAAAAATTCATATCTTTCAAACAAATGAATTTTAGTCTAAGATCTTTAAAGTAAAAAGGTTTGTAATATGGTAACATTAATTTTAAAAATAGTTTCAAGATTTTACATTGGGTAAATATTTCAAAATAAAGAAATACAGTGATGAACTAAATATAGGTCGAAAATCTATGAACTAAATTTCATATTTGAATTCCAAAACTTGGTTCGTGTTAACAAATGTTGAGTTTTGAAAGAAATTTTACGATTTTTAAGCGTGTAGAGATCGAGATTTCTCGAGATGATCGTTTTATGGTTTTTCGTCGATTTCGGTTGATCGGCATGGTGGTGTTCGTCGTGGTCGTGGTCAAGGCTAGTCTGAGGGTTGACGATCACAGGAAAAATAGGGAGCAAATTTATTGATGGCCGTAGTGATCGGAGTTAGGCAAACTAGGGTTTAGTCCTGCTTTTGGCTAGTGGCAATTCGTGTGACAATTTCGTCAATGTCGAAGCGATTCAGGTGATCGGACCACTGTAGAAGGGTTCGTGGATCATCGGGGCATCTCTGGGCGCTAAGGCGTGGTCGCCGGTGGTCTGTAATGTCGGAGCGTGGCATTTTCAACGAAGCGTTGGGTTCCAGTTTTTCTATCGATGAGCTCGATTTTGATTTAGGGGTGATATCGTCATTCTAGGTGGTCGTATGGGTAGTCGAGGTCAGCATGGATCGGTCGATGTTCGAGGAGATCGCCAGAGGTGGTCGGAGTGATGTGCAATGTGCACACGTGCACGTCGTATCTGGTTGGAGGTGTAGTTCGATGACGAGCTCGTGAGAAATGAAGTTCGACTCGAAGCAGCTTGGTACGCGAGTGACACGAGTTAGGGCTCGGGGGAAAGAGAGTTTGTCTCGGGTGATTGCTCGAGTTTTGAGAGAGTAGGCTCGGTTTGTTTTTAAGTAATCAAGTTAGACTCTTCAATAAGTTATTCAAAGCAAATGAAGGTCAAAGATTTTGAGGGTATTTTAATCTAATATATTTTCAAAAGTCTAAAATGTAATTGATTAGGTGTTAATCACTTGATGTTTATTAATTAAAGGATAATTAATATAATTAATTTGAAGTTAATTAATTAAAGAGTAATTAATTAATTAAAGGATTAGGGATTAATTAATAATGTGATTAATTCTTTGTTAAGGTAATTAATTAAAAGAAGAGTAATTAATTAAGGAAGTAGTTAAGGAATTAATTAATATAATTATTTTGAGTTAATTAATTTTGGTGTAATTATTAAGGATTGTTTATTGATGAAAGTAATTACTTGTTAAGAGATTAATCAAGACTTATTAGAAGAAGTAATTAGAGGATAATTACTTATGTAAGTAATTAAGAGTTAATTAGTTAATTTATTTTAGTTAAGTAATTAATGTGATAAATTAATTAATGAAATGTGATTAAGTTAAGATTAATTACTAAGTGTAATTAATTAAAATGTAATTAATTAATAAAGTAGTTATTTAAGAATTATTTATTATTTAAATTGATTAATAATTACTTAATGAAGTAATTAAAGATTAATTAATTAGATTAATTAATCAAGGTCAATGTAATTAATTAAGATAAGTAATTACAAATTGTTAATTACCGTTTATGATTAATTAAGACTAATTAATGAATGAAGTGGTTGATTAAAATTAATTATTTAATTAATTAAAAGGTTAATTGATTAATAAGGATTATTTAATTAATGAATTAATCAAGGTTGATTAATAAAAAGTAATTAATTTAAGTATGATTAATTAATTGTAATTAATTAAGGATTAATATAATTAATTATAGTTAATTAATTAATGAAGGATCATTAATTATTGTAATTAATGATAGTAATTAAAAATTAATTACTGAATATGGTTAAGGATAATTACTTGAATGTAATTAAAAATAATTAATCAAAGGAGATTAATTAAGGAAGATCATTTAGATGTTTAATTAATTAATTTATAATTAATTAATGATAGTGAGCAGGATTAGGATAATCCAAGTAATTTAAGGATAGTAATTAATTTAATTAAAGGTTAATTAAATTGATTAAAGTAAATCAATTCTGTTTAGATAATTGATTAATACTAGATGTTTGATATTGGGTGATTGGTTGATATTGGATGATTTGGATATCTCTGATATATATATGATGTATGCTGCTTTGTGAGATGAATGTTGATATGAATTATCAATTGTGATAATATGATTTATCTATCTGTTTATATCATCCTGAATAAGTTTAAATGTTTAAACCTTTAAACAACTTGGCCTTAAAAGATACGTTTTGGATTTCGATGAGACCGGGATCGGGTTTCCGTATACCGGTATTCCAGGTCTGGAGACCCGAATACCACATCGATCCAAATTAACGATAGGTCGTGAATCTCAAGTGAAGATGAAGATTCAGAGTGCAAGGGTTATTGTCGTTAACTCTGAGGGTGATTCCAAAACGAGTGTAACGAGATAATGCCTTCGGTTTCGTTCGAACCCGGAACGAACTTATATGGATTGAATGCTTTCAGCACATCGTCAGGCGGACGATGAGCATTCTAAGTGATATGTTTCGATTAAAGGTAATCGTAACCTCAAGCCTCATCAACCGGGAATGGCTAAAACAGGGGAGGTGCAGCAAGGCTTCGTGGGTAGCACCCACTGAGAGCAAGATAGATCCCTGTCTAGAGGTCCCTTTTCTTTTATTCGGCTTAGTGTGTGGTTGGTCGCGCCAACCACGGGATTATCTTGTTCGGGATTATCCAGTAAGGGATGGTTCCGGCTTTGTGTTGCAGAGGAGCGGGCGTACTCCTCGGTACGGTGATCTAGGCCACGTACTGTGACGGGCGGTACCCCAGTAGCCCTGCCATTGTATGGAATCCAAACTCCAATAAGTGCCGTACGTATTAGTTGTGCCCAACTATGTTGGAATGTGAGATGTAAGCATTTCAGCTATTTCTGTATTTTACTTGAAAACCCTAGACCCTATTATAATACAATCGGATTTCCTATCAAATGTTTTAGTTAGCGTAAGGTAAAAACTTACCCATGTTTATTTGTGGGGAGTCTTACGTGATACTTTTGTTTTCAAAGGTTTTCAAAGTTAAGCAATCTAACCGTTTACTCACACCAGACCCATGTCTGACCCAAGTGTTTATTTTCTGTTTTATTAAACTCTTGGGTACTCAAATTTGTATGAGTAGTCAAGGGGATTCAGGTTAGTCTTGACGAATTCTGGAAGAGCTGTGGAGCAGGAGGCTTCAGCGTGTAGATATATAGAGTTTCCGCTGTGTATGATGTATCGTATTTATGTAGTTGTGTTGTATAATAGACAGAAGTTTATAACTGTCTATATTGTGATGTATAAATCGTGTACTCTGATGTATATGATACTATGTAATATCTTATGTGATAATATATTTCTCGTTCCGCTGTGAGATTTCTGATGTGTTGTTGTTCTCTCTTCTTTTCTTTTCTTCTTCTATCCCTTTCTTTCTTCATAACGATGCGTCTTTCTGGGCAAAGAAAGCCGGGTCGTTACAGAATATATCTCTTAGAATGCCCACCGTCTACCTGACGATGTTCCGAAAGCATTCACCCATACAAGTCCGTCCCGGGTTTGAACGGAACCAAAGGTACTACTCCTACTACATCCATTTTGGAATCACCCTCAGGATTAGTAGCGACTAGCCCTTGCACTTCACCGCTCCATCTTCGACTCCGAACTCGTTTTTCCACGAAAACGTACAAACCGGATCGAAGTGGTTTTTGAGAAATAAATCCCGACCCGGTCTCTTCGAAACGATCAGCGCATTGGCCAATATTGATAGTCGGTTATTTAACTATCAAATAACATTCACAAACATCCATCAAACATAAATAATTCCTCAAATTTATGTTTTCCTCAAAATATCTTGGCAAGATATATTTCTATTTTCAACCCTTTGAAAACAGTTTAAACCCACTTCCTTTTACGGAAATAAATTTCCCAAACATTTTCTATTTCCACTGAAATCACCAAGTACAAACACTTAAGATTTAAAATAATTTAAATCACTTTATCCAAAATATATTTTAATAATATTTAAGGTAAAACTATTTTTACAAAAAATAAAAACTAATTTTAAAATAAAAGTTAAGTCGAACTAAATTTTAAAAAAGAGTTACAAACTTCTACATAAGTTTCAAATAAAACTTTAACCAAACTATCTCTAAATAAATCCATTTTATAGATATAAATAAAAATAATATTCTTTTAAAACAAATTTAAAACTTTTAACTTTTACTTAAAAAATCTGGTTTAAAACGTACTTGGCTTCTTAAAGAAATACATTTCCATTTTAGAATAAACCAAAGAATTCTCCTTATAAATCCTACTTGATTTATCTCAATTCAAATTTACGTTTGAATCCCGTAAATTTCTTCCAACACTTTAAAATAAAACACCTTTTATTTTTAACACATTTTCCAATCCTGGAAAATCACTTCCAAAATATATACTTGAATTATTTAAAATCAGTTACCAAATTCTTTAATCAAAATAAAATTTTGGAAATTTATAAAAGTTTTCTTGCATAACTTAAATCAAAAATTTCTTTTTCACATAAAGTTATTATATCAATACTTATAATAAAATTTCCCTTAGAAAATATAATACCAATTTATCTTTAAAATAAGTGAATACCATAATTAGTTAATAAATACTTATTTTTCACTTAAAGGAAATTAAAGATAATAATTTTTCTAAAATATTCTAAAAACACATTTTTAAACTTTCCAATTTATACTTTGAAAGTCCTCTTTCGAAACATACTTCATTTCCCAGTAAAAATACACTTTCCATCCTTTTAAAAATAATCTCACTATTATTTTCAAAACAATTTGCCCCTCTTATAGATTTTCCCACCGGAAATCTATCTTTCAAAATTTATTCCCCGATAAATATTCCATTTCATTTATAAACCCCGTTTATAAATTCTCATTCCTCATTTCCTTTTTAAAGCACCATTACAAAACACTTCAATTTCCAATCCAATTTTCTTGAATTTAATTTCCTTAAATTCATTCCTTAAAAATCCCTTTTCATTTCCCTTAAATCCCAATTCATTTTATTTATACTTAAAATACTAGATTATATTTATCCAACCATAACACAGCACAACTAAATTTCCAAATTAATCTATCCCAGGATATAAATAAAGTACAACACAGATTATGAGGATAATTTCTATATTGTGAGGAATCCAGTTGGATCCCACCAACCTATTTCCCTGCATCCACAAATGTTAGCACAACAAATAATATCGATCCAATCTGATAATAATTATCACATTCAACCAATCAATCAACCATTTAAATATCCACTATTTAAATAAACTAGCTGTGACGCCCCACCTCTATACCCACGCTAGCCAAGAACACTACGGTGTAGTGCTATCAACTAGCACGGAGAATAAGGCTGTTGAGGAGCGACCATCTATGTAATTGCTTTGTGCGAGCACCGATAGGTCAGATAGAATAACATGCATTTTTATTACAGGAGGAAATCCGACATACCGATACAAACTCAAAGCTACTACACTGTGGCTATAATAGTTTAGGACAACAGATATAAAAATAACACAGATAACATTAATGCGGAATACAGATGGAACGAAAAGTCTCATATATATAATAACTAATATCAGTTACAATACATTTGACACAATACAAATGATACAACTACATTTGTCGACTCAAGAAGTTATATATACAAGTACATTATCGACTAATATACATGAATACATTATCATCTTAAAACAGACACACTGACTACTACAACAAGACGAAGACCACTTCAAATGATATAAAAAGTCTTCATAGCTCTAGCAGCAACCCAAAGCTAAAAATCTACAACCTGTAAATACTCGGTCTGACCCAAGTATTACATTCAAAAGAAAATAATACGCGGGTTAGTCTAATTCAAACTCAGTTATTAGTGCATAGCAGCAATAATAATCCAATATCAAATAGACGACAGTCACAGAAATCTCGTATATCCAACTCTCGATACGAGGATTGGATAACGGTAAATATAACACTAAACAGTGTAAATCAACAAATCAGCAATCTCAAAAATCAATCAAATCAAATTTCTGTGTGGCTACAGTACACGCATGCGTGCACTGCCTCGCCACACAGTACGTGAAATCATCACGACGTTGAAAACTAACAGCAATTAAAACTGAAGAAGTCAACAAAAATATCCCACAACAACAGACACTAACTCAAATCAAGAGGAACGAATTACACACGAATGTACATCGAAAGTTTACATTCGCGTACAGGGTCAAACCCGGGTCTTTGAGACCGGATTCAACTCGCTGTAATATTTTACAAATTTGCTTGAAACAATCAAGAACCAACCAACCACTCTCAACCAATTCAGGCAAAAAAAAAAGAAACAGTGAACTCAAACAATTATAAAACCACACATGATTATAGACAGAAGCCAAGATATGGCAACAATGAATGCACCGTTCACATGAACATCAAGGATCAATTTTTGACCAAGTGTACAAATGCAACTAAATGTGCAAGGATCCATAATCATGTCCAGATACCAACTTAAATGCACCAGAGATAAACTCAAGGTCAGGAAATACTTATTTAAAATGCAGAGTCGCTAAATGTCAAACTCAAGAAGTGAAACCAGAATACAAGATCGAACAGTGGCAAATGCCCCAACATGACAGTAGGAAGTGATACAAAACTACCCAGTACAACAGTCGAGTGTCATGTCTCAATATACGTGTTGCAGCAACCCAGTTAAGTGTTTGCACTCAAGAAGCAAAACTCAAACTAAGGCAAGCTCGAGTCTAAAACCCCATAGGATAATCAAAGTCTATGAAAGCACATGTATGCACATACTCGAGTGCACATACACGTCCAAAGCGAATGAAACAGCAAAATAAAACTGCAACTGAAATAGTGATGGTGCACGTAAAATACATGAATATCTGTTGATGTACAACATTCAGGACCAATTGAAAATGAATAATGTAATGTATCAGTTTCAAACATGTACATAAGTGCAATGCAGGAGGTTGGATAGATATAATGCAGACTATAACAAGTCTACAATAACCAAAGTGTTATCAAGGCTTCAAGTCAGAAACAACAAAGAATGCAAAGAAGCAGTTCAAATTAGAATCCAAGTGGCTGAAGCCAAAAGAAATCATCATCAGAGTCAAGTCAATGCCAAAGCTAGGGGATACAAAACAACTCAATACATAAAACAGTGAACTGGAGGCAGTATGCAAATCGAGTGTAATTCAGCAAAACAGTGGCAAGTGCAAATACATCACCGAAATAGGTTCAAGTGAGGAGGCAACTGCAACACAACAAAACAGTAATGTGCAATGTAAATGAATTCATGAGGAACAAGTAAAACAAGGCTGTGAGTATTACGTACAATCAAAAACATCCGAAGTGACAAAATCAGAAATTATCAACAGGACCGAAGTCAAAGTGGGACATCAAGTAAAAATCGAACAGTTCAAAACCTCGTGTATCAAGCTAAAAGCAACCAAGTTCTCAAGGCAACAATCAAATGAACAAGGTCGAAGGTCGAACCATCAACATCATAAAATTATCAACAACAATAGGTCGAAACCAACCAGAGAAATTCACGAAATCAGCAATAGTCCAAGCAATGAAGTCAAGACTCAAAGAAACACATAATCGAATGGCCGACCAACAAGGGACGAATTCAACAATCAAACACAAACGAAAATAGTAGAATTCGAACGCTAATACACTCGAGGTAGGAATTAGATGTGAGTGAAGTACTCAACTTTGCCACGGATGGAGCCGTCGAAGGCGAGGCCAAAGCAATCGAAGGAAACGAACGAAGTTAAGCCCTAGCTGCTGTAGATTGAATCGAGCGGAGTTCGAACCCATGCCGCCATTGCCTTCGATTTCTATGCCCTAATTTTGGAGAATGACGATATCGTGGCCGCCATTATTTCTCAAAGAATCGGGCCGAAGAAATTAGGGGTTGGGCTAGTGAATTTTTGAACGGAGGGAAAAAGAATTTGTCCCCGGTTTTATTAATTATCACATCCCAAAAAAATACAAATGTGGCCCGAGATTTAAATTCATAAAGCCCATATAAATGCTTGATAATATAATACAAAGAATTTCAAACTGATTTAAAAACTTCAATTGGCAATTTGCAACAATATTTATCGTTTAAATGTCGATTATTAATTGATGCGAAATACCGGGTTGTTATAGACTCCCCTCCTTAAAGAAATTGCGTCCTCGCAATCATAAGGAATAAATGGATAAAAGGTAACAACTATACAAGAGCATGGCAATGTCGAATGCATAAGCAAAGCAAAGGTCAACAGGGAAGTATTGAAATCATGGAAGTGTCAGATATAAAATCAAAAGGTTCGTCTGCTTCAAAATCAAAAGAATCAACATCGTGGGGATCAAGGAATCAAAATCAGATGACTATATATAAACAACCCAAAACATCATCATTGACTAACAAAAGCAAGAACAATCGAGTTCTAGCATTTAAAAGAAAAGGAAAACAGAGCAGAAATCACATACTGAGCACGAATTGAATGTGAGTAAATCAGATTACTCACTTGAATTGCCAGAGAAAAAGACGAAGCTCAAATCTCAAAATCGCAACAATTCAACCATCAAAACGATAATCGAATTTTCAAATCGCAAATATTTACTTATCTCAAACGATAATTAAATCAACAAATATTTAATTATCAAAACGACAATTTGAATCTCAAATATCGAATTATCACAAGCGATAATCAGAAATCACAAATATTTGATTATCAAAAACCATAATCAGAAATCACAAATATTCGATTAATCAAATCGAAAAATATTTAATTATCTCAAACGATAATTAAATCGAAAAATATTTAATTATCACAAATGATAATCAAATTTCACAAATATCCAATTATCAAAAACGATAATCAGAAATCACAAATATCCGATTATCAAAAACGATAATCCGAGATCACAAAAATCTGACTATCAAAAATGATAATCAGAATCACAAATATTTAATTATCATAATTGATAATCAAATTTCACAAATATCTGATTATCAAAAACGATAATCAGAAACACAAATATTCGACTAATCAAATCGAAAAATATTTAATTATCTCAAACGATAATTAAATCAGAAAATATTTAATTATCACAAATGATAATCAAATTTCACAAATATCTGATTATCAAAAACAATAATCAGAAACACAAACATTCGATTAATCAAATCGAAAAATATTTAATTATCTCAAATGATAATTAAATTTCACAAATATCTGATTATCAAAAACGATAATCAGAAATCGTAAATATTCAATTAACGAGTCCGGAATCAACCGAAGTAGTAAAAGTATGGTTCCATACTCCTTACTTTTGCTAAATCGTTTAAATCTCTTTATCGTTTCCTTGAAAGTGCAAAATTGTGTGTTTTAAAAATAACATTTCACATTCTCAAACGGACAAGTCCGAAATTAAGCGAAGCAGTAAAAGAAAGGGGTCATAGTCCTCGATTTTGCTGAAACGTTTAAATCGCTTCCTCATTCTTTTGAAAATGCAAACTGCAAAAATTTTGAAAACAATTTTAATTTATATTATGAAACAACTTTTAAAAATAAAGAATTTTGAAAACACGTGATTAAATTAGCAATATCAGTAGCAATTTTGATAAGGAAATTGCACTTCTCAGAGTACAGTAAAAACGGACAACAAAAATCAAAATTGCGGGATAACCGC
Source organism: Allium fistulosum (assembly GCA_030737815.1). NCBI lineage: Eukaryota > Viridiplantae > Streptophyta > Magnoliopsida > Asparagales > Amaryllidaceae > Allium > Allium fistulosum. The sequence continues at coordinate 1,042,437,628 of CM060901.1, read as the reverse complement.
TTGAAAATCCGTTTTAAAATTGACGGTTACTGAAGTTAACACGTCAAAATCTCATCAAAATAACTGGCATCAAAATATGATACCAATGAATTTTCATTTATCAAAAATGTCACAAAAATCTTCTCAAAGATAGAAAGGGATATCATACCCTAAACTTGTATTCATAACAAGTCAATGACACACAAATTCACCAATGCACCAAAAATTGATAAAAACTTATCAATAGAAATCACGAAAATTAGTGAAGCACAAATTCTAGAAATCGACACACGAAAACCAGAAATCACAAAATTCTAGAAATCGATACAAGAAATCCAAATATCACAAAAATTCTAGAAATCTATACAAGAAATCCAGAAATCACAAGAAGGGGGGAGGCCTGTCACAAAACGAGAGTATGAAAACTCAAAATACCGGTATTACAAGAACGAGAAGCTATCTCATGGAAGTTATCCATTAAATTTTCACACAGGAATGGCCCGAAGACCGTGGGTCGCTATCCCATATATGTGATGGCGAAACATCACAAAAAGCGAGGTCTAGTCTCCCTCGCAGACAAAGAGACATCGCACAATCGCTAGTCTAAATCATAAAAAAAAGGGAAAGGCCTATCACAAAATGGGAGCATGAAAACTCACCGACCGATATCACATGAATCTTTTCAAAGATAAAATAGGGTATCATACCCTAAACTTGTATTCATAACAAGTTAATAACACATGAATTCACCAACGCACAAAAACTGATATCATATCAATGAAAATCATGAAAATTGGTGAAGCACAAATTCCAGAAATCACACAAGAAATCTAGAAAACACATAAATAGAGGGGGAGGCCTAGCACATGACGGTCCGAAGACCATGGGGAGCTACCCCATATGTGTGAGTCGGAATCACACAGATTGAGGTCTAGACTAACCAAAAAGCAAAAAGGTATGTGTGAGTGAAATCACACAAGTGGTGTCTAGTCTAACCTCACAAACAAAAAGATATGTGTGAATGGAATCACACAAATGGTGTCTAGACAATCCTCAAAGCCCAAGAGATATGTGTGAGATGAAATCACACCGATGAGGTCTAGTCTAACCGTGCAATATGTGTGAGATGGAATCACACAAATGGTGTCTAGACAATCCTCAAAGCCCAAGAGATATGTGTGAGATGGAATCACACCGATGAGGCCTAGTCTAACCGTGAAACAAAGAAATATGTGTGAGACGGAATCACACAAATGGTGTCTAGACAATCCTCAAAGCCCAAGAGATATGTGTGAGACGGAATCACACCGATGAGGCCTAGTCTAACCATGAAACAAAGAAATATGTGTGAGACGGAATCACACAAATGGTGTCTAGACAATCCTCAAAGCCCAAGAGATATGTGTGAGATGGAGTCACACCGATGAGGCTTAGTCTAACCGTGCAGAGAAAGAGACATCGCACATTTGCTAGTCTAAATCACAAAAATGATCGTCATGATCATTGAGAAGTGTCAATTACATTAAGTTAGTGAATATAAGAGTTTAGCTTCATGTCACATAACCACTAGCTTAACTCAAATATTTACGAACAAACTGTAAATCTTCACTAGAAAATTGTCACAAAAGGTTCAATCGAACAAGTCCAGGAGTTAACCGACGAAGTAAATGCAAGCGTTTCATACCACTTGTTTTGCTAAGTCGTTTAATTCAATTTCTCATACGAGTGAAATAAAGGCTTGTATATACTAATAGATTGGAAAACCGTTTAAGGAAAAGAGTTTTATAATAAAATAGTTTTGAAATTGTTTGGAGAAAAGGATTTTAATATTTACTACTAGTATAGAAAACCTTTATATTTTTAAAGTGACAAATCACAAAAATGATTGTATAAACAATCAATCACAAGAATTCACATACCAAGATGTGAATAGAATCCAAAGAAATCGATACCGAATCCATCAAAAGTATGTTCACAAAAATCCCAAAGAAAATGTCATCAAAGTTGCTAATAAATGATAGCAACAAATCGGGAAATAATCAAGAATCGATTAAATTTGGAAACCAAGTCAATTCACTAAAATTTCACATTCGAAGACGTGAATAAAATCCAAAGAATTCGATTCCAAATTCATCAAAGTAGGAATACCCAAAAATTCCAGTAATAGAAGTTATCAAAATCGACAAAGGTGACAACAACTAATTAGAAAAGAAGAATCAATTATCAATTGGAAAAACAAAGCAAAACGAGCATAAATGCATAAATAACTTCAACAAAAAAAAAGAATCAGGTCAATGTCGAAGTCAAAAATTAATGGCCACTGTCAAGTACAAAATGAATCAATATCATCAAAGAATCCAACAGCAAACAAAGTCAGAGTCTTGAAAATCAAGAAATTAGCAATTTCTCAAAAAACAAAATGACCGAAGTCGAATGGAATTCAAGCTGAGGAAAACACAAAATATCAAGTTCAAAATCGCGGAGATTCAAACTAGATATAAATGAAAAATCAAAATCACTCAATTTGCAACTGGTCAAGCTATTTTTCATCACAGTGTAACAGGTACACAATGACACCCATAGCATAGCACAAAAGTGGAACAAAGTCCAAAAGTCAAAATACTTTCACGAAATCAAAATCAAATGCACATGAATAAGCGTTAGGAATTCATACCTAACAGTCAAAAATAATCATATGTAAAGATGATAGATAAAACATCGACAAATAGTTGTAACACATGCTCCATCTAAGTTATGTTTTATAATTGTCCTAAACCTCAAGCTCTGATACCAAGCTGTGACGCCCCACCTCTATACCCACGCTAGCCAAGAACACTACAGTGTAGTGCTGTCAACTAGCACGGAGAATAAGGCTGTTGAGGAGCGACCATCTATGTAATTGCTTTGTGCGAGCACCGATAGGTCAGATAGAATAACATGCATTTTTATTACAGGAGGAAATCCGACATACCGATACAAACTCAAAGCTACTACACAGTGGCTATAATAGTTTAGGACAACATATATAAAAATAACACAGATAACATAAATGCGGAATACATATGGAACTAAAAGTCTCATATATATAATAACTGATATCAGTTACAATACATTTGACACAATACAAATGATACAACTACAACTGTCGACTCAAGAAGTTATATATACAAGTACATTATCGACTAATATACATGAATACATTATCATCTAAAAATAGACACACTGACTACTACAACAAGACGAAGACCACTTCAAATGATATAAAAAGTCTTCATAGCTCTAGCAGCAACCCAAAGCTAAAAATCTACAACCTGTAAATACTCGGTCTGACCCGAGTATTACATTCAAAAGAAAATAATACACGGGTCAGTCTAATTCAAACTCAGTTATTAGTGCATAGCAGCAACAATAATCCAATATCAAATAGACGACAGTCACAGAAATCTCGTATATCCAACTCTCGATACGAGGATTGGATAACGGCAAATATAACACTAAACAGTGTAAATCAACAAACCAGCAATCTCAAAAATCAGTCAAATCAAATTTCTGTGTGGCTGCAGTACACGCACGCGTGCACTGCCTCGCCACACAGTACGTGAAATCATCACGACGGTGAAAACTAACAGCAATTAAAACTGAAGAAGTCAACAAAAATATCCCACAACAACAGACACTAACTCAAATCAAGAGGAACGAATTACACACGAATGTACATCGAAAGTTTACATTCGCGTACAGGGTCAAACCCGGGTCTTTGAGACCGGATTCAACTCGCTGTAATATTTTACAAATCTGCTTGAAACAATCAAGAACCAACCAACCACTCTCAACCAATTCAGGCAAAAAAAAAAGAAACAGTGAACTCAAACAATTATAAAACCACACATGATTATAGACAGAAGCCAAGATATGGCAACAATGAATGCACCATTCACATGAACATTGTAATGATCCAAGATTTTAGGAATCTATTCTGAAAAATATAAATGAATTCAAAATAATTTTTGAATTAATTTTAAAAGGGGAGTGATATAGCTTGATAGTGTATCAGTATGTGTGTACATGTGTGCACAGGAAATGCACATGAACAAAAGCTAAAATCCCTGAACTCTAAGAATAAATACATATTGATATGTATGGAAATATATATATATATATAGATTAAATCCTTAAAAGCTAAATGCATAAGTAAATATACATATATGGATGCTACTGAATATTTTTGAGTGTACATGTGCATGTGTGTGTCAATACAGAATGAGATATATATATATATAGGTGTACTAATTATTTCAGTAAGACTTATATAAATATATATATATATATGTGTTAATAAAATACTAGAGTTCAAATTAGTAAGATAAAATATACAGACATATTTTAGTATATAGGAAGAAAGGAAGAAAAACTGAAGATATAAAAAGGAGTAGTCCTCTTGTAAATAAATAAAGAAGGTACATACCATTTACATGAAAGCTAAAAATAGGAAAAATAAGACAAAACAGGGAAATGTTTGCTATAGGAAAAATTAGGAAGAGTATTTGATAAATAATAAAATCAAGTCACATTTTTGGCATGATTGTAGACAAAGGAAAAAGTATTTTCTAAAAAGCAAAATTCTGAAAAGAATGTAACCACTTTTCTCTTCACCTAAATTAAGCCGGGAAGGGTAGAACTTTGGGTTTAAATAAAATGCAGATAACATGATTTTTCTGGTGGGCAAAAATGGCTTTAGCCAATACCCAAAACCCTAAGGAAGACCCTGTATATATATACATGTATATGCAGCAGCCTCCTCTCCTTCTCAGAAAAGAACTTTGAAAAAAAAAAGAAACAACACCATAGAAATCATAAGGCAAGGGAAGGAAAAGAGCTTGAGGCTAAAGGCAGAAGTTCATCAATTAATTGGTTTGACCAATGCACCATCATACTTTGTAGATTTAATGAACAGAACCTTTAGAGATTATTTAGACAAGTTTGTGCTTATTTTTATTGATGACATTTTGATTTATTCCAAAACAGTGGAAGAACATAAGCATCATTTGCACCTGGTTTTGTCTAGGTTAAGGGAAAAAGATTTAAAGGCAAAATTTTCAAAATGTGTATTTTGGAAAGAGGAAGTACATTTCCTTGGCCATGTTATATCTGCTCAAGGAATTTCTGTGAACCCCAATAAAGTAGTGGCTATTCAAGCATGGAAGAGGCCAAGCACTGTGAGTGAAGTGAGGTCATTTATGGGGATGGCAGGGTATACACTGATGCTAGTGGATTTGGCTTGGGTGCAGTGTTGATGCAACAAGGCCAAGTCATTGCATATGCGTCCAGACAACTTAAACCCCATGAAGTAAGGTATGCCACACATGATCTCGAATTAGCAGCTGTGATCTATGCTTTAAAACTTTGGAGACATTATTTGTTAGGCACAAAGTTTGAACTGTACACTGACCACAAGTCTCTGAAATATTTATTTTCACAAAAAGATTTGAACATGAGGCAACATAGATGGGTGGAGTTCTTAGCTGCCTATGACTTTGACATACTCTATACACCAGGCAAAGCAAACAAAGTTGCAGATGCTCTAAGTAGACAACATGCTAAATTGGCTATGATGATGATAGAAGAATTTAAGGGCTTGTCTTTGCTAACTGAGTTAGAAATTGGGGAGAATGGTTGTGTGCACATGGATGAGCAGATGCATGGTGCACAAGAAGATAAAGGGAAGTTAAGCTTAATGACACTCCAACCAGATTTAATTCTGAAGGTAGGAAAGATGCAAGAACAGGATGCCAACTTGTTAGAGAAGAAAGTGCTCCTCTCAAGTGGGGAGGAAGTGATGAATCACCATATTGATAAAAATGGTTATATGAGATACCAAAATAGGATATGTGTACCAGAGGACACAGAATTGAAGAAAGAGATATTGAATGAATATCACAGAAGTAAATACTCCATACACCCAGGCAACACAAAAATGTACCAAAATTTGAAAAGAGACTTCTGGTGGAAGGGGATGAAATCTGATATAGCTAAATACATTGCCAAATGTATGACTTTCCAACAAGTCAAGGCTGAAACCCAAAGGCCATCAGGGTTGATGCAGTCTCTTAGTGTACCACAGTGGAAGTGGGAAGACATATCTATGGACTTCATAGATGGACTACCTAGATCTAAGAGAGGTAATACAAGTATATGGGTGATAGTTGATAGGCTAACCAAGGTAGCACACTTCATCCCAGTCAAGTCAGAAAGAACAGCACCAAAATTAGCTCAAATTTTTATAAAGGAAGTGGTAAAGTTACATGGCATTCCCAAAACCATTGTGAGTGATAGGGATACCATCTTCACTTCAAAATTCTGGAGAAGCTTTCAAGAAGCAATGGGAAGTGAACTATGTTTAAGTACTGCCTACCATCCTCAATCAGATGGGCAGACTGAGGTAGTAAACAAAGTTTTGGAGGACATGTTGAGGGCATGTATACTGGATTTTGGGGGCAACTGGGAAGATTATCTTCATCTAGTTGAATTTACATACATCAACAGCTACCAAAGCACCATAGGAATGGCTCCATTTGAAGCCTTATATGGTAAACCCTGCTTGTCACCTGTTTGTTGGGTAGAAGCAGGAGAAAGGTCTATTTTAGGACCTGAGTACATACAAGAAACTAAGGAGAAAATTGAGTTGATAAGAAGAAGAATGGCAGCAGCTCAAGATAGGCAAAAGAAATTTGCAGACATGAGAAGAAGGTAGGTAGAATATGAAGTGGGAAATTTTGTTTTCATCAAAATCTCACCTATGAAAAATGTGCTGAGGTTTGGAAAACAAGGCAAATTAACCCCAAGATATATTGGACCATATAAAATTCTGGAGAGAATTGGTCCCTTGGCATATAAGTTGGAATTACCAGAAAACATGCAAGGTATACATGATGTTTTTCATGTATCACAATTGAGAAGGTGGGCCCATGACAAGGCAGAAATTCTTGAGACCCCAACCCAAGTGCAGATAAATCCTAATTTGATTTATGAAAAGGATCCAGTGGGAATTTTGGCAAAAGATGTGAAGAAGTTGAGAAATAAATCTCTGAAACTTGTGAAGTTACAGTGGAGTCTTGATCCTAATGATTGCACATGGGAATTAGAAGATAAAGTTAGGATAAATTATCCTAAGCTATTTTCAGATTAAAGGTAATTCTGATTTTTGATTGTTTTCTTTTGTTAGATGCATATGTGTTTAGTTATAATAAAACTAAAAATTTATTTGGTGGAGAATGTACTTGTTCTCTGAATTAAGTTTAAAATTTATTTTAAGCTTAGGAAAATTGTGGGACACAATTTCTAAAAGGAGGGGTGTATGTAATGACCCAAGATTTTAGGAATCTATTCTGAAAAATATAAATGAATTCAAAATAATTTTTGAATTAATTTTAAAAGGGGAGTGATATAGTGTATCAGTATGTGTGTACATGTGTGCACAGGAAATGCACATGAACAAAAGCTAAAATCCCTGAACTCTAAGAATAAATACATATTGATATGTATGGAAATATATATATATATAGATTAAATCCTTAAAAGCTGAATGCATAAGTAAATATACATATATGGATGCTACTGAATATTTTTGAGTGTACATGTGCATGTGTGTGTCAATACAGAATGAGATATATATATATATAGGTGTACTAATTATTTCAGTAAGACTTATATAAATATATATATATGTGTGTTAATAAAATACTAGAGTTCAAATTAGTAAGATAAAATATACAGACATATTTTAGTATATAGGAAGAAAGGAAGAAAAACTGAAGATATAAAAAGGAGTAGTCCTCTTGTAAATAAATAAAGAAGGTACATACCATTTACATGAAAGCTAAAAATAGGAAAAATAAGACAAAACAGGGAAATGTTTGCTATAGGCAAAATTAGGAAGAGTATTTGATAAATAATAAAATCAAGTCACATTTTTGGCATGATTGTAGACAAAGGAAAAAGTATTTTCTGAAAAGCAAAATTCTGAAAAGAATGTAACCACTTTTCTCTTCACCTAAATTAAGCCGGGAAGGGTAGAACTTTGGGTTTAAATAAAATGCAGATAACATGATTTTTCTGGTGGGCAAAAATGGCTTTAGCCAATACCCAAAACCCTAAGGAAGACCCTGTATATATATACATGTATATGCAGCAGCCTCCTCTCCTTCTCAGAAAAGAACTTTGAAAAAAAAAAGAAACAACACCATAGAAATCATAAGGCAAGGGAAGGAAAAGAGCTTGAGGCTAAAGGCAGAAGTTCATCAATTAATTAAGGAAGCAAAGAAGAGAGCTAGGTGAGAAAACTCACTCAAAAATCTAAGGCAATAAGTCCTAATGTAGGCAGCCAGTTATAAGTAATTTTCTTAAAAATATACTTTCATATGAGAATGCTTATCTGTGATTTTAAAACTGAAAATGTTTTGATTCTCTTTGGTTGATCACTTGTTTTATTATAAGAAAGCTTTATGTGTTGTTAGTATACATATATATTTTTATACATCCAGATCTATGATATGTTAATGTTTAGGAACATAAACAAATACCCAGAAAATAAAATGTTGAAAATAGGCAAGTAGTATTGGTTTTGGCTCAACCCAGAAAGATGTAAATAATGTTGAGCTGCAATATACTCATGTATAAGTGCTGAGGCTTGAGACAAAAAGGAATTAGGGGTGCAATAGGGTTGCCTATGTGCTGATGCTCCTGATTCAATGAAAAAATATATATATGTTCATATGCATAGCAAACAAAATTTTGTGATTCAGTGAAACCAGGTCATTCTGAGTTTCACTCAAGCACAAATGTTTGCAAAAAGGAAAAACTCTCAAAAGCCATAAGCCAATGTTAGTTGCCTATACCCTTTTAAAAATACCAGAATGTATATATATATATACAGAACCTTATTTTGTAGTCACCAATGGTTGTTTGCTTGTTTGTCTCTGTATGGTTATGAATAAAATGAGATGCCATGATATGGATGTTTTGAGTTAGTAAAATGGATCACTGAATGGTTTAGTCATGAAAAATCAAAAGAGTTATTATTAACTTAAACTTGATTAGGAAATTGGGGTCAAGAACACTGCAGGAATGACTTGTTTTCTTGAGTAATACAAGTTGACACATGGCTTGTTTAAGTCCTGAGATCTTTGTGTAATGGAGTGAATTAGTTCATTACAGTGTGTCCATTGATTCATAAATATTGCAGATGAGACCAGGATAGATAAATATACCAAGGGAATAATATTTGAGATGATGAGAAAACTGGAGTTTTTCCCAGAATTTGAAATATGAGGATGGAATAAATGATTTAACTCATATTGGTTATTTTCCTGTTTGGTAGGAATGATTGTTTGATTATGACTGAATTGTATGCTTGAATGTATGTGCCATATTTATATATGTAGTCTCTGGAAAGAAAAATTACAGTGTGCACCTGCACAATGACACAGAGCATGCACACAAGTATAACCTGATTCCAAAGGGTAGAACTTTATGAATATGTATTTAATTTGATTTTAACCTGATTAACTAATTGCTTTGGTGAATTTTCTCATACCAGACATGTGTCTGACCATAGTGTGCTAATGGCATCTGGGGTGTCTCATTTAAAATGAGGCAGCTTCAAATGCTTTTTCAGGGATTGCAGCAACTAAGTAGGAGTAGGAGCAAGGCTTTGAGAAGAAGATTATAGCATGCTAAACTTAGTTAGATAAGAGCCTAAATGATAAAATCCGCATGTATTAATGATTTAAATTGTTACTTGTATTAAGTGTTGGATATGGGATGGATATTTTGTTAAGTATTTTATTAAGAGATTGACTTGTATCTGGAATTTATGAATCTAGTAAATATCTGATATTAAAGAAGTTAATCAAAATATTGTAAGTGGATTTAGTAAGAACACCATGTTGAAAACTGAATGATTACATTTTATAAATGTATTAGTCAATTTTGAGTCTTTAGAAAGGATTTAAGTTTTGGGAAATCTGGATAGTTGATTCTCAGAAAAATTAAATGGTTTTATCTTTCAAACATGGTAAGTGTATACAAAGGATAATAGGCATAGGTTGAATGTTTTTATATGACTGCAAGGTTCCCATAATCTAACTTATTTCATACAAATGTTTCATGTCTTATTTTTAAATAAAGGAAGGATATGTAATAAGGGAATTGAAAGCCAGATCCAAATAGTTGCAGTTATATATGCACATAAACATGTTTTGTGCAAATATTAACACACCTTTTCCTTTGTATCTGTAATAGGAATCTGAATTTTCATTCAGATTTTAACCAAATGCATTTTAAATTCCAGACAGATTTTATAAGAAGAAAATCAAACATGAATGGAATTTTTATTGCATATAACACTGTACTATGTGTGGATTGAATAAATCCAATCAATCCAATCTCCTCTTGTTTTCCAGAACTCTGATTTAAACAAGAGAGGCATATACATCCTCACATGTATGTGCTTATCTTTGTGAAAGTACTGATATATTTATATTGGTTAATTTTTTTGATCCTGGATATATTTTGGTTTATTGGAAAAAGAAAATGACCCTGGAAAATATATTTGTAATGATTGATATATTTATATATCATCTCTGATAGTTCAAAGGAAGTTTAAATCCAACTTAAAAGAGTGTAAATGAATGTAGGTGGACATCCAGACACATGTAAATTGAATGTGCATATGCATATACATAGAAATCGAATTTAGACGTCAGTCGTAATAATTTAGACGTCTGAGATTAAACTTAGACGTCAGTCATAATAATTTAGACGTCTAAGGTTAAATGTAGACGTCTGTCACAAAATAATTAGATGTCTGAATTCAGTTCAAAATGTCTTTTTCTCTCTGTTTCAATTTTTGATCTCTGAGCCGTCTGTCATAATTAGATAGACGTCTGTAATTAAGTTTAGACGCCTGTCATAAGAATTTAGACGTCTGAACTGCTGATTTTGCCTAATTTGCCTATTTAGAAAAGAAATAAGTGGCTATGTCAATAGCTTGTATGGCATTTTGATTTCTACGTGATTTAAATTCCCTTTGATGGAAAAAAAAATCCTTATGAAATTAGGGTAGAAATAGGAGGGTCATTTCAGTTGGTATCAGAGCTATGTTATTCAACACAGTAGAAGTAATGATTAAGTTCTTAGATAGAAATAAAATTTAAAGGAACTAAATATATATATCAATGTTTTCAGTGTGAAAAAAAAAACCACTGAAATAATAAAATTACCAATCAAACTAACCAGCTATGTAAATTATTATTAGCAAACTATGGTAGGGAGACCACCAAATCAGGGAGCAGGATCTTCCCATGCACCACCAATGGTCAATCTGCAAGACTTGGTGAGAGCATTTAGGGATGGGGCAGGACAAAGGCAAGAAAATCCCTATGAAGAACTCTCAAAATTACTTAAGACATATACTCATTTAGGAGGCAAAAGCTTTGAAGGGACAGAGAGTATCATGGAAATTCAAACATGGTTGAGAACATTGGAAAGAATTTTCAATGACATGCAACTTGATGATCAAAGAAAGAGGCAAGTGGCTTCAAGACAGCTAAAAGGAGTAGCTTTAGGCTGGTGGGAAGTTATCATTGTAGGAAGAAATGAGAATGAAATCACTTGGAATCAATTCAAAGAGATGTTGGAAGCAAGTTTTGTACCAGCATCAGCAAAGACTACCTTGCTAGAAGAATTTATTAAACTTAGACAAGGAACCATGACTGTCACAGAATACACTCAAAGGTTTGAGGGGCTTTCCACATATGGAGCAATGCTTGTGGCAGATGAGGCATCCAAAAATGATAGGTACATAAAAGGGTTGAACCCAGGACTTAGCAGAGCCATGTTACCCTATGTAGACAGGACTTTTGACCATGTGATAGACTTAGCTTTGAGGTTGGAACAGCATGACAAGGAAAGGGAGAAGTTCAGAAATTTTAAGAACAATAATACCAAGAAGAGTAAGGGGAGGTATCACCCTTATGATAAGAAGAAGGAAGAGGCCAGTAACAAAGGCACTGAAGATGTCAAAGCTAAGGAAATCAAGAAGAAAATTATGTGCCATCAGTGTGGAAAAGAAGGACATATCAAACCAAGATGTCCAGAATTGAAAGGAGGGGCTTTCAAGTGCTATCTATGTGGGAAAGAGGGGCATATGAAGAGGAATTGTCCTGAGTACAAACAGCAAGGAAAATTGGAAAATTTGGAAGGAAAAGGCAAAGCCACAGTGGAGAGTAACACTGAAAACCATAGCCAAGTGGAAGGTACATTACTTATTTGTACCATACCCATAGCAGTAGTATATGATACTGGGGCAACTCACTCTTTAATTTCTTATGAACTAGTTAAAATGCTAAAACTGAATTGCATATTGGTTGAAACCCCATTGCATATACAAAGTCCACTGGGGAGTTCTAGTGTTTTAAATATGATTTGTGTGGATGTGGAATTAAACATAGGAGGAAATATTTTTATTTCCAATTTATATGTTTTGAATTACCCAAATATAGGTGTTATATTGGGGGTAGACTGGTTAAGGCAATTTAAAGCCATAATTAATTTAGACTCATCCACCATATCATTGCAAAATTCTAGAGGTCAGAGAATCATAGTTTTATGTGAAGTAGCTAAGGAAGGAAAACTATATCATTTAGTTGACTCGGAAAAAGATCCTAGTGAACTAACCATTGAAGAAATTCCCATAGTCAATGAATATTTGGATGTGTTTGGTGAGGTCAAGGGTGTTCCACACCATAGACCAGTAGAGTTCCAGATCAATCTAGCTCCAGGAGCAAGCCCAGTGATTAAAAAGCCAACTAGAATGGGGCCAAATGAACTAAAGGAATTAAAGAAACAGTTAGAAGAACTGGAAGAAAAGGGTTTTATAAGACCAAGTAATTCTTGTTGGGGAGCACCAGTGGTATTTGTTAAGAAACAAGATGGCTCCTTAAGACTCTGTATAGATTATAGAGAATTAAACAAGGTAACTATTAAAAATAAATACCCATTGCCAAGAATAGATGATCTTTTTGATCAATTAGCAGGGGCAAAAGTGTTTTCTAGACTAGACTTAGCATCTGGTTTTCATCAAATGAAGGTGGAAGAATCAAGCATCAAGTACACTGCCTTTAACACTAGGTATGGGTTGTATGAATTTTTGGTTATGCCATTTGGTTTGACCAATGCACCATCATACTTTGTAGATTTAATGAACAGAACCTTTAGAGATTATTTAGACAAGTTTGTGCTTATTTTTATTGATGACATTTTGATTTATTCCAAAACAGTGGAAGAACATAAGCATCATTTGCACCTGGTTTTGTCTAGGTTAAGGGAAAAAGATTTAAAGGCAAAATTTTCAAAATGTGTATTTTGGAAAGAGGAAGTACATTTCCTTGGCCATGTTATATCTGCTCAAGGAATTTCTGTGAACCCCAATAAAGTAGTGGCTATTCAAGCATGGAAGAGGCCAAGCACTGTGAGTGAAGTGAGGTCATTTATGGGGATGGCAGGGTATACACTGATGCTAGTGGATTTGGCTTGGGTGCAGTGTTGATGCAACAAGGCCAAGTCATTGCATATGCGTCCAGACAACTTAAACCCCATGAAGTAAGGTATGCCACACATGATCTCGAATTAGCAGCTGTGATCTATGCTTTAAAACTTTGGAGACATTATTTGTTAGGCACAAAGTTTGAACTGTACACTGACCACAAGTCTCTGAAATATTTATTTTCACAAAAAGATTTGAACATGAGGCAACATAGATGGGTGGAGTTCTTAGCTGCCTATGACTTTGACATACTCTATACACCAGGCAAAGCAAACAAAGTTGCAGATGCTCTAAGTAGACAACATGCTAAATTGGCTATGATGATGATAGAAGAATTTAAGGGCTTGTCTTTGCTAACTGAGTTAGAAATTGGGGAGAATGGTTGTGTGCACATGGATGAGCAGATGCATGGTGCACAAGAAGATAAAGGGAAGTTAAGCTTAATGACACTCCAACCAGATTTAATTCTGAAGGTAGGAAAGATGCAAGAACAGGATGCCAACTTGTTAGAGAAGAAAGTGCTCCTCTCAAGTGGGGAGGAAGTGATGAATCACCATATTGATAAAAATGGTTATATGAGATACCAAAATAGGATATGTGTACCAGAGGACACAGAATTGAAGAAAGAGATATTGAATGAATATCACAGAAGTAAATACTCCATACACCCAGGCAACACAAAAATGTACCAAAATTTGAAAAGAGACTTCTGGTGGAAGGGGATGAAATCTGATATAGCTAAATACATTGCCAAATGTATGACTTTCCAACAAGTCAAGGCTGAAACCCAAAGGCCATCAGGGTTGATGCAGTCTCTTAGTGTACCACAGTGGAAGTGGGAAGACATATCTATGGACTTCATAGATGGACTACCTAGATCTAAGAGAGGTAATACAAGTATATGGGTGATAGTTGATAGGCTAACCAAGGTAGCACACTTCATCCCAGTCAAGTCAGAAAGAACAGCACCAAAATTAGCTCAAATTTTTATAAAGGAAGTGGTAAAGTTACATGGCATTCCCAAAACCATTGTGAGTGATAGGGATACCATCTTCACTTCAAAATTCTGGAGAAGCTTTCAAGAAGCAATGGGAAGTGAACTATGTTTAAGTACTGCCTACCATCCTCAATCAGATGGGCAGACTGAGGTAGTAAACAAAGTTTTGGAGGACATGTTGAGGGCATGTATACTGGATTTTGGGGGCAACTGGGAAGATTATCTTCATCTAGTTGAATTTACATACATCAACAGCTACCAAAGCACCATAGGAATGGCTCCATTTGAAGCCTTATATGGTAAACCCTGCTTGTCACCTGTTTGTTGGGTAGAAGCAGGAGAAAGGTCTATTTTAGGACCTGAGTACATACAAGAAACTAAGGAGAAAATTGAGTTGATAAGAAGAAGAATGGCAGCAGCTCAAGATAGGCAAAAGAAATTTGCAGACATGAGAAGAAGGTAGGTAGAATATGAAGTGGGAAATTTTGTTTTCATCAAAATCTCACCTATGAAAAATGTGCTGAGGTTTGGAAAACAAGGCAAATTAACCCCAAGATATATTGGACCATATAAAATTCTGGAGAGAATTGGTCCCTTGGCATATAAGTTGGAATTACCAGAAAACATGCAAGGTATACATGATGTTTTTCATGTATCACAATTGAGAAGGTGGGCCCATGACAAGGCAGAAATTCTTGAGACCCCAACCCAAGTGCAGATAAATCCTAATTTGATTTATGAAAAGGATCCAGTGGGAATTTTGGCAAAAGATGTGAAGAAGTTGAGAAATAAATCTCTGAAACTTGTGAAGTTACAGTGGAGTCTTGATCCTAGTGATTGCACATGGGAATTAGAAGATAAAGTTAGGATAAATTATCCTAAGCTATTTTCAGATTAAAGGTAATTCTGATTTTTGATTGTTTTCTTTTGTTAGATGCATATGTGTTTAGTTATAATAAAACTAAAAATTTATTTGGTGGAGAATGTACTTGTTCTCTGAATTAAGTTTAAAATTTATTTTAAGCTTAGGAAAATTGTGGGACACAATTTCTAAAAGGAGGGGTGTATGTAATGACCCAAGATTTTAGGAATCTATTCTGAAAAATATAAATGAATTCAAAATAATTTTTGAATTAATTTTAAAAGGGGAGTGATATAGTGTATCAGTATGTGTGTACATGTGTGCACAGGAAATGCACATGAACAAAAGCTAAAATCCCTGAACTCTAAGAATAAATACATATTGATATGTATGGAAATATATATATATATATAGATTAAATCCTTAAAAGCTGAATGCATAAGTAAATATACATATATGGATTCTACTGAATATTTTTGAGTGTACATGTGCATGTGTGTGTCAATACAGAATGAGATATATATATATATAGGTGTACTAATTATTTCAGTAAGACTTATATAAATATATATATATGTGTGTTAATAAAATACTAGAGTTCAAATTAGTAAGATAAAATATACAGACATATTTTAGTATATAGGAAGAAAGGAAGAAAAACTGAAGATATAAAAAGGAGTAGTCCTCTTGTAAATAAATAAAGAAGGTACATACCATTTACATGAAAGCTAAAAATAGGAAAAATAAGACAAAACAGGGAAATGTTTGCTATAGGCAAAATTAGGAAGAGTATTTGATAAATAATAAAATCAAGTCACATTTTTGGCATGATTGTAGACAAAGGAAAAAGTATTTTCTGAAAAGCAAAATTCTGAAAAGAATGTAACCACTTTTCTCTTCACCTAAATTAAGCCGGGAAGGGTAGAACTTTGGGTTTAAATAAAATGCAGATAACATGATTTTTCTGGTGGGCAAAAATGGCTTTAGCCAATACCCAAAACCCTAAGGAAGACCCTGTATATATATACATGTATATGCAGCAGCCTCCTCTCCTTCTCAGAAAAGAACTTTGAAAAAAAAAAGAAACAACACCATAGAAATCATAAGGCAAGGGAAGGAAAAGAGCTTGAGGCTAAAGGCAGAAGTTCATCAATTAATTAAGGAAGCAAAGAAGAGAGCTAGGTGAGAAAACTCACTCAAAAATCTAAGGCAATAAGTCCTAATGTAGGCAGCCAGTTATAAGTAATTTTCTTAAAAATATACTTTCATATGAGAATGCTTATCTGTGATTTTAAAACTGAAAATGTTTTGATTCTCTTTGGTTGATCACTTGTTTTATTATAAGAAAGCTTTATGTGTTGTTAGTATACATATATGTTTTATACATCCAGATCTATGATATGTTAATGTTTAGGAACATAAACAAATACCCAGAAAATAAAATGTTGAAAATAGGCAAGTAGTATTGGTTTTGGCTCAACCCAGAAAGATGTAAATAATGTTGAGCTGCAATATACTCATGTATAAGTGCTGAGGCTTGAGACAAAAAGGAATTAGGGGTGCAATAGGGTTGCCTATGTGCTGATGCTCCTGATTCAATGAAAATATATATATATATGTTCATATGCATAGCAAACAAAATTTTGTGATTCAGTGAAACCAGGTCATTCTGAGTTTCACTCAAGCACAAATGTTTGCAAAAAGGAAAAACTCTCAAAAGCCATAAGCCAATGTTAGTTGCCTATACCCTTTTAAAAATACCAGAATGTATATATATATATATACAGAACCTTATTTTGTAGTCACCAATGGTTGTTTGCTTGTTTGTCTCTGTATGGTTATGAATAAAATGAGATGCCATGATATGGATGTTTTGAGTTAGTAAAATGGATCACTGAATGGTTTAGTCATGAAAAATCAAAAGAGTTATTATTAACTTAAACTTGATTAGGAAATTGGGGTCAAGAACACTGCAGGAATGACTTGTTTTCTTGAGTAATACAAGTTGACACATGGCTTGTTTAAGTCCTGAGATCTTTGTGTAATGGAGTGAATTAGTTCATTACAGTGTGTCCATTGATTCATAAATATTGCAGATGAGACCAGGATAGATAAATATACCAAGGGAATAATATTTGAGATGATGAGAAAACTGGAGTTTTTCCCAGAATTTGAAATATGAGGATGGAATAAATGATTTAACTCATATTGGTTATTTTCCTGTTTGGTAGGAATGATTGTTTGATTATGACTGAATTGTATGCTTGAATGTATGTGCCATATTTATATATGTAGTCTCTGGAAAGAAAAATTACAGTGTGCACCTGCACAATGACACAGAGCATGCACACAAGTATAACCTGATTCCAAAGGGTAGAACTTTATGAATATGTATTTAATTTGATTTTAACCTGATTAACTAATTGCTTTGGTGAATTTTCTCATACCAGACATGTGTCTGACCATAGTGTGCTAATGGCATCTGGGGTGTCTCATTTAAAATGAGGCAGCTTCAAATGCTTTTTCAGGGATTGCAGCAACTAAGTAGGAGTAGGAGCAAGGCTTTGAGAAGAAGATTATAGCATGCTAAACTTAGTTAGATAAGAGCCTAAATGATAAAATCCGCATGTATTAATGATTTAAATTGTTACTTGTATTAAGTGTTGGATATGGGATGGATATTTTGTTAAGTATTTTATTAAGAGATTGACTTGTATCTGGAATTTATGAATCTAGTAAATATCTGATATTAAAGAAGTTAATCAAAATATTGTAAGTGGATTTAGTAAGAACACCATGTTGAAAACTGAATGATTACATTTTATAAATGTATTAGTCAATTTTGAGTCTTTAGAAAGGATTTAAGTTTTGGGAAATCTGGATAGTTGATTCTCAGAAAAATTAAATGGTTTTATCTTTCAAACATGGTAAGTGTATACAAAGGATAATAGGCATAGGTTGAATGTTTTTATATGACTGCAAGGTTCCCATAATCTAACTTATTTCATACAAATGTTTCATGTCTTATTTTTAAATAAAGGAAGGATATGTAATAAGGGAATTGAAAGCCAGATCCAAATAGTTGCAGTTATATATGCACATAAACATGTTTTGTGCAAATATTAACACACCTTTTCCTTTGTATCTGTAATAGGAATCTGAATTTTCATTCAGATTTTAACCAAATGCATTTTAAATTCCAGACAGATTTTATAAGAAGAAAATCAAACATGAATGGAATTTTTATTGCATATAACACTGTACTATGTGTGGATTGAATAAATCCAATCAATCCAATCTCCTCTTGTTTTCCAGAACTCTGATTTAAACAAGAGAGGCATATACATCCTCACATGTATGTGCTTATCTTTGTGAAAGTACTGATATATTTATATTGGTTAATTTTTTTGATCCTGGATATATTTTGGTTTATTGGAAAAAGAAAATGACCCTGGAAAATATATTTGTAATGATTGATATATTTATATATCATCTCTGATAGTTCAAAGGAAGTTTAAATCCAACTTAAAAGAGTGTAAATGAATGTAGGTGGACATCCAGACACATGTAAATTGAATGTGCATATGCATGTACATAGAAATCGAATTTAGACGTCAGTCGTAATAATTTAGACGTCTGAGATTAAACTTAGACGTCAGTCATAATAATTTAGACGTCTAAGGTTAAATGTAGACGTCTGTCACAAAATAATTAGATGTCTGAATTCAGTTCAAAATGTCTTTTTCTCTCTGTTTCAATTTTTGATCTCTGAGCCGTCTGTCATAATTAGATAGACGTCTGTAATTAAGTTTAGACGCCTGTCATAAGAATTTAGACGTCTGAACTGGTGATTTTGCCTAATTTGCCTATTTAGAAAAGAAATAAGTGGCTATGTCAATAGCTTGTATGGCATTTTGATTTCTACGTGATTTAAATTCCCTTTGATGGAAAAAAAAATAAAATCCTTATGAAATTAGGGTAGAAATAGGAGGGTCATTTCAAACATCAAGGACCAATTTTTGACCAAGTGTACAAATGCAACTAAATGTGCAAGGATCCATAATCATGTCCAGATACCAACTTAAATGCACCAGAGATAAACTCAAGGTAAGGAAATACTTATTTAAAATGCAGAGTCGCTAAATGTCAAACTCAAGAAGTGAAACCAGAATACAAGATCGAACAGTGGAAAATGCCCCAACATGACAGTAGGAAGTGCTACAAAACTACCCAGTACAACAGTCGAGTGTCATGTCTCAATATACGTGTTGCAGCAACCCAGTTAAGTGTTTGCACTCAAGAAGCAAAACTCAAACTAAGGCAAGCTCGAGTCTAAAACCCCATAGGATAATCAAAGTCTACGAAAGCACATGTATGCACATACTCGAGTGCACATACACGTCCAAAGCGAATGAAACAGCAAAATAAAACTGCAACTGAAATAGTGATGGTGCACGTAAAATACACGAATATCTGTTGATGTACAACATTCAGGACCAATTGCAAATGAATAATGTAATGTATCAGTTTCAAACATGTACATAAGTGCAATGCAGGAGGTTGGATAGATATAATGCAGACTATAACAAGTCTACAATAACCAAAGTGTTATCAAGGCTTCAAGTCAGAAACAACAAAGAATGCAAAGAAGCAGTTCAAATTAGAATCCAAGTGGCTGAAGCCAAAAGAAATCATCATCAGAGTCAAGTCAGTGCCAAAGCTAGGGGATACAAAACAACTCAATACATAAAACAGTGAATTGGAGGCAGTATGCAAATCGAGTGTAATTCAGCAAAACAATGGCAAGTGCAAATACATCACTGAAACAGGTTCAAGTGAGGAGGCAACTGCAACACAACAAAACAGTAATGTGCAATGTAAATGAATTCATGAGGAACAAGTAAAACAAGGCTGTGAGTATTACGTACAATCAAAAACATCCGAAGTGACAGAATCAGAAATTATCAACAGGACCGAAGTCAAAGTGGGACATCAAGTAAAAATCGAACAGTTCAAAACCTCGTGTATCAAGCTAAAAGCAACCAAGTTCTCAAGGCAACAATCAAATGAACAAGGTCGAAGGTCGAACCATCAACATCATAAAATTATCAACAACAATAGGTCGAAACCAACCAAAGAAATTCACGAAATCAGCAATAGTCCAAGCAATGAAGTCAAGACTCAAAGAAACACATAATCGAATGGCCGACCAACAAGGGACGAATTCAACAATCAAACACAAACGAAAATAGTAGAATTCGAACGCTAATACACTCGAGGTAGGAATTAGATGTGAGTGAAGTACTCACCTTTGCCACGGATGGAGCCGTCGAAGGCGAGGCCAAAGCAATCGAAGGAAACGAATGAAGTTAAGCCCTAGCTGCTGAAGATTGAATCGAGCGAAGTTCGAACCCATGCCGCCATTGCCTTCGATTTCTATGCCCTAATTTTGGAGAATGACGAATGACGATATCGTGGCCGCCATTATTTCTCAAAGAATCGGGCCGAAGAAATTAGGGGTCGGGCTAGTGAATTTTTGAATGGAGGGAAAAAGAATTTGTCCCCGGTTTTATTAATTATCACATCCCAAAAAAAATACAAATGTGGCCCGAGATTTAAATTCATAAAGCCCTTATAAACGCTTGATAATATAATACAAAGAATTTCAAACTGATTTAAAAACTTCAATTGGCAATTTGCAACAATATTTATCGTTTAAATGTCGATTATTAATTGATGCGAAATACCGGGTTGTTACACTAGCATTCCAGATGTGAGTGAGATTTACTCACTTTGAATTCTTCGAGCGTTTAAATTTTAAATTAAATCGAACCTTCGATTTAATCCAAAATTTTCACGAGCTCCAATCGCCTCCGGATCTGCTGTAGTGCGTAGATTGCGTCGCTGCGATTCCGGCATTGCCAGTTTCGTCGAATTCTGGCCATGCATGCACAAGTTATGAATTTATAAAGTCTGGATATAAATTAAACAATTTCTTTTTTTTATTACCCTCAGATGTGCCGTTCGTTTCTAGATAAGGAAATCACAGCCGCATCTTTAATCTTCTCCCGCTCGAACCAGAACACGGATACACAGTTCGACTAACCCATAGTCGCCCTTAGGGTTTCGACGTTGCCGCTAACCCCCTCACCTAGGAACAGTTCGACCATCATCACTTCAAAGCCCAACGTCTCGCGCACCTCCGACCACCATCTCGGCGAACTTGGCTTCCCCGATGCACCGGATTTCGTGCACGAATAATACACGAACGCGGCCCCCAAACTCCTCCTCCGGTCGACGAAAACCAATCTCCACCGTCAGATCTGAGCATCTCTCCACCCACTAAAATCTTCTAGTTGGAAGAATCAGCTAAAACTCGATGGATTGTTCGAAAATTTGAGCTAAACGTCGGTGTATTTTGGCTATTAATATTAACTGTGGCGGCCGAAAGAAAAAGGGTTAGGGTTCTCAGAAGAACGTGTATATATATAACGTTATTTAATATTATTTTAATATTAAATTCATTTTAAAACGAACTCCGAATCAGACATGCCGCCAGGTGATTATAAGGTTTTACCCTTGTTCCGAACACAATGGAACGTGTTTCGGAACTCAATTCAATCATATGTAGAAGATAGATTTTTGAATCGAGTTTAAATATTTAATTATCGATTTAAATTTCAATGCGTTTCTCACCCGTACGAACAAACGGTAACTCCAAACGCTACGAAAATTGAAATCCGATAATAACTAACTATTACGGATCCAATGGAACTTGTTTCGATTCCGAGACTGTGCCCCGGAAGGCTATTTTAACTCGTCGATTAATTCGACCGTTTCCAAAATCGTCGAAATCATTTAAATTTTCATTTTTAAAACTTTACTAACTTAATTATAAATCATATAGAATATATATTCACATTAGGCATCATTCTGATTCCTTTTAAATCAAAATTTGATTATTTATATTATTATTATATATTAATTTCCCCTATTAAATTAATATAAAAATTCCAAATTTAACTTATCGACTTTTGATTCCATCCAAAAGTCTAATATTAAAATTCAAATCCAACTAGATATTTAAATAAATTTTAGAAACCATTTTTATATCCATATATACCCCGATTCACAAATTACTCCAATTTCAAATAATAAATTATTATTATCCAAATCCAATTTATTTGTCATATTTGAAATTTTAACTAATTTGATTGATTTAACCAAAATCTTCTTATTTCAAAAATCAATTCAAAATCCACCTTTAACATTTAAAATGAATTAAATGTTCAAAATCTGACGACCAAAATTCCGGGTTGTTACACTGTAGATGCTCCATTCATACACATTTCCCTACTTTTAAATAACATCCTTCTTCGTCTCAATCAACATAGAAAAAAATTTAAAAGCTTCAATAAAATAAAAAATAATAATAATAAAAGATAAAAGTGGCATATTTCATTTCGTTCACCATTGTTTCATTATCTCTAGTTTTTTTCAAAGCAGTCGAACCAAAAGAAACGAAACGAAATCTTTTCTTTCCTTTTCTGTTCGATTCAAGCAAACGAAATCGAATTTTTTTTAAAAAAAGAGAAAGGGCGCACGAGCGCTTGGAAATCGTGGTCGTGATGGTCGTTGGGGGAAGAAGGGAGGTTGGCGTTTGATTTAGGGGAAGGGGTTTCACGATCGAAGGAGTCGAATGGAGCAAGAGGAGGTGGCACGATTTAGGAAGATGACCGTTTGGTCGACCTATGGTTTTTCGAGACAGAGAGCACGCATGCGTATGTGTGGAGGGGCAATGAGCACTGATGGTCGAGGAGTGTATGGTATTCGGGTCTATGGCAGAGGTCAGCGCCTAGGGATGGTTTCATGAAGATCGCAGATCACTGGGAAAGGCCAGCGTCGCCGTACGACAATGGGATAGCTGGGTGGTCGCGTTTTTTTTGGTTGATCGAGCTGTTACTCGATATGTCAGGGAGAAGTTTATTTTTACTGTTGTTTTGGGGAAGAAGCAGTAGCAGGAGGGTTGCGTGTAGGGAGGCAGTGGCGAAGTTTCGAGGAGAAGGATTAGAAAATGGGTTAAGCAAGGCTAAGCAGGGTAGGTGAGATTATTAAACTTTGACTATTCTCTTAATGTTGTTGTCAATTTTATTTTAAATTAAAAATTGATATTTATAAATTTCATCAATTATCTATTCGAGGTCCAAAAGGAATAAAAACAAGTCAAGTTGGTTCGTAGTTGGAAAATCTATGCGATGGAAATTGGTTTGGAATTTATTGAAGATAGCTGCAATTTTTAATTAAATTGAACGATGTTCAGTTTGATTTAAAATCTGGATATTCGGCAAATAAAAATCAAGGTGAGAAAAAAATTCTCACTCATTTGGATTATCAAAATTTAAAATTTAAATAGTTGAAATTAAATTTTGGATGCCTGGTTGGATTTATAAATTTATTATCTGTTGAAGGTTAAATATATACAGTAGTATATATATTAGTATTTGGAGTGATATTCCCACACATTATAGCGGATGAGACCCTATGCACCCCGCATAATAGTGGATGATCCTATATACCGTGATATCTCCCTCGAAGTGAGATTGGTATTTTTATGTCATATTAACATCTGTGGATGCAAGAAAACAGTTTGGAGGGTCCAACTGGATTCCTCAAAAATGTTAAATTTAATTTCATATATTGTGATATATGGAATGTGTAGAATAATCTATATATATTATTGTGGTGTTTGGAATTTATTGGATGCTATTATAGCACTGGCCTGGATTTTGATAATTTAAGGGATAAAGGGGAATTTTTGATATAAAAATATTATATTGGAATTGGGGTTATTTTAAAGAAATCGAGTTAGGAAAATATATTGATTTTTGGGCAACACTTAAATATTGAGAATTTTTAAATGGAGATTTTAAAAATGAAGTATTTAAAAGAATTTATGAATGATATTCGGAAAATATAGAAAGGAGTCGAAGTCGATATTAAAATAGATTGGAAGTTATAAATGGGATTTTTAAAGGAATGGATTTATAAAAATGGAATTTATAAATAAGATTGTTTTTATAAATAAGGAAAAAACTCAAAGGAGTTATAAAAATTTATAAAAAATGTTTATAAACAAGGAAAAAACTCAAAGGAGTTATAAAAATTTATAAACGATGTTTATAAACAAAGGAAATCGATATCAGAATGATAAATTGGAAATATAAAATTCATAGGTGAAATTATATTAGAATATGGAAATAGGGTGAGGGAAATAGTGGATTACTATTTTTGAAAAGTGAAAATGGTTTAGGAAATCGAAATGGAAGCGATGTGATGGAAATCGAGAGGAATTTATAAGTTGAACTGGTTATTGAGATTTTAAAAATATATTTTAAATATTAAAAAGTGAGTTTGTTTTAAAAGGGAAAATTTTATTATTTTAAAACTATGAAATTTTAAACTAGTTGAGAATGAAATACTTCGATAAGTAGATTTTTTAAATATTAAATATTTATTTAATAAATTCTAACTTTTAAATTCAGCTTTGGAAATTTATTTGTTCATCTAAAAATGAGTTATAAATGTTATAAAAGTGTTTTCAATATTTTAAATAATAACTTAAACATATTTTAAATAAATTACTATTCTTTAAAGAAAATACTCGTTATATATATAGTTTGAAATGATTGCAAATTTATTTATAAATTCTCTCGAGATGTGTAGACGGAGTTTATTAAAGGATGAGATTTTATAAGAGAAATCTTATAAATGGAATGTTAGAGACTTAAGAAAATTTCCGATGTTTAGATGCGATAACTTCAAGAAGATTTTGAATTCATTTAAAGGAGTTATAAATGGTTGGTTGGGATTATAAATAAGTATAATCGGTTTGGAAATCTTAGGAAGAATCTATTAAAATTCCGGAGACTTCTGAGATAAGTTATGAAATATTGCCAAGTTTAATCTTAAAATGATTTTGGAAGTTATACATATAAATATTTTCCTAAGGATTGGAAGGAAGGTTATGGAAAATATTTGTAGTGGGGAAAAATTTGGAATAGAAATATTTTCTAGGTGTTATAAAAAGGGAAGTTGGAAATATTTCTAAGTATTGAAAATGGGGAATGTCCTGTTATGGATCCAAGTGTTGAAATTGTTTCAAATATAGAAATATTGAAAGAGATTGAATATATGTCTTGGTGAATATGTTTTGAAATAAATATTTTGGAGATTATAAAATAAGGCCTAGTGTCTACTTATGGATGTTTTATTGATATTTAAATAACCGACTATCAATATTGGCCAATTCCGTTAATCGTTATGAAGTGATCGGGATCGAATTTAATTATCCGAAAACCACTTTGATCTAGTTCGAACGTAACAAATGAATACCGTGAAGACGATGAAGACGGCGATTCGGTTTGTCCAGACCCAGGACAACTTGTATGGACGAATGCTATCAGAATATCATCATTGGAGGACGATGAGCATTCTAAGTAAAATTGTTTTTGAAAGGTAACGCTTAGCCTCGAACCTCATCAACCGGGAATGACTAAAACAGGAGAAATGCAGCAAGGATAAGTGGGTCGCACCCAATTAGAGTATGTTATCACTTTTCTAGATGTCGTCGGAAAACTTTATATTAAGGATATGGTTGTGCATGAAAGAAGGAGCGCTCGATAGTAAGGGTGGGAACACCCGGGGTGATAACATATTCGGTCTATCCAGGTTAGAGGTAGGCCGGTCTTGTGTAGCAGTGGATCTCGACGATGGTCCTTGGTACATTGTTCTAGAGGTGTACTGTGATGGGCGGTACCTCAGTGGCCCAGTCATTCGTATGGAATCCATTCTCCAATACGAGCTTACGGTTTTATTTGTAGAGCCTAGTATGCTGGAATTTATTTAATGTAACAATTTCAACTATTTGAATAAGTATTTGTGTTTAGACACTATTATAATATCAGAGGATATTTTATAAAATTGTTTTGGTTATCATAAGGTAAAAACCAGTTGTGTTTATGTGTGACGCGGTCTTACGAGATACCTTTATTTCAAAGGATTTTAATAACTCTAATAATTCAAATTGAGTGTATTTTCTCACGCTGGTTTTCCAGACTGACTCGGGTGTTATTATATTATAATGCTCGGGTCAGACCGAGTATTACAGGTTCAGGATATGATACTATGAAGCTCAGGAGACGAGCTGGATAACAGAGACGTATTTTCGTATTTGGTTTATATTTCCGCTGTGTAAGCTATGTTTGTAAGGATAAGTTATTAAACTGTCCAGATTTATTGTTGTACATTGTACTCTGATAATGGTATGTATAATAACAGTACAGTTCTTGTAGTTAAAATCTGTTATTATATATTATATTTGTTCCGCTGCGATTGTGAGATTCTGTGTTGTTGTTCTATTTCCTTCTACCTTTTTCTTCTTCACCCTAGTTATTCGCTCTTTCGTACACTTTGGGTTGAACAGGAGTGAATTATTATCAACTCAAAGGGTACTGAACCGCGGGTCGCCACATTTGGTATCAGGGCTAAAGGTTAAGCGAGAACCTTGGCTCTGGTGGGGATTACTCATTGGAGATAGAGTCAGTAGTACTCTAAAATGAGTTGAGTGTAATAATAGCTATGAGCGCGTATTTGTTAGTGAATATAAAATGGTTTTATATTGTGTTGACTTATTTGTTGAGTGGTATATAAATTTTGGTCGAGTAGTGGGATGCCACTAAATCGGTAGGAGTTTCTAAACACTTGAATAGAGTAATTCGACATAGTATGGTTTTGAAGCGGGTAAATGAAATAATTTTACCCAAATTTTATTTTGATATAAATGGAATAATTTTCTAAAAAATTATTATAGTGATGTGCTTGGTTGTTATTATATAATCAAAAAGATTATAAAAATTGAAATTGGTTTATAAAAACCAAAATTAAAATTGTATAACTATGAATTATACAAATGATTTAAAAACTACAAATGGGTTCAAACCAGAATTTGGAAATTTTAAATCCCGAAGATTTTTAGAAGCATTTTCCAAAGTGTTTGAAGATAAATAATAGTATTATTATTTTGGAGATATTTTTGAATAGAAAAATAGTTTTAAATGGATTTTGGAAGTGATATAGCACTGAACTCACTTCAGTCGCTGGAAAATAATTCCGATGACGACGACCGCATCATCGGTATTCATTTTCGAGTTTCTAAGTGACGGATTGCTGCGGAAATTGATTTGATTCAGATTTGTTGGGCAAACAAGTTTTGTTTAAAAATTTCCGAAAGAAATTGTTTTGGATAAAATCAGGTTGATTTTAAAATTCGAAGGAAATCATTTGTTGAACTAGAAAGAGTATATATATATATATATTTGACTTCGAAGTGATTTGAAATAAATACCGGGTGTTTAAAATTTCTGGAATCTTGTGGGAGATGATATGTATTAGAAGGGAAGTGTGAAAATTTGAAGTTGGAATAAAATTTAAAGAGAGGAAGTTCAAATGGAATTCAACTTAAGTTAAGTTGAGTAAATAAAATTTTAGAAAAATTAATTGACTGGATTTGAATTGAATTAATAGTGTATTAATGAAATGGAGTTAACTTAAGCGAAGTAACTGAAATATATAATGGAATTGAATGAATTAAAAATAAAATTGTTTGGAGTGGAATTTGTTTAAGTATGAATAACTCGAATATAGTTTGAAATGTTGGAAATGAAATTTAATTAAATTAAATTAGATTGGATTAGTAATAATATTGAATTGAAGTGAATAAAAATTATGAGTGGTAAATGATTATATAACTATAAGTTATAAATTTTGAATAAAATAAAATTTAAGTGGAAATTGTTGGAATGGTGAATAAATAAATTATATAGTTTATAAAAACTGAAATTAATGGAATACAAATATACTTAGCCTATAAATAGATGTATAATCCCGAGTTAAAAATAAAATGTGAATGTACTCGACTATAAAATTAATGTAAATGTGAAAAATAAGTTGTGTAACTCATCAAATTAGAAAAATGTAGTAGAAAAACCCAAAATAAAAATGGTTTGAGATTTTGGTGAAGAAATTAAAATCCAAACTTGAATTTAAAATGAATTTGAACTCAAGTAACCTGAAAGAAGTGATTTTTGAGAAGAAGAAAAAATCAGATATTGAGATATAAATTGGAAGTGAACTAATTAGATGAATTAATTAGTGAATTGAATATGGGAATGGAATTTAACTTGGTTGAGTAAATTTGGATTGTGAATTAAAAGTGGATTTTGGAAATGGAACTTGAGTTATAAATAAAATTCGACTTTATTATTAGCGAATTAAATATGTTTGAATTGTCGTGGGATAAAATAGAAATGGATGGGAAAAGTGATGACTTGAGTTATAAACAAATTCAGTTTAAACTGTAAATAAATTGAATATGGCCTGGGATACAAATTAGATAAATTCGAGAATGAATTCGAGTATGGAATTAAGATTTGAAGTGGAATAAATGAATGAACTAATTAAATAAATTAGTAATTAGGATGAAATTTGATTGAATAAAAATCAAATCAAAAATTTGAAATGGAATTTGGTTGCAAAAGGAAATAAACTTAAGTTATATAGTAAATTAATTGGAATTAGATGGATTAACTTAAGTAAATATTTCGATGGAGGCTTGGTTCGAATAAATTTGTAAAATGATCATTAAATAAAATAGCATGGAATGACTCCGAGTTTAATAAAATGGATTTGAATACGATATGTATGGAATGCAACAGAATCGATTGAGAATCAATTTGAAATGGAATAGAATTAAGATATAAATTGAGTTGGAACCAATTTAAAATAGCTATAAGCTTAAATGATTATTCTATTAAATAAATATCACCGGATTTACATAGAAAAATTGTCGTTTGACGTAAACGAAGGTAAATAAACTTCTACAAATTAATAGGAAGTGAGAAAATTGATTTTTAAATCAATTTGGAATGGATATGAGTTTGTTTGATATAAATATGAATTGAATACATGTAAAGCAAGGTGTAAATCATTTAAATTGAATGAAATGGTATATAGATTGAGTGGAAGTAATTAAATTGGTGTTGGAACCTCACAGTTGCCTATAAATATATGTTAACATGCATTGCTTGTGAAGATTGTGTGTTTTAACTATTTAAACCAGTGAAATGTTGATGAATTTCATATTTTGGTACTTACGTGGTTTAAATTGAGTAAGTACAAGTACAGAGGGACTATTTGGCTATATTTGGGTTGCGAAATTGCTTTCAAAGTAAATGTTTGCTTAATAATGCTTAAAAACGCTAAATAAGGTATGTTTTCAGATTAAATACTACAAAATATAAATATTGATATATATATATATATATCTTGTTTTCCGACCATGTGGGTCGATGTATATATATTTATCTCTCTTGTCATATTGCAAAGGTCCTCCGTACAAAGGAGACTCTGCTAAAAATTTTCGAAAATTTAGGGTATTAGAAAAATTTTGAAAATTTTTGGAAATTTTTTGTTAACGACAAATGTAACGACCCTTATTTTTTCGATAATTAAAATATTGAATTTAATAAGATTTTGTAATTGAATATTGAAAGAAATTAAAATTTATGATTTGTAATGATAAAACAATTAGAATGTAATATAGTAATGTTGATTTAATACGATTGATAACCATTTTAATCCAATTTCAATCAATTGATATAATTGTAAGATTATTTGGTTATAATCATAAATAACGAAATAAACTAAATGATGCCTTTAATGGTGAGATTGTATGTAATTGATTGAAAGAGGTTAATATAGAATATAAAATCATTTTGGTAAGCAATGTATAACCCTTGCTTGTAAATAATAAGATAATGGATATGAATTATTATTATAAACGATTGTTTTAACTATTTTCTCATTAATTTACACGTTTGAATACTGAATGGGTAATTAATGGAATTAAGGCAATTGAATGCCGGATTTAATGTTGTAATTATATGTTGTTAATTGAAGAAGGTTATTATGAATTAGGAAATCAATTAATCAGTATGTGAATTTATTAGTTTTGTTTGTTAACAATAAACATAGAAATGTGTTTAAAATTGTCGGTTGTAACAATTGTTTAATTATCATTTCACTATTTAATCCGTTGAAAAAAAACTGGAAATCAATTGCAACTAATCTAATTAGGTATGGTAGTTAATATGAATTAAGATGATAAGTGTAAAATTTGAGTGTAATAAGATGTAAACTTATGTTAGTTATATTCATAAGGTAATAATTGACTGAATAATAAGATGAATAAATCATAATAAATGAATCTATTTGAAATTTAATTATAATTAATGAATTTCTTGCAATTTGAACGCTTTAATTAGTGTAGTATTTAATATTGAATTTGACACTGAAAATTTGTTTTAAAAAGATTAATAATTTCTATGAAATCTAGAATGATGAAATTGTTAACCCTTAAATTTTGTATTTGACTTGAAATTTTAAATTTTAAAA
Source organism: Allium fistulosum (assembly GCA_030737815.1). Lineage (NCBI taxonomy): Eukaryota > Viridiplantae > Streptophyta > Magnoliopsida > Asparagales > Amaryllidaceae > Allium > Allium fistulosum. Next base: position 1,042,406,677 of record CM060901.1, on the reverse strand, counting down.
TTTTAAATTTTTTTTGGATACTAGACTAAATCCAAGGAAGGATTCCATTTTTCGTTTCATAAAAATCAAATTCCTATAGCTCTAAAAATATAAATTACTGTGAAAAATTGACATAAATTTGCAGTGTATATTTGTGTTCATTTTTTGGCTAAGTCTTAGTCGGTTTTTTTAGACTAATGAGCTCCTTAGTAAACCAAGAGACCCTGGGAACCCAACTTTGGACCCTTCCTTTTCCCACCCATTGACCTTCTATTTCCTATCTGACTAAAACCAAGTACGTACATAAATTCCTCATTCGAGAAACTTTCTGCGTACTCTTCTTCTTCTTCCTCAAATCTACAGAAAACTCCAAACCCTAAAACTCCTAAATCTCCAAATCAGATTACATCCTTCCTCCTTCAAAACCCTAGCCTACCTCTCTCCTCTTGCCGCCACCCACCTCCATCACCACCCACAACCCACGACAGTAACCCATGGCCAAAGCCCCACCTTCCCTCTCCTCTTCTTTCTCATTTTCCCCTTCTTTTCCCCTTCAATTTTTCCCTCTTTCTTCCCCTTATTTCCATGGCTTGTATATTCCACTAAACAACTTCAAATCAAATAATTTATTTTTTGAAACCGTGTATAATTTCAATGGAAACAACTTTGTTGTTGAACTCTTCTTCCCATTTCGAATATTTCTATATCAAAAACTCCATTTTTCAAGTCCTTTCTCGGGTCCAGTGTTGGCCGAAAATACCCCATATTGTATCAATCATATCTCCTTCAAAAAGGAAACAAATTATGTGATTCATTTTTTCAAACCATTTATATTTCCAGTGGCTTCAACTTTCTTTTAGATTAGTTCTTCAAATTCCTTAATTTGCTATGCCAAAAGCTCAAATATTTTTGAAGTGTTTTTGAACTCGGATTTTCAACTCAGAAAAACACATCTGCTTGTTTTGACCATAACTTCCTCAAGAAAGAAGCTATTTGAGTGATTCTTTTTTCGAAAGTGGAGAGAAATTTTTTTTCAAGAACTTTCTTGTTAGTCACTTTTACAGATTCAATAAGATTCTGGTTCGAATATTTTCTTAAAGATGACCTAGTTTCAGGTTTGTCCGCTGTTCAAATTTGGGCCTGTAATTGGATTTTAAATCGTCGACAAATAAAAGGTGAGTTTTTTAACCCACTCGCAACTAAAATTATCTTATGTTGGTTAAATTAGATTTATGATGTGGTAAAATTTTATTAATTATTGTTTGGTATTTTAATTTGTCATTTAGATTTATTTGAATTGATATTGAATTTAATTGCCATGTAATTAATATTGAATATAAATTGCTAGTTAAACACCTGAAATTGATAACAAATAAATTGTTGTGACTTATTGGCTAATTTGGATGTTGAATTTGTGATGGATGTTATCGGTTGACATTTGGATGATTGGATGTTTATTTATATCTATATCTTTGCTATCCCTATAGGTTGAAATGATACACACCCGAACGATCTTATAGATTATGGAAAATCGTTATGGGTTGAAATGATAAACCCGAGCGGTTTTCATTGATTTGGAAATTTTGATTTTGGATACTGGTTGAAATTATATGCCCATATTATTTTTGAATTTGGATTATTTATTGGAATTAAATTATTTGAAAGGTATAGGTTAATTTAAACTTCGGATTTATGTTAATTATAAAATGATTAAGATTAGTATTTCGAATTGTTTGAAATCCTTTAAAGAATTATATCCACATTGTACACTTGATAGGAGATGGAAATCCCATAACATCTCTGAAGCCATTGCTCTAATATTCTATTTACTTATTTTGATTTGACTTACATAAGATCTTTTAGTTCTGACTCGAGTGTTTTGTCTTTTCATTACGCTCGGGTCAGTCTGAGCTTTTCAGTGTATTGAAGACTATTTTATGGAGGACGGAGACGAAGATTTAGTATATTATTGCTATTTATTATTATTATCCCACTGCATATTGTGTTCCGCTGCATTATTTGTTTATTTCATATGTATGTATAACTCTGATTTGAATTTTAAAAGTGTAATCAAATATTATTTGCAAAACAGCTTCATGAATTGTTTATTTGATTATTATATTTTGTCGTTCCACTGTGAGATTCTGTGTTTTGTTTTCTTTCTTTTTATTATTTTATTATTTACCCCATTTACAATCCTCCCTTTTGAATGCTTAGAATTAGACATGTGTGGATTATTGTCGATTTAAACCGTCCAAAAAGGTGGGTCGTTACAGTTGGTAACAGAGCTTTGGTTTTGACATACCTTAGTCCGTTGTGGTTAACTCATTAGAGATAGAGTAGTAATACCCTAGAATGAGTTTGTCTGAGAGTATATATATACAAGAGCACGTATTTGTTAGTGCTATAAAAATGTTTTATATAAGTTTTAAAATGAAATAGTTTTTCCCAATATTATATGTTATATATAAAGGAATAAAATTTTATAACTATTATAGTTATTTGTGATGTGTTTGTTTTAGGAAATGATAATATTTGATTATTAACATTTATTGTTGATTCGTTGTAATTGGTCAGTTTATAAGCATGGGCTATTATTGTTGATTTAATTTATGTAGTTTATTAATGGTGTATTAAAGAGAATAAGGTGAATGATTATATGAATATGATTTCTAAGTTTAGTCTTAATAAAGGGAATTTAAACTAAAAATTTGAGAACTAAACTCCGATGTCTTAGAAATTGGTTTCCTAATATTTTGTAAATAATAGTATATTATTATTCAAAAGTGAATAATTAGATATTTGTTTATAAATTTGAAATGCTTCGTTGTGAATCTTGTCGTTTTGTTGATTGATGGTTTCAACTATTGAAATAAAATGGAATATCTAGATATTTTGAATAGTCAAAAACTTCAGAATTAATATATGAGTTGAAAATTGGTAATTGTGTTGAATTATGCAGTTGAATATGAGAAACTTAATTTGAAAGAAAGTGAAACAAGGTTTAATTTGTTATATCTATGTTTAGTAAATGAATAGAATTGTTGTATACATTCTTGGCTTATAATATAATAATATACAAGTGTGAACTTTAAGACTTGGCATGTTTAAATCGAAATTGTGATAAAGGAAATGTTGTAAATGAGATTAAATATAAAAAAGGTGATTATAAACTTAATTAAAATTTATGAAATGTGTCATAATTAAATTTGAAAGGTAAAGGTGAAAACTAATTGGATAAACAAATATTAACTAAAGTGAAATGATTATAAATAAAGTCACGACTTATAAATTGTTTATGAAATAAATGGATGTTGCAATAAATGGTTATAATTAAAGTTGTAATAACTTTAAAATCGAATAATGTCTTATAAAAGAAGTTAAGCTTTTATAAATTGGTTATAAACTTAAGAAAATTTCTTATGAAATGATCCGCAAATAAATATAGTATTAAAGGAGAAATATTACATGTGGAAATGAATGCAATTTAAAATTTGAGAGAAATATAAGTAATGTTATGAGAATGAATATATTAATGCTATATATTGAATGAAGAAATTCTATGAAACAAATATTTAAGTATGAAGTGAAATTTGTGTTAATCAACGAGATTAATAATGGATTTAATTGAAATGAAATTGTGATGAAACAAATTGGAATAAATACGTAAGTTGTATGTATATTGTTTTATTCGCATAATTAATTTGATCCGGATTTGAGTACACAAGTTCGAGGTGAATTACACCATTTCGTGTTAGGATTTTTCATTCGATTTCTTGATGGCGAATATTTGATATGGATTTTTGGTTGGATTCTAAAATTCTCTATCATAGTATATGGTATGCAAAGAGAATGATGGTGTCTAGTCAAGAAGCTTTATCGAAGTCCACATTAGGGAAGTCGAATGAACAATACTAGTACGAAAGCGAGATTGTGTGATCGAGCGAGCGATCGAATGTGATTTTGCATGATGATGACATATGTACATCTTATGTCCTAATATTATTGATATACTTTGACGCTGAAATTGAAAGTTGTTGGGTTGGATATCATTGTAATTTAAATTTGAAATTTTCTTTTATGCAAAACTACTATTAATTTAAACCCATTTTACAAAACTATTTTTCATTTATTCTATCTTATTCAAAACTATCTTTATTTTATTTTATATTCAAATTTATTTTAAACTATTTTACAAACTATTTATATACAAAACTATTTTGCAAGCTATTTTATATACAAACTATTTTATATACAAAACTATTCTAAATTCAAAACCTTTTATAAAGCAAAGATGTTCAATCCTATATGGCTCTTCATGCAGCGAAATTTATTTTTGGGAAAATTTTTGATTTCTATATAAGATGGATTTTATATAAGTATAAGGAGATTTTGAAGACTGTTGATTTTGGAAGGTATTCAATCTAAAGATATAAATCTTATATGCAATGGAATTTATATAAGAATGATTTGATATATTCGAGACTATTGATTTTGGAAAGTACTCTCTCTGAAAATGAAATTTTATATATAATGGAATTTATATAAGTACGATATTTGAAGTTATGGTTTTGAAAGGGTACTATATATGATATGATATATTTTTAAGTAAATGATATGGGAAGTACCTTCCATCGAAAATCATGATCCTACTCGATAGGGTTGCGTTGGAACTCCGCGCGGGGTGTCCATCGGAAATCGGGATCCTACTCAGTAGGAACACGTATCGTAACCCACTTGGTGGGTTACTTATTATACTCATTTGATATTGTTGAATAACATAAATCGAGAGCGTGATGCCTACAGCTACAAGTGATTCCGCTGGGATAGCAGCGTAACCATTGCGTAGCTGCGATCTATTGATGCATAGCGTAAATCGAGGGGCGGGATGCCTACAGCTACAAGTGATTCTGCTGGGATAGCGGCGTAACCATTATGTAGCTGCAATCTATCAACTATGGCGTAAGTCGACAGGCGGCGATGCCTACAGTTACAAGTGATTCCGCTAGGATAGCGGCGTAACCATTGCGTAACTGCGATCCATGGGGGAATGTGCTTTCCATATCTGTTTTTAATGTTTTAAGTATTTTCACTCGGTGTTGAAAAAGGTCTACTAAGTACTTGGAGAATTCTAGCCTTGTGCCTGATCAACGCATGGCTAGAGTCTGCAAGAACAAGGATAAACTTGATAAAACATCGAGTTATAAAAGTATTTTGATAAAGTATTATATAAAGGATATTTTGGTCATTTTTTTCGTTTTCTTTTCTAAATACTTTAAAATGTTTAAAATATTGTTTATTTAAATTATTAGTGTTGTAAATGTTTTGAGAAGCTATTAATTTAATAAAACATATTTAAAGTTAACGATTATTGATTTATTAATGATTTTTAAAAGTATTTTGAGATTTAAAATTTATAAATAATGGATTTAAGGTTTTCAATAACTTCTTTTTAAATATAAGTAATGATTTAAATAATTGTTTTCAGCTAGTTTACATATATTTATAAAGATGTTATTTAAAAATTTTAAAATGGTATTTATAAATGAAGCAAGAAATTTTACAGATGAATTTTTTTTGTAAAGTATTAAATATTAAAGATGATTGATTTGCAAATGAAGTTTTCAAATGAATATTTCAAGTAAAATTTATGTAAGTTTCTTCGAATGTATAATTTAAAGATATTATATTAATGGATTATATAAATAAGAAAATAAATGATTTGGGCAATTTATGATAGTAATATGCTTGAAAAATAAATTGTATTTTTGAAGGTTTGAAATATTTGCTTGATTTCGAAGTACTAATAGTTGTATGTGATATATAGAAAGTGAAATTTTATAAATATTGGTTGCAAATTAGGATTTATAAATAAAATCAATTTAATTGGAAATTTGAGAACTTAAGTTCCGGGGTTGAAATTTGTTTTCAAGGGATTTTTGGAATATAATATTAGTATTATTTAGAAGTATTTTGGATAAATATTCTCAAAAGTGATTTGAAAGAAATGTTTTAAAAGAATTCTTAAAAAGGAAATAAGTTCCGTACTCCCCTCTTCTGTCGTTGGAAAATAATTTCGGTGATGAGTGCACGCATCATCGACATTCGTCTTCGAGTTTCAAAGTGGGAAGGCTACTATAGTAGTTTTACTACACCTTTGTTTTGGTAAACAAATCTTAATTTTAATTTCAAAATGTGATTGGATATAAAGCTATGAGTATATATATATTATTTTAAATGATTCAAAATGGAACCCGATTTTTGTTCTTAAGTTTCTGTAAATTAGAAATTTTAATTTTTATAATGAATGAAATCTTGACTATTTTAACAATTGGAAACTTCTAGAATGAGAAATAATAAATTAGATGTTAAGTGATTTATGAAATATATGAGAAATTGGAATTTATAGCTTGTAAATTAAAAGATATAAAAATTTAGAAGATGTAATTATTGAACATTTGTTAACTAAGATGAATAAAATAAACGTGTGTAACATTCAATTATATTCTAAACGACATATATATATATATAACTTACCAAATGTTTAAAAAGTTGTAATGTTAAATAGGAATATGTAGTAGAATATTAACAAGTAAAACTTAAGTAATGGAAGTGTTCAATGGAATTATTTTATAAATAAGTATTTTGATGTACAAGAAATGTTATAAATGTAAGTTAATATTGTGAAATGCTTGTAACTAAATTAAATAGTAAAAAGTAAATACTGTTTAGGTAAAGGATTATAAACTCAAGAAAATGACTAAAAAGATTCACTGATGAATATTAATATTAAATCGATATCAAACATTTTAAGTAAATAATACATGTGAAATAGACTGCAATAAAATGTATGTAATACTTAAATAAGGGACATTTATTATTTTAAATAGTGAATGTGAAATAATTTATGTAAGTACACAGAAAAAGACAATGTATAAATGAATGGAAAGAAATAAAAAGTAAATGATGGTGTGAAAGGAAACCAATTGAATAAACTTAAATAATGTGTTGAAATTCTTGGTTGTTTGGCTTATGGGATGTTTGGAAAATGATACTTCTAATTGTTTAAGGTTTTATGGATAATCTATTGTGTAATTATCCAAGGCTGTTGAGCTTAGGGTACACTTGATGGTTATTTATCACCTTGCAGGATTAAAAGTTTTTGAACCATTGGTTTTGGTTGCTATGGATGTATAATGGATTCTTTGGTTGCATAAATGGTTGTATTGTTTGTTGTATATGTTTTATATTGATTTTCTTTTGTTGCTAATTGAAACAACTAAATATATTTCTCTTGTACAAAATTCTCACTATTTTGGATTATATAAGTGAAATACAGGTTTATGGAAGCAATAGCTACTGCTTTTGGTTTCATAAATTAAGTGTTTTTTTCCCGACAAATAGGTACGTTTTCGGATTACGGTTTATAGCGATATTATATTGTTTTTCCCATGGTTTGGGATATTTTATTTTGAAATATGATATATTATTGAAATTATTGAAATTATTATTTCTCCCGGACCTCTCCGTACAAAGACGACGCTACCGAAATTTTCCGTGAATTTTGGACTTAGAATTTTTTTGTGAAAGTGTAAATATTTTCAAACTCTTATTAGCTTTTATATGAAGATTGATTGTTTATTAATTAGCATATTTTATTTAAATTACTTAATTATGTAAATTAATTGTTTATAAATTGAATACTTTGAATAAAATATATTAATTCCTTAATTCCTCCTTTTCCATTTTCGAGGACGAAAAGTTTTGAGTGGGGGAGAGTGTAACGACCCTTATTTTTCCGATAATTAAAATATTGAATTTAATAAGATTTTGTAGTTGAATATTGAAAGAAACTAAAATTTATGATTTTTAATGATAAAACAATTGGAATGTAATATAGTAATGTTGATTTGATGTGATTGATAATCATTTTAATCCAATTTCAATCAATTGATATAATTGTAAGGTTGTTTGGTTATAAGCATAAATAATGAAATAAACTAAATGATGCCTTTAATGGTGAGATTGTATGTAATTGATTGAAATGGGTTAATATAGAATATAAAATCATTTTGGTAAGTATTGTATAACCCTTGCTTGTAAATAATAAGATAATGGATATGAATTATTATTATAAACGATTGTTTTAACTATTTTCTCATTAATTTACACGTTTGAATATTGAATGGGTACTTAATGGAATTAAGGCAATTGAATGCTGGATTTAATGTTGGAATTATATGTTGTTAATTGAAGAAGGTTATTACGAATTAGGAAATCAATTAATCAGTATGTGAATTTATTAGTTTTGTTTGTTAACAATAAACATAGAAATGTGTTTGAAATTGTAGGTTGTAACAATTGTTTAATTATCATTTCACTATTTAATCCGTTGAAATAAAACTAGAAATCAATTGCAATTAATCTAATTAGATTTGGCAGTTAATATGAATTAAGATGATAAGTGTAAAATATGAGTGTAATAAGATGTAAACTTATGTTAGTTATATTCATAAGGTAATAATTGATTGAATAATAAGATGTAAATCATAATAAATGAATCTATTTGAAATTTAATTATAATCAATGAATTTCTTGCAATTTGAACGCTTTAATTAGTGCAGCATTTAATATTGAATTTTACATTGAAAATTTGTTTTAAAAAGATTAATAATTTCTATAAAATCTAGATTGATGAAATTGTTAACCCTTGAAATTTGAATTTGACTTGAAAATTTAAATTTTGAAATTTTAAATTTTTTTTCTGGATACTAGACTAAATCCAAGGAAGGATTCCATTTTTGTGTCGTAAAAATCAAATTCCTATTGCTCTAAAAATATAAATTACTGTGAAAAATTGATATAAATTTGCAGTGTATATTTGTGTTCTTTTTTCTGGCTAAGTCTTAGTCGGTTTGTTTTAGACTAATGGGCTCCTTAGTAAACCAAGAGATCCTAGGAACCCGACTTTGGACCCTTCCTTTTCCCACCCATTGACCTTCTATTTCCTATCTGACTAAAACCAAGTACATACATAAATTCCTCATTTGAGAAACTTTTTGCGTACTCTTTTTCTTCTTCCTCAAATCTACAGAAAACTCTGAACCCTAAAACTCCTAAATCTCCAAATCAAATTACATTCTTCCTCCTTCAAAACCCTAGCCTACCTCTCTCCTCTTGCCGCCACCCACCTCCATCACCACCCACAACCCACGTCAGTAACCCATGGCCAAATCCCCACCTTCCCTCTCCTCTTCTTTCTTCTTTTTCCCTTCTTTTCCCCTTCCATTTTTCCCTCTTTCTTTCCCTTATTTCCATGGCTTCTATATTCCACTAAACTGCTTCAAATCAAATAATTTGTTTTTTGAAACCGTGTATAAGTTCAATGGAAAAAAAAATTTTGTTGAACCCTTCTTCCCATTCCGAATATTTCTATATCAAAAACTCCATTTTTCAAGTCCTTTCTCGGGTCCAGTGTTGGCCGAAAATACTCCATATTGTATCAATCATATCTCCTTCAGAAAGGAAACAAATTATGTGATTCATTTTTTCAAACCATTTATTTTTCCAATGGCTTCAACTTTCTTTTAGATCGGTTCTTCAAATTCCTTAATTTGCTATGCCAAAAACTCAAATATTTTCGAAGTATTTTTGAACTCAAATTTGAATTTCTGATGTATGTATAACTCTGATTATGTTCCGCTGCATTATTTGTTTATTTCTGATGTATGTATAACTCTGATTTGAATTTTAAAAGTGTAATCAAATATTATTTATAAAACAGCTTCATGAACTGTTTATTTGATTATTATATTTTGTCGTTCCGCTGCGAGATTCAGTATTTTGTTTTCTTTCTTTTCTTTTATTTTCTTATTTACCTCATTAACAATCCTCCCTTTTGAATGGTTTGAATTAGACATGTGTGGATTATTGTTGATTTGAACCGTCCAAAAAGGTGGGTCATTGCAGCAAATTGATTTCAAATTGAAATTGAAATAAGGGATTTTGGAATTTGAATTGAAAACTAATTGTTTTCGGTGGAACTAAAAGATTAGAAAAGTGAATATTGAATTTTAACTAAGTGGGTTTTGATAAGTTAATGGGTTTGGAGCATTTTTCCTGCCTTAGCAATTTCGGGGACGAAATTCTTTTAAGGGGGAAGGAATGTAACGACCCAGATTTTCCGACGGTTAATTTTGAATATTTAAATGGTTTTAAATACTTGATTTGGAGTTATAATTGAGTTAATAAGTTTTTAAAACTGAAAATTTCAAACGATTTCGTAAAAAATTGAAATCGTCAATTTAATTGACACGTTAAAATAGCGATCCGGGGCATAGTCTCGGAATTCGACGAAACTAGTTCCATTGGATCCGCAATAGTGTATTATTATCGGATTTTAAATTTCGTAGCATTTGGAGTTATCGTTTGATTGTACGGGGTAGAAACACGTTGAAATTAATATCGAAAATTTAATATAATAAATGGTTCCAAAAAGCTATCTTCTCCATACGATCGAATTAGGACTCGAAACCTTTTGGAGAGGTAATTTGATATAATAAAGGAATCCCTAGATGTTTTTGGAGAGGTAATAGGAGTTCTAGAAGATAGGCAAGTTGAATTTCAAATAAGGTTAATCCCAAGGTCAAGTCCTATCATCAAGAAACCTACCAGAATGGGTCCAAAAGAATTAGTGTAATTAAAACAGCAATTGGAGGAATTGGAGCAGAAAGGCTTCATAAGGCCTAGCAGTTCAAACTGGGGTTCTCCAGTGGTATTTGTGAAGAATCATGATGGTACACTGAGAATGTGTATTGATTACAGGGAATTAAATAAAGTTACCATCAACAACAAATACCCACTCCCTAGAATTGATGATTTATTTAACCAATTAAATGGAGAAAAATTCTTTTCAAGGCTAGACTTAGCCTCTGGTTTTCATCAAATGAAGGTAGAGGAAGAAAGTATTAAGTACACTGCATTCAACACAAGATATGGGCTATATGAATTTTTAGTAATGCCTTTTGGATTGACAAATGCACCATCTTATTTTGTAGATTTAATGAATAGGACATTTATAGATTTTCTAGACAAATTTGTGGTTGTCTTTATTGATGACATATTGGTGTATTCAAAATCAGAAGAGGAGCATGCAAAGCATTTGCATTTGGTTTTGTCAAGACTAAGAGCACATAATTTAAAGGCAAAATTTACTAAGTGCACATTTTGGCAAAATGAAGTTAAATTTTTAGGACACATTATATCTCAACAGGGGGTTAGTGTAGACCCAAACAAAGTCATGGCAGTGCAATCATGGAGTAGACCCAAATCAGTGACTGAGGTGAGATCATTTTTAGGAATGGCAGGTTACTATAGAAGGTTCATAAAAGATTTTACAAGGATAGCCATTCCACTGACCAAGCTAACCAAAAAGGAGCAACCATATATGTGGACAGAAAAGTGTGAACAAGCTTTTGAATCATTGAAGAAAGCATTGGTGGAAGCTTCAGTCTTGCAAGTCCCAGTGGTAAATGAAGGATTAGTGGTTTACACAGATTCTAGTGGGTCTGGGTTAGGGGCAGTACTCATGCAACATGGTAGAGTCATAGCATATGCATCAAGGCAACTCAAGCCAAATGAAACAAGATATGCTACACATGACTTAGAGCTTGCTGCTGTTGTTTATGCATTGAATCTATGGAGACACTACTTGTTAGGTACTAAATTTGAATTGTTTACAGACCATAAATTACTTAAGTATTTGTTTTCCCAAAAAGACTTGAACATGAGGCAACATAGGTGGGTAGAATTTCTAGCTGCCTATGATCTTGATATATTATATACTCCTGGAAAAGCTAACAAAGTGGCAGATGCATTGAGTAGGCATCAAGCAAGATTGGCAAGTTTAATGATGACTGAATTCAAGGATTTAACAATCCTCGGTGAAGTAGAAATAAAGAAAGAAATTGATGCATCAGATAAGGCACACAGTGACATGATTGAATATGGGAAATTAAGTCTCATTTCCTTAAGATCAACCCTGGTTGATAAAATAGGAAAAATGAAAAATCAAGATACTAATTTAAAGGAAAAGAAGGACATGATATCACAAGGTATATCAGTGGAAAATTATGAAGTTGATGATAAAGGCTACTTAATGAAGAAAGGGAAGCTCTGCATACCCAATATGGAAGAACTGAAGCAAGAGGTTATGGATGAGCACCACAAGACCAAATACACTATACATCCAGGTGGTACAAAAATGTACCATGATCTTAAAAGGAATTATTGGTGGCCAGGAATGAAAGGAGCAGTGGCAAAATATGTAGCAAAGTGTTTAACCTGCCAACAAGTCAAGGCAGATTACCAGAAACCCTCAGGCCTACTGCAACCTTTAGAAGTGCCTACTTGGAAATGGGAAAGTATTTCAATGGATTTTGTAGATGGCTTGCCAAGAACAAGAAGAGGCAATGATAGTATTTGGGTAGTGGTTGATAGGCTTACAAAAACAGCACATTTTATTCCAGTGAATTCAAACAGAAATGCTCACAAGTTAGCTCAATTATTTATGAAAGAGATAGTAAGATTACATGGCATCCCCAAGACTATCATTAGTAATAGAGACACCTTGTCTACCTCAAGGTTCTGGGGTAGCTTTCAAGAAGCCATGGGGACAGAATTAAGCTTAAGCACAGCCTACCACCCACAAACAGATGGGCAAACTGAGATTGTTAACAAGATTTTAGAGGATTTACTTAGAGCATGTATACTTGACTTTGGAGGCAGCTGGGAAGATCATCTCTACTTAGCTGAATTTTCTTATAACAATAGTTACCAGTCCACTATAGGTATGGCTCCATTTGAGGCCTTGTATGGAAAGCCTTGTTTATCTCTTGCATGTTGGATGGATGTAGGTGAAAGAGTATTGCTTGGACCAGAACATATGAAGGAAACTTCTGCAAGAATTGAATTAGTGAGGCAGAGAATGAGAGCAGCACAAGAAAGACAAAAAAGCATATGAAGATAAAGGGAGAAGGCCAGTGGAGTTTGAGGTAGGGAATTATGTATTTCTCAAGGTTTCACCAATGAGAAAAATACTAAGATTTGGCAAGGCAGGAAAATTATCACCAAGGTATATAGGACCATATGAAATTATTCAAAGAATAGGGACTTTGGCATATAAGCTAAAATTGCCAAAGGAATTGAGTAATATACATGATATCTCAATTGAGAAAATGGGTGCATAATAAGGAGACCATTCTTGAATCTCCTACACATGTTCAAATTCAAGAAAATTTGATTTATAAGAAAGAACCAGTGGGCATTGTGGCTAGAGAAGAAAAGAAATTGAGAAATAAAGTAATTAAATTGGTTAAAATCCAGTGGAGCTTAGATGAAAATGATTGTACATGGGAGGCTGAAGATAGGATGAAGGATAAATATCCTAATCTATTTTCTGCTTAAAGGTATGCCTAAAATTATAATAAATTTAAATATTACTTATGTGTATTTGATTGGTCTTGAATGCATGAGGTTCTGAAATTTCTGAAATGAAATTATACTATGTAACGAAAATTGTGGGACACAATTCCTTTTAGGAGGGGAGTATGTGAAGACCCAAATTTTTGACATAAAAATAACTTTAAAAGAAAATTGGAAATCAGTTAATAAAGAATATTTAAAGAATAGAATAGTTTGAAAATAAATATTAAGAGTAAGTAAAATAATTAAATAAGAGGACAGTGATTTTTCAGTGAATAATAAGAAGAAGAAAATGATCAAGTATGAGTGAGTATTACATACACATATCTCATATGTATATATATATATATTAAAAATGAGAAGCCAGAGAAATATAAAGTAATAGAATAAATCCTTCTGATAATTAAAATGCATAAAAACCAGTTCAGTATTATTTGTGCATAAATACATTTTTAAAATAAATCAAGAGAAAAACAAATGGTTAAAAATAATATCTAGGAATTAAATTTATAAAGAGAGATATGAGTGAACAATTCAGATTTAAAGAAATACACAATGAAGCTAAGTCGCATGAAAATAATGTGCATAAGAAACATGCAAATAGCATGTGCCCAGAAAATAAGAAAGGCAACTGTTTTACCTGAAATAGAAATCAAAAAGAAAATGGCACAATTAGCCATAAACATATATACATAATTCTCTAAATTGTATGAGGATAAAATGGGCTTTTCTCTCTTCTAAACCCTAGCTAAAGGTTTTAAAAATGAGAGGGTAGCAGTAGTTTGTTTCTGGGAAAAAACAGAGAAATAGAAAAAAAAAAGAAAAGCAAAAATCACACTGTCTTCAAGCTTAACCATTCTCGGGGAAGAGAAGAGGAAGGTGAGTGATTAATCACCTATGAGATTTAAGGCATTAAGACCCATGTTAAGGGCAGCCATATCATTTTCATAAAAATTTTAATATGCTTTTGTTTAATTTTTATTCTCTGAATAAATGAATGTTGAATATAGTTGATACTTTGGTTGAGTATTTGATTGTTGTTTTGGTGTGTTATGATTGTTTCCGTTTTTGCTTTGAAATATAAATAATTAAACTAATACTCTGATCTTAGAGATGGATTTTATAATCTAGCTTTATATGAAGATGAACCAAATAATTTACTAAGAAATAGGGTATCAATGAAAAGAAAATGAAGTAGGAAGTATGGATAATGAGATTCATGCTTATGTCTAATTCATTCTAAAAGTGATATGAACAATGCAATATCATAGATATGTGCTGATTTGTTCAGATCACAAGCCAATATGTTTTTATGGGTTTTTCTCAAAAACTATGCCCTATGTTCACAGTAAAACTAAGTGTAATATTTTTTATGATTTCACCAGATTTATGTAAGGCATGAGAATATTTCTGGAAATAAATATTTATGCAAGATTTAGAAAATATGATTGAATAAGAATGACCTTAAAATGGGATGTGATGCTTTGCAAAAATACTTTGTATGTCTGGTTGAAACCAGTGAGTACACTTTCTTTGATTTATGAAAGGAAGAAAAGAAAATAAAGCATTTCTTTAATTAATAACATTTTTCCAGAAAGAAAAATAAGCATGGTCTCTAAATTATAAAATAATTTAGGAGTAGTGCCTTGATCTATTCATCATCAGGTGGATGATGGGTATGTGCATGACTTGCTTAAGTCCTGTAGGCCTCTGTGTAAAGGGTTAACAGAACCGAGCCCCTTTGCAATGCACACATGGTGTTCAATGGCAAGAGTTCAGACCAAATAAAATATAAATGAGATTGAGAAAATGAGCTATGGAACTAGGGAGTTAATCCATATGAGCATGTGCATGTATGACTGAATGAAGTGAATGGATGAATGCTTGGATGTATGATTGTTAGATAAGTTTAAATATACATATACTCAGGTTTTAATATGAAAATGAATAGCATCATATTTATGAGCTCTTTACCCAGTCATAGTAATTTACAAGTTATTGCAATCTTTGATTTCACTCACACCAGAATTTATTTCTGACCCTATTTGTTGCCTTTGCAATATTTGGGGTGTCTCATTTTCAATGGGGCAGTTCAAAGTGTTGTTGCAGGGAAGGTGCTTGAGTAGCTTTCTTGTATGGATGTTTGAAGATCTTGTTGATTTTAAAATGCTTAGAAGAGTAGCAGCTTAGTTGTAATAAAAGAAACTTGGCAAACTCTTTTGTGTCTTCTGTATTTCCAGGATTGTCTTTTCTTTGTTATTTTGAAAAGAACATGTAAAAACTGAAGTATTACATGTGCTTGTGGATTATTGATTAAAGTAACAGATGTGCTTGTGAGTCATGGATTTAAGAAATAGATTCTGAAGTAATCTGGTGGAATATGATGAAGGAAATTATGCCATGTAATATGATATGTGGACATACTTTCTTTGGCAGTATTTGATAAGTTTTTAATTATAAGGTTGAAGTAGTTTTTGAAAAAGCATGTAATAAAATTGTTAAGTGATAAGTTGAAACTGGTCTTGGCTAACCAGTAAAGCTTGACCATGCCTTATAATTGATATAAGACCATGGAAAAAGCTTGAAGCCTTAGCCTGCAAATCCTACTTGAATATCTGATTTCCAGTGGAAATTTGTACTGCATTGTATAGTAAGATGAGGTGCATACTATATACTTATAATCTTCACTGCAACCACATTGAACTGCACCTTGTTGTCTACTTATTTGATTTAAGTCTGGTTGCATTTTGGTCTTAGACAAATCAGTTGTAGTATGCATTGTCATGAAGTCTTATTTAGGTATTTAGCATGTCAATTATTCCACTGTTTATTGATCACAATCTTTTGTTCCACTATTTGGGAATTCATCAGTGGTCTTCATTTTAGGATCAACTGAAAGTTTTGCATTGGTCTGATTGTTGACATTGCCTTAATCATACTGTCTTCATGCATATGCTAAGTCTCCATTTGGCATGTTAGTTTGAGTTAGCATTCTGGTCTGATTGTATTGTTTTCCTCTGCTTGGCTTTAAACTATACCTTATTATTCATATGATCATTACATACATTATAAACTAGAATATGAGTATTTTACCTGACACAAAATGTTGTGTTTGAAATAAGAATCCTGGGCTAAACTAATATGCATGATCATTGCTTTTTTATTTTACATACTTTTATATTTTCCAAATTAGCATAGTGTTTATACATATGTTTACTTTGTTTGTTCAAGTTCATATTAATTTATATATTTGTTCGTATAAGTTGTTTATAGTCTTCTGTTATATTAGTTCATATATATTTTTTGTTTAAATGTAATTTATGGTTTATTAAAATATTATATAAAGAATTGTTATAGATATGCTATTTTGTATATAGTCTGTGTAGGCTAGTATATATCTATATGTATTATGGCGTATATGAAATGTTGAAAAAAAAGGTTTATAATAATAATAATAAAATAAGTGTGTACAAAGAATGGTTATACCTGTTGTAACCTGGGTTTTATGATTTTGACTTTAAATATAATAATAATGTACCTATTTTCAATTTATATCAAAATTGATTCGGATGAGTGCTCATCGATTTTTCATTTATCAGCCTTCTCCGTTGAATTCGAGCCGATTTTTGTTTTGCTTGGATTCATACGTCAAATCCAGTGTCCATATCAGTGTGCGTATCCGTGTCATCTTCTCGTTCATCTCTAGCCTCGAAAGGTGAGCAATCACTCACGATTAACATTCTTATATTTATTAAATTTGATTTCAATTGAACGACAATTGAAATATGCGGATGTTAGTTATTCACATTGCTATATATATGCCATTATCTGTATCTGTTCACCTGTGACATCTGACACCGTTACCTGTTATTTATACTGATGATATATGCTTGTTATTGTTGTTATATTATTGTTATATTATTATCATATTTGTTATCACTCTTCAAGTTCCCTACTAGTATAGAATTCACTATGGGTTGAAATGATACATACCCGAACGATCTTGTAGAATAGGAGAAAATCGTTATGGGTTGAAATGATAAACCCAAGCGATTTTCATTTAATTGAATTTGGGATTGCGGGTTGAAAAGATATATACCCGTATATATTTAAATTGCGGATTGAAATGATAAATATCTGTATCACTTGACCATAGGGTAGAAAATTATATACAGACACCGTTGGTCTATATATAAATATTTTGAAAATGATTTCTATGGTTTTGAAAAGAAATATATGGTTTTGATAAATATTGATTTTTAAGATTTATTAAAGTTGATATTTAATATGTTTAAGTATTTATTTAAAATTTATATTTTCGAATATAGAGTTTGTAATGATTTGGGTTGTAAAGATAAATTTGAAATTGATTTGAAATTATATTTATTTAAGAATTATACTTAAATAAGTTTGATTTGAAATTTATTGAATTTGAAATTTTAAAGAAGTGTTTTACAACTTGAAATTTGATTAAAGGTGACTTAAATGGATATTTCAAACTTATATGAATTTAAATGGGATATTTTGTAAATTGAAGTTGTATTCAAATGATATTGAAATAATTAAGTAAATATTTCAAAACTAAATAATAGAAAAGTGAATTGACATATATATAAAATTATCGAATTTAGTTTTGAAATGTGGAATATTTGAAGCTTTGAAATATTTTGAAATTGAAATGGTTTATTGTGGTTCAAATCGGTATTTGAAATCGATATAACTTGAAAATGTTTAATTGAAATGGGAATTTAAATTGATGATTTAGATTTGATTAAATTTGAGTTTGGAATTCGAATTGATTTGAATCGATTTGTGAAAGTCGAGGAAACTATTTTATTTTATAAAGTAATTTTAAGTTATATTTAAAACTATGGATATTTTACTTTATAAATTTTTTTAATATAAACCATTTTTAATAAAAATTATTTTATTATAAACTATTTTAACTTATAACTATTATATAAAATATTTTTATTTATAAACTATCTTAACTTATAACTATTTATATAAACTATTTTATTTGTAAACTATTTTATTATATATACTAATTTTAATGTCTAAACTGTTTAAGAGGAAAGTGTTATGATTTCCAAAATGCTATAATTTCAAAAGTGTTATGATTTCCAAAATGCTATAATTTCAAAGTGTTATGATTTCCAAAATGCTATGATTTCAAAGCTGTGATTTCCAAAGTGTTTTGATTTTAAAAGACTATGATTTCGAAAACGTTATAACTTTGGAAAGTGATATGATTTTTGGAAATGGATATATTTGAAATGGAAATGATATCGTATTGATTTGGGTTTTGAAATGAAATTGATATTTTGGTTTTGAAGATAAACTATTTTGAAATGACCGCGGTGTTATAATAACGTTTGGTTGTTAAAGAGACCGAGATCGGATATGGGCATACTCTCTGTCGATACCGAAAACCACTTTAACAACTGTGTACGCGATGGAGATTCTAGAATGAAGTAGGATGGTGGAGACGATCCTATTTGAGGTATATATGTGGACCTAACTCCCGTGAATTAGCATAAGGTGGCTAAAATAGGAGCGATCTCGGGCCAATGAGGTAGCACCTCTGATCGGACACATTTCTTCGATACCATTCTATTACCCGTGATTTATTTGGTGGCCACACTTCGATTTTTGATTTGGGAGTGTGTTCCAAGGTGGGTGGTAGTGGCTGCTATGCGTTTCCACCAGCCCGTGTGCGTAATTGGTATATCTACCCTGGCATTGCCTTGTTGTGCCGTGTCACCTACCATATCGAGCTTTAATACGAGTTTCTATTTGTGTCGTACCTATGGAGTATCTTCTCGTATCCTTCCGATCTGGAGGTACGCAGGTACTATATAGACTACTGGCACTATCTATGTGTTAAGGTGGAAAATGTAAAGCCTTAACACTATTTTAAAGTAAGTTTATTTTACTACTAGATATTATTATAATAGCGTATATTACTACATAGTAGATAGTTTAACGGATCCTTAGAGGATGGTTATCCCAAACATCCTTTGAGTAACTTGTATTTCAGCTGATATTTCACTTGAGTTGGATTTATTGATATAAGAATGTTAATCCTGACTCGAGTGTTTTGTGTTTTGCTCTACGCTCAGGTCAGACTGCGTGATACAGTATTCGAGACTCACCTTTGGAGTTAGAGCTTCTCTTGGAGATCCAGCTGTCTATCCTGCTTTCAGTTGTTAAGTTGATTTCAATGATGTATTCAGATCTTGTATTTGATTATTGTATTGAGACATCTATGTACTCGTGACTTCTGTTGTATCTTGTTTAACTCTGTTATATATATAGTAGCTTCATGAACTACCATTCTTTTGTTTCCGCTGCATTATTGTTATATTACTCTATGTCTGTGATATGTGATTATTTTATTTACTGTATATGCTGAGTTTTGCCAAATTTAAATTAACAATCTGATATTTTGAGCAATTCTAATCCGACATGTATGGATGCGAATGGTTGAAAATTTCAAGTCGTTACATGTGGTATCAAAGCCAGGTTTTTAGGCAAACTCGTCATATGGAGTAGATTTAATTTCAGAATCACTTTCGTTCGAGCTTGAATCTCTTCCTCTTTGATTCGGTTTCCTTTGAATTTTGGAACGTTCCCCTCGATTCCAAAGTCCATTCTTGTCTCTCCCTATTCGTGTTTTCTTTATTCTGGAGCATCCCATAGCTCCACTGAATGATTAGTAAAAGAGTGAAACTCCTTTACAATCGGTATTGATTCACCGGAGATTTCTGTATCCTCGGTTTACGATGTCGCTATCTTTTGCTATACCCGAATTCAATCTCTGGCGATCGAATGTCGATTTGCTCCAGAATACTACATCGAACTTATTTTGAAGTCACGGTTGACTAGGTTAAGGTTGCCCGCGATTTATATAAGTCTATCCATCTTACCTATCTTGTTATTTAATTATGTTATCTTCGTTTCGAGCCTATCTTCGAACTTGAATTCTTTTGATTAGGATCCCTCGAAATTTGAATCTCTATCCTTGTTTTAAAGTCTATTCTGTATCATCGAGTGAGGGAGTGTATTTGTAATTAATATTAAAAATGTTTTATACATTATGTTGTTTGAGTTGTTGATGTTGATTTGGATTTTCGATCGATTCATTTGATCAACGCTATCGATAGGAATTCCAAAACACTCGAACAGAGCAAACTGACACAATATTATTTTCAAAGATAGTAAATGAAGAAAAAAAATTCGTATATTATATATATAAGTATAATTTTCTGGAATTTAATAAGTAAATTAAATTGATGGTTTGAAATGATAATATTTGATTTTCATTTATTGTTCTAAATGAATTTATAAATAAGGTTTATAAATTGA
The DNA here is from genome assembly GCA_030737815.1 of Allium fistulosum. NCBI lineage: Eukaryota > Viridiplantae > Streptophyta > Magnoliopsida > Asparagales > Amaryllidaceae > Allium > Allium fistulosum. The sequence goes on along the minus strand of CM060901.1, from coordinate 1,042,385,848 downwards.
TTTGGAAATTGAAATGAATTTAAATTGAGAATTTGAGAATTTAAATTTCCGGTGATTCCAAGCTTTGGGTTTTAAAGTTTTTAATTTAAAGTATTTTCGATGTAACAACCCTAGATTTTTGCCTATATTTTTATATTTGACTTTCTTTTATTTTTAAATTATTTTAAATTTTTTTTTCAAACATTTCATTTTAAATACATATGTTGATTATGAAGTGAATTATAGTTTCAAACTAGTATAATTTGAATATTTTACTGTAAAGTGAATTTATGGTTAAACTGTTCAAACTTTGACTTTTAAAAATTCAAATTTAAATTGTTTAAAATCTTAAATTTTATCTTTTATTATGAAAATAGACTTAATAACATGAATACTGCTTTTTGTTTCGTTGAAAACGGAATTAAATTGTAAAAGTTATGTACATTTCAATTTTGAGTATAATTTGTTTTATTTTGCAATTTTGCTTATTTTAAATTATATAAATCATATTTTCTTTGTCATGTTTTATTTTAAAATGTGTTAATATGTTATTTTATGTATATTTTTGTCTTTTAATATTTTTGAAGTGATAATAAAACTTTTCCAAAATTTATTGCATTTATTAAAGACTAGTTTCTATTTTTCTGCTATATTCTTCATTTAAATTATATTTAATTAAAATTTATTTATTTATTTTTGTGAATGCATTTTTATTTTATGTTCTTATCTTTATTTATAAATATTTTTCCAAGTCCATACAATTTTCCCTAAGTTTATTTCATTTATTTTCAAATTTTCTAGACTAGTTTTCATTTCCTGTACTATTTTCTTATTTTAATCATATATAATTAATATTTATTTATTTATATTTTGTTTATCTGTTATATTTTCGAATTTTAACTGAATTTATAAATATCTTCAGTTATTTAAATTTATATAATGAAATTAAAGAAATTTGAAAAGGTTATGACTTTTGATTTTCCTATGGCCTTTTATCTTCCACCTTTTCATATTTGTAACTTAACTTTTCATTCAATTGGCCATTACCTCTCACTTCTTTCAGCCGACTATCATTTTTTCATTCACGTAAAATTTTGTTTCTCATTTCCTGAAAGAAAATTTCGGCCATAGCTTGTGAAAGATTTTGGTAAACTTCTTTTTCTTTTTGTTTACTTTTATTGATTTTTGATAATGATTTTGCACTTGTTTTCTCACCTTCTATGCTCAGCTCCTCCTTCCTCCTCCACCTTGGCCTCCTCCACCACCACCACATCTAGTCATCACCTCCTCCAGCCCAGCCCCAAGCCATGGCCATGCCCCTTGATGAAGAAGATCCACCTAAAAATAAACAAAACTCCACCTTAATGTTCATAGTCTAGCCTAACTTGTTCCACCACCTCTCTCCTCCACTTTGGCCGGCCAAACACCACCACCACTAGCCACAACCTGAGCCTTGCATTTCATAAGGCTATTTCTAAGAGTTTTTTCCTACTTGTTTTGACTAATTTTGGATTGACTTTATTTTTCAATTGTTATAAACCTTACTTGTAGAGTGTTTTTGTCTCATCGGTTTCTATTATTGTAAAAATGGTATGGTGTAATTTTATTGGTAATTCATAATCTGTCAAATTTAAATGTTTTGAATGGTTCTAATTTTTTTCTAATTATATACATGATGATCTTGTAGTAAAATTAATCTTCAATCTTCAAAATCAAGTTAGAAAGCTCTGCATCGACATTAGGTTCAGATTGAAGATATGAAGAAACCTTTCTATTCCCATATACGTTCCAAATTCCAACACGTCAAGCTCTTCATTTGATTTATAAATAAATAAAAATAAAATAGCCGTCTATGCACATGACTGTTCACTAAGGGTTATAGAAGCTATGAGTTGAAGTGGATAGACACAACTTAATTCTCCTATAGAGTTTACCGATCCGTGGGGTTTTCCTCGACATAATTCAAAAAAAAATTACATAATTGTAACGACGTAAGATCCATCATTTCATCTTGCATTTTCTATACAATAGTTTCAAAACCGAACAATGAATCAAACTGTGTTGTTACAAGGTCAACGCATATTGTGATTCAACCGGTTGGATAGCGAAAACCGTGTTGGTCGTCATTTTTTATTTTATGATTTAATATAAAATTAATTTCAGTTAGCGTAAAAGTTTAGCTACTTATATAATTAATATATTAACATTCAAAAAAATCATGAAATCCAGATCAGGCCATGCCCAATAGTCCCTTGGTCGAACCCATTTAGGCCTTGAAATCTATGTTGTTGCTTGTAGTTGTGTTGTCTTGTTTTGCAATTCAAGCACATATCCTTCATCTCCTCTTTATATTGCTATGGCGACCCCTATATGACCTGAACCTGGTCCAAACCCGATCCAAAACAGTCCCAGTACCGTGTCTTTCCAGGCCATAGCTGAACTATAAGTGGTTAAAAGCAAGTGCAAAAGCTCTAGCTTTGAATTGTGTAGTTATTCCTAGCATTGTTTGTAATATTTTGGTTTGTAATTCATGTTTGTTTTTGTTTTGTTTGATATTTAACAAGGCAATTAGCCTTGGCTCTCCCACTCTCAAATCATTGTCTTGTTATCGTGCTTTTGAAGTTCCTTATTTGTGCATTTGGTTGTCATCTCCAGCTTATACAGGTGAGTTATTCTCACCAGACAATATGTACATATATAACTAGTGAATTGACCCCTTTTGAATCTGTAAAATGCATTATCATGTTACACCTGCTATGTTATGATTTTATGATGTTCACTCATGCTTAAACATCTATTATATTATATGTTACTGTTATATTATGCTGTTCTATTATTTTTATCAGTTTATCACACTGCAAGTTCCCTTTAGATTAGAATCACTATGGGTTGAAATGATACATACCCGAACGGACTTTAGAATAGGAGAAAATCGTTATGGGCTAAAATGATAGGCCTGAATGATTTTCAATTATTTTCATTTACTTGGGATTGCGGGTTTGAAATGATCAAACCCGGGTATCTTTGTAAATTACGGGTTGAAATGATAAATTACCAGTATCACTTTACCTAGGCTAGAAAATGAAATACAGACCCGTTGTTAAAATATGTTTTATAAATTTTTTTAAAATATTTTAGAAATGTAAATATTATAATATTTTGATTTAAACTAAATAAAAATGATTTTTGTAAAGCATTATTGATTTTCTGAAAATTTATAAGTGAAATAAATTAATGGTAAAATTAGAAAATTTGAAATGTAAGTTATTTTGGGAAATTTTAATTTGGTGATAATTGGAATTTAAATTAAATATGAAATGTGATAAATTCATTATAATTTGGATTAAAGTGAATTTAAATGATTTTTATATTATATTAATGATTTTGAATAAAGTTAAAATGTGAAATGAATGAATATTTAAGTTGAAATTTTGAAATATAACTAAAATTGGAAATTTGTGAATTTGGCTTAAAAGTGAATTTTAAGTTAAGTAAATAAAAATGGAATTAAGTTATATTTGAAAATTTAAACTTAAGTGTTAAGTTAATTTAATTTAATGAATTTATAATTTAATATTGGAATTTAATAAGTGAATTATTATAAAATTTTGATTTTTGAATGGAGGTTTAACTTTATAAAATCATGAATGATTGTTTTAAAAGTGAAATTATATGATTTTATAAGTTAAAAATGATTTATATAAAAATATAATTGTTTGTGAAATTATACTGAATATTTGAAGTTAATTAACTGCATTTCTGAAATGCTATAAATTCTAATGTAAATGATAATACAACATTTGTAAATGCTGTAGTTGATAATAATGAATCAAATGGCTAAATTTAATTAAAGGCTATTATAGCATTTTTGTAAATGTTATAATGGTTGAATTTAACTAAGTTTATTTGAAACTAATGTAACCCTATTACAGCATTTTAAATGCCGTCTTTTGTTAAATTGAACCGTTTTAAATTTGACTTTCCGTAGCATTTTCTAAATGCTGCGAAAGTTGAATTTTCATTGTTTTAATTAATTTAAGTGAACGAATGAACTTTGAAAGATTAAAATTTTGGAAATTTAATAATTTATTTATTAAATACAATAACTTCATTTTTATGATTTAAAATAAAGTAATTTGTTTCAAAATATAAACTATTTTGAAATATGATATTTTGATATTTTGAAATGGATTTTTGAAGGATATTGAATTTTGAAATGATATTTGATTTCGAAGTATAAAATACCATTTTGAAATTTTAACCACGGGATGTATTTAATTTATAGTTTAACTGATCCTTAAAGGATGGGCGATCCCAAGCATCCTTTGAGTTATTGTGCATTTCTACTACAGTTCGCTTGAGTTGGTTTACATTATATAAGTATATATTGTCCTGACTCGAGTGTTTTGTGTTTTACTTTACGCTCGGGTCAGCCTGAGTATTTACAGCTTAGCTTTGGATCTCTTTCTAGAGCTAGGAATCGTTGAAGATTCTGCTTATCTAGTTATCTATCCATTTCAGTTTCAGTTGTTCTATTTTAGCTCTGGTATTATAAACTTCTATGTATTTGAGATTTCTATTGTATATGTTTTCAGACTGATATTATGTATTTTGTTTTGAGAGTTTGTTATAGTAGCTTCATGAACTACTATGGTATTTTAATTTCCGCTGCGAGTTATTCTGATATTCTGTGTCTGTGATTCTGTATTTGATTTTATTTGCTCCAAATTTTATTACAATCTGTTATTTTGAATTTTTCAAGTCAGACATGTGTGGATTATTATCGATTTGAATGGTCCAAAATAGTGGGTCGTTACATTCGAATATAAATGATTTCAAAAGAATTTTGAATTTTTAAATCAATACTCTTCTCTTTGTCGTTGGAAAATAATTTCGGTGATGACTGCAGCATCATCGACATTCATTTTTGAGTTTCGAAGTGGAGAGACCATTCTGTAGCTTTGCTACATTTTTGTTTTGGAAAAATTAAATTGATTTGAATCCCTAAAGTATTACTTCATTTATAATATATATATTGGTATATGATTATATATTTGATTGGATATATATAGTGTGTGTATATATATTTATCTTTAAATTGTTGAAGATTAACCGGAAATTTTATTCTAAAATTTTGATAAGGTGATTTCAAGTATAAAATAAAGCCAAGATTTTGAATAAATATTAAACTTGAAATAAGCTAAATGAGAAAATTTTACTTGGATAATACTCAATTACATTTCAATATAACTTACCTAAATTATTGAGAAGTTAAAAATGTAATTGGATAATATACAATATAAAATGACTTTATAAGGAGAGATTTGAGTGTTATAATAAATGTTATACACTTAAATTTTATTATAAAGATGTTAATAGATATAAATAGAATAATAAGTTAATTGAATAATAGATGAGACAAATCAATTTGTTTTGAAGGAATTAATAAATTGAAATTAGATTAACTTATGGAAATACCTTGAATTTAAATCAATTATTGAATATAAATTAATTTAAATTGAAATTTATATGGTTTAAATATATGTAATAAGATATATTAAGTGGAATAAACTTAATAATAATTTAGAATAAAAGAATTAAATTTGTTGAATAAAATATGAGTATAATAAATGATTATACAAATTAATGATTTAGAAATTGTTAATTGAGGATGACTAGACAATAAGATAATGAATTTGGAAATAGATGGATTGATTTAACTTAAGTGAACTCAAATGGATTAAACCAAAGTGTTGGATATTAATTAGTTTAATTTGAAATTTATTGTTATTTTGAATTTCAAAGTCCGTTCTTTCTTTCTGGTAGTTTTATTCTCCTACCTTCTTCCTTTCGGGGACAAAAAGTTTTGAGTGGGGGAGAGTGTAACGACCCATAAATTTTTAATAATTTTATTTGTTTTATTAGTAGATTTAATTTAAATTTTGTGAATTTTAAATAATAAAATTTTGAAATGAAAATTTAATATTTGGAATACGTCTAATTAAACATAGCAACTAGTAAATTTTTATCAGATAATATTAAAGTTTATTTTCATGTGTAATTTTATTTCAATTCCAATCTGATAAAAATTGATTCAAATATTTTCTTTGTTTTTCGTTTTGTTAAAAACTTGATTTTATACTTTTCGAAACTACAATCTCTCAGCGTATCACACGCAGTTATTTTCGTATTTTATTTTCACATTTTATTTAATTATTTATTTGATTTTGTTTGATTTTTGTTTTAGCTTAATTATTTTAGTGGGTAGACTAATGGGTTTGGAATTCAAAGGGGTTCGCTTGAATTGGTGTCAGAACAAAATGAATAGTCATCCGTTGATTCAATTTGCTGTTCAAAATTTTATTTTTATTTTTATGCGTTCGTCCTTTTATTTGCCGACCTCTCTCCATTCGTCCTCTCCTCCTCTTTTCATTCTTCTTCTAAAAAGATTATCACCGAAAAAAAAATTATTTTTCCTGTATTCTTTGTTCTTCCCACAGAGACTATCCTTCCTCCAACAACTTAAACCCGCTCTCTTGTTCACTGGCCATTTCCACCCCAAGCTCGCACAGCAAATACCCTAGCACCATACCCCGCAACTCCACCCTCTCTCTCCTTCATTTGTCGAACAATCACCGCTAGCCTCTAGCCAAGTTCCTCCCCCGACCCGCTTTATTTTCCTCGCAATCTCCACCCCCAGGCACCATGGCCTCTTCCTCAAGTCCAGCCGAGTCTCCTTCTCTTTCTTTTGCAAAGGTTTGTTTCTATTTTTTATTTTTTATTTTTTTATTTTATATACGATGTTTGTATATATATATATTGTTTTCATATGTAGTTATATATATATATATATTTGAATTTATATAAATTATACTTATGCATGTTAGTTTATATGTATATAAATTTATTTTGTAACACTGTGTATATACTCTGTTTATATGTTAAATTGTTATCTATATTTATATATATGTTATACAAACGAGGTTTATAATTTTACAGTTTACATCATGTATAACTTCATATTATCTCTGTCTATATTTGTTTTACCGTAATATATATAAAAAAGCATATATTTTGTTTGTGAAGAAGCCTGTTTAGACCAGACACGTATATTTATATTTATAGTAGTGTTGTATAGTATTTTGTTATATGCTAGCTAGCTGGAAGTTGTACATCCATTTTTATATATCTTTTACTGCCCTATGACATATCATATTATATATAAATGATCTCAAATACAGGCGTATATATGCTTGGACTTTACTTACAGGCAGCTCTTATACATTTGTTAAATAACTTACGCATATAGATATATTTACTTGTATATATTCTATATTATGTTATATTTACGTTTATATTGTATTTTGAAAAGCATCATATGTATATAGTTATTCGTGGTATATATACTTATAGCTATCTGTTGGTGATATATGTATAGGAAAGTGTCATAGCATATTTTGGATTTGAGATATATATGAATACATATAGGTAGTTTACATATAAATCTTATACATATATATGAATACACATCTATCTTAATTTGCTTTTTTATTTTACATACGTTTATATTTTCCAAATTAGCATAGTGTTTATACATATGTTTACTTTGTTTGTTCAAGTTCATATTAATTTATATATTTGTTCGTATAAGTTGTTTATAGTCTTCTGTTATATTAGTTTATATATATATATATATATATTTGGTTTAAATGTAATTTATGGTTTATTTAAATATTATATAAAGACTTGTTATAGATATGCTATTTTGTATATAGTCTGTGTAGGCTAGTATATATCTATATGTATTATAGTGTATATGAAATGTTGAAAAAAATAGGTTTATAATAATAATAAAAAAATAAGTGTGTACAAAGAATGGTTATACCTGTTGTAACCTGGGTTTTATGATTTTGACTTTAAATATAATAATAATGTACCTATTTTCAATTTATATCAAAATTGATTCGGATGTGTTCTCATCGATTTTCCATTTATCAGCCTTGTCCGTTGAATTCATGCTGATTTTTGTTTTGCTTGGATTCATACTTCAAATCCGGCGTCCATATCAGTGTGCGTATCCGTGTCATCTTCTCGTTCATCTCTAGCATCGAAAGGTGAGCAATCACTAACGATTAACATTCTTATATTTATTAAATTTTATTTTAATTGAAACGACAATTGAAATATGCTGCTGTTAGTTATTCACATTGCTATATATATGCCATTATCTGTATCTGTTCACCTGTGACATCTGACACAATTATCTATTATTTATACTGATGATATTTGCACGTTACTGTTGTTATATTATTATCATATATGTTATCACTCTGCAAGTTCCCTGTTAGTATAGAATTCACTATGGGTTGAAATGATACATAACCGAATGATCTTGTAGAATATGAGAAAATCGTTATGGATTGAAATGATAAACCCAAGCGATTTTCATTTAATTGAATTTGGGATTGTGGGTTGAAAAGATATATACCCGTATATATTTAAATTGCGGATTGAAATGATAAATATCTATATCACTTGACCATAGGGTAGAAAATTATATACAGACACCGTCGGTCTATATATAAATATTTTGAAAATGATTTCTATGGTTTTGAAAAGAAATATATGGTTTTGATCAATATTGATTTTTAAGATTTATTAAAGTTGATTTAATAAAGTTGATATATAATATGTTTAAGTATTTATTTAAAATTTATATTTTCGAATATAGAGTTTGTAATGATTCGGGTTGTAAAGATAAATTTGAAATTGATTTGAAATTATATTTATTTAAGAATTATACTTAAATAAGTTTGATTTGAAATTTATTGAATTTGAAATTTTAAAGAAGTGTTTTACAACTTGAAATTTAATTAAAGGTGACTTAAATGGATATTTCAAACTTATATGAATTTAAATGGGATATTTGGTAAATTGAAGTTGTATTCAAATGATATTGAAATAATTAAGTAAATATTTCAAAACTAAATAATAGAAAAGTGAATTGACATATATATAAAATTATCGAATTTAGTTTTGAAATGTGGAATATTTGAAGCTTTGAAATATTTTGAAATTGAAATGGTTTATTATGGTTCAAATTGGTATTTGAAATCGATATAACTTGAAAATGTTTAATTGAAATGGGAATTTAAATTGATGATTTAGATTTGATTAAATTTGAATTTGGAATTTGAATTGATTTAAATCGATTTGTGAAAGTCAAGGAAACTATTTTATTTTATAAAGTAATTTTAAGTTATATTTAAAACCATGGATATTTTACTTTATAAATTTTTTTAATATAAACAATTTTAATATAAATCATTTTTAATATAAACTATTTTATTATAAACTATTTTAACTTAAAACTATTTTTATTTATAAACTATCTTAACTTATAACTATTTATATAAACTATTTTATTTATAAACTATTTTATTATATATACTAATTTTAATATCTAAACTGTTTAAGAGGAAAGTGTTATGATTTCCAAAATGCTATAATTTCAAAAGTGTTATGATTTCCAAAATGCTATAATTTCAAAGTGTTATGATTTCCAAAATGCTATGATTTCAAAACTATGATTTCGAAAACGTTATAACTTTGGAAAGTGATATGATTTTTGGAAATGGATATATTTGAAATGGAAATGATATCGTATTGATTTGGGTTTTGAAATGAAAATGATATTTTGGTTTTGAAGATAAACTATTTTGAAATGACCGCGGTGTTATAATAACGTTTGGTTGTTAAAGAGACTGGGATCAGATATGGGCATACTCTTTGTCGATACCGAAAACCACTTTAACAACTGTGTACGCGATGGAGATTCCAGAATGAAGTAGGATGGTGGCGACGATCCAATTTGAGGTATATACGTGGACCTAACTCCCGTAAGTTAGTATAAGGTGGCTAAAACAGGAGCAATCTCGGGCCAATGAGGTAGCACCTCTGATCGGACACATTTCTTTGATACCAATCTATTACTCATGATTTATTTGGTGGCCATCCTTCGATTTTTGATTTGGGAGTGTGTTCCACGGTGGGCGGTAGTGGCTGCTATGCGTTTCCACCAGCCCATGTGCGTAATTGTTAGATCTACCCTGGCATTGCCTCGTTGTGCCGTGTCACCTACCATATCGAGCTTTAATACGAGTTTCTAGTTGTTTCGTACCTATGGAGTATCTTCTCGTAGCCTTCCGATCTGGAGGTACGCAGGAACTGTATAGACTACTGGCACTATCTATGTGTTAAGGTGGAAAATGTAAAGCCTTAACGCTATTTTAAAGTAAGTTTATTTTACTATTAGCAGTGTTTTAAATCTCGGATTTTGGCCAATATCTCGGGAAAATATCTCGGTTATCTCGGGCGATATTTAAAACACTTATAACTAAATAGGCTGCCAAATCTCGGATTTTGGCTGATATCTCGGAATTTTCATCTCGGCCATCTCGGGGAGATTTAAAAGCCTGACTATTAGACATTATTATAATAGCGTATATTACTACATAGTAGATAGTTTAACGGATACTTAGAGGATGGTTATACCAAACATCCTTTGAGTTACTTGTATTTCAGTTGATATTTCACTTGAGTTGGTTTATTGATATAAGAATGTTAATCGACTCGAGTGTTTTGTGTTTTGCTCTACGCTCGGGTCAGACTGAGTGATACAGTATTCGAGACTCACCTTTGGAGTTAGAGCTTCTCTTGGAGATCCAGCTGTCTATCTTGCTTTCAGTTGTTAAGTTGATTCCAGTGATGTATTCAGATCTTGTATTTGATTATTGTATTGAGACATCTATGTACTCGTGACTTCTTGTAACAACCCGCATATCTATCGATTTTATATTTAAATATTTTATCGTTAGTCGGATGTTAGTCCGAAAAGCTACTTTTTGCATACGGTCAAATTAGGACTCGAGACCACCCCCATTGAGTTCAAAATGACGTTTGCGATCTTTTTGAGTGTAAACTTCGATATGTTTGGAGATAGTGAAATTTTCGTCACTTTTCCCGCTTGAGACTTTGGTTTGGACTGCACCTTCTTAACTCAGCCCAACTCCCTCTTCTCTTCATCACTTCATCAAATACTTCAAGCTTCTTCAAAAATGGTGGAGAGAAAGAGAAATTAAAACTCCCAACTCAAATTCTATTGCAAATCCGAGATTCAACATCAAATTCAAGTAGAAGATTGTGGATTCAAGCTTTGGATTGCTTCCCCTTGCTTTCAATCTTCATCTTCATCAATTTCGTGGAAAAGGTGAGATTTTTGATCTCACATCTTGCCTATATCTATCTTGGACTGTTGGGAATGATCCCCTATTGTATTTGCATCAACATTTGCATTTGGTTTGGATTGGATTGGCAAAAAACTTCAATTTTCAGCGTTTTGGTGATTTTCCTGGCCTTAAGTCGTTTCTGGCCTTCGCTGAGTCGTCCACGAGTTAAGCCTAAGTCGTGAGTCGTTCACGAGTTAAGGGCTTAGGTCGCGCGCGTGTATTTCTGTTCGTCTGGCCTGAGTCGTTCTCGAGTTAAAGTGTTAAGTCGTTCCAGGCGTTGAGTCGTTCTGGGTGTGCTAAGTCGTTCACGAGTTAAAGGCTGAGTCGTTCGCGAGTTACTGGCTTGAGTCGTTCAGGAGCTAAAGGCTTGAGTCGTTCAGGAGCTAAAGGCATAAGTCGTTCAGGAGTTAAAGGCCTTAAGTCGTAGGTCGTTTTGCAGTTAGCTCGCTCGCCCTGGCTTAAGTCGTTAAGTCGTTAAAGGCTTAAGTCGTTAAGTCGTTCAAGACTTAGGTCGTATGACCTTATCCCTTAAGTCGTAAGTCGCTTGCCTCCCTTAAGTCGTAAGTCTCTTGCCTCCCTTAAGTCCTAGGTCGTATGACTCTTAAGTCCTAGGTCGTTGGCTTTAAATCGTTAAGTCGTAGGTCGCTGCTTCTCTTAAGTCGCTTTCCTCCCTTAAGTCGTAAGTCGTTCGCGAGTTAGTACTTGGTCGTTTGACCTGTTCTTCTGCTAGCTCGCGTGGCACTCCACTTAGGTCGTATGACCTTATCCCCTAAGTCGTAAGTCGTTCGCGAGTTTGTACTTAGTCATTTTACCTGTTCTTCAGCTAGGTTGCACGGCAGTCTTCCCTTAGGTCGTATGACCTACTTCTCCTTAGGTCGTTGGACCAGCTTGCCTTCACTAGGTCGAACCCCGTATTACTCTGCGTAGGCAATCTCTTCTGAAAAACATTTATCAGAATTTCTACTTTGATGGTTTTGGGATTGACTTCTTTGGACTTTACTCACGTCTTCGAACGTGAATTGATTTGTTTCTACAATCGTTTTATGACTTGTCACTTTAAAGATATATGAAGGTTTCAATACTAATAGTAAATATCAACACTCTTTCATCAAAGCGATTTCAACACTATTTTAAATATCAAAAGTTCGTTTTCTCAAACCGATTTTCAATCTACTAGTATATACAAGCCTTTACTTCACTCGAATGAGAAATCGACTTAAACGACTTAGTAAAACGAGTGGTATGAAATGCTTGCGTTCACTTCGTCGGTTAGCTCTTGGACTTGTTCGATTGAACCCTTTTGTGACAATTTCCTAGTGAAGATCTACAGTTTGTTCGTAAATATTTAAGTTAAGCAAGTGGTTATGGGACATGAAGCTAAACTCATATATTTACTAGCTTAGTGTGATTGACACTTCTTTATGATCGATGATGATCATTTTATGGTTTAGACTAGCAATGTGCGATGTCTCTTCGTCCGTGTGTCGGACTTGCCTTCGGGCCATCCGTGTGTTCGGAAAATTTAAATGGATAGCTTCCATGAGATAACTTCTCGTCCGTGTGTCGGACTTCCCCCTTTTAGTGATTTCTGGATTTCGTGTGTTGATTTCTGGGATTTGTTCTGGATTTCGTGTGTTGATTTCTGGATTTAGTGCTTCACCAACTTTTGTGATTTTCACTGATATGATATCAGGTTTTTGTGTATTGGTGAATTCGTGTGTCATTACCTTTTTATGTGTTTGGATCTTTGAGAAGATTCTTGTGACATTGATTAATCCCTTGTTGATTAACATTTACATACTTATAGTAGTATGCCATCATGGTTATTATATGTTTATGCCATACCCCTTATCCTATATCATGTCATCTGATATTTATAGTTAGACTGATCCGTTTATTATTTTCTTATAAATAATACTCGGGTCAGACCGAGATGTTACAGGTGCTTCTGCTTGACTTCTCTTCCGGATTACTCTGACTTTTGGCTAACTACTTAGATTAGTAGTTTTTGGATGTACACCTTTGAGATATAGACTCTATGTTGTGTACTTATTCTTTTGTATAGCACGTGATGCTATTCTTTTGTATTATCGTGGATCTTTCTGACCACTACTCTGATGTACACTTTTATGTGTTATATATATTTATTCATATCTTCTTCCGCCTTTGTGATATGGATGTCTGTGACTGATTGTCGTTATGATTATTTCTATGTTTGTTTCCGAAGATTATATATAGCCACCGTGTGATAGCTTTGTGTTTGTATCGGTATGTCGGATTTCCTCCTTAAAAGATATGCATTCTATTCTATCTGACGTATCGATGCTCGCACAAAGAAGTTACATGGATGGTCGCTCCTCCACAGCCTTATTCTCCGCGCTAATTGACAGCACTACATCGTAGTGTCCTTGGTTAGCGTGGGTATAGAGGTGGGGCGTCACACTTCTGTTATATGTTGTTTAACTCTGTTATATATATATATAGTAGATTCATGAACTACTATTCTTTTGTTTCCGCTGCATTATTGTTATATTACTCTATGTCTGTGATCTGTGATTATTTTATTTACTGTATATGCTGATTTTTGCCAAATTTAAATTAACAATCTGATATTTTGAGCAATTCAAATCCGACATGTATGGATGCGAATGGTTGAAAATTTCAGGTCGTTACATGTGGTATCAGAGCCAGGTTTTTAGGCAAACTCATCATATGGAGTAGATTTAATTTCAGAATCACTTTCGTTCGAGCTTGAATCTCTTCCTCTTTGATTCGGTTTCCTTTGAATTTTGGAACGTTCCCCTCGGTTCCAAATTCCATTCTTGTCTCTCCCTATTCGTGTTTTCTTGATTCCGGAGCATCCCATAGCTCCACTGAATGATTAGTAAAAGAGTGAAACTCCTTTACAGTCGGTATTGATTCATCGGAGATTTCTGTATCCTCGGTTTACGATGCCGCTATCTTTTGCTATACCCGAAATCTATCTCTGACGATCGAATGTTGATTTGCTCCAGAATACTACCTCGATCTTATTTTGAAGTCATGGTTGACCAGGTCAAAGTTGCCCACGATTTATATAAATCTATCTATCTTACCTATCTTGTTATTTAATTATCTTATCTTCGTTTCGAGCCTATCTTCGAACTTGAATTCTTTTGATTAGGATTCCTCGAAATTTGAATCTCTATCCTTGTTTTAAAGTCTATTCTGTATCATCGAGTGAGGGAGTGTATTTGTAATTAATATTAAAAATGTTTTATACATTATGTTGTTTGAGTTGTTGATGTTGATTTGGATTTTCGATCGATTCATCTGATCAACGCTATCGATAGGAATTCCAAAACACTCGAACAAAGCAAACTGACATAATATTATTTTCAAATATAGTAAATGAAGAAAAAAAATTCATATATTATATATATAAGTATAATTTTTTGGAATTTAATAAGTAAATTAAATTGATTGTTTGAAATGATAATATTTGATTTTCATTTATTGTTCTAAATGAATTTATAAATAAGGTTTATAAATTGATTTGGAAATTGAAATGAATTTAAATTGAGAATTTGAGAATTTAAATTTTCGGTGATTCCAAGCTTTGGGTTTTAAAGTTTTTAATTTAAAGTATTTTCGAATATAAATGATTTTCAAAAGAATTTTGAATTTTTAAATCGGTACTCTTCTCTTTGTCGTTGGAAAATAATTTCGGTGATGACTGCAGCATCATCGACATTCATTTTTGAGTTTCAAAGTGGAGAGACCATTCTGTAGCTTTGCTCATTTTTGTTTTGGAAAAATTAAATTGATTTGAATCCCTAAAGTATTACTTGATTTATAATATATATATTGGTATATGATTATAGATTTGATTGGATATATATAGTGTGTGTATATATATTTATCTTTAAATTGTTGAAGATTAACCGGAAATTTTATTCTAAAATTTTGATAAGGTGATTTCGAGTATAAAATAAAGCCAAGATTTTGAATAAATATTAAACTTGAAATAAGCTAAATGAGAAAATTTTACTTGTATAATACTCAATTACATTTCAATATAACTTACCTAAATTATTCAGAAGTTAAAAATGTAATTGGATAATATACAATATAAAATGACTTTATAAGGAAAGATTTGAGTGTTATAATAAATGTTATACACTTAAATTTTATTATAAAGATGTTAATAGATATAAAAAGAATTATAAGTTAATTGAATAATAGATGAGACAAATCAATTTGTTTTGAAGGAATTAATAAATTGAAATTAGATTAACTTATGGAAATACCTTGAATTTAAATCAATTATTGAATATAAATTAATTTAAATTGAAATTTATATGGTTTAAATTAATTTATATGGTTTAAATATATGTAATAAGATATATTAAATGGAATAAACTTAATAATAATTTAGAATAAAAGAATTAAATTTGTTTAATAAAATATGAGTATAATAAATGATTATACAAATTAATGATTTAGAAATTGTTAATTGAGGATGACTACACAATAAGATAATGAATTTAGAAATAGATGGATTGATTTAACTTAAGTGAACTCAAATGGATTAAACCAAAGTGTTGGATATTAATTAGTTTAATTTGAAATTTATATGGCTTTAAATTTATTATTTTGAATTTCAAAATCTATTCTTTCTTTCTAGTAGTTTTATTCTCCTACCTTCTTCCTTTTCGGGGACGAAAAGTTTTGAGTGGGGGAGAGTGTAACGACCCGTAAATTTTTAATAATTTTATTTGTTTTATTACTAGATTTAATTGAAATTTTGTGAATTTTAAATAATAAAATTTTGAAATGAAAATTTAATATTTGGAATACGTCTAATTAAACATAGCAACTGGTAAATTTTTATCTGATAATATTAAAGTTTATTTTCATGTGTAATTTTATGTCAATTCAAATCTGATAAAAATTGATTCAAATATTTTCTTTGTTTTTCGTTTTGTTAAAAACTTGATTTTATACTTTTCGAAACTGCAATCTCTCAGCGTATCACACGCAGTTATTTTCGTATTTTATTTTCACATTTTATTTATTTATTTATTTGATTTTGTTTGATTTTTGTTTTAGCTTAATTATTTTAGTGGGTAGACTAATGGGTTTGGAATTCAAAGGGGTTCGCTTGAATTGGTGTCAGAACAAAATGAATAGTCATCCGTTGATTCAATTTGCTGTTCAAAATTTTATTTTTATTTTTCTGCGTTCGTCCTTTTATTTGTCGACCTCTCTCCATTCGTCCTCTCCTCCTCTTTTCATTCTTCTTCTAACAAGATTATCACCGAAAAAAAAATTATTTTACTTGTATTCTTCGTTCTTCCCACAGAGACCATCCTTCCTCCAACAACTTAAACCCGCTCTACTCTCTATCGATACCGAAAACCACTTTAACAACTGTGTACGCGATGGAGATTCTAGAATGAAGTAGGATGGTGGCGACGATCCTATTTGAGTTATATATGTGGACCTAACTCCCGTGAGTTAGCATAAGGTGGCTAAAACAGAAGCGATCTCGGGCCAATGAGGTAGCACCTCTGATCGGACACATTTCTTCGATACCATTCTATTACTCGTGATTTATTTGGTGGCCACCCTTCGATTTTTGATTTGGGAGTGTGTTCCAAGGTGGGCGGTAGTGGCTGCTATGCGTTTCCACCAGCCCGTGTGCGTAATTGGTATATCTACCCTGGCATTGCCTCGTTGTGCCGTGTCACCTACCATATCAAGCTTTAATACGAGTTTCTATTTGTGTCGTACCTATGGAGTATCTTCTCGTAGCCTTCCGATCTGGAGGTACGCAGGTACTATATAGACTACTGGCACTATCTATGTGTTAAGGTGGAAAATGTAAAGCCTTAACGCTATTTTAAAGTAAGTTTATTTTACTATTAGACATTATTATAATAGCGTATATTACTACATAGTAGATAGTTTAACGGATCCTTAGAGGATGGTTATCCCAAACATCCTTTGAGTTACTTGTATTTAAGTTGATATTTCACTTTAGTTGGATTTATTGATATAAGAATGTTAATCGTGACTCGAGTGTTTTGTGTTTTGCTCTATGCTCGAGTCAGACGGAGTGATACAGTATTCGAGACTCACCTTTGGAGTTAGAGCTTCTCTTGGAGATCCAGCTGTCTATCTTGCTTTCAGTTGTTCAGTTGATTCCAATGATGTATTCAGATCTTGTATTTGATTATTGTATTGAGACATCTATGTACTCGTGACTTCTGTTGTATCTTGTTTAACTCTGTTATATATATAGTAGCTTCATGAACTACTATTCTTTTGTTTCCGCTGCATTATTGTTATATTACTCTGTGTCTGTGATTTGTGATTATTTTATTTACTGTATATGCTGAGTTTTGCCAAAATTAAATTAACAATATGATATTTTGAGTAATTCAAATCCAACATGTATGGATGCGAATGGTTGAAAATTTCAGGTCGTTACATGATCCATGTTTTGCACTTCATTCCTTGACCGCTTCTTTCATATCGATCGATACAAACGATCGATACGAAATATGCCTCCTAATCCATCTAATGCCGCTATCCTTCGTATCGATCCCATGCTTGCTCGAACGATACGAAATGTATCGAGACGAAGTTTGATCGATCTAAACCAAAAGTGCAGTGCATTATCCAAACCATATCCATCCTGGAGTTTCCATATCGATACGAATTGTATGGATACGAGACGTATCGATACGAATATCGATCGATACAAACCATATGTAAAGCGCATGTGTTTATCCAAATTTGTATCCATAGTGATTGATACGAGCCAGTTTTTCATGAATATTGATCTATCCATAACTCGAGCATACGAACTTCGATTGACCTGAAATTTGAAGTGTAGCCTCACCGAGCCTTGTTTATCATTCCCGATCGATCCTACCTTGATTGGAGCTTTGTCCAATTTTGACGGTATCGATCATAGCTTGGTTTTTGATCGATCTCCGATCCTGATAACCATCAATTTGTTGATATCCTGGTTTTGACCAAAAAGCAGGACAACATTTGCCACCCATAACATGCCTTGCGGTAGGAAGGCGTGTTTTGAATAGCTATAAACCTGTGACCTGCAATTCATTCATTGATTCTCAAGATCATCATTCATGGTCGTTAAAGACCGTTAGTTAAAAATGAGGTTGTTCAAGGCAGAGTTTTTATTACAAGAAGAGCGGTGGTCATTCGCGACTGATAGTCATCCACGATGGAGAAGGGTCGTGCGAGATCGAGTGTCATTCAAGGCGAGGTGAGATCGTTCAAGATCGCACGCCGTTCAAGGTGTGACATAATCGTTCAAGATCAAATGATGTTCGAAGCACAATATGATCGTTCGACATCGGATGTCATTCAAGACGTAAAATGATCGTTCGAGATCGAGGATTGTTCAAAGCAGATGATGATTGTTCGTGATCGAATGCTGTTTAAAGCAGAGGGTGATCGTTCGAGATTGAGTACTGTTCATAGCGGATAGTGATTGTTCGAGATTGAATGCTCGTTCAAAGCGGAATGTGATCGTTCGAGATCGAGTGTCGTTCATGGCTTTAGAAAGGCCCAATCCACTCGTTGTTTTTGACAAGGGGGCTTGCTTACATTATTCTGTCTCTCCTCTCAAGGTGAGATTTTTTTATTATCATTATCAGATTCCACGTTCGAGTGGGTTCACAACTAAATAATTCAATCAAATAAATAAACAGAGTTCAGAATGTCCATAGAAAATAAAGAAAACAAATGTCCAAACAATGCAGTGTGTGTGCCTTTCGAGGTGTGATGGTTTGTCATCATCTCAGAGCATGCCTAGGGACTGTTCGTAATCCCGTACATGTGTAAGTGACTTAGCCGTTTTATTGGATAAGCATTATGAAAAAACCTGCTATGTGGTCACGGTTCAAGTCCTGAACTTGCTCCTTATCATCACCTTCAACTAATGACGAGGCGTGACCTCGATCCAGGGTTATTCCTATTTTCCGATGGTACAGGCAGGGGTTGTGCCTATTGGAATTGGACTATCCCACAGTGGAAGTTAAAGGTGAATTTCAAAAAATTTACCCTATTGGATCTTTTATTGGGCCTATGAAGTCTAACTGAATTAGATCATTTCTAAATTTCATTTAAATAAAATCATTTATTTAAATTCAAATATATTAAGATATGAAATTAATTTTATTTGATTTAGTTTATACATAAATGTATCATATACATATATGTGTGAGTGCATGTGTAACATAACAATCCGTGAAAGGTATAATATGCCCATATGTAGATGTTGGGATTTACATCGCAACAGACATATTAGCTCATTTTGTATGTCATTTATGTTGTCCAAATATGTGCATGTATATGTGTTACAATACACGCACACACACACACATGTATGTATAAATGTATTATATACAATATATGAACATAAAATATTTATATATAGATAAATATATATATATATATATATAGAAAGAGAGAGAACAATTATTAAAAATTATTTATAATTCGAAATTAACTTAGTTTTGCAAACATAATAATTTTAGTATTTTAATTTGTATATATTATGAATAAAAAAATGTTTTCATCCATAAATAATTAACATAAAATAATCAATTGATGAAAATTCAAATTTTACAAAATCTAGGATTATAAAATAGAGCTTAGAAAAAATATGGAGATTTTTCAAAGTTGAAATATTATTTTTAAAAACAAATATCTTGATTGAAGCAATAATTATTTAATATAAAATAATATATTATTAAAAATTCAAATTTTAAAATTTCAGAAATTCTAGGATCATGAATAAAAGGTTACTATACGTTTCTGAAATGATATAATATTTTAAAAAATATTAAATTGAATTTTTAATGTAATAATTATTTTATATATAATAAACAATTCAAAATTCAATAAATGTTAATTTGAAAATATGAATATATGTATGATAATTAATTTTTGAATTTATAAATTCATATTATATATAAATAAGTGTATTAAAATTTTAAATCATATATATATCTTATATATGCATAAATGCTATTAAGAGAGAGAAATATACACTAATATATATATATATGAATTTATTAATAAATATATAAAAAAAATTATTAATGACAAAAATTGATTTTTTATAGTAAACAACATTTGTCTATACATAAATCAAATAGTATAATAAACGAATTATGCACATAACCAAACTGATTTGTGACAACTACATCTACTTACAAAATCTCACCTAACTAAACATATAGTAGCAATATATTTAAACAGATATGAAATTGCTCATTATAGGATCGTAGAATATAATTTAATTACTATAGTATGAATTAAAATTACCAATTTAATGATGCCTTTGAATCCACGTAGAAGCAATGACTTCCCTTCCTTTTACTGTTCTTGATTCGTTAGATTGCAAGTCTGGAATCACCGACCTCTAACTATCGAATAGTATTATTTTAATTTGAAATATATTTGAGAATTTTGGAGTGGATTGAGAGCTATGTTTTAACCAGCAATGTAGAAGGTAATGGCGGCCAAAAAAGGTTAGTCATTATTTTTAGATATACATACATACATACATACATACATACATACATATACATACATACATACATACATACATACATACATACATATATATAGGGTTGTATTAGAGAGAAACGAAGAAAACATTTTTACCCATTCTCATTTGATCTTAACCCACTATCTCCAAGTCAATTCCCTATGTATTAGCCACCCCTAGACCTTCCCAAAACTGAAATTTTGCAGCCCTAATGATGGGCCTTAAACCCACCTAAGCCCAAGCCAAAATATACTATGCAATTAAATCAAATTTAATCGCTTATTGATATTGTATATCGGTCGATATATTTATAACTGTTATAAATATATATAACATTATTTATTTCTTAAATCATATTCAAAATTTATAATTAATATTTCATAAATATTAATTAAATTAATTAATTTATAACAATTATAAACTAATTAAATCGTTCGGTCTTAAGGGAATTCATCATTTCGGCTGTGTAACTCTTGGGTGTAAATTTGGTCAGCGATTAACATCGAACTATTCTAATGTTAATGTTCACACGTCACTTAGCAGGTGGTGTGACATTATGGCCAAATTTATCGCTTGCTCATTTTCGGTAAAATCCAATTTTAGTTTAATAAGCATTAACGGGTTGTGACATTTGTTTACACCAATTCTCTTCGTCAAAACTATATCACTTTGGACTATGGAATTTGGTAATGGTCAAAATTCTAACCTCATCCACATTCTACTTTATATTCCAAATACAAAGTCCTTGGTTCAATAATAACAATTATTATTAATCGAAATGCTCTAGTCAGAGACTTTGACTTTGAGTTGACTTGAGTTGACTGTGATACTAACCGCATATAATAGAGGAGACGAATCCTCTCTTAAATAGTGCTTCACTTCCAATACTTCCACTCGACCCCACTCGATGGACGCCATGCCATGATTTGGCTATAATCAAAGCGGAGCTTTCATATTGAAGATCCACAGTATTCTCAAGTCGAGAGAACCATGTAAATCAGCCACATCGATATTTTATGTTTGACCTTAGTTATATTAATCAATAGAAAACTATCGAGTGAGTCGTTTCATAGTTATCCAATAACTATTAGTACGTAACTCCTAGGTTCCCCCAACAGTCATGAGCAATACACTGCCCAACATTTGGAGTGCGTTACGTACTCCAGTCTCAACAGATATATCGATATCCAGTCTTTATGCGTCTTGACTAGGAACATTTAAAATTGTAAATTTGTTTCATTGTGATAAATTACTCACGGTTACAATACTTTGTAACTACTATCACAAAATATACCATTTATGGATTTTTCTATTAAATATACTTTTAATTAAGTTAATTAATTAATATAATCACATTATATCAAGTATATAATAGGAAGAAAATACCTTTTATTTCGAACAAGATTGGTCAATAAGTTAAATATATGTAACAAATTACATAATTGCCCTAGGGCATACCCCTAACTCTATCAATCTCCCACTTGCACTTGGGGCCAATTATGGAATCTAATTCCAACTTCTCCAATCAATTTTCTCAAAACCAATTAGGTCAGTACTTTAGTGAATGGGTATGCTATTATGTTTTAATTGTCTACTTTGTCGATTAACTCTCTCTGACACTGATAAACTGCATTTATCATGTAGAACAATTCGAAGTATGTCTTTCGATTTCTAGTGAGCTTTAAGTTCTACCGTGACCAATTTCATGACATTGTTATCATATAATAATATTATGGGATTTTCATCATTTGAAATCACGATTGGCTCAATTATAAATTTGTGCAGTTATATCTATATACATTGGTTTATTGTAGTGCTATTCAAGTTAATGTTCTCAACATTTCGTTGAATCGACCATAATCACCTTTATTTTGAAACATTTTCAATTTAAAGATTTTAACTAGAATTTTATCATTGACATGTTATACCCAATATCACTTATAAAAGTTTGTTTCCAAACGTTCCATCATAACGAGTAAGTTGTTTCTATAATCAATTCTCTAGTATTTCATAAATACGCGAAAACACCTCAACCAACCATTTAGTTATATGATGATTTTATTTTATATTTTCTCCATGTATCAAATACATAAACAAAACACAATATCATACACAACATAACCTGTATGATAATTCCTATTGCTAATGCATAAGGAATCCAACTTACATGTTCCCTTTTTAATAGGCTGCTATTGTATATCGTTTTGGGACAATCCCTATATCTTTTATACTCACCATAAAAGACATCATTTACAATCCAAAATAGAGTATTATAAAAACTAAAGTTGATTTTAATACAAGCATATTGTTAAAACCAACAACATGTTGTTTACTTATAGTTTAGAAATATCAATATTCCTTTTAACGTTCTTTCTTATGAACACATGCTTCCTCTGCACTTTGATTGAAAATAAAACTATTTGATATTTCTATCAAAATACTTATTCAATCTTGATGCTTATAAAATGATACATTCGTATTATTTCTTGGATCATATCCAAAGACTCACAAACCCAATATCGCTCCCACTGAATTTGAGGCATTTTTGGTTAATATGTGTAAACGGCTTACTCTAAATCATTATTTATAATTTTCTGTTTCAATACATAAGTACCAAACTCTAAGTCTTATCAAGCGATAATTTTGTAAGTAAATCTGATTTAACTTGAGCATGTTGAATACCGAATCTGTTATGTTAATTTCAACAATTGAAATTTGCGATATTATTCTTATCAACATTGCTCATTTAATTCCAACCACATTTGTCTTTCCAATAAATACACAATCTCGGCCGATGGATCACATCTCTTCGGTTACGACCACCAAAATCATATTTTGATAGCGTACTTGGAATTCTTTCAGATCTGCACATCATACCATATTGAGTCAACAATCTTAATGGTTTAATTGAACAACCGAGGGTAATGTATATTTTTGACATTAATAAGAAACTCATAGTTTCTCTTCGATGTACGAGAATATTATTAATGCTATGTGTCCATTTAGGTTAGTTAATTTCACTTCATCTCATATAATCAGTTCTATCTATGGATCGGATCCAATTCCATTTAACTACCAAAAATTTCTCAAATAAATTCCTTCACAATGAAGTTGATATATCTTGAAACAACAATTGTTTCTTAGTGCAAATAGAATAGGGATTCATAAATGCTTTATAAACCTTTTTATTTATAAAACTGATTTTAGTTAACAAAAATTATGTTCAAAACATAAATATGTCATTTGATGACAGACCTTTTCAAAAAACTTTTGGAGATTCATACAAGATCCCTCATAAACGATTATTACATGTAGAAGGTTCATCATCCATATGCTTAGAAGTATGGGATTCCTTAAAAAACTTTTAAATCTCATTAAAGAATGCATAAACTCTCCCACATACTCAGTTCTAATCAATGGAGTTCCAAAAGGGTTTATATAAAGTAATAGGGGGTTGAGACAAGGAGACCCCCTCTCCCCTTATCTCTTTGCTGTGGCTATGGAATTTTTCTCACTACAAATGGAAATTTATACTCATAAAAATATAATACAGCCAGTTTACAAAGTCCAGCCTCAAATAACTCATTTGCTATATGTTGATGATCTCATTATCTGCTACAAGGCTACT
This sequence comes from Allium fistulosum, assembly GCA_030737815.1. Classification (NCBI taxonomy): domain Eukaryota; kingdom Viridiplantae; phylum Streptophyta; class Magnoliopsida; order Asparagales; family Amaryllidaceae; genus Allium; species Allium fistulosum. The sequence goes on along the minus strand of CM060901.1, from coordinate 1,042,361,376 downwards.
AATAATGCTATTATGGGTATGAAAGAAATTTTCCAAAAACTGGAGAGTCTAGCTGGTCTGAAGTAAATGAACAAAAGACAAAATGCTATTTCAATGAGTACTGCAAGAACAAAGAGGCTTTTTGCTCACTTCTTAATTATGAGGAGAGTAACCTGCCTGTTAAATACCTGGGAGTACCTTTATATACTAATGTTATAACTGATAGAGAATGTGTAGTTCTAGTAACAAAAATAAGAAATAAACTACAAAGTTGGAGTTCAAAATTGTTATCATTCGCTGGTAGAATAGAACTGGTTCACACTGTTATAACAACTATGGTCAGATTTTGGATACAAACATTTCAAATTCCTAGTGCTTCCATTGACAAAATTGAAAGAGTTTGTGCAAACTTTATTTGGAGAGGGGGGTTTCATAAAGTATCATATCAAACATTATGTAAACCAAAAAATGAAGGAGGAGTGGGTCTCAAAAACCTCAGGGAACTCAAAAAAGCATATGCTACAAAACTGGCATGGAAAATTCTAAATGGAAAAGGCATTTGGTCAGTTTGGATGAGAAGCAGATATCTCAAAGAAAACTTTTGGATTCAAAGAGAAGATACAAATGCATCAAGTACATGGAAAACAATCCTCAGAGCTAGAAGTGATTTGAAAATTTTAGTAAACAGGAGAATAGCAAATGGAGAGTGCACAAGTTTCTGGTTTGACCCCTGGCTAAATAATGAATGTGTTATAAACAAACTAGGGTGGGACAGTTTTAATGCATATGGAGGAAGAGACTTTATGTTAGGAAAAATTATACAAGATAATTCTTAGGTTTTTCCCCCTGATTCTCCAGCAAATCAAATCAAACAGGAAATAATGAGTATTCCATTAAGTGCAAATCTATCAGACTCCTGGACTTGGAAACCAAATAATAAAGACTTCGGTTTAAAGACTGCTTGGGATCAACTTAGGGAAAGGAGTATTGAAATTGAATGGGCTCAAATTGTATGGAATAGAGCAAGTACCCCAAAAATGTCCCAAACAACTTACAAAGCTCTATTAAGTAGACTTCCTACCAAGGACAAACATAAAAAACGGGGGATTATACAAGATTCGTACTGTGTTTTTTGTAAACAAGAGGAAGAAAATAAACACCTTTTTTTACACTGTACATTTTCAAGACAAATCTGGGACAAACAAAAGACAGTCCTGAAATGCAACTTACAGGACCATTACTTAAGTGACATTGCAATTTACCTGACAAGAAGCTGGAAATCCAAAATCCTGATGGGGAAAATTGCTTCCATTCTGATGACTACTTCTGTATGGCATGTATGGAGAGAAAGAAACAGAAGAATATTCCAAAACAAACACAAAAATGAACAAGCTATCAGCGAAATGATAAGACGAGATGTACAAATTATTATGAAAAGAGCAGGAAAACTCACAGATCTATCAGCTGTTGAACTAGAGGCATTAAAGAAGACGGGACTAAGAGCACATAATAACGAGATTCAGCTGGACCAGCCATGGATTCCTCCGTGAAAAATGGAAACTTCTTTTTTCTTTTCTGGAAGAATTGTAGACCGTTCGTATTAAAGAAGATGTATTTGGGTCGGGCCGACCTTGTCTGGGTTGATAATAAAGTTTTATCCATTTTCAAAAAAAAACAATTATCACATGCAACCTTTCGATTCCACAACCTGTCGACTCCTTGGCCTAGGATATGTTGGGATTTCTTACAAACCCTTATTCTGTATGATTTTGTAAACTGTTGTTTATATGAAATAATATCAACCTTGTGTACTAATCTTAAGTACATGACCTTATAGAAAGAAACTAACTCCACTTCACTCATAATTAATCGTAAATTGTCCAACAATGTCTGATTACTTCTTATCGATGCATCATTATGTATCACATGGAGGAGTGACTTTGAGATTGAATCTATATTTATTTTCAGGTACATTTGTAACTCTTTCCAATATACTCACTTATTCGACCAAATCAAATCATTTTATTCTATTGCATGTTATTTTATTTTCTTCTCTTTTATATTCTATGATTTTATCATAAACTTACTACATGTGTATCTAATACACACGTTCATGCTGGCAATAAATCATCGATGAATATAACAAAGTATGTGGAACACTACACCAGAAAAGCGATTTTGCTACGGCTTTGGGCCATGGCTAAACAATCTAGCCACGGTTCTGAGCCGTGGCAAAATTGGCAGTGGAAAATATTTTGCCATGGCTCCAGGCCGTGGCAAAGTAATATTTTGCCCGGCCCTTAGCCGTGGCAAATTAAACTTTTGCCACGGCTCAGAGCCGTGGCTAAATATTAATTTGCCATGGCCCTGAGCCGTGGCAAAATTTAAAAAAGCCCCAGCTTATACCATTTTAACCACAGCTCAAATTCATTCCTAAATGCAGTTTCATGATACACGGACATTCTACATGGAGTTTCGAAATATATATTGTACATGGAATAAATAACGTGAATACAAAACCAGTAATAGATGACAAACCCAATTTATAATACAACTACTACAAGTGCTTGATTACGAACTTACAACTTTCAGTTCATAATATAACTTCATTTCATAGTGAAACCATCAGTTCATAGTAAAACAAGTAAACAACATTTATTGTTCATGTAAACACTAAACAACAAGAAAGAAATGATTCCTGAATTCGCCAAGCATATACTTCATCATAGTATAATGACTGCAGTTCTTAGTGAAGCAATGACAACTCCAAGCTAACTGTAGAATCTAATATATAAGTGAAGGCAACAAATTGAACTCAGTAGCCCACGTGTAGACGCAAATTAAAGATATTTCAGATGCTTCTCTCCCTAAGAAAAATCCCTAGCTGCAAAATAAACATAAAATATGTAGAAAGTCAACAGTGGAAAATAAACAGAAATTATGTTAGTGTTGAGCAGATGTTACTGTAGACACATTACATCCTGTTAGTCCTTGAGATGATGGTTTTGATGAAAACAACCTTAGAATAGATTATAAAATATAAATACTAACATTACAAGTTTAGATATATATGTATTTGCAGGATCTAACCATGCAGGTATCAAGAATGAAGACTGTACAGTATAGAGATTCAAGATACAGAGATAGAAGACTCATGAGTATCAAGATTATCAAGAGTTCAAGGTTAAGTCTGTTTTATTAGGAATATTTGTTAAAACTCGTAGAAAAGCACTGGCATCTTAATATCCAATTTATTCATGGAATGGAATCCACTTCAAGCCCGTTAAAGGGATGGAACCCTAAGTAGGATGGAACCTACGAAAATCTAGTGGGACATTGTTTTGTATCCACTAATTTTAATTCAAATGATTTTACAAAATTATCTTTTTTTAAAAATGATTTCAAAACTTTCCTTTTAAAAGATTCTAAACTCTCTATCCTTATTTTAAATAATTTTAGCCTAAAAACATCTTTAATTTCAAAGTCAAAATACTCCTGATTTTAAACGTCTTTTCAAATAATATATTTAACTTTTAATATTTATACTTAGATTTAAATATAAAATTATATTTAAATTATGTATTTATTGTTCTTTATATTTACTTATGAATTTCAACTATATTCAAGTATATTTATAAAGTTTTAAATAGTTTTTATATAAGATAAATATTGTTTTTATTGAAATTCAAATTATCGTTTTTGGCTGAGAGATGTCGACATGCCCCTAGGTAGTATGTCGACATAGTGACAGCTGAAGTTCAAATTCAAATTTCAAAAGAAGAGTCTATTCGCCATAACTCTTCATGAATGGTCATGGCTGTTGGTTTTCTATAACTAGGGGTCAGTTTTTATTCATATTTTTCTGATTTTCACTCCTCTTCATCTTCCACATTTCTTATTACAAAATCATACCATTACTCTGTCGAAATCAACATCGAATCATACTCGATTACTTCTAGTTTGATTCTACATCACTATCTCTACAAGGTTCTCAGTGCTATTCAGAGTTATAGACTTCTTTGTAATATATTAGCGAGAAAAGGTGTGATTGTAGCCTTGGAAATCAATCAAGCGAGAAAAGGTGTGATTGTAGCCTTGGAAATCAATTGGGTGAACTTGTTGCCCCGGAAATCAAGTATCTCTACCCAGAGGATTTTTATTCTGGAGGGTGTACCTCGTAGCCTTGAAATCGAGGGTTGTAATTGTTGAATTGCTTTTGAAAGGAAATTTGTACTTAGTTGTACGGGACTGGATGTAGGGTAACTCCGAACCAGTATAAAATCCGGTGTGTTCTTTCCTTTACTGCTTTTACTTTATATTTGCATTTGTGTTTGATTCTGTGTTCATATATGTGTCTAATTAGTGTATCCATTGTTAATAAAGTTAGATAAACTCAAAAAGATTAACAAATTTCTTAAAACACTATTCACCCCCCTCTAGTGTTAATTCTAGCCTTAAGATCCTTAATCCTCATTTCTCACATTTGGTATCAGAGCATTGTTTTCAAAAGTTTAATTATCTGAATTTTGAAAAATTTCAAAATGGCTACTAATACTAGTGCTGCTATTACCACCAACACTAGTTCATTTGTAGAAGGTCAGTCTACTGCTAGACCACCAGTTTTTAATGGCAGTAACTATGCATATTGGGTATGTAGGATGAGAATATATTTACAATCTGTAGGATTAGCTACTTGGAATATCACACAAACTAAATATTCTGAATCCGCAACTAATTTTGCACAGTGGACCACTGAGCAAAAGACTGTTCCACAAAATAACTCTAAGGCAATGAATATTCTGTTTTGTTCACTTGAAAGAAATGAATTTAATAGAGTGTCAGTTTGTAAGTCTGCATATGAAATCTGGAAAACTTTGCAAGTAACTCACGAAGGAACAAGCAAAGTTAAACAGACCAAAATTTCCATGCTCGCAAATTAGTTTCAGTTATTTAAAATGAATACTAATGAGTCTATTTCAGATATGTATAGTCGATTTCAAGATATTGTACATTCTTTAATATCTTTGGGAAAGGAATTTTCGGAAGAAAATCAAGTCAGAAAAATTTTAAATTCTCTCACTCCAGAATGGGATCAAAAGACACTTGCAATTGAAGAGGCAAATGACATCAGTACTTTAAAGATAGAAGAATTGATTGGAAATCTAATGTCGTTTGAAGTTCAAATGATCGGGAGAAGAGAAAGCAAAACATCTGAAAAGAAATCAATGGCATTCAATGCATTGACCGATGGATCAGACTCAAACAGTGACAATGATGAAGAGATAGCATTTATGACCAGAAATTTTAGGAAATTTCTGAAGTACAGAAAATTGAATAGTTCCAAGAGAAACAACTTTAAGAATTCTGGTAATCAGACTATAGTACCAAACTTTATCAAATGCTTCAATTGTGACGAACCAGGTCATATCAAAAAGAACTGTCTGTATCCAGAAAGGCAGAATCCTCCCATGAACAATGAACCAGCAAAGAAACGGAAGCATGCATTTACTGCTACTCTAGATGACTCAGACTCATCCTCAAGTGATGATGATCAGAAGATGGATAACTCGAATTTGTGTTTCACTGCAGTTCATGACTCCGACGAGTTCAAAGAAACGGACTCAGAAAAAGGTACATGTTTACAATACAATTGGTTGAAATTGCTTGCATAGAATTAGTTGCTTGATTGTTTGATTGATTGATTTTGAATTGATACGCTGTTTGAATTTTAAAATTTATTTTCTATTTTTACTATTATTTTATTATTATTTTGACACATTCTGAAATATATTATAAGTAAAATAATATTTCAGAAATATAGACATTACTAATAATATTTATATATATGTATATTAGATATCTTAGGAGAATCATATCATGAATATTCACAGGCACATGTCGACATGGCCCCTACCACGATGTCGACATACCTACCTGAATTTGAATTTCAAATTTTGAATTCAAATGTTTGAATTTCCCTCCACCTTTTCACTTCATTTATTTCTCTGAAAAGATACCTTTTGACCAGAGAATATGTCCTTTGAAAGTCTATTTATCCACTATCTTTTATCATATCTTTTCACTTTCATTTTCAAATTCAAACTCTCTCTTCATATCTTCAAGCACTCTACTCTCCACTCTAATGCCTTCTTCAAGCAACCCCTCAACCATGAGAATTTCCAGAAAAATCAAAGAGCAATTATTCAATGATCCGGAGGCAATTAAAGCATACATCAATTATGCTAATCATGCCAAAGTCCATCCCGAAAAATTTGCTATTTTTCAAGATTTTTCTTCTTATGAAATTGATTCTCTTTTTGCAAACAACGGTGTTTTAAGTCTTATTGACTCTTCTCAAAACGATTTTGTTTGCTATCCTAATCTTGTCAAAATCTTTTATGCTAATCTAAACCGTGCTTTTTATAATGGAAATGAGAATGATATTTGGAGTAGTGTCAAAGGGACTCAAATTGTTTTGAATTGTGATCTTTTGGGTACCATTCTTAATTGCAAAAGCACGGGAATGGATCTTTCTAGTTTTAAAATCGATGAACATGATCGTTGTAATGACCCGCTATTTTGGACTATTCGCATCCGAACATGTCGGACTTGAATAATTCAAAATACCGAATTGTTAATTTAAATTTGGCAAAACTGAGCATATACAGTAAATAAATAATCACAGATCACATACACAGAGTAATAAGTGCAGCGGAAACAAAAGATAGTATTTCATGAAGCTACTATATACATATCAGAGTTAAATAAGGTACAACAGATGTCTCGAATACAATAATCAAATACAATATCAGAATACAACACTGGAATCAACTGAATATCTGAAAGCTGGATAGATAGCTGGATCTCCAAGCGAAGCTCCAACTCCAAAGGTGAGTCTCGAATACTGGTATACTCAGTTTGACCCGAGCGTAAAGCAAAACACAAAACACTCGAGTCAGGATTAACATTCTTATATCAATAAATCCAACTCAAGTGAAATAGCAACTGAAATACAAGTAACTCAAAGGATGTTTGGAATAACCATCATTTAAGGATCCGTTAAACTATCTACTATGTAGTAGTGTACGGTAAATAGATAATGCCTATCAGTAATATAAAGTATCAAAATAGTGTTAAGGCGTTACCATTATTCCCCTTAACACATTTTTTTATAAGCGTTATAGACTATACAGCACCGTAAACTCCACCGTAAACTAGTGGGCTATTAGGGAGTACTCCATAGGTATAACACAAAACAAATCGTAGTGCTCGCGTATATAGGGATACAAGTATGACAGGGCACATGAGGCAATACCCAAGGTAGTGAAACTACCGTTTGCCTGATCCGGACTGGTGAGAATGCATCGCCGCAGCGATCGCAACACCACGAAACAACACTCCCAAAATCAAGGGTGCACCAATCGACAACAAGTAATGAGTAGTTTTCGAAGAAGTGTGTTCGCTCGAGGTAGCTAACCCCCATTTGGCCCGGCACGGCTCCTGTTTTAGTCATTTCCAATCTGACACAAGTGTCAAGGCTATCCATTATCGTTCACTTTCTTCAGTCATCACGTACATCATTCCAACCACTTCATTCTGGATCACACTCCGCGTATAGTTATTAAAGTGGTTTTCGGTTTAGACAGTGAGTATGTCCCTAACCGATTCCGGTCTCTTTAATAACCTTCGAAATTATTTCACCAATTGGTCGTTTAATATATTTCAAAAGCAAATCAAATTCAATTTCAATTAAATTTGTAAATCAACATTTCATTTGTCTTTCTAAACCAATTTTCCATAGTTTACGTTCAAAATTTCCAACTTTCCGTTTCGAATTCTTATAATTCAATTTCAATTTTTATTTAACACAATTCAAATATTACTTCAAGTTTGTATATATAAGTCTCATTCCGAAATCATTTAAATTAATTTAATTTAACATTTAAATCAATTTAAATTCATTTATCGATTTCATTCAATATTCATTTAAGTAAATTTGCCATTCAAAACAATTTCTATTAAATTTCCAATTCATTAAATCCATTATTTAAATTCAACTTCATTATATCAAAACTTACAAATTGAATTAAATTATATTCATCAAATCAAATTCTTTAAATTTCAAGTCTTACATTAATTTCAATAAATTACATTTTATTTATTGTTAAAGAAATTCAATTTCACCTATTTACTTACTTAAATAATTTTCCAAAACTTAATTAATAAAGAAATTCAATTTCAATTATTTACGAAGTAAAATTTTACTTATTCAAAAGTTCAATTTCTCTTATCAAAGAATTCAAATTTTTATTTAATTATCAAATAATCAAATCTTATTTAATTATTAAATATTTCAAAACTTAATTATTTCAAACTTAATTATAATTTCAAACTTAATTATTAAATCATTTCAAACTTAATTCAATGATAAGTTCCAAATTTAATTGTCAAATATATAATTTCAAAATAACGATCTTTTAACAACTACTATGCCAATATTTGTTTTAGATTTTAAATATTAACATTTCCTTTCATTAAAAATCAAATTCCAACTTCGTTTCAAAACCATATTTTTTATTCAAATAAAATCTTCATTTTATTTTTAAATCAAATTATTGACCAATCGATTTTTATTAAATTCTCTATCCTAGGTCAAAGTTCAATTTGGGTATTTATCATTTCAACCCGATTCCATTTCAATTCAAAAATCAAAGCATAGCAAAGGGAACTTGTAGTGTGATAACTGGATGGTGTCAAAGTAAATAAACAAGCAATAACAACAACCAATATCAATCCAATAATCAATTCAAATAATCCTGAAATAATCGTATTAATTCACATTGTTGTTTGTGTAAATTAATATAATTATTTCTAGAATCTACACTATCATTTCATGTAGATTAAAGGTTATTACACTTATTATTCTATGCAATTCTACACTTGACATCAATTATTCAATTTCATAATTCATAAAATAATACAACATAAATTCAAACAGTTCAAGGGTAATTAACTATTTTTCTATGTGTCAAATAATAAACATTTAAGGGGTCATATTATACAAATTTAACTAATCAAATTCAACACATATGTCGATTCAAATTTTTATAACTATCCTACATCAAATTCAATTGCATAATATTTATCACTTTATACATTACAATTTAACATCCAATATAAACAACAATCAATCAATCAATTATCAATCAAACTGTATTATCATCGCATAAATAATTACAGATAATGGTGTCAGATGTCATGGGTGAACAGATACAGGTAATAGCATATATAACAGTGTAAATAACCAACAGCAGCATATTTCAATTGTCGTTTCAATTGAAATTAAATTTAATAAATAAAAGAACATTAATCGTGAGTGATTGCTCACCTTTCGAGGCTAGAGCGGTTTGACAATGAAAGGAGTTACGAATTGTAAGCACTACTTCCGAAATAAACTAGATTGGCACGAATCGACGAGCAAAGCTGTTAAATAGGAATTTTCGAAATCAAATCAAAACATTCAACATAGCAACAAAATAAAAAAACATGCCCTGCGTCAAAGTTTAACAATATAATTCTATGTGCTACCGAGATCGAAATGGTCTGAAATTTGGTATGAATAAAGATCAAAACTTGTATTTCAAACTGCAAAAGAATCACTTGATTTGGACAAGAGACGAGAAAAGTTACGATGTCACGAACATAGACTCAGGCTATGTTGCGACTGTCAAATGTTCAGGTCTGAAAACCCCTCTAGGTCTGACTTCCAGGTAAGAAACAGAGGGCTGAACCACCTCGTATGAAGCTAAAATTTTATATATAGAAAGTAGAAAACTCTATCTTTTAAACAAAAAGGGAATCACTGTATTCTGACGTAAGATAGAAGAGATACGATGCGTCAAACATGAACTCAGGTCGTGTTTGCAGCAGTGTAAAATAATTTCAAGTACAAAAGAACAACTGCCTGGGTCTAACTTCCAGATCCTCGACCACTAATCAAATGATGTCGGATTTTTCTGAAATTTGATAGGCATAAACTAAGTAACTTCGACTCTTTTTTAAAAATAGAATAAACCCATTCCGATAAAACATGAGTGAGATATGATATCGTGAACATGCAGTCTAACTACTGTTCAGAAAAAAAAATAAACAAACATAAAGGTAAACTCACCTATACTTACGTTAAAAATCTAAATTCATATATAAAATATAACTTGCTATAAATGAATATACTTAAGATATTAAACTTGGTATATATCATATCTATATTTTTGAAACCAACTCATACTTCTTCAAAACAGTATACTGTAAACCAAATCTGAGTGTAAACAAAATAGAATGGATAAACTAATATGTACAATCGGTACAAATATCTTATTAAAATTTTACTGTAACATAAAATCTTTACACTTAGCCCTATATACCAATAGATACCACAAAATGGACTAACTTGCTAATATACTCCAAAATCCAATCAGAATTAGATATAATCAAATTCAAAGCAAATAAACAAATCAGTGTATATATATATTTTTCAAAATACCCAAACAATATTTATAAACATATTTTACAAGTATTGCTGAAAGTAAATCAGGAAATACATATGCTAACTCACCAACCCACCATATTTGCATAAGCTGCTGCAATGAATAGCTCGAGAGATGAGGTGGTGAAAGGAGGAATGCGGCAGTGATTGGCCGTGTGCTTGCATGCCATAGCTAGTTGGCTACGGAGAAGAGGCGAGGAGGCTTGCAAGTAGCTCGGTTTTGGGGATGGAAGCGGCAAAGCGGAAGCACGAGGCCGAGGTTTTGATGGTCGAGCTATGGTGTGCATGGCTTCGGCTTGCCAGCGGAGAGATGATGTGAGTTCATGGGCTCGGTTGCTGGCCAATCCAGCTAGGGTGGCTATACGTAGCAAGGTGAAGGCGTTGAGGGGCCGAAGTAAAGCCACAAGCAGCAGCTGCTCGGTGGAGCTGAGGAGGCATGTTGCTCGCACGTGAGCAGGTTGGAGGTTGACAAGGCTTTGCAGATGGAAGACACAGTTTTGGTGGTGGTGGAGAAATGAAGAAGGTGAGGAGAGAAGGCAAAAGGTATGAGAGAACGTGCAGGCATTGCAAAAGAACAAACAATTTAGAAAAAGAAATGAATAGGCAACACGTTTTTGTTCTCTTCTTTATAATTCAAACTGAAAAAAATGAAAGTGAACGGACAGGCCAAAGTCACATTGAAATATGGGAAATTTAAAAGCCAGGTAACTGAATTCAAGAATATTTATTGCTGGTGGCTGTTGGCTTAAACACGTTAAGAATTAAATAGTCACCAGAAGTTTAAAAGCCCAATTCCGGAACCGATACGGTTAACCGTTTCGCGATTTTCACCGCGTATCGGATGCCAAAACACAAGAACGAATATACTATGCAGATCAGCTCGAATAGACGATCAAAATGATATATGGATATCAGTGGTACGATTTAATTTATAAAATTCAAATTTTTCTACTGGCGGAAAATGCAAGAAAAACGTAGAAAAATAAGATCGACGGAGCCAAAGAAGTCCGAATTTGGAAAAACGAAAAATGACGTTTGCTCAGAAGATGGTTTAGAATTTTTCTATGTAAAAATATTTAGGTTCCAAAAACATTTTATTTTCATCACTTTTTAACTGATTAAATTGAAGTAAATTTACGCGCGAAATAAACTTTCGTATTTTCTGACGAAAATTTACCAGTTGCTATGTTTAACTAGACGTATTCCAAATATCAAATTTATATTTCAAAATTTTATCGTTTAAAATTTCGTAAAATTTTAATTAATAACGTTATTAAAACTAGTTAAATTTACGGGTCGTTACACTCTCCCCACTCAAAACTTTTCGTCCCCGAAAAAGAACGAGGTAGGAGAATAGAAACAACCAGAAAGAAAACAGATTTGTAATACAAAATAATAATTAATTTAAACCATATAAATTCAAATTTAAATTAATTGATATTCAATAATTGATTTAATCCATTTGATTTCACTAAAATCAATCTCAACTATTTCTAAATTCATTATCTTATTATCCAATTATCTTCAATTTACAATTTCTAAAACCATAAATTTGAATAGTCTTTTATTATAATCATATTTTTTTCAGCAATTTAAATTCTTCTTTATTCCAAATTATTGTTAAATTTATTCTACTTAATATATCTAATCACATATATTTAACCCATATAAATTAATTTAAACCATAAAAGTTTCGATTTAAATTAATTTATATTTACTAATTGCTTTTAAATTCAAGGTATTTTCATAAGTTGACCAAATTTCAATTTATTAATTCTTTCAAAACAAATTTATTTGTCTCATCTATTATTCAATTACTTATTATCCTATCTAACTCTATTAACATCTTTATAATCAAAATTTAGTGTATAACATTTATTATAAACACTCAAATTTTATTTATAAAGACATTTTTTTATATTGTACATTATTCAATTACTTTTTTAACTTCTGAATAATTTAGGTAAGTTATATTGAAATGAAAGTGAGTATTATACAAATAAAATTTTTACAATCCAGTTATTTCAAGTTAAATATTTATCCAAGAATTTTGACTTCAGTTTATAATTTAAATCATCTTTAACCTAAAATTTAAGAATTTAAATCTCCGATTTACTTCAAACAATTTAGAGATATATCTATATATTTATATCAAATCAAATTAAATTTTTAAAATAAGATACCCATATATATAATCAAATTATACTAAGGAAATTCAAATCAAAATATTTTTTTTCAAAACAAAACCGTAGCAAAGCTACAGAATAGTCTCTCCACCTCGAAACTCGAAAATGAATGTCGATGATGCGGCCGCCATCACCGAAATTATTTTCCAGCGACAAAGAGAAGAGCACTGGTTTCAACATTTTAAAATTCTTTGAAAACGATTTATATTCAAAAATATTTTAAATACTATACACTTTAAAACTTTCAAATCAAAGTTTGAAATCACCAGAAATTAAATCCTCAAATTCTTTATTTAAATTCCTTTCAAATCCCAAATCAAATTATAACCAAGTTTCATAAATTCATTTATTTATATTATGCAATAATCAATGGTTTACAAAACAATAAATGAAAATCAAATATTATTATTTCTGACAACAAATTCATTAACAATTTAATTTCAGAAAACTTATATTTATATATAATATAATCATACAAAACTATTTTGTTTACCAAATTTGAAAACGATATTGTGTCAGTTTGCTCTGCTCAAGTGTTTTGGAAATCCTATCGATAGCGTTGATCAGACGAATCGATCGAAACCCCAAATCAACATCAACAACTCAAACAACACAATGTATATTAAAACATTTTAAAATATTAATTTACAAATACACTTCCTCCCTCGACGATACAAGAATAGATTTCAAAGCAAAGATAGAGATTCAAATTTGATGGACTCAAATCCAAGAGAATTTTGATTCAAAGATAAGTTCGAAACAAAGGTACTATGATGAAATAACGAAATAGAAAGATGGATAAGTTTATATAAATTGCAGGCGACCTTAACCGGGTCAACCGTGACTTCAAGAATAAGATCGATGTGGAATTTCGAGGTAGATCGACATTCGATCTCAAGAAATAAAATTCAGGTATAGCAGGAGATAGATAGCATCGTAAACCGAGGATACAGAAATCTCCGGTAAATCAATGCCAATTGTAAAGGAGTTTCACCCCTTTACAAATCATTCGTAGTTTGGCGAGACCGCCGATTCATTATAAGGGTCATTCGAAGTGGAGTTATGGGATGCTCCAGAATTGAAAGAAGACGAATAGTGAGGGACACGAATGAATTTTTGGAACCGTAGGGAATGTTCCAAAATTCAAAGGAATCAAGTCAAAAGGAAGAGATTCAAACTCGAATGAGAGTGATTCTGTAAATACATTTACCCTATATGCTAAGTTTTGCCTAGAGCTACCAAAGCTCTGATACCAACTGTAACGGACCGCGTCAGTGGGGTAACGCCCACTGTAGCATACAGCTGTACCTGTGTTCTGCCTTTACAGCCAGCCTCTCGACTGCACCAACCCCGCAGGGACATGTAGGAGTAAGAGTCATCCGCTCGCTACCAAACCAAATGCGAGAACCCCCTATCATGCTGCACCCTCTAAGTGCATAGGCAGAAACATATGTCGGACTTGAATAATTCAAAATACTGAATTGTTAATTTAAATTTGGCAAAACTGAGCATATACAGTAAATAAATAATCACAGATCACAGACACAGAGTAATAAGTGCAGCGGAAACAAAAGATAGTAGTTCATGAAGCTACTATATACATATCAGAGTTAAATAAGGTACAACAGAAGTCTCGAATACAATAATCAAATACAATATCAGAATACAACACTGGAATCAACTGAATATCTGAAAGCTGGATAGATAGCTGGATCTCCAAGCGAAGCTCCAACTCCAAAGGTGAGTCTTGAATACTGGTACACTCAGTCTGACCCGAGCGTAAAGCAAAACACAAAACACTCGAGTCAGGATTAACATTCTTATATCAATAAATCCAACTCAAGTGAAATAGCAACTGAAATACAAGTAACTCAAAGGATGTTTGGAATAACCATCCTTTAAGGATCCGTTAAACTATCTACTATGTAGTAGTGTGCGGTAAATAGATAATGTCTATCAGTAATATAAAGTATCAAAATAGTGTTAAGGCATTACCATTATTCCCCTTAACACATTTTTTTATAAGCGTTATAGACTATACAGCACTGTAAACTCCACCGTAAACTAGTGGGCTGTCAGGGAGTACTCCATAGGTATAACACAAAACAAATCGTAGTGCTCGCATATATAGGGATACAAGTATGACAAGGCACATGAGGCAATACCCAAGGTAGTGAAACTACCGCTTGCCTGATCCGGACTGGTGAGAACGCATCGCCGCAGCGATCGCAACACCACGAAACAACACTCCCAAAATCAAGGGTGCACCAATCGACAACAAGTAATGAGTAGTTTTCGAAGAAGTGTGTTCGCTCGAGGTAGCTAACCCCCATTTGGCCCGGCACGGCTCCTGTTTTAGTCATTTCCAATCAGACACAAGTGTCAAGGCTATCCATTATCGTTCACTTTCTTCAGTCATCACGTACATCATTCCAACCACTTCATTCTGGATCACACTCCGCGTATAGTTATTAAAGTGGTTTTCGGTTTAGACAGTGAGTATGTCCCTAACCGATTCCGGTCTCTTTAATAACCTTCGAAATTATTTCACCAATTGGTCGTTTAATATATTTCAAAAGCAAATCAAATTCAATTTCAATTAAATTTGTAAATCAACATTTCATTTGTCTTTCTAAACCAATTTTCCATAGTTTACGTTCAAAATTTCCAACTTTCCGTTTCGAATTCTTATAATTCAATTTCAATTTTTATTTAACACAATTCAAATATTACTTCAAGTTTGTATATATAAGTCTCATTCCGAAATCATTTAAATTAATTTAATTTAACATTTAAATCAATTTAAATTCATTTATCGATTTCATTCAATATTCATTTAAGTAAATTTGCCATTCAAAACAATTTCTATTAAATTTCCAATTCATTAAATCCATTATTTAAATTCAACTTCATTATATCAAAACTTACAAATTGAATTAAATTATATTCATCAAATCAAATTCTTTAAATTTCAAGTCTTACATTAATTTCAATAAATCACATTTTATTTATTGTTAAAGAAATTCAATTTCACCTATTTACTTACTTAAATAATTTTCCAAAACTTAATTAATAAAGAAATTCAATTTCAATTATTTACGAAGTAAAATTTTACTTATTCAAAAGTTCAATTTCTCTTATCCAAGAATTCAAATTTTTATTTAATTATCAAATAATCAAATCTTATTTAATTATTAAATATTTCAAAACTTAATTATTTCAAACTTAATTATAATTTCAAACTTAATTATAATTTCAAACTTAATTATTAAATCATTTCAAACTTAATTCAATGATAAGTTCCAAATTTAATTGTCAAATAATTAATTTCAAAATAACGATCTTTCAACAACTACTATGTCAATATTTGTTTCAGATTTTAAATATTAACATTTCCTTTCATTAAAAATCAAATTCCAACTTCGTTTCAAAACCATATTTTTTATTCAAATAAAATCTTCATTTTATTTTTAAATCAAATTATTGACCAATCGATTTTTATTAAATTCTCTATCCTAGGTCAAAGTTCAATTTGGGTATTTATCATTTCAACCCGATTTCATTTCAATTCAAAAATCAAAGCATAGCAAAGGGAACTTGCAATGTGATAACTGGATGGTGTCAAAGTAAATAAACAAGCAATAACAACAACCAATATCAATCCAATAATCAATTCAAATAATCCCGAAATAATCGTATTAATTCACATTGTTGTTTGTGTAAATTAATATAATTATTTCTAGAATCTACACTATCATTTCATGTAGATTAAAGGTTATTACACTTATTATTCTATGCAATTCTACACTTGACATCAATTATTCAATTTCATAATTCATAAAATAATACAACATAAATTCAAACAGTTCAAGGGTAATTAACTTTTTTTCTATGTGTCAAATAACTAAACATTTAAAGGGTCATATTATTCAAATTTAACTAATCAAATTCAACACATATGTCGATTCAAATTTTTATAACTATCCTACGTCAAATTCAATTGCATAATATTTATCACTTTATACATTACAATTTAACATCCAATATAAACAACAATCAATCAATCAATTATCAATCAAACTGTATTATCATCGCATAAATAATTACAGATAATGGTGTCAGATGTCATGGGTGAACATATACAGGTAATAGCATATATAACAGTGTAAATAACCAACAGCAGCATATTTCAATTGTCGTTTCAATTGAAATCAAATTTAATAAATAAAAGAACATTAATCGTGAGTGATTGCTCACCTTTCGAGGCTAGAGCGGTTTGACAATGAAAGGAGTTACGAATTGCAAGCACTACTTCCGAAATAAACTAGATTGGCATTAATCGACGAGCAAAGCTGTTAAATAGGAATTTCCGAAATCAAATCAAAACATTCAACATAGCAACAAAATAAAAAAACATGCCCTGCGTCAAAGTTTAACAATATAATTCTATGTGCTACCGAGATCGAAATGGTCTGAAATTTGGTATGAATAAAGGTCAAAACTTGTATTTCAAACTGCAAAAGAATCACTTGATTTGGACAAGAGACGAGAAAAGTTACAATGTCACGAACATAGACTCAGGCCATGTTGCGACTGTCAAATGTTCAGGTCTGAAAACCCCTCTGGGTCTGACTTCCAGGTAAAAAACAAAGGACTGAACCACCTCGTATGAAGCTAAAATTTTATATACAGAAAGTAGAAAACTCTATCTTTTAAACAAAATGGGAATCACTATATTCCGACGTAAGACAGAAGAGATACGATGCGTCAAACATGAACTCAGGTCGTGTTTCCAGCAGTGTAAAATAATTTCAAGTACAAAAGAACAGCTGCCTGGGTCTAACTTCCAGATCCTCGACCACTAATCAAACGATGTCGGATTTTTCTGAAATTTGACAGGAATAAACTAGGTAACTTCGACTCTTTTTTAAAAATAGAATCAACTCATTCCGATAAAACATGAGTGAGATATGATATCGTGAACATGCAGTCTAACTGCTGTTCAAAAAAAAGTTAAACAAACATAAAGGTAAACTCACCTATACTTACGTTAAAAATCTAAATTCATATATAAAATATAACTTGCTATAAATGAATATACTTAAGATATTAAACTTGGTATATATGATATCTATATTTTTGAAACCAACTCATACTTCTTCAAAACAGTATACTGTAAACCAAATCTGAGTGTAAACAAAATAGTATGGATAAACTAATATGTACAATCATGTACAAATATCATATTAAAATTTTACTGTAACATAAAATCTTTACACTTAGCCCTATATACCAATAGATACCACAAAATGGACTAACTTGCTAATATACTCCAAAATCCAATCAGAATTAGATATAATCAAATTCAAAGCAAATAAACAAATCAGTGTATATATATATTTTTCAAAATACCCAAACAATATTTATAAACATATTTTACAAGTATTGCTGAAAGTAAATCAGGAAATACATATGCTAACTCACCAACCCACCATATTTGCATAAGCTGCTGCAATGAATAGCTTGAAAGATGAGGTGGTGAAAGGAGGAATGCGGCAGTGATTGGCCGCGTGCTTGCATGCCATAGCTAGTTGGCTACGGAGAAGAGGCGAGGAGGCTTGCAAGTAGCTCGGTTTTGGGGATGGAAGCGGCAAAGCGGAAGCACGAGGCCGAGGTTTTGATGGCCGAGCTATGGTGTGCACGGCTTCGGCTTGCCAGCGGAGAGATGATGTGAGTTCATGGGCTCGGTTGCTGGCCAATCCAGCTAGGGTGGCTATACGTAGCAAGGTGAAGGCGTTGAGGGGCCGAAGTAAAGCCACAAGCAGCAGCTGCTCGGTGGAGCTGAGGAGGCATGTTGCTCGCACGTGAGCAGGTTGGAGGTTGACAAGGCTTTGCAGATGGAAGACACAGTTTGGGTGGTGGTGGAGAAATGAAGAAGGTGAGGAGAGAAGGCAAAAGGTATAAGAGAACGTGCAGGCATTGCAAAAGAACAAACAATTTAGAAAAAGAAATGAATAGGCAACACGTTTTTGTTCTCTTCTTTATAATTCAAACTGAAAAAAAATGAAAGTGAACGGACATGCCAAAGTCACATTGAAATCTGGGAAATTTAAAAGCCAGGTAACTGAATTCAAGAATATTTATTGCTGGTGGCTGTTGGCTTAAACACGTTAAGAATTAAATAGTCACCAGAAGTTTAAAAGCCCAATTCCGGAACCGATACGGTTAACCGTTTCGCGATTTTCACCGCGTATCGGACGCCGAAACACAAGAACGAATATACTATGCAGATCAGCTCGACTAGATGATCAAAACGGTATATGGATATCAGTAGTACGATTTAATTTATAAAATTCGAATTTTTCTACTGGCGGAAAATGCAAGAAAAACGTAGAAAAATAAGATCGACGGAGCCAAAGAAGTCCGAATTTGGAAAAACGAAAAATGACGTTTGCTCAGAAGATGGTTTAGAATTTTTCTATGTAAAAATATTTAGGTTCCGAAAACATTTTATTTTCATCGCTTTTTAACTGATTAAATTGAAGTAAATTTACGCGCGAAATAAACTTTCGTATTTTCTGACGAAAATTTACCAGTTGCTATGTTTAACTAGACGCATTCCAAATATCAAATTTATATTTTAAAATTTTATCGTTTAAAATTTCGCAAAATTTCAATTAATAACGTTATTAAAACTAGTTAAATTTACGGGTCGTTACAATCGTGAGACATTTCATCATATTTTTGAAGGAGATGAAAATTTTGAATTTAAAAACCGAAACTTTCATCCTAAAGCAAGGATTGTCAATCTTCTTTTACAACATACTTTGACCCCAAGATCGGGTAATTTTAATAATCATACTTCAAAAGTGTGCAAAGAACTTTTTGGTATTTTCGGAAATTATGACATCAATTAGGCGCAAGTTATTTTGGATGAACTTCGTCCTAAAAATTTTGAAATGGGAGAAAACGCTTTATATCATGGAATTTACCTTACTCGGATTTTTAACTATTTTGGAGTGGATTTCAAAGGTGAAGAATTTGTCTCTAGAAAAGTTTTTAATATCTCAAACATTTCTCTCATGAAAATCCCATATGTTTTTCAACCTTATGAGACTCTTACCGAAAAGGAAGAGCGTTTGGCTCATGAAGAAATGGAAGAGGAAGAAGAAGAAAGGGATGAAATGGAAATAGAAGAAGAAGAAGGTGAAATATCCTTAGAAAGTATTGAATATCCTTCCAATCCATCCAACAAAACCCTTCTCAAAAACCAAAAGATAATTGTGGAGAATCAATGGATTTTAAAACGATCCGTTAGTAAGAAGTTGGATAACATGTCTTCGAAGATGAACAAGTTCTTTTCAAAGTCAGCAAGAAACTTGGACTATCTTCATCATCTTCATCTTCTAACTAGTTTTATCTTTTAGTATCTTATTGTATTTGTCTTAGTTTGTTTTATTTCGAATATTCGTGTAGTTCCTTATGTTTAATCATTGTATTATCCAATTATGCAATGAAATTGAATTTTCTTCCTGTCATCTAGCTTATTTTATATCTAGAATAAATGTTAGTATATTATAGAAATATATATACATCATTATTCACAAAATAAAATTATCATCAATTTTCACTGAAGTATGTCGACATACCCCCCTTGACCATGTCGACATGTACTGGTCAGAAGTGACTGTTGATTTTGAATTTGAAATTTGAATAACTACCAAATGTCTAGTCATTTCAAACGAATTTCTACACCTATATATACCTTTGTCTTCCAGAAATCTTCACTGAAATTTATTTCTCATTATCTATATCCTTCATTTCTTTCTCTAATTCAATTATGGCCAATCCTATTCATAATCTATCTGAAAATCTTGAAGAAACACTCAATTCATTCAAGAATATTCTCTCTATCATCCTCCGTAATCAGCGTCACTTAGAATTAAGTCAAATGCAGATGATCAAGGAACAAGAGAGACACTTCGATGCAATTCGTTGGATGATCTCCTCCCTGCACAAGGATGATAACGAAGCACATCCTCCCGTTTCTCTATCTGTTGATAATGAAAATTGGGATGCAATCAAGCAAGACCCTATCTTTGGAGAAGAAGGATGGGTTGATGTTCCTCGTAACGTTTAATTTTTTCTTTCTTTGATTGATTTGTTTGAATTAATTTGTTTGGTTTGATTTGGTTTGGATTGATACTTTGTGTGGATTGATTTCATTTGGTTTGAAGTTTGCTGTGTGAAACATGTATATATATACATTAAAATAAATATAGTCTTTAGTTAAGTTATTATGCTCATAAGTATCATTATTTCTTAATCTATATATTATATATTCTGTTGTATAGTTTATCAATGCAAGTACTAAAGTCCAAGAGTAAAGGGGAGTAAATTTTTGTTGATGATAAAGGGGGAGAAGTATAAAATAGGGTAGTTAGGCATAGCTTAAGGGGGAGTTGTTAGTTTTAGGGGGAGTTATTAGGATAGAAGGAATATTTTATAAACAAAGGTTGTCATCATCAAAAAGGGGGAGATTGTTAGTCCTTGAGATGATGGTTTTGATGTCAACAACCTTAGAATAGATTATAAAATATAAATACTAACATTACAAGTTTAGATATATATGTATTTGCAGGATCTAACCATGCAGGTATCAAGAATGAAGACTGTACAGTATCGAGATTCAAGATACAGAGATAGAAGACTCATGAGTATCAAGATTATCAAGAGTTCAAGGTTAAGTCTGTTTTATTAGGAATATTTGTTAAAACTCGTAGAAAAGCACTGGCATCTTAATATCCAATTTATTTGTGGAATGGAATCCACTTCGAGCCCGTTAAAGGGATGGAACCCTAAGTAGGATGGAACCTACGAAAATCTAGTGGGACATTGTTTTGTATCCACTAATTTTAATTCAAATAATTTTACAAAATTATCTTGTTTTCAAAATGATTTCAAAACTTTCCTTTTAAAAGATTCAAAACTCTCTATCCTGATTTTAAATAATTTTAGCCTCAAAACATCTTTAATTTCAAAGTCAAAATACTCCTGATTTTAAATGTCTTTTCAAATAATATATTTAACTTTTAATATTTATACTTAGATTTAAATATAAAATTATAGTTAAATTATGTATTTATTGTTCTTTATATTTACTTATGAATTTCAACTATATTCAAGTATATTTATAAAGTTTTAAATAGTTTTTATATAAGATAAATATTGTTTTTATAGAAATTCAAATTATCATTTTTGGCTGAGGGATGTCGACATGCCACTAGGTAGTATGTCGACATAGTGACAGTTGAAGTTCAAATTCAAATTTCAAAAGAAGTGTCTATTCGCCATAACTCTTCATGAATGGTCATGGCTGTTGGTTTTCTATAAATAGGGGTCAGTTTCAACGAATTTTTAATCATATTTTTCTGATTTTCACTCCTCTTCATCTTCCACATTTCTTATTACAAAATCATACCATTACTCTACCGAAATCAACATCGAATCATACTCGATTACTTCTAGTTTGATTCTACATCACTATCTCTACAAGGTTCTCAGTGCTATTCAGAGTTATAGACTTCTTTGTAATATATTAGCGAGAAAAGGTGTGATTGTAGCCTTGGAAATTAATCAAGCGAGAAAAGGTGTGATTGTAGCCTTGGAAATCAATTGGGTGAACTTGTTGCCCCGGAAATCAAGTATCTCTACCCAGAGGATTGTTATTCTGGAGGGTGTACCTCGTAGCCTTGAAATCGAGGGTTGTAATTGTTGAATGGCTTTTGAAAGGAAATCCGTACTTAGTTGTACGGGACTGGATGTAGGGTAACTCCGAACCAGTATAAAATCCGGTGTGTTCTTTCCTTTACTGCTTTTACTTTATATCTGCATCTGTGTTTGATTCTGTGTTCATATCTGTGTCTAATTAGTGTATACATTGTTAATAAAGTTAGATAAACTCAAAAAGATTAACAAATTTCTTAAAACACTATTCACCCCCCTCTGGTGTTAATTCTAGCTTTAAGATCCTTAATCCGCATTTCTCACACATCCTACGTAAGCATCCTTGATTTGTGTCCACTAACTAATGCATCCTCAATTTGTTTACAGAGTATTTTAATTCGAAAACAAGCACTAAAGGTTTTCAAAGTTGCTGGGCACTAGGTGTTGCACACAGCAGTACTGAAGCCGTTGCTGTGTTTTTTGGCACAACAAAATTTAGAAATACAAAAATTAAGTGACACATGAGGTACAAAATTAAGTAATTTGGTTGAGGAAATAAAATTAAATATAGACAGGCATAGTGGAGACTTTATTCTCAGTATAAGGTAACTTTAATTACTGTTATTGCTATTGTGATGATACTTTTGATGTTCAGAGTAAAATTATATTTATGCAAACTTTGTTTACATAGCCTGCTATGTTTTCAACTATTTATGATTTACAAAAAAAATTGTTTAACAAAAAAGACTATTACGTTGAATTTATAGTTGATGGGTAATGTATCACGAATGTTAATTAACATAATAACTATAGTTTCTAGATTCAGACCCTGCATTGATTATTTTCTCTCAATAGCTTTTGTTTTCGGTGCTGTAGTCAATCATTCATCGCTCATTGATGTACAATTTGTTACTTAAAAAGCCAGTTATAATATATTCGTATAGAATTTTTGTATATGTACATCGCAATACTAATGATTATAACGGGAATGGAAGGAAAAATGGAATTGGAAGGTATATAGAAGATACAAATTTTGTCAAGATTGGTAATTAATCCCATGAATTAATAATTTTTTTTCACTTAATTTTGTGCCTCATGTGTCATGCAGATTTTCAAACTAAAATTAGAAGGCAAGTACAAAAAAGTGAGTACTCCCCTGCACAAGCAAGTGAGTATATCTCACATGCGCAAGCAAGAGAGATGTTCTCACCTGAGATATTAGAACTTAGAAATAAAAATTCAAACAACCAAAAATAAAATAGATATTAGAACTTAGAAATAAAAATTCAACCAAACTACACATAATTTCAACGCTAAATATGATTAAATATTTATGCTATATTTTTTGAATGTGTTGAAACATATACAGTTTTTAGAAAATAACTCACGCGCGAAGCGTGCCATAACGCTCGTTATTATAATGCAACTATAATATCTAGCCGTGGATGGTTCAATGTTGCCTGAACAGTTTCTAGCAATGAAAAGCTGATTTTTGATGTTTGTAAATGTTATGTATGCAACATGATATACGTGCTTTGTAAGATTTCTTTTCTTATCATTCATGTAAGTTCACTCGTTTAACTTATGGATGGAAGTCATTAAAGTGGTGTAAACTTTTTCCTCAACCAAATTACTTATTATATTTTACAATTTTATTTTTATATCAAAGTTTTTTACGTTATAATTAAAACTACATTAAGATGATTTTATTCACTTTTACAACTTATTTTACCTCAATATATTTTCTTACTAACAAAGTTTGTGATTCTCTATGCTTACAGTAATATAGCTACAAATACCGTTGATCTTTTGCTTTGATTCTTTGTTAAACATTGTTAGTCTCATGTCATTATGTCACTATTTTTTTTGAACATAAAATCTGTAATATGTGTTCGCACATACAGTACTATAAAACTTAATATATTTTTTATTATATATATTTATCTATCTGTTTATTTGATTTTTGTATATTTAATCTAGTTTCAGGTTGGTAAAGAATTCAAATCTGAAGCAAAAAGGAATCAAAAGCATATACCCACTTGGTCTGAAACTATAAAAATCATATTCATCCAAGAAGAAAAAATAATATTGCCGGAAAGTAGAAATGTAGTACAATTTCAGATATCTATGTTGGTTGTTTCGTTTGTTTGTGATAACATTATTGTTTGCCATTGTTCTCTAATTTATGAATATTACAGTATGCGTGCAAGTATAACTCTTTTACTATTCTCATAATTTATGTATATTTAATATCTAATGCATGTAAGAGAAGCCTAATTTAAATGTAAGAAATGTGACATTCAGAAATAAACACATAAGGCTTCCAAACAGGTTTCTCAACGGCATAGTTTAAACAATACAAAAGTAAAACAACCAACGACCATCAATCAGGATCACTCCATAATAGTAGAGAATAAATTCATACAGCATCCACAAACATTACATACAAATGATCAAAGCAAAACATTCTTAACCATTTAGTTTTTTCCTACCATTATCAATTTATATAGAATTTTACTTCCCAATAGTTCCAAGTTATCTTACATTTTTAACTACATATTCAGTTAAAAAGGATTTCTCGTATAACAAGATTAAGAATAGAGATGTATAAATTTTATTCTATTATTGCATTAGTCATGAATGAGTCTTTGGTCACAGAACAGTTGTCCCTTTTAGTGAAACTTAACATGAATTTGATCTCCAACTGTAAGCATAATGAAGTTTCCAGTTATATGTATTACACTGGGATATACACTCATAACTTTTCTTGTAAGTCCATTATTTTCTTCTATGTAGTTCATTGTCAATTAATGTGTGATAAATGTTAGAGCTAATTAGAAATATATAAATGAGGTTGAATTATATTTTTGACCCCATTCTTGATTTTCATGAGATACAACTTGCTTAAAATAAATGATATATGCCTTTTTTCATTAGATTTGAAAAATGCCAAATTAGCTTTTTATTGACCAAAATGTATATTAGTATAGTATTGCTTGCAAAATAGTATAAGGTGAACAGAAAGAAATGACCATTCTAAAATCTAGGTTAAATTCAAAATAAAACTCAAGTGCAGCTGGAGTTAAAACTTCAAAATTGTTAATTTCCCAACACTTGAAAAAAGAAGTTGCAGACTTGCAGTGGTTTATTTTTTTTCTCTTCTTATCATCCTCATGTTCAAACTTCAACTCCTTTGACATGAGAAAAAAAAATACATGAATACATGCATCTGGAGTGAAATTATATGCTGTTATACATTCTTATTTGATAATGTTTTTTATTTTTATTTTTTGTAACGACCCTAGATTTTTATTTAATTTAAATTAATAATTTATTGAATTTTGAATAAAAATAGTAAAATAAATCGATAAAGTGAAGCGAGTTTCCCCGATTCAAATAGAAAATATATGTATATATTGGATTTGAAATAATTTAGTAAATAAATAATTGATGTAAATTTTATAACTGATGATAATTTGAATTTAAATAGTAATATAAAAATTTAGATAATTAATCTTAGAGATTTAATAATAATAAATGTTTAAGCTAGAAAAATATAAGATAACCATAAAGTAAATAAATTTGGAGATTCATTTATATTAATATATATATATATATATATAGTTTTATACCAATTTAAATCTTAGTTACATATTTATAAACTAGTATAAAAATAGAACAAATGGAATAAATGAAACAAAAATAATAATAGAAGTAAAATAAAATTTAAATAGAGGTTCATGTATGTTATATAGCAATATGAACAAATAAAAATAAGTATGAACACTTAGATAAAATCTAAAGCAAATTATCCAAGTACAAACAAGATATCTTCAAATATATATGCATGACCAGGCAAAAGAATCTTATATATGAAGAAAAGAAAACATCTATGACAAAGAAAAGTTCTAAATATAAAGTGATAAGGCAAAGCAAATATAATACAGCCGAAGTCAACAAGTATATATTCAAACATGAAGTAAACAAAATGTCTTTATGAAAATAGGACAAGTATGATACATGAAGGACATAAGCATGTACAAGAATCATCATCTCAGCCGAAAGCAAGGAAAATAATATTCATATATGTACACTTACCAAATAAACCAAGTACAAAACAAATAAAGCAAGATCCTAAGTACACAATATAATACTTACCAGCCACCAAAGAAAAATCTGCATAGCCCCCAAACGAAAAATATCACTGATCAAAAACCTGTACAAAATATTACCCTATAATCTTCTTTATACCTCAACCTTCCTCATTTAGTTTCGTCCAGTTAAAAACTGAAGGGAAGAGAAAAGAAAAATGAATGAAGTAAATACCATTTCAAATTTAAGAAAGATTCAATTTAAACAACAATTCAAATCAATACAAATTCTTGGAAGCCAAAGATTAAGCGAAAAGATTTCAACTTGCAACATTTCAACTTGTTTCAAATAAACTGCTATGTTCTTCATTTTAGACAAGTGAGTAACTTTCTCTTTTGAACTTAAGCATTTCGACATCTGATCGCATAAGGATTTCTGGAAATAAAATGATATTGTGTAGATGTATTTAATTTAATTCTCTGTGTCTATGCATGAATGGATGAATGCATGCTTTGTTTACTGTTGTGATTCATTCCTGCCTGTTCTTAGTTTGAAAATCATTTCCACCTATTTACTCACTGTTTGGATATGTGATTAAAACAAAAGTTGTTTGTTTGTTCATGAATTAAACTATAAAATTTTATTTTAGTTTAAACAACTGGTAAACACCTCGGAAACTCAAGAAACTGAGCAAAGCTTTAAATTGGTCATAATTTGAATTTCTTAATTCTCGAATTCAGGTTTATAAACTGAAATCTTATACTTTAATATGATTTTTAAAACAAAAATCAAAATTTTTAGTTTCAAATTGGAGTGGCATTTGTCAGATGAACGTGTGATGGGTTTTGGTGAGGTTCAGGCGATCGAATGATTTTCGAGGGTCGAAATTTGGTGGGGAGGAGCTGGAATGATCGATGATCGTGAGAAAAATGCAAAATATTTTTTTTTATGCGTCATAGATGGAGATACGATTGAAATTAGGGTTTAAGCTCTATGAGTTGTTGGTTGAAGTCGCAAGGGGATTTCTTCGTCGTCGCTGTGATTCGATTGATCGCACTCCAGGGGATCGATGCGTGGTTGTGTGGCAAAGCTTAGGGCATGGTGGCGTGATCGCTGGTGGACGAGGGTGGCGATGGGAGTTGTCTAAGCTGATCGGAGTCTGGAGTCAGAATGCCTTGAGTAACTTGATTTTGATACTATGGCAATTTCGTCTAGCAGGTGGTTGGGATTAGTCAGTGGGGTCAGGGTCGACGTGTAGATGGTCAGGGGGATGGCCGAAGTTGGTCCGGTGGTCGGTGCATGTGCACGTGCACGAGATGGCTGGTATACTCAGGTTGCTGTGTTGATTTGGAAAGAAAGCTCGGGGAAGAAGAACGGGTGGAATTCTCGCGTGTGACTCGGGTGATTCGAGCAAATTACTCGAAGTAAATTTGTAAAAGGCTCGGGCGAGGTACCAGCGTACGCGAAGGGTTTCAAATCGGTCTCGAGTTGTTCATATGGATGTATCGAGGATGGGTTGTAAGCAAGAGAACAAAGTTGGTTCAGGATTTCTATTGTTTGGCTCCAATCAGTCTGTCTCGCTTTGTTTCCAGGTCTTGACAGCTTTATGAAATAAGTTTTTCAAAAAAACAAAGAAGCCAAGTTTTAAAACAAAAACAATACAATTTAAAAGTAAAGTTTAACCAAATTGATAAGGAATCAGACTTGGTTTGTTCCATAGAATTGAAATAAAAAGGAAGTTTTAAATTTTGTTTAAATAACTTTAAAATGTTAAAGTGTATATTAAATGGTTGATCAGTGAAGGGAATGGAACGAGCAACTCGAAGCAATACTCGAGTTTGGTCAGAGAAATGATCAGGATTCATAACCGCAAATACAATAAAAGAAGTAAAGTAAGTTAAGTTAAGTATGAAATTAATTAACATTAAAGTTTGTAGTTGATATTAAATTGATTTTCAAATTTAAAAGAATTTTTTTTAAAATGATTAATTAAGTTGAACAATTAATACCAATTGATTATTTCTATTAAGTAATTAAGAATAATTACATTATAATTGTAATTAGAGATTTATTAATAATTAAATGATTTGTAATTAATCAATCTATGAAGGGGTAATCAATTCATAGGAAATTAAAGTACTTGGAAATAAATTGAATTGATTAGGATCAAACGATTAATTAATCCTACTTATAAATGATTATTAAATGTTTGACCTTACTTATGAATGGTGGTATTGTATGAGATGCCTTGAATTGATTGTCCTATTTGATCTATGACATTTTGTTATGTGGATTGAGCTGTGTGTAATTTATTCATTTATTTGTGATACATCTGTTTATTATCTGTGGATCTATGAATGAAAAGATAAGCGTTATGGTTTATAACGCTTATCAACTATATTTCTGTATGCTGATCTGTGATGATTGATGATGTTGCACTACTGTGTGAAATCCACGGACCACACTTTTACACACACAAATATGGATTTCACGTGGAAATTAGTTAAGTCACAGATAATTTAAATTTGATGTTTTTGAAATTGAAATTTTAATTTCAATTGATTTTGAAATTAGAAATTCGGGTTTAAATGTGAAAAGCTTTTGAAATGGAATTTCAAATATAAAAGTTATTTTGAATAACTTAATCGAGTTTTGAAATTTAAATAATTTGATTTGAATTCAAGTTTGAATTTGAATTCAAGTTTGAATTTGAATTCTATGATTCGAAACTAGGGATTTAAGATGTTGTACAAGTTATATGAATTTAAACCATTTTAAAAGTAAAATGTTGGGAAATTGAATTTAACCCAAGGATTTCAACTCGTATGAATGAATCGGACTTTCTAAAATGAAATTGTTTGTTTTAGAAGAATAAAAGCTTTCAGATAAGAAATGAAATTCCAATTTAATTAAAGGAATTTCAAGATTGAATTGAAAAATGGTTTTCTAAGTTATGAATGAATTCTTTTTGAAAGCTATGAATTAAATCTGTTTATTTTTAACAGATTTAAAATGATGATTTGTTTAAACCATTCGAAATGAAATTGTTTTGAAAACTATAAGTTAAATCTTTGTTTTAAAGATGTAATGAGTTAATCAAATTGAAATGGGAATTGATTTGGAAAAATCGGTAAATGAATCTTTTTGTCTAAAAGATTTGAAATGGTAATTGGTTTAAACCATTTGAAAGAAGTTTGGAATTATTAAGTTGTGACTTAATTGAAATCCCAATATCCATATATTTTTTAATATTGCGCTCACTATTCGGGTTAGCCGGGAAAAGACAATGGTGTCATATAACCCATTCCGAATAGTGATACGTCGTATATGGATAGCATTTGAAGACCGGTGGTGAAGACCAGATATTCACGAGAACGAGGGGATATGAAATGACCCACCAAATTATACTCTAATTTCATAAGGAATTTTTTTTTAAAGAGGATATATAAATATAGATATATATATATATATATAGATATATCATCCATTCAATTATCATTCTCAGGGTCACTTTCTTTTTCCAATAAATCAAATATATCCAGGATCACAATAATCAACCAATATAAATATATCAGTACATTTACAAAAATAAGCACATACATGTGAGGATGTATATGCCTCTCTTGTTTGAATCAGAGTTTTGAAAAACAAGAGTGTAACGACCCGATATTTTCAACCATTCGCATCCATTATAAGTGTATAGGTAGACACTCATGCCGGAGTTGAATTGCTCAAAATACCGCGTTGTAAATAAAATTTGGCAAATCTCAGAATATACAGTAAATAAATATAATCACAGATCACAGACACAGAGTAAAATAATGCAGCGGAAGTAAAAGAAATAGTAGTTCATGAAGCTACTATATAAATATATCAGTGTTACATAAGATACAACAAAAGAAATAGAGAACAACAGAAGTCTCAATAAAATAACCAAGTACAAGCTGAGTAGGACAACAGAACTGAAATAGATAGGACAAGACAAGCAGATAATCTCCAGCGATTCAAATCTCCAAGCGAGTGGAAATCCAAATCTGTGAATAACTCAGGCTGACCCGAGCGTAAAGCAAAACACAAAACACTCGAGTCAGGACAATATATACTTATATAATGTAAACCAACTCAAGTGAACTGTAATAAAGGTACAAGTAACTTAGAAGATGCTTGGGACCGCCCATCCTCTAAGGATCCGTTAAAATATCTACTATGTAGTAATATTCGCTATTATAATAGTGTCTAAATAAGTAAAGTATAATCATATAGAAAATAGCGTTAAGGGGATGGAGAACCTTAACGCGGTCGGATCTTAAAATCATAATCGTAGTAAAGCTCGATATGGTAGGTGACACGGCACAACTAGGCAATGCCAGGGTAGATATACCAATTACGCATCCGGACTAGTGGTGACGCATAGCAGCCACTACCGCCCACCTCGAACAACACTCCCAAATCAAGGGTGGCCACCAAATCAATCACAAGTAATAGAATGGTATCGAAGAAGTGTGTCCGATAAGAGGTGCTACCTCCTTGGTCCGTCAATCGCTCCTGTTTTAGCCACCTTATGCCAACTCACGGGAGTTGGGTCCACGTAACATACCTTAAGAACGTCGTCACCATCCTACTTCATTCTGGAATCTCCACCGCGTACACGGTTGTCAAAGTGGTTTTCGGTATCGACAGAGAGTATGTCCATATCCGATCCCGGTCTCTTTGCCAACCAATCGTTATTATAACCCGTGGTTATAACTTTTAAAAACAATACTTTACTTCAAAATAAAATATCATTTCAAAACCATATATTTATCAAAATAAAGATTAAATCAATTCCAAACCATTTCCATATATTTAAAATATCACATCATTTCAAAACTTCATTTCAAATCATTTCAATATATCAAAATATCATATCTTTCCAAAACTTCATTTCAAATCATTTTAATATATCAAATATCATTCTTTTCAAATCTTCATTTCAAATCATTTTTATATAATAAAATATCATATCCTTAGAAAACTTCATTTCAAATCATTTTAATATAATAAAATATCATATCCTTACAAAACTTCATTTCAAATCATTTTAATATAATAAAATATCCTATCAGTTCAAATCCAAATATTCAACTTTTAGATACCTTTTAAATTCAAAGATATCATTCATTCACTATCATTTTAAATCACCTTTAAATAGTTTATATTTCAATCAAAATAATTCATTTAACCCTTTTAAAAGTGTAATTATTATACTTTCAAATCAAGTATTCAATTTCCAAAGTTTCAAACCATTCTGAGTTCGTTTACTAAGTCAAAAACCCTAATTATTAAAATTTCAGCATTTCACAGCATTTAAAAACAACTGCTACAAGTTATATTTGAAAACATTTTTAATTCAGCAAAGACAGCACTTAAAACTGCTGTTAAAACTCAGTTTTAGTTGAATTATAGTTCAAAACAGAAAAGACAGCATTTCAGAAGTGCTGCGGTAGTTCAGATTTCAAACAAGGGTTAAATTTGGTTTCAGCAAAGACTGCAGACCATTATAGCATTTCCAGAGAATGCTATAATAGGCCTGAGTTCAATATTAGACTATAAGTTCAATTACAGCAACTACAGCATTTCAGAAATGCTGTAATAGCTCTTTTTACACAATTTTAGTTCAAAACAGAATCTATAGCATTTCTGAATGCTATTAAAAGTAGATTTCAGGTGTTAGTGTATTTCCAGCAATTAAATAACTTCAATTTAAAACACATAAACATTTTAAAAATCATATTTTAACATTTAAAATGTTCATTTACATATCATTTAACATGTATCTTTTTCACAATAAATTTCTTATAATTAAATCCAATTTTCAACAATTTACTTAATAAATTTAAGTGTAAAAGTTTCCAATTCTTCACATTTCAACAAATAACTTAACACTTCAAATTTAAATTACCATTTCACAAATTTAATTAAATTTCCAATTTTATTTAATTAACTTAAACCTTTAATTAAAACCAAATTTAACATTTCCAAGTCAAGTTATATTTTAAAAGATCATTTTTAAACAATCATTTATTTAACCACTTAAATTCATAGGAAATCAATAATACTTTAATAAATCACTTAAATTCAAATTTAATCAAATTATCATATTTACCATTTCCAAATAAAATTTTATATCCATTTTATTTATATAACTTAAATATCATTTTTAACCAAAATTCCAAATTTCCAATTTAAGTTATATTTCAAAAATCCAGTTAAACCATTCATTAATTACATTTTTAACACATAGAAAAATCATAATTTCTTTAATTCAAAATATTTCAATATCTATTTAAGTCAATTTCATAAATTTAAAATTTTTAAAATACTTAAAAATATCCAAAAACACTTTATAAAATAACCACGGGCCTGTATATAGTTTTCTAGCCTAGGTCAAGTGACACGGATATGTATCATTTCAATCCGCAGTTTAAAAAGAAAAATCCGGGTTCTATCATTTCAAACCCGCAATCCCAAGTTAAAATAAATTAAATAAAAACCATTCAGGCCTATCATTTCAGCCCATAACGATTTTTCCCTATTCTAAAGTCCGTTCGGGTATGTATCATTTCAACCCATAGTGATTCTAATCTAAAGGGAACTTGCAGTGTGATTAACTGATGAAAATAACAAAACAGCATAATATAACAGTAACATATGATATAACAGGTGTTTAAGCAGGTGTGAACATCATATAATAGTGACATAGCAAATATAATATGGTGGTGCAATTACAGATTCACATGTGATCAATTTACTATTAATATAAGTATAAAACTGTCTGGTGAGAATAACTCACAGTTTTGTGCTGGAGACACAACGACGAATGCACTAATGAGATCCAAACAAGCACGATAACACGATTCAAATAAGAGTGGAGGAGCCAAAGTATCAAATTCCTAGAATACAAGTCAAACAAAACAATACAACAACGATGAGTTTCAAATCAGCTACGATCAAAACTACACTAGAATAGGCTGCACAGAATCAAATAGAAATGCTTGCACTTGCTTTCTACCTCATATGCTTCAGCAATGGGCTGTAAAAGCACTGTAATGGAAGGGTTTTGGATCAGGTTTGAATCAGGTTTGGGTTCAACAAGTCGTCCATACATAGGAAAAGATGATGCAAAGGTATGTGTGCATGGAACTACAACTATAGGGCAAACAAACATGATTTCATGCAACCAAAGGCCACGGCCAAGGCAACCTTAGGCACGGCCAGATCTGTAGGGGGTTAGGTACAGGTGTGGTAGTGGGTTTCAGGTCGTCTATTGGTGGTGGAGGTGGAGTAGGTGGCGGCCAAAGCAAGATATGGAGGGTAGGCGATGATATGTGTGGTCTAGGCAATGTTTTAAGGAGTTTTGTGCAAGTTTTTGTGGGATTTTGGTCAAGGGAATGGTATGGCATGATCATGGCAGAGGATTAGGAGGAGGAGCTGCTGCAAATGATGGTGGAGAGGATGGTGGTGGTGGTGGTAGAGGCTAGGCCTAGCAAAACACAAGAAGGATCAATGCAACAATCAATAGAAAAATCATAAAAACAAGAAGAAAGATGATAGAATTTACCAAATTTTTGTAAAACAAATGGCCATGAGTTTTTTTCTCAAGAAAGATGATAAAATTTTCGTGAGAAAGAGTGAGGAATGTGGCTGAAAGATGGAGTAAAGGTACGGCCAAAAATCAATAAAGAGGAGGTTGAGAAATGAAAGGTCGGTAGATAAAAGGACATTGGAGTTACAAGAGTTATAAAACCTTTCAAATTTCCACCATTTCTTTTTAAATTTTAAATACATGTAAAATATGTATAAATACAGATAAAACACGAAAATATAGTAAATAAATAAAAAAAAAAAAAATAAATAAATATTAATTAAATATAATTAAATTAAGAAAATAACAAAGAAAATGTAAATTAGGCTTGAAAATTTGAAAATAAATGAAATGAACTTTGGGAAAATTGTATGTACATGAAAAATATTTATAAATAGAGATAAAAACATAAAAAAATGCATACATAAAAATGAATAAATAAATTTTAATTAAATATAATTTAAATGAAGAAAATAGCAGAAAAATGGAAACTACCTTTAAAAATAGAAAATAAATTCAATGAGCTTTGGAAAAATTCAAACATCACTTTATAAATATTTAAAAGACAAAATATACATAAAATAACATATTAACAAATATTAAAATAAAATATGACAAAGAAAAATATAATTTATACAATTTAAAATAACAAAATTGCAAAATAAACAATTTATACTCAAAATTGAAATGTACATATCTTTTGCAATTTAACTCCGTTTTCAACGAAACGAAAAGCAGTATTCATGTTATTAAATCTATTTTCATAATAAAAGATAAAATTTATAATTTCAAATATTTAAAATTTAAATTTAAAAGTCAAAGTTTGACTATTTTAACCAAAATTCACTTTTTGGAAAATTATTCTATTCAGTCATATTTGTAATTCTAATCCATATCAAAATCAAAGTTTATATTTAAAATAACAAAATTTATTCTTTTTCATAAATAAAGCTTTTTAAATCTGGAAATATCAATTTAAAAATAATTGTAAAATACAGGGTTGTTACACTCTCCCCCACTCAAAGCTTTTCGTCCCCGAAAAGGAACGAGGTACGGGAAAGCACAGAAAAAGATAGAATGAAATAGAATTAAGACAAGATGATAAGAAGATTGGAATTACACCTGATAACTATTGTTATAGGTAAGTCTAACAAGATGGAGGTGATCAAATCAAGAATATAAGCACGAAAAAAGATCCCCTAGAGTTTGAATCTCCTTTTTCACTTGACCGACAGTCTATGAATGGAAAAACAGTGTTCAGATCCAGATGAGTAACAAAGATTATAGAAAGATTTCTAAATAGACTGGTATAAGCAATAGCCTTCCCATTCTGTAACAAGATAAGAGAAATAAGGACAACCAAAAGATAGTTTGGAAAAAAAAAACAAGATAATAAATTTAAAGCCATAATGCTTTGAAATCATAACAATTTAGGGATGTTTATCATTTGGAAATCACACTACTAAAATCATAACACTTTGGAAAAGTTATTCTTTTAAAAAAAAACATAATACTTAGAAAATCATAACACCCTAAAAAATCTTCATTTAAACCATTTTAATTCAAGGTCAAATAATATTCATTTTAAAGTTGTAACATTTCTAAGTTCATTTAATTATAAAAATTTCCAAAACATTGTCTTTTCAAAATAGCAGCACTTATAAAATGCTACAGTAGATATATTAGTATTTCAAATCAGTTCAATTTCAAAAATATTCATTTGGATATCATTTAACTTATGACTTATTAAAACAAACTTTTATAAATAGAATATATAAATTAAACTATACTTCGTTTATTAAGTCAAAATTTCACTATTTTACTTAACTCTTAATTTAACACATAGCCTAACTCTTTATTTAAAATACCCATTTCATAAATAGATATTCCTTTAATAAGTTACACTTATTATTCCATTTGGAAACCAAATTCTCAATTATCAAATTTTAGTGATGTTAAAATACATTTTAACTCTTTAAATCATAATTACTCATTTTTCAAGACATATCTATTTCATAAATAAAATATTTATATAGCAAATATAACAATCAAATTTCTTTACACATTTATTCATTTAGACATCAATTAAACTTTGAATTCAAGTTAAATAACTTTATTACAAAATGTCTAATTCAAATGTATTTTATTTTATCTATTCAAAGATACATTATTTATTATACAACATATTCATTTCAGGAAATAACCTTTATTAAAATTTCTAGGTTAGACTTAAGGTTCCATATTAAATCAATTTGATTATTAAGTTATTTAAATAAAATCTCTTTAGATTCCTTTTTCAATATTTACCTCTGTAAATCTTTTATAACAAAAATTTAAGTGTATAACATTTATTATAACCACTCAAATTTTATTTATAAAAATCCTTTCTATATTGTATATTATCCAATTTCATATTCAACTTCTGTGTAATTTAGGTAAGTTATATTGGAATTAAATTGTGTGTTATACAAGTAAAACTTTCCAATTCAATTATCTCAAGTTTGAATCATTTATTCAAATTTTTATTTTCTTCTTATAACTGAAATTATTCTTTAAGATAAAATGTAAGAATTAAATTTTCGATTCCCTTCAAACCACTAAGAGATAAATAAATATATGTATATAATATGTCAAATCAAATTTAAATCATATATCTATATATATTATAATCCAGTCATATTTAGAAATTCAAATCAATTAGATTTTCCAAAACAAAGCTGTAGCAAGACTACAGAACAGTCTCTTCACTTCGAAACTCGAAAATGAACGTCGATGATGCTGCAGTCATCACCGAAATTATTTTCCAGCGACAAAGAGAAGAGCACTTAATTTTTTAAACTTTAAAATCCTTTAGAGACAAATTTTTATTCAAAATACTTTAAATAATATCCTTTTAAAAAAATTTAAACACAAGGTTTGAAACAATTGGAAATTAAATTCTTTAAATTTCTTGTTTTTAAATTCATTTCAGTTCCCAAATAAATTTATAAACAACTATTTATAAATTCATTTGTAGAACAATAAATGATAAATCAAGTATTATCATTTCAAATTATCAATTTAAATCAATTTATTAAGTTCCATAAATTTATATATCCAAATTTATTTCATTAACGAAATTTTAAAATAATATTGTGTCAGTTTGTTCTGTCAAAGTGTTTTAGAAATCCTATCGATAGCGTTGATCAGACGAATCGATCGGAAACCCAAATCAACATCAACAACCCAAACAACACAACATATAAAACAAAACATAGATTTTCAAGTACGATTCAAAATGTTTGGAGACAGTTTAGAAACAAAAGGCAAGATGGTTAAACAGAGTAGAGAGATGGGTAAGCTTAGATAAATCGCGGACAACCTTAACCGGGTCAACCGTGACTCAATGGATAAGATCAAATGTGGATTTTCTGGGGTAAATCTACCTTCAATCTAAAGAGATAGAGTTTGGAATAATAAAAGATATTAGCATCTAAACCAAGGATAAATATAAATCTCTGGTGAATCGATGCTGATTATAAAGAATTTTCACCCTTTTACAAGAAAATTAGAATATTGGCGGTCTCGCCAATGCACTATAAAGATCATTGGAAGTGGAGTCATGGGATACTCCAGAATCAAAAGATGATGAATAGTGAGGGACACGAATGAATTTCGGAACCGCAGGGAACGTTCCAAAATTCAAAGGAAAACGAATCAAAGGAAGAGATTCAAACTCGAACGAAAGTGATTCTGTAAATAAATTTACCATACATTCTAAGTTTTGCCTCAAAGCCAAAGCTCTGATACCAACTGTAACGACCCGATATTTTCAACCATTCGCATCCATTATAAGTGTATAGGTAGACACTCATGCCGGAGTTGAATTGCTCAAAATACCGCGTTGTAAATAAAATTTGGCAAATCTCAGAATATACAGTAAATAAATATAATCACAGATCACAGACACAGAGTAAAATAATGCAGCGGAAGTA
The DNA here is from genome assembly GCA_030737815.1 of Allium fistulosum. Lineage (NCBI taxonomy): Eukaryota > Viridiplantae > Streptophyta > Magnoliopsida > Asparagales > Amaryllidaceae > Allium > Allium fistulosum. Next base: position 1,042,323,249 of record CM060901.1, on the reverse strand, counting down.
AAAGAAATAGTAGTTCATGAAGCTACTATATAAATATATCAGTGTTACATAAGATACAACAAAAGAAATAGAGAACAACAGAAGTCTCAATAAAATAACCAAGTACAAGCTGAGTAGGACAACAGAACTGAAATAGATAGGACAAGACAAGCAGATAATCTCCAGCGATTCAAATCTCCAAGCGAGTGGAAATCCAAATCTGTGAATAACTCAGGCTGACCCGAGCGTAAAGCAAAACACAAAACACTCGAGTCAGGACAATATATACTTATATAATGTAAACCAACTCAAGTGAACTGTAATAAAGGTACAAGTAACTTAGAAGATGCTTGGGACCGCCCATCCTCTAAGGATCCGTTAAAATATCTACTATGTAGTAATATTCGCTATTATAATAGTGTCTAAATAAGTAAAGTATAATCATATAGAAAATAGCGTTAAGGGGATGGAGAACCTTAACGCGGTCGGATCTTAAAATCATAATCGTAGTAAAGCTCGATATGGTAGGTGACACGGCACAACTAGGCAATGCCAGGGTAGATATACCAATTACGCATCCGGACTAGTGGTGACGCATAGCAGCCACTACCGCCCACCTCGAACAACACTCCCAAATCAAGGGTGGCCACCAAATCAATCACAAGTAATAGAATGGTATCGAAGAAGTGTGTCCGATAAGAGGTGCTACCTCCTTGGTCCGTCAATCGCTCCTGTTTTAGCCACCTTATGCCAACTCACGGGAGTTGGGTCCACGTAACATACCTTAAGAACGTCGTCACCATCCTACTTCATTCTGGAATCTCCACCGCGTACACGGTTGTCAAAGTGGTTTTCGGTATCGACAGAGAGTATGTCCATATCCGATCCCGGTCTCTTTGCCAACCAATCGTTATTATAACCCGTGGTTATAACTTTTAAAAACAATACTTTACTTCAAAATAAAATATCATTTCAAAACCATATATTTATCAAAATAAAGATTAAATCAATTCCAAACCATTTCCATATATTTAAAATATCACATCATTTCAAAACTTCATTTCAAATCATTTCAATATATCAAAATATCATATCTTTCCAAAACTTCATTTCAAATCATTTTAATATATCAAATATCATTCTTTTCAAATCTTCATTTCAAATCATTTTTATATAATAAAATATCATATCCTTAGAAAACTTCATTTCAAATCATTTTAATATAATAAAATATCATATCCTTACAAAACTTCATTTCAAATCATTTTAATATAATAAAATATCCTATCAGTTCAAATCCAAATATTCAACTTTTAGATACCTTTTAAATTCAAAGATATCATTCATTCACTATCATTTTAAATCACCTTTAAATAGTTTATATTTCAATCAAAATAATTCATTTAACCCTTTTAAAAGTGTAATTATTATACTTTCAAATCAAGTATTCAATTTCCAAAGTTTCAAACCATTCTGAGTTCGTTTACTAAGTCAAAAACCCTAATTATTAAAATTTCAGCATTTCACAGCATTTAAAAACAACTGCTACAAGTTATATTTGAAAACATTTTTAATTCAGCAAAGACAGCACTTAAAACTGCTGTTAAAACTCAGTTTTAGTTGAATTATAGTTCAAAACAGAAAAGACAGCATTTCAGAAGTGCTGCGGTAGTTCAGATTTCAAACAAGGGTTAAATTTGGTTTCAGCAAAGACTGCAGACCATTATAGCATTTCCAGAGAATGCTATAATAGGCCTGAGTTCAATATTAGACTATAAGTTCAATTACAGCAACTACAGCATTTCAGAAATGCTGTAATAGCTCTTTTTACACAATTTTAGTTCAAAACAGAATCTATAGCATTTCTGAATGCTATTAAAAGTAGATTTCAGGTGTTAGTGTATTTCCAGCAATTAAATAACTTCAATTTAAAACACATAAACATTTTAAAAATCATATTTTAACATTTAAAATGTTCATTTACATATCATTTAACATGTATCTTTTTCACAATAAATTTCTTATAATTAAATCCAATTTTCAACAATTTACTTAATAAATTTAAGTGTAAAAGTTTCCAATTCTTCACATTTCAACAAATAACTTAACACTTCAAATTTAAATTACCATTTCACAAATTTAATTAAATTTCCAATTTTATTTAATTAACTTAAACCTTTAATTAAAACCAAATTTAACATTTCCAAGTCAAGTTATATTTTAAAAGATCATTTTTAAACAATCATTTATTTAACCACTTAAATTCATAGGAAATCAATAATACTTTAATAAATCACTTAAATTCAAATTTAATCAAATTATCATATTTACCATTTCCAAATAAAATTTTATATCCATTTTATTTATATAACTTAAATATCATTTTTAACCAAAATTCCAAATTTCCAATTTAAGTTATATTTCAAAAATCCAGTTAAACCATTCATTAATTACATTTTTAACACATAGAAAAATCATAATTTCTTTAATTCAAAATATTTCAATATCTATTTAAGTCAATTTCATAAATTTAAAATTTTTAAAATACTTAAAAATATCCAAAAACACTTTATAAAATAACCACGGGCCTGTATATAGTTTTCTAGCCTAGGTCAAGTGACACGGATATGTATCATTTCAATCCGCAGTTTAAAAAGAAAAATCCGGGTTCTATCATTTCAAACCCGCAATCCCAAGTTAAAATAAATTAAATAAAAACCATTCAGGCCTATCATTTCAGCCCATAACGATTTTTCCCTATTCTAAAGTCCGTTCGGGTATGTATCATTTCAACCCATAGTGATTCTAATCTAAAGGGAACTTGCAGTGTGATTAACTGATGAAAATAACAAAACAGCATAATATAACAGTAACATATGATATAACAGGTGTTTAAGCAGGTGTGAACATCATATAATAGTGACATAGCAAATATAATATGGTGGTGCAATTACAGATTCACATGTGATCAATTTACTATTAATATAAGTATAAAACTGTCTGGTGAGAATAACTCACAGTTTTGTGCTGGAGACACAACGACGAATGCACTAATGAGATCCAAACAAGCACGATAACACGATTCAAATAAGAGTGGAGGAGCCAAAGTATCAAATTCCTAGAATACAAGTCAAACAAAACAATACAACAACGATGAGTTTCAAATCAGCTACGATCAAAACTACACTAGAATAGGCTGCACAGAATCAAATAGAAATGCTTGCACTTGCTTTCTACCTCATATGCTTCAGCAATGGGCTGTAAAAGCACTGTAATGGAAGGGTTTTGGATCAGGTTTGAATCAGGTTTGGGTTCAACAAGTCGTCCATACATAGGAAAAGATGATGCAAAGGTATGTGTGCATGGAACTACAACTATAGGGCAAACAAACATGATTTCATGCAACCAAAGGCCACGGCCAAGGCAACCTTAGGCACGGCCAGATCTGTAGGGGGTTAGGTACAGGTGTGGTAGTGGGTTTCAGGTCGTCTATTGGTGGTGGAGGTGGAGTAGGTGGCGGCCAAAGCAAGATATGGAGGGTAGGCGATGATATGTGTGGTCTAGGCAATGTTTTAAGGAGTTTTGTGCAAGTTTTTGTGGGATTTTGGTCAAGGGAATGGTATGGCATGATCATGGCAGAGGATTAGGAGGAGGAGCTGCTGCAAATGATGGTGGAGAGGATGGTGGTGGTGGTGGTAGAGGCTAGGCCTAGCAAAACACAAGAAGGATCAATGCAACAATCAATAGAAAAATCATAAAAACAAGAAGAAAGATGATAGAATTTACCAAATTTTTGTAAAACAAATGGCCATGAGTTTTTTTCTCAAGAAAGATGATAAAATTTTCGTGAGAAAGAGTGAGGAATGTGGCTGAAAGATGGAGTAAAGGTACGGCCAAAAATCAATAAAGAGGAGGTTGAGAAATGAAAGGTCGGTAGATAAAAGGACATTGGAGTTACAAGAGTTATAAAACCTTTCAAATTTCCACCATTTCTTTTTAAATTTTAAATACATGTAAAATATGTATAAATACAGATAAAACACGAAAATATAGTAAATAAATAAAAAAAAAAAATAAATAAATATTAATTAAATATAATTAAATTAAGAAAATAACAAAGAAAATGTAAATTAGGCTTGAAAATTTGAAAATAAATGAAATGAACTTTGGGAAAATTGTATGTACATGAAAAATATTTATAAATAGAGATAAAAACATAAAAAAATGCATACATAAAAATGAATAAATAAATTTTAATTAAATATAATTTAAATGAAGAAAATAGCAGAAAAATGGAAACTACCTTTAAAAATAGAAAATAAATTCAATGAGCTTTGGAAAAATTCAAACATCACTTTATAAATATTTAAAAGACAAAATATACATAAAATAACATATTAACAAATATTAAAATAAAATATGACAAAGAAAAATATAATTTATACAATTTAAAATAACAAAATTGCAAAATAAACAATTTATACTCAAAATTGAAATGTACATATCTTTTGCAATTTAACTCCGTTTTCAACGAAACGAAAAGCAGTATTCATGTTATCAAATCTATTTTCATAATAAAAGATAAAATTTATAATTTCAAATATTTAAAATTTAAATTTAAAAGTCAAAGTTTGACTATTTTAACCAAAATTCACTTTTTGGAAAATTATTCTATTCAGTCATATTTGTAATTCTAATCCATATCAAAATCAAAGTTTATATTTAAAATAACAAAATTTATTCTTTTTCATAAATAAAGCTTTTTAAATCTGGAAATATCAATTTAAAAATAATTGTAAAATACAGGGTTGTTACAAAGAGGATGTTGGATTGCTAATTTATTTCAGATATTATTTTTTTTTGATCAAACAATCCACTGGGAACAAACACATTAGTCTGTTTATACTAACTAAGAAGTGATCAAGAAATAATCAGTAGTAAACAAGCTTTTAATATAGATGTTTGTGTTAAGTTCTGAATAGTGTCAAAATCAGTATAAAATAAAGTGGATCCTAAGGAAACACAAGCAACATCTAGGCGTAATGGAAACGCGCCTAACTTATACATACAAGGTCACGAGTTCGAGTGCTATGCTGGTCGGTTCAAACACAATTTTTGTTTTTCATTTTTTTTTTTGCATTTTTCTTCTGTACAATTTGAAACTTGTTATCTACCTGTCTGCATATACATATTTTATTTTGCCTAAGATCCATCATACAAAACAAATATCCTTGCTTAATCATTTTTGAATTCCATTCCTACAACCTAGAAGGCTTCATGATTGAATGATAAGAGTGTTTATCATTTTCCAGGTTTGTATTTCTTCTTATAAGATTTGTCTGGCATTTAAAATGCATTTGATTAGAATCTGAGTAAAATTCAGATTCTTATTTCAAATACAAAGGAAAAGGTGTGGTGAAATCTGCTCTTAAACATGTTTATGTGCATATATATCTGCAACTATTTGGATCTGGCTTCCATCTATCTTACTACAGATCCTTTCTTTATTTAAAGGTAGGACATGAAACTTTTGTATGGAACAAGTTTAACTATGAAAACCTTGCAGCCATATAAAAACATTCAACCTATGTATATTTTCTTTTGTATACATATGCTATATTGGAAAATAAAACCATTTAAATTTTCTGAGAATCAACTCTCCAGATTTTCCAAATCTTAAATTCTTTCCAAAGATTCATGATTGACTAATGCATTTATAAAATGTAATCATTCAATTTAACATGGTGTTCTTGCTAAATCTACTTACCAGATTAGATTAAAATTCTTTTTAAACATAACAGATATTCAACTTAATTCATAGTTTCCAGATACAAGTCAAATTCTTAACAAAATACTTAACAAAATATCCCTTCAATATTCAACACTTAGTACAAGTAGCAATTTAAATTGTCAATACATGCAGATTTCAACATTTAGGCTCTTATCTAACTAAGTTTAGCATGCTATATCTTCTTCTCAAGGCCTTGCTCCTACTCCTACTTAGTTGCTGTAATCCCTGAAAAAGCATTGGAAACTGCCTCATTTTAAATGAGACACCCCAGATGCCATTAGCACACTAGGGTTAGACACATGTCTGGTATGAGAAAATTCACAAAAGCAGTTTGTTAATTAGTTTAAAATCAAGTTAAGTACAAATACATAAGGTTCTGTCCTTTGGAATTGGATAAATATTTGTGTGCATGCTCTGTGTCATTGTGCATGTGCACACTTAAATTTTCTTCCCAGAGACTACATATATATATATATAAAGCACATACATTCAAGCATACAATTCAATCATAGACAAACAATCATTCATACCAAACAGGAAAATAACTAATATGAGTTAAATCACTCATTCAATACTCATATTTCAAATCTGGGAAAAACTCTAGTTTTCTCATCTGCTCAAGTATTACTTCCTTGGTATATTTATCTATCCTTGGTCTCACCTGCAATACTTATGAATCAATGGACACACTGTAATGAACTAATTCACTCCATTACACAAAGATCTCAGGACTTAAACAAGCCATGTGTCAACTTATGTTACTCAAGCACACAAGTCATTCCTGCAGTGTTCTTGACCCCAATTTCCTAATCAGGTTTAAGTTAATAATACTCTTTTGATTTTTTTCCATGCCAAAACCATTCAGTGATTCATTTTATTAGCCAAAACATCCATAACATGGCATCTCATATTATTCATAACCATACAGAAGCAAACAAGCAAACAACCACTGGTGATTACAAAATAAGGTTCTGTATATATATATTTATCCTGGTATTTTAAAAAGGAGTTTAGGCAACTAATATTGGCTTATGGTTCCTGAGAGAATTTTTCTTTTGCAAACATTTGTGCTTGAGTTAAACTCAGGATAATCTGGTTTCACTGAATCACAAAATTTTGTTTGCTATGTATTTTATTGAATCAGGAGCATCAGCACATAGGCAACCCTATTGCACCCCTAATCCCTTTTTATTTCAAGCCTCAGCACTTATACATGAGTATATTGCAGCTTAACATTATTTACATCCCTGGGTTAAGCCAAAACCAATACTACTTGCCTATTCTCATCATTTTATTTTCTGGGTATTTGTTTATGTCCCTAAATATTAACATATCAGAGATCTGAATATATAAAACACATATGCATACTAACAGCACATAAAACTCTGTTATAATAAAACAAGTGATCAACCAAAGAAAATCAAAATATATTCAAGTTTAAATTCACAGATAAACATTCATATATGAAAATACTCTTTTAATAAAAATACTTTTATCTGGCTGCCTACATTAGGACTTATTGCCTTAGATTTTTTTGAGTGAGTTTTCTCACCTAGCTCTCTCCTTTGTTTCCTTAATTAACTGATGAACTCCTGCTCTTATCCTCAAGCTCTCTTTCTTCCCTTGTCTTATGATTTCTGTGGTATTGTTTTTTTTCAAAATTCTTTTCTGAAGAGAAGAGGAGGCTGCTGCATATACATGTATATATATACAGGGTCTCTCTCTTAGGGTTTTGAGTATTGGCTAAAGCCATTTTTGCCCACCAGAAAATCATGTTTTCTGCATTTTAAACCCAAAGTTTTACCCCTTCCCGGCTTAATTTGGGTGAAGAGAAAAGTGGTTATATTTTTCTTTCAGAAATTGCTTTTCAGAAAATACTTTCCCCCCTTGTCTACAATCATGCTAAAAATGTGACTTGGTTTTGTTATTTATTTAATACACTTCCTAATTCTGCCTATAGCAACATTTCTCTGTTTTCTCTTATTTTTTTCTATTTTTAGCTTTCATGTAAATGGCATGTACTTCCTTTATTTATTTATAAGAGGATTAGTTCTTTTTATATCTTCTTTCTTTTTATTTCTGTTTATATTAAAATATGTCTATATATATATATTTTATTTCACTAGTTTGAACTCTAGTATTTTATTAACACACATATATATATATTTATATATATATATCATTCTGTACTGACACACACATGCACATGTATACTTAAGAAAAATATTCAGTAGCATACATATATTTATATTTACTTATACATTCAGCTTTTTAAAGATTTAATATATATATATATATATATATATATATATTCCCATACATATCAATATGTATTTATTCTTAAAGTTCAGAGATTTTTAGCTTTAGTTCATGTGTATACCCTGTGCACACATGTACACACATACTGATACACTATCAAGCCATAACAATCTCCTTCCAAAATTAATTTAAAAATTATTTTAAATTCATTTATATTTTTCAGGATAAATTCCTAAATTCTTGGGTCATTACATACACCCCTCCTTTTAGAAATTGTGTCCCACAATTTTCCTAAGCTTAAAATAAATTTTAAACTTAACTCAGAGAACAAGTATATTCTCTATCAAATAGATTCTTAGTTCTATACTAACTAAAAATATATTCACCCAAAATAAAGAAAACAATCTAAGATCAGAATTACCTTAATCTGAAAATAGCCTAGGATAATTCATCCTAACTTTGTCTTCCAATTCCCATGTGCAATCACTAGGATCTAGACTCCACTGTACCTTCACAAGTTTCAGAGATTTATTCCTCAACTTCTTCACATCTTTTGCCAAAATTCCCATTGGATCCTTTTCATAAATCAAATTAGGATTTATCTGCACTTGGGTTGGGGTTTCAAGAATTTCTGCCTTGTCATGGACCCATCTTCTCAATTGTGATACATGAAAAACATCATGTATACCTTGCATGTTTTCTGGTAATTCCAACTTATATGCCAAGGGACCAATTCTCTCCAGAATTTTGTATGGTCCAATATATCTTGGGGTTAATTTGCCTTGTTTTCCAAACCTCAACACATTTTTCATGGGTGAGATTTTGATGAAAACAAAATTTCCCACTTCATATTCTACCTGCCTCCTTCTCATGTCTGCAAATTTCTTTTGCCTATCTTGAGCTGCTGTCATTCTTCTTCTTATCAACTCAATTTTCTCCTTGGTTTCTTGTATGTACTCAGGTCCTAAAATAGACCTTTCTCCTGCTTCTACCCAGCAAACAGGTGACAAGCAGGGTTTACCATACAAGGCTTCAAATGGAGCCATTCCTATGGTGCTTTGGTAGCTGTTGTTGTATGTAAATTCAACTAGATGAAGATAATCTTCCCAGTTGCCCCCAAAATCCAGTATACATGCTCTCAACATGTCCTCCAAAACTTTGTTTACCACCTCAGTCTGCCCATCTGATTGAGGATGGTAGGCAGTACTTAAACATAGTTCACTTCCCATTGCTTCTTGAAAGCTTCTCCAGAATTTTGAAGTGAAGATGGTATCCCTATCACTCACAATGGTTTTGGGAATGCCATGTAACCTTACCACTTCTTTTATAAAAATTTGAGCTAGTTTTGGGGCTGTTCTTTCTGACTTGACTGGGATGAAGTGTGCTACCTTGGTTAGCCTATCAACTATCACCCATATGCTTGTATTACCTTTCTTAGATCTAGGCAGTCCATCTATGAAGTCCATAGATATGTCTTCCCACTTCCACTGTGGTACACTAAGAGGTTGCATCAACCCTGATGGTCTTTGAGTTTCAGCCTTGACTTGTTGGCAAGTCATACATTTGGCAATGTACTTAGCTATATCAGATTTCATCCCCTTCCACCAGAAGTCTCTTTTCAAATTTTGATACATTTTTGTGTTACCTGGGTGTATGGAGTATTTACTTCTGTGATATTCATCCAATATCTCCTTTTTCAATTCTATGTCCTCTGGTACACACACCCTATTCTGGTATCTCACATAACCATCTTTATCAATGTGGTGATTCATTACTTCCTCCCCTCTTGAGAGGAGCATTTTCTTCTCTAATAAGTGAGTATCTTGTTCTTGCATTTTTCCTACCTTTAGAATTAAATCTGGTTGAAGTGTCATTAAGCTCAACTTCCCTTTATTTTCTTGTGCACTATGCATCTGCTCATTAATGTGCACACAACCATTCTCCTCAATCTCTAACTCAGTTAGCAAAGATAAATTTTTAAATTCTTCTATCATCATCATAGCCAATTTAGCATGCTGTCTACTTAGAGCATCTGCAACTTTGTTTGCTTTCCCTGGTGTATAAAGTATGTCAAAGTCATAGGCAGCTAAGAACTCCACCCATCTGTGTTGCCTCATGTTCAAATCTTTTTGTGAAAACAAATATTTTAGAGACTTGTGGTCAGTGTAGAGTTCAAACTTAGTGCCTAACAAATAATGTCTCCAAAGTTTTAAAGCATATATCACAGCTGCTAATTCGAGATCATGTGTGGCATACCTTACTTCATGGGGTTTAAGTTGTCTGGATGCATATGCAATGACTTGGCCTTGTTGCATCAACACTGCACCCAAGCCAAATCCACTAGCATCAGTGTATACCACTAATTCTTCATTTCCATGTGGTACCTTTAGAATTGGAGCATTCACCAATGCCTCCTTCAATTGTTCAAAAGACTTTTCACACTTTTCTGACCAAACAAAAGCTTGGTTCTTCCTGGTTAGGTTAGTGAGTGGTGTAGAAATTTTTGAAAAATCTTTTATAAACCTTCTATAATACCCTGCCATCCCCATAAATGACCTCACTTCACTCACAGTGCTTGGCCTCTTCCATGCTTGAATAGCCACTACTTTATTGGGGTTCACAGAAATTCCTTTGGCAGATATAACATGGCCAAGAAAATGTACTTCCTCCTTCCAAAACACGCATTTTGAAAATTTTGCCTTTAAATCTTTTTCCCTTAGTCTAGACAAAACCAGGTGCAAATGATGCTTATGTTCTTCCACTGTCTTAGAATAAATCAAAATGTCATCTATAAAAATAAGCACAAACTTGTCTAAACAATCTCTAAAGGTTCTGTTCATTAAATCTACAAAGTAAGATGGTGCATTGGTCAAGCCAAATGGCATAACCAAAAATTCATACAACCCATACCTAGTGTTAAAGGCAGTGTACTTGATGCTTGATTCTTCCACCTTCATTTGATGAAAACCAGATGCTAAGTCTAGTCTAGAAAATACTTTTGCCCCTGCTAATTGATCAAAAAGATCATCTATTCTTGGCAATGGGTATTTAGTTTTAATAGTTACTTTGTTTAATTCTCTATAATCTATGCAGAGTCTTAAAGAACCATCTTGCTTCTTAACAAATACCACTGGTGCTCCCCAGCAAGAATTACTTGGTCTTATAAAACCCTTTTCTTCCAATTCTTCTAACTGTTTCTTTAGTTCCTTTAGTTCATTTGGCCCCATTCTAGTTGGCTTTTTAATCACTGGGCTTGCTCCTGGAACTAAATTGATCTGGAATTCTACTGGTCTATGGTGTGGAATACCCTTGACCTCACCAAATACATCCACATATTCATTGACTATGGGAATTTCTTCAATGGTTAGTTCACTGAAATCTTTTTCTGAGTCAACTAAATGATATAGTTTTCCTTCCTTAGCTACCTCACATAAAACTGTGATTCTCTGGCCTCTAGAATTTTGCAATGATATGGTGGATGAGTCTAAATTAATTATGGCTTTAAATTGCCTTAACCAGTCTACCCCCAATATAACACCTATATTTGGGTAATTCAAAACATATAAATTGGAAATAAAAATATTTCCCCCTATGTTTAATCCCACATCCACACAAATCATATTTAAAACACTAGAACTCCCCAATGGACTGTGTATATGCAATGGGGTTTCAACCAATATGCAATTCAGTTTTAGCATTCTAACCAGTTCATAAGAAATTAAGGAGTGAGTTGCCCCAGTATCATATACTACTGTTATGGGTATGGTACAAATAAGTAATGTACCTTCCACTTGGCTATGGTTTACAGTGTTACTCTCCACTGTGGCTTTGCCTTTTCCTTCCAAATTTGCCAATTTGCCTTGCTGTTTATACTCAGGACAATTCCTCTTCATATGCCCCTCTTTCCCACATAGATAGCATTTGAAAGCTCCTCCTTTCAATTCTGGACATTTTGGTTTGATATGCCCTTCCTTTCCACACTGATGGCACACAATTTTCTTCTTGTCTAATAGCTTTGACATCTCCAGTGCTTTTGTTACTAGCCTCTTCTTTCTTCTTATCATAAGGGTGATACCTCCCCTTACCTTTCTTGTTATTATTGCTCTTAAAATTTCTGAACTTCTCTCTTTCCTTGTCATGCTGTTCCAACCTCAAAGCTAAGTCTATCACATGATCAAAAGTCTTGTCTGCATAGGGTAACATGGCTCTGCTAAGTCCTGGATTCAAACCTTTTATGTACCTATCATTTTTAGATGCCTCATCTGCCACAAGCATTGCTCCATATGTGGAAAGCCCCTCAAACTTTTGAGTATATTCTGTGACAGTCATGGTTCCTTGTCTAAGTCTAATGAATTCTTCTAGCAAGGTAGTCTTTGCTGATGCTGGTACAAACCTTGCTTCCAACATCTCTTTGAATTGATTCCAAGTGATTTCATTCTCATTCCTTCCTGCAATGATTACTTCCCACCAGCCTAAAGCTACTCCTTTTAGCTGTCTTGAAGCCACTTGCCTCTTTCTTTGATCATCAAGTTGCATGTCATTGAAAATTCTTTCCAATGTTCTCAACCATGTTTGAATTTCCATGATACTCTCTGTCCCTTCAAAGCTTTTGCCTCCTAAATGAGTATATGTCTTAAGCAGTTTTGAGAGTTCTTCATAGGGATTTTCTTGCCTTTGTCCTGCCCCATCCCTAAATGCTCTCACCAAGTCTTGCAGATTGACCATTGGTGGTGCATGGGAAGATCCTGCTCCCTGATTTGGTGGTCTCCCTACCATAGTTTGCTAATAATATTTTACATAGCTGGTTAGTTTGATATTTAGTTCCTTTTAATTTTTATTTCTATCTAAGGACTTGATCCTTACTTCTACTATGTTGAATAACATAGCTCTGATACCAAGTGAAATGACCCACCAAATTATACTCTAATTTCATAAGGAATTTTTTTTTTTTAAAGAGGATATATAAATATAGATATATATATATATATAGATATATCATCCATTTCAATTATCATTCTTAGGGTCACTTTCTTTTTCCAATAAATCAAATATATCCAGGATCACAATAATCAACCAATATAAATATATCAGTACATTTACAAAAATAAGCACATACATGTGAGGATGTATATGCCTCTCTTGTTTGAATCAGAGTTTTGAAAAACAAGAGGATGTTGGATTGCTAATTTATTTCAGATATTATTTTTTTTTGATCAAACAATCCACTGGGAACAAACACATTAGTCTGTTTATACTAACTAAGAAGTGATCAAGAAATAATCAGTAGTAAACAAGCTTTTAATATAGATGTTTGTGTTAAGTTCTGAATAGTGTCAAAATCAGTATAAAATAAAGTGGATCCTAAGGAAACACAAGCAACATCTAGGCGTAATGGAAACGCGCCTAACTTATACATACAAGGTCACGAGTTCGAGTGCTATGCTGGTCGGTTCAAACACAATTTTTGTTTTTCATTTTTTTTTTTGCATTTTTCTTCTGTACAATTTGAAACTTGTTATCTACCTGTCTGCATATACATATTTTATTTTGCCTAAGATCCATCATACAAAACAAATATCCTTGCTTAATCATTTTTGAATTCCATTCCTACAACCTAGAAGGCTTCATGATTGAATGATAAGAGTGTTTATCATTTTCCAGGTTTGTATTTCTTCTTATAAGTTTGTCTGGCATTTAAAATGCATTTGATTAGAATCTGAGTAAAATTCAGATTCTTATTTCAAATACAAAGGAAAAGGTGTGGTGAAATCTGCTCTTAAACATGTTTATGTGCATATATATCTGCAACTATTTGGATCTGGCTTCCATCTATCTTACTACAGATCCTTTCTTTATTTAAAGGTAGGACATGAAACTTTTGTATGGAACAAGTTTAACTATGAAAACCTTGCAGCCATATAAAAACATTCAACCTATGTATATTTTCTTTTGTATACATATGCTATATTGGAAAATAAAACCATTTAAATTTTCTGAGAATCAACTCTCCAGATTTTCCAAATCTTAAATTCTTTCCAAAGATTCATGATTGACTAATGCATTTATAAAATGTAATCATTCAATTTAACATGGTGTTCTTGCTAAATCTACTTACCAGATTAGATTAAAATTCTTTTTAAACATAACAGATATTCAACTTAATTCATAGTTTCCAGATACAAGTCAAATTCTTAACAAAATACTTAACAAAATATCCCTTCAATATTCAACACTTAGTACAAGTAGCAATTTAAATTGTCAATACATGCAGATTTCAACATTTAGGCTCTTATCTAACTAAGTTTAGCATGCTATATCTTCTTCTCAAGGCCTTGCTCCTACTCCTACTTAGTTGCTGTAATCCCTGAAAAAGCATTGGAAACTGCCTCATTTTAAATGAGACACCCCAGATGCCATTAGCACACTAGGGTTAGACACATGTCTGGTATGAGAAAATTCACAAAAGCAGTTTGTTAATTAGTTTAAAATCAAGTTAAGTACAAATACATAAGGTTCTGTCCTTTGGAATTGGATAAATATTTGTGTGCATGCTCTGTGTCATTGTGCATGTGCACACTTAAATTTTCTTCCCAGAGACTACATATATATATATATAAAGCACATACATTCAAGCATACAATTCAATCATAGACAAACAATCATTCATACCAAACAGGAAAATAACTAATATGAGTTAAATCACTCATTCAATACTCATATTTCAAATCTGGGAAAAACTCTAGTTTTCTCATCTGCTCAAGTATTACTTCCTTGGTATATTTATCTATCCTTGGTCTCACCTGCAATACTTATGAATCAATGGACACACTGTAATGAACTAATTCACTCCATTACACAAAGATCTCAGGACTTAAACAAGCCATGTGTCAACTTATGTTACTCAAGCACACAAGTCATTCCTGCAGTGTTCTTGACCCCAATTTCCTAATCAGGTTTAAGTTAATAATACTCTTTTGATTTTTTTCCATGCCAAAACCATTCAGTGATTCATTTTATTAGCCAAAACATCCATAACATGGCATCTCATATTATTCATAACCATACAGAAGCAAACAAGCAAACAACCACTGGTGATTACAAAATAAGGTTCTGTATATATATATTTATCCTGGTATTTTAAAAAGGAGTTTAGGCAACTAATATTGGCTTATGGTTCCTGAGAGAATTTTTCTTTTGCAAACATTTGTGCTTGAGTTAAACTCAGGATAATCTGGTTTCACTGAATCACAAAATTTTGTTTGCTATGTATTTTATTGAATCAGGAGCATCAGCACATAGGCAACCCTATTGCACCCCTAATCCCTTTTTATTTCAAGCCTCAGCACTTATACATGAGTATATTGCAGCTTAACATTATTTACATCCCTGGGTTAAGCCAAAACCAATACTACTTGCCTATTCTCATCATTTTATTTTCTGGGTATTTGTTTATGTCCCTAAATATTAACATATCAGAGATCTGAATATATAAAACACATATGCATACTAACAGCACATAAAACTCTGTTATAATAAAACAAGTGATCAACCAAAGAAAATCAAAATATATTCAAGTTTAAATTCACAGATAAACATTCATATATGAAAATACTCTTTTAATAAAAATACTTTTATCTGGCTGCCTACATTAGGACTTATTGCCTTAGATTTTTTTGAGTGAGTTTTCTCACCTAGCTCTCTCCTTTGTTTCCTTAATTAACTGATGAACTCCTGCTCTTATCCTCAAGCTCTCTTTCTTCCCTTGTCTTATGATTTCTGTGGTATTGTTTTTTTTCAAAATTCTTTTCTGAAGAGAAGAGGAGGCTGCTGCATATACATGTATATATATACAGGGTCTCTCTCTTAGGGTTTTGAGTATTGGCTAAAGCCATTTTTGCCCACCAGAAAATCATGTTTTCTGCATTTTAAACCCAAAGTTTTACCCCTTCCCGGCTTAATTTGGGTGAAGAGAAAAGTGGTTATATTTTTCTTTCAGAAATTGCTTTTCAGAAAATACTTTTCCCCCTTGTCTACAATCATGCTAAAAATGTGACTTGGTTTTGTTATTTATTTAATACACTTCCTAATTCTGCCTATAGCAACATTTCTCTGTTTTCTCTTATTTTTTTCTATTTTTAGCTTTCATGTAAATGGCATGTACTTCCTTTATTTATTTATAAGAGGATTAGTTCTTTTTATATCTTCTTTCTTTTTATTTCTGTTTATATTAAAATATGTCTATATATATATATTTTATTTCACTAGTTTGAACTCTAGTATTTTATTAACACACATATATATATTTATATATATATATCATTATGTACTGACACACACATGCACATGTATACTTAAGAAAAATATTCAGTAGCATACATATATTTATATTTACTTATACATTCAGCTTTTTAAAGATTTAATATATATATATATATATATTCCCATACATATCAATATGTATTTATTCTTAAAGTTCAGAGATTTTTAGCTTTAGTTCATGTGTATACCCTGTGCACACATGTACACACATACTGATACACTATCAAGCCATAACAATCTCCTTCCAAAATTAATTTAAAAATTATTTTAAATTCATTTATATTTTTCAGGATAAATTCCTAAATTCTTGGGTCATTACAGGATAACTCGTCGATTGTCTCTGCACTGGGTAGCTCCTGGTATAGAGATCCCCTAAGTGATGGGAAATCCGATCGGGATTGTGAATACCCGGATTTGCAAGGGCTTCGTAAGAAGTGCCTTCGGTTCTGTTTGAACCCGGAACAGACTTGTATGGTTACATGTCTGACATTACACTTTGAGATATAAAGCTGATTTCTTTCAAATACATATCTGTTTGGTGGTGGAGAATTTATTCTCTTAGCTTAACACCCTTCTCTGAGACGTACGAGCTCAGAGGTTATGTAGTTGAAATTTATTAGCGATATATTCCCAATTTGGTAATGTGACATGCTGAGTGTTGCTGCGTGATGATCATTGTTTGATCATTTGCGATATGATCATTTGTTTGATCATTTATCTTTGTGATCATTACTTTGATCATTTGTTTGACCCGAAGCATGGCTTTGTGACAAAGCGTAGCTTTGTGGACGAGACTTCATCGAACCTCACACCCCGGAATGGTCAAAACAGGAAAGATGCGGCAAGGTTATAGGGAGTAGCGCCCCTTAGGGTATGTTCATTTCCTTCTGGATAGAAGTGGTATCATGGTATGGAGCCCAGATACTTAACTTATGTGGATGTCGCAAGTATATATATATCTTACTTTGTGATTTGTTGCTCGGGGCCCCGGTTAAAGGTTGGTTACAACCGGGAGATGGCATACTCGTGTCAGTAGTTACCTATTTTTGCAGAGGTAACCCGGCCTTGTGTTGGCAGAGATCCGGTTAGGTTCTCGGGACGTCCTTCTAGAGGCGTTTCCATGTGGCAATGGGAAGTTCCTTAGCCTGACCATTTGTTGGAAATCCAAAGAAACAATACGAGCCTTTACAATTTCAATTGTATAACCTGTCTCCTCAAGAGGCAGCTATAGCAGGCATAATATAATGGTACCTATGCTGGCTAAGATTGATATTCTACTTTCGAAATGTTTTTCCACACTATGCACTAATAATAATATCAAAAACGATTTGATTTGATTTTTGCGTAGTAAGCATCTTTGACTAACATAAGAAGAAATCTCCTTCAAGTCTGCGTTTGCATTTTGTGTGTGGTGGGAGGTCTTATGGTAGTTTCATTTTCCAAAAGCATTGCGAATTGACTTTAAAATTCTTTTATTGTTCGTTTCTAAAGATAAACTGTTTTTGTTGCTCACACCAGTGCCATGACTGATTCGGAGTTTATTGTTCCTTTCCTAAACTCTGGATGCTCAAAATTTTTCTACACGAGCAGCCTAGAGTTGGGTTTTTCAGATAGTCAGGATTAGTAGATTTTCTAGAGCTAGTTCAGTCTTTGGATCGGACTGCACTTGCTTATCTTGGTGTATCGTTATTGGGAGTTCGAGCTACTGTTGGAGTTCTCTCTTGAAGACTATCTTAGAGTTATTTGTTCCGCTGCTGATGTTAGTTATCTATTTTTCTTTTCCCGCTGCTATTTGTTGTATCATATCTCTAATGTATATTGATATTCATTGTATCACTATGTTGTATCAGATATTGTATATCAATGTATTATTCATTTATTCCGATGCGTTATTTACTTAATGTTGTTATAAGCTCCGGCGACTCGGATTTGAACGGTCGGATCTGCGGCATTCGAGTATGATGTAAAGTATGGATGTCGATTTTCGAGCGGGCAAAATCCGACTCGTTACATTTTTAATCCATTATTGTTAAAACAAACCGTTTGATTTCTTTGTATGTTTTCATTCGATCCTCCATAATATTTCAAAATAGCATTTTTAAATTCTTGAAATTTACAACTAAAAATATAAATACTATTCATTTAAGACATACAAAGCATTTAAGGGAATGTGCAGTATTAAATCAAATTTACAAACCAAACTTTATCTGAAAATCAAAAGGAAAAAAATAACAGTTATTCTTCGTAATTTGCAGAAAATGATTAATTATAGTTTGATAATTTATAAAGGGAATGATGTTTAGATCACATTGTTGTGTATTAATGTATATACACCTTTGATTGCTAACCTACATATTAAATTTAACCTTTGCAACTATAATTTCTTGGATTGATGACAATGAATTTTTTTGGGTTTTAAGAAACCAAGGAATTCTGCTTTGGTTATAGTACTAAAACTGAAAATGATGCTACAAAATTTGGTGTTAATCAAAGTTGAAAAATATTTTGTTTTGTTTCCAGTAAAAAAACTGAAAACACTGCTGGAAGTTAACTTTTCAAATTGAAATTTCCATAAACAACTTGTTTGTTCAAGAGATCATAAATAAAATCCAAGTAAACTGTAAAACAAACCGACCACAACTAAAATAATTTCAAAGTGCATCTATGATAAACAGATGACAATTAAGTAATCGTATATCTAAACAAAGGGATAAAGCAAAGTCAATATTCTTTGAGCACAATAATAGTGAACTTTATTTATAAATTTAACAAAGTAAAAAAAGCCAGATTTCTCATGTAGTTTTTTTTTGTTAATTTAACAAATTACCAGGTAACCCAAATACAATAATAAACTTGTAGAAGCGTATGAACTGGAACCTATAAATGATTATATGGAATAATAATGTACCTTAAGACTTTCCTTAAACAATAAACTGTATTGGTTAGGAACAAAATAAAGGAAGATGAGTGAAAAGAATAAGCTTGGATGGTGAAGGGGTAGCTCATACGTTGCTATATGTGTGTAGGTTGAGCTGGACTCGGTCTGTCTTTGTAGACTAAAGATTTTGTGTATGGAACTAAAAAATGAAAAATATTTCAAACTACATGAACAAATTCAAGAATTTAGACAGAAAAACAACAATGCATATCACAGTACAAAGCTTTGAATTGTACTGAAGTTCTGTACAATGGCATAAGAAATATTATCTAAATAGTCTGTTGATTAGTTACACAAGAGATTGCCACTTTGCAGTAAATGAAGCAATCATTCTACTACTGTGAAACTTATGTTAAAAGCTATTTGAAACCCCAACTGATGTTCAGTGTAAATAGAGATAAATGGCATGTATGTTTGATCTTTTTTTCAAAAGTTCGAGCGATGATTGATTACTGTTTATTCCTTGTTACACTGACTCATTTGTAATTTAATTGCTATACCACTGTATTCAACAACAACAACAAATGATGAGTTAATAGCATGAAAACATGTAGCAAGTGAAATTAGAAGTTAATTAACCGTCCACAAAACCAAGAAAGAAAATTAAACTTCACATATTATTCAAAGATAACTCATTTCCATATATATTGTTGTTAAACTTCGATGATCACCTGTATAATGACATGGATACTTCAAAACAAAAGTTGTCATTATGTCCATTTAGTTAACTTTTGGATGTCTTTGGCCAAATGAAAATAATTAATCATCAATGAACTAGTGCAATCTTGACTGTTAAGAAACTGCCCACTCAAACAACTTATACAACAAGGAAATGATGCACCAATCTAGAACAAAGCAACTAAATTATGAAATATGAAAAACAAGTTACATTACTCGTGTAAGGATACTAACCTATAATATCAGGAATTTGATTTGTCTCTGCAACTGGTTTTGCTAACTCTTTGACACTGCTTTCATTTTTCTGCACAGAGAAGCAAGTAGTGTATCAGTAA
Organism: Allium fistulosum; assembly: GCA_030737815.1. NCBI lineage: Eukaryota > Viridiplantae > Streptophyta > Magnoliopsida > Asparagales > Amaryllidaceae > Allium > Allium fistulosum. Next base: position 1,042,302,950 of record CM060901.1, on the reverse strand, counting down.
GGATTATAATGGTTAATATAGGACAGTGTATGTACACAAATAAACCAAAATACTGTAAAAGAAATATACTTACCTATAGACACAAATAATTCTAAGATTACTATATATTAGACAAAATAAAACATCTGAGAAAATCAAATATAATTACTAATTCAATCAAAAAATAAACAATGGAAAATAGTTCAACCTTAGAACTAAAAATTAAAGATTCACCTGTATAATCTAGGATGTGCAGAAAAACCGAGTTTGTAGGAAAATTTCTTAAGTTGTTTAAGATCTTCCACAGAGATTCTCGATCCACTGTTTCCAAAAAGCCCCGAGAAATAAAACTGTATTTTCTCGACTTGAGCAAGATCTCAATTTTCGACAGTGGTGATCGATTTGGGTTAAAATGGATGAGATTTAGGGCGTAGGAGGAAAATGGATGAGATTTAGATATAGGGCAAAGCGTTCGAAGGCGTGAAATATGTTGAGATGTAGTACACGGCGGGGGTGAAATTTTTTTTGATAACTTTAGCATGGCCTTAGACCATTCCAAAATTTTCACGGTCAGTAACCGTGGTAATTTATTATGACGCCCCACCTCTATAATCACGCTAGCCAAGGACACTACTGGGTAATGCCGTCAACTAGCACGAAGAATAAGGCTGTTGAGGAGCGACCATCTATGTAATTGCCTTGTGCGAGTACCGATATGCCAGATAATATAACATGCATTTCATTTCAAGAGGAAATCTGACATACCGATACAAACTCAAAGCTTCCACACAGTGGCTAAGTGGACCTTCGGAAACAAATATAGAAATAAAAATAACACAAATCAGTCACAGACATTCATATAACAAAGGCGGAAATTGATATGAATATATAACACAAAAAGGAGTACATCAGAGTGGTGGTCAAATAAGATCCACAATATCACAAAAGAATAGATACAAGTGCTAGACAAAAGAATATGTATACATCATGGAGTCTATACCACAAATGTATAACAACAAAAACTACCAATCTAATGTAGTTAGACAAAAGTCAGAAGATGATCCCAAATAAGGAGTCAAGCAGAAGCACCTGTAACATCTCGGTCTGACCCGAGTATTATTTAATAAGAAAATAATAAACGGATCAGTCTAGCTATAAATATCAGACAAAATGAGATAGGATAAGAGATATGTCCAAAAACGTATGATAATAAAAATGTCATACAGTGATAAGTATACTTTAAACATCAACAAAATCATACAATATCTAAAGAATCTCACAACACCAAAAAGAATGTCATATTCTTTATTTTATTCACCAAACACCAAATATTGACAACATATAATTGCCAATCACAAAAAGAGGTGAAACACAAATTCTAGAAATCAACAATTAGAAATCCAGAAATCACAAAAGGGGGAGGCCTATCACAAACGGGAGCATGAAAACTCACCAACACGTGTATCACAAACGGAACGCTATTCCATGGTCGCTAACCATAAATATTGAGCCAAAGCTCCACAAACGGCCCGAAGACCACGGGTCGCTACCCCGCCAAATTGAACCGAAGTTCCACTGAAACGGGGTTTAGTCTCCCTCACAGACAAATAGACATTGCACATCGCTAGTCTAAATCACAAAATGATCATCATCGATCAATAAAAAGTGTGAATTACACTAAGCTAGTAAATATATGAGTTTAGCTTCATGTCCCATAACCACTAGCTTAACTTAAATATTTACGAACAAATTGTAGATTTCCACTCGAAAATTATCAGAAGAGTTCAATCGAACAAGTCCAAGAATTAACGACGAAGTGAACACAAGCGTTTCATACCACTTGTTTTACTAAGTTGTTTAATTAGATTTCTCATACGAATGAGGTAAAGGTTTGTATATACTAATAGATTGGAAAATGGTTTTGAAAACAAGCTTTATATTTAAAAATAGAGTTGAAATCATCATTGAAAAAGAGTTTGAATATTTACTACTAGTATAGAAAACCTTTATATTATAAAGTGACAAATCACATAAATGATTGTAGAAACAATCAATCACCAAAATCCACATTCGAAGACGTGAATCAAATCCAAAGAAATCGATACCGAATCCATCAAAATGGATATTCTCAAAAGTCCCGAAAAAGAAGTCATCAAAGTCAATAATAAATGATAACAATAACTCGGATAATCACGGATCGATTAAAATGGGAATCTCAAGCAAAATAGGAAAAAACAAGCAGGTCAGTCGACTGGCCTTCTACAGTCAGTCGACTGAACCAGAACCCGAGAGTTTTCAGACCCTGCAGTCAGTCGACTGACTGCAGAGGGCCAGTCGATTGGTTGGAGCTGAAACTGTTTTCCGGCCTATCAAATGAAGAGCAAACTCTCACCATTTGCAACCGGTCGAGCAATGGGCTTTAGGGGTTTTTGCCAATCGATACCCCAGCCCTATAGGCTCTCCGATACACCACCAAAAACATGTTCACAATTCAAAGCTAGGATTTTCAAAGTTTTGACTTCAAAACACCAAAAATTGAAATGTTCACCAAATCAATTCAAATCAAAAGCAAATGATCATGAACAAGTGTTAGGAATTCATACCTAACATCAAAGATAGTTATAGACATAGATGTGAGACAAAACTCTCACCTTTTAAACCCAAACACAAATGATAAGCTCTAGAACAAGCAATAGGTTGATCTCTCTTCAATATTAACCCAAGGAGCTTCAATCTAAGCTCAAAATAAAAACATTTCCTAAGTTAGGGTTTAGGAAATTTTCTGAAATTGAAGAGGAAATGAGTTGGAGAAGATGAAGAGGGAACTTACCTAAGTTTTTCTTTGATGTTGGAGCTAGAACTTGAATTTGCAAAGAAGATTAGGGCTTAAGAATTCTAATTCTTTTTCTCTTCCCCCATTTTTCTAAAAGCTTGGGTGTTAGGAAAATAATATGAAGAAGTGAAGAGGATTGGAGTGGAGTTGGGTTGAAATGTAGGGTTAATGGGCTGAAACCCAAACCCAAGCCCAAAGTGAAAAAGTCATAATTTTTACTCGACTCCAAACATATCGATGTTTATACTCAAAAAAGTTGTAAATGCCATTTTGGACTCAATGGAGGTGGTCTTGAGTCCCAATTCGACCGTTTACAAAAAGTAGCTTTTCGGACTTAAATTCCGATTAACGATTCTATAGTTAAATAAAATATTTAAATATACAAATCATAAAATATGCAGGTTGTTACAGACTCCCCTCCTTAAAGAAATTGCGTCCTCGCAATCTTTAAGAAAAAATAAGAAGTAACAACAATAAAGCATGTCAACACAAAAAGAAGAAATTTGAAATAAGAAGTTCACCTTAATGAGCACGAGAAAGTAATTCCAGATGTGTTCGCTCGATGAATTCTCTAGATTCCCAAGAGCAATCCTTAGGATTTGAGGACCATTGAACTTTCACAAGAGGAACATCTTTATTTCGAAGGCGTTTAACCTCCGAATCAATGATACGGATAGGATGTTGCTCATAAGCCAAATTAGGCGAAACTTCAATTTCTTCAACAACACCGGGCTCAAGAATAGAAACGGAATCTCGAAGGCATTTCCGTAGTTGAGAGACGTGAAACACGTCATGAATAGCAGAACATTGAGCCGGTAACGAAAGGCAATAAGCCACGGAGCCAATGCATTCGGTGATGGGAAATGGGCCAATATATTGAGGTGCTAGTTTTCCCGATCAACTGAAACGCACAACACCCTTCATAGGTGAAACACTAATAAATACTAAATCTCCCACAAAAAATTCTAATTTCCTTCTTCGGTTGTCGGCATAGGATTTTTGTCTACTTTGAGCTTCTTTCATCCTATGTCGAATAAGGTCAATCTTTTCTGTGGCATCACGAATAAAATCTGGACCTAAAACCAGCTTCTCACCGGCTTCAAGCCAACACGAAGGAGATCGGCATGGCCTTTCGTAAAGTGCCTCGAAAGGTGCCATACCAATACTAGATTGGAAGCTATTGTTATAGGAAAATTCAACAAGAGAAATATGATCTTCCCAACTTCCACCAAAATCTAAAACACATGCACGAAGAAGATCTTCAAGAGTTTGATTCACACGCTCGGTTTATCCATCGGACTGAGGATGATAAGCGGTGCTAAAATTAAGCTTCGTTCCCAAAGCTTTTTGAAGACCTTTCCAGAATCCACTAGTAAACAATGGATCACGATCACTAACAATAGAAGTAGGAACTCCATGCAATTTAACAATTTTCTTGACAAAAAGTTTAGCCAAAATAGGTACGGTCCGATTGGACCGAACGGGAATAAAATAGGCGGACTTTGTAAGTCTATCAACTATCACCCATAGGCTATCATGACCCGAACGGGAACGGGGAAGATCGTCAATAAAGTCCATGGAAATTTGACCCCACTTCCATATTGGAATTTCCAAAGGTTGCAATAACCCACCGGGCCTTTGATGCTCGACGTTTACAGGTTGGCAAGTCATGCAACGCTTAACAAAGTTAGCAATATCGGATTTCATTCCATCCCAATAATAAAGTCGCTTCATATCTGCGTACATTTTACTACTACCGGGATGAATGGTAAATTTAGAACGATGAGAATCTTCTAAAATGTCTTTACGAAGATCAATAATATTTGGCACAATAAGTCTACCAAATTTTCGAACACCGCCACGAGCATCAATATCGAAGTCTATCAAACCTTCAATATCAATTTTATCCCTACAACTTTGGCTAAGAACAATCAATTCGGGATCATGCTTTGGAGCTTCAAGAATGCGGTCTAAAAGAGAAGGATGAGCCTCAAGGCTACATAAAACAAGAGATGAACATGAGTTGGATTCACGATTTCGAATCTCACAAGTGGATAAAGTCGCGAGATCATTCCACCCGGATATCATCATAGAAACAACCGCTTGTTGCTTACGACTAAGGGCATCGGCAACACGATTCCCCTTTCCGGGAGTATAAAGAATATCAAGATCATAAGATGCAAGAAACTCGAGCCAACGTTGTTGATGCAAATTAAGTTCCTTTTGAGAAAATAAATACTTCAAAGATTTGTGATCGGTGTAGAGAACAAATTTCTCTCCTAAAAGATAATGGCCCAAATTCTAAGGGCGAAAACAATTGCCGCGAGCTCTAAATCATGAGTGGCATATCTAGTCTCGGCAGGCTTTAATTGCCTAGAAGAATAAGCAAAAACACGTTCCCTTTGCATGAGAACGGCACCCAAACTAACACGACTAGCATCGGTATAAAAAATAAAATCTTGGTTCCCATCGGGAATCACAAGAATAGGAGCATCGGAAAGGAGTCCTTTTAATTTCTGAAAAGCAGCTTCACATTTGTCCGACCAAATGTATTTAACTCCCTTCTTTGTCAAATTAGTAAGAGGTACGGAAATTTTAGAAAAGTCTTTTATGAACCGACGGTAATAGCTCGCCAATCCGAGAAAGCTACGAATTTCCATCACACTCTCCAGTCTCTCCCAATTTTGAATCGCTTCAATCTTTGAAGGATCCACGGATATTCCAGATTTAGAAATAATATGCCCCAAAAATTTCACACGAGATTGCCAAAAGTGGCATTTAGAAAAAATTTCTTTCAATTGGTTACTCCTAAGAGTTTCCAACACAATCCGAAGATGTTTTTCATGCTCCTCTTCGGTTTTAGAATAAATAAGAATATCATCGATAAAGATGAGAACAAATCGATCGAGGAAGTCTTTAAAAACTCGATTCATAAGGTCAACGAAATAAGCTGGAGCATTCGTCAAACCAAATGGCATAAAAAGCCATTCATAAGATCCATAATGAGTACGGAATGATGTCAAAGGAATGCTATCCTCTGCAATACGGAGCTGATTAAAACCGGTTGCTAAGTCTAACCGTGAAAAGACTTTGGCACCACTAAGTTGATCGAATAAATCATCAATCCAAGGCAAGGGATATTTATTCTTGATGGTGAGGTCGTTAAGCTTGCGGTAGTCAACGCAAAGCCTAAGCTTACCATCATATTTCTTCACAAAAATAGCCGAAGCTCCCCATGGAGAGGAACTAGATTGAATAAATTGCTTCGCTTCCAATTCGGATAATTTTTTACGCATCTCCTCATTTTCCTTATTGGACATACAATAAGGAGGACGAGTAATAGGTTGAGCTCCATGGATTAGATTAATTCTGAACTCAATTACTCGCTTAGGTGGTAATCCTAGAACGGGCTCAAATATGTCGGGAAATTCACAAACAATGTGGATGAGGGAAATGACATCTTCCTCATCATCGTTATCGTCATCATGAGGATTTAGTGAATACAAGGACGCTTTCGAATTGGAATCTGAATCTTTCAAAACAAGAGAAATCTGCTTAACAGATTTAGGATGCCGAAGATATATAGTCCGCTCAGGACATAGGATATGGGCTTCATAACGGTTAAGCCAATCCATTCCCAAAATAATTCTGAAACCAAGGTAACGCATTACATGCAAATCGGCACGGAAAGAGTAATCACATAAAATAATTTCGACATCTTTACACAATAAACTGAGTGTTGCGGATCCACCAACCGGATTCGCAATTATCAAAGAAGTCATCAAGCCAATAACATTCAAAGACAAAGCATCAACAAGTTCTTTTGATATAAAAAAGTGAGATGCAACCGTATCAAAAAGAACTCGAATAGGAAATTCACGAAATATAATAATGCAATCAAGGATAGAATGAGAAATACCTTGACCACGAGAAGTGTTAGAAGGGGCTTGTACAACATTAAGCTTGCCTTCCTTCTTGCTTTGAAGTTTGGGACACAAAGATATAGTATGACCCAAACTCTTGCAATAGCGGCAGAAAAGAGGCTTCGGGCACTTGTTTGCATAATGGTCCTTAGAACCACAATTGTAACACTCTCCACGATGGGAGGTAGGAGTATTTGCTTCCGAAGTTGTTTGCTTCCCCTTTTTGGTTGGATTAGGCTTGAATTTAAAAGGTCTCTTATTGTTGATATTTTGTTTAGCCTCAACATCACTTTCTTTATCGGCCTCTTCGAGTCGAAGCGCGATATCAATAAGTTGATCAAAAGAAACTTCTAATTTCAGAAGTAATGGCTTTTTGAGGCTCTTGTTCAAGCCATAAACAAATCTCTGGTTTTTCTTCAATGGGGTATTAATATACTCGACCCCATATTTGGATAGAGATTCGAAAGAAGCGACATAGTCTGTCACGGAAGATTCACCTTGAACAAGGTCAATGAAGCGTCGAGCTAGAGATACTTTTTTAGCTTCCGGCACGAATTTCAACTCGAACCTTTCTCGGAATTGCTCCCAAGTAAGATCTGCTTCGATAATTTCAGAAATCAAAAGCTCGTACCAGTCTAATGCTCTTTCTCGGAGCATACTAGAAGCCACTTGGACTCGATGAAGATCGATAAGATTCATGCGAGAAAAGATGCAGTCGCATGTTCGAAGCCAAGCTTGGACTTCTATAACGCTCTCGGAACCCTTGAACGGTTTTTCACCCAAACGGTATAATCACTACACAAGCGTGCAAACCCAGATTTAGGGTGAATAGGCGCTGGATCGGGTCCGACAACTCGGGCATTGTTCACAAGATCTAAAAGTTGTTGAGCAGTCATAAATACTCCCTCCTGAGGAGTAGCACTGGATTGATCGGCGTTGGGACGGCCTGGTCTAACCATTTCTCTTCTCTAAGAAAGAAAGAAGAGGAAAAAGGTTATTCACAAAATGAATATCAAACAAACTTGATTGATAAAACAAGGCATCATAAAAGGAAATAGGATAGAACGGTACAAAGACTCGAATTAAATCCTATGGCACGATTCCTAAGAAAGACTTAGGACAATGATCCTTGCTAGATTATTCTACATTGTTCCAAAGTTTGGCTCTGATACCATGCTGTGACGCCCCACCTCTATACTCACGCTAGCCATGGACACTACTGGGTAATGCCGTCGACTAGCATGAAGAATAAGGCTGTTGAGGAGCGACCATCTGTGTAATTGCCTTGTGCGAGTACCGATATGCCAAATAGTATAACATGCATTTCATTTCAAGAGAAAATCCGACATACCGATACAAACTCAAAGCTTCCACACAGTGGCTAAGTGGACCTTCAGAAACAAATATAGAAATAAACATAACACAAATCAGTCACAAACATTCGTATCACAAAGGCGGAAATAGATATGAATATATAACACAAAAAGGAGTACATCAGAGTGGTGGTCAAATAAGATCCACAATATCACAAAAGAATAGATACAAGTGCTAGACAAAAGAATATGTATACATCATGGAGTCTATATCACAAATGTATAACAACAAAAACTACCAATCTAATGTAGTTAGACAAAAGTCAGAAGATGATCCCAGATAAGGAGTCAAGCAGAAGCACATGTAGCATCTCGGTCTGACCCGAGTATTATTTAATAAGAAAATAATAAACGGACCAGTCTAGCTATAAATATCAGACAAAATGAGATAGGATAAGAGATATGTCAAAAAACGTATGATAACAAAAATGTCATACAGTGACAAGTATACTTTAAACATCAACAAAATCATACAACATCTCAAGAATCTCACAGCACCAAAAAGAATGTCATATTCTTTATTTTATTCACCAAACACCAAATATTGACAACATATAATTGCCAATCACAAAAAGAGGTGAAACACAAATTCTAGAAATCAACAATTAGAAATCCAGAAATCACAAAAGGGGAAGGCCTATCACAAACGGGAGCATGAAAAATCACCAACACGTGTATCACAAACGGAACGCTATTCCATGGTCGCTAATCATAAATATTGAGCCGAAGCTCCACAAATGGCCCGAAGACCACGGGTCGCTACCCCGCCAAATTGAACCGAAGTTCCACAGAAACGGGGTTTAGTCTCCCTCGCAGACAAATAGACATCGCACATCGCTAGTCTAAATCAAAAAATGATCATCATCGATCAATAAAAAGTGTGAATTACACTAAGCTAGTAAATATATGAGTTTAGCTTCATGTCCCATAACCACTAGCTTAACTTAAATATTTACGAACAAATTGTAGATTTCCACTCGAAAATTATCAGAAGAGTTCAATCGAACAAGTCCAAGAATTAACGACGAAGTGAACACAAGCGTTTCATACCACTTGTTTTACTAAGTCGTTTAATTAGATTTCTCATACGAATGAGGTAAAGGTTTGTATATACTAATAGATTGGAAAATGGTTTTGAAAACAAGCTTTATATTTAAAAATAGAGTTGAAATCATCATTGAAAAAGAGTTTGAATATTTACTACTAGTATAGAAAACCTTTATATTATAAAGTGACAAATCACATAAATGATTGTAGAAACAATCAATCACCAAAATCCACATTCGAAGACGTGAATCAAATCCAAAGAAATTGATACCGAATCCATCAAAATGGATATTCTCAAAAGTCCCGAAAAAGAAGTCATCAAAGTCAATAATAAATGATAACAATAACTCGGATAATCACGGATCGATTAAAATGGGAATCTCAAGCAAAATAGGAAAAAACAAGCAGGTCAGTCGACTGGCCTTCTACAGTCAGTCGACTGAACCAGAACCCGAGAGTTTTCAGACCCTGCAGTCAGTCGACTGACTGCAGAGGGCCAGTCGATTGGTTGGAGCTGAAACTGTTTTCCGGCCTATCAAATGAAGAGCAAACTCTCACCATTTGCAACCAGTCGAGCAATGGGCTTTAGGGGTTTTTGCCAATCGATACCCCAGCCCTATAGGCTCTCCGATACACCACCAAAAACATGTTCACAATTCAAAGCTAGGATTTTCAAAGTTTTGACTTCAAAACACCAAAAATTGAAATGTTCACCAAATCAATTCAAATCAAAAGCAAATGATCATGAACAAGTGTTAGGAATTCATACCTAACATCAAAGATAGTTATAGACATAGATGTGAGACAAAAATCTTACCTTTTAAACCCAAACACAAATGATAAGCTTTAGAACAAGCAATAGGTTGATCTCTCTTCAATATTAATCCAAGGAGCTTCAATCTAAGCTCAAAAGAAAAACATTTCCTAAGTTAGGGTTTAGGAAATTTTCTGAAATTGAAGAGGAAATGAGTTGGAGAAGATAAGAGGGAACTTACCTAAGTTTTTCTTTGATGTTGGAGCTAGAACTTGAATTTGCAAAGAAGATTAGGGCTTAAGAATTCTAATTCCTTTTCTCTCCCCCATTTTTCTAAAAGCTTGGGTGTTAGGAAAATAATATGAAGAAGTGAAGAGGATTGGAGTGGAGTTGGGTTGAAATGTAGGGTTAATGGGCTGAAACCCAAACCCAAGCCCAAAGTGAAAAGGTCATAATTTTTACTCGACTCCAAACATATCGATGTTTATACTCAAAAAAGTTGTAAACGCCATTTTGGACTCAATGAAGGTGGTCTCGAGTCCCAATTCGATCGGTTACAAAAAGTAGATTTTCGGACTTTAATTCCGATTAACGATTCTTTATTTAAATGAAATATTTAAATATACAAATCGTAAAATATGTGGGTTGTTACATTTATTTTACCACGGCTCAGAACCATGGTAAAATTGCCATGGCTTAAGACCGTGGCAATTTTTGCGCATTTGGGTGTGGCAAATTGAGTTGTATGGTGTAGTTGAACCCTTTTGGTATTAATAGACTTGTGATTGCATACATCAATATGTATTAATTCAAAGAGTTCATCAACTCTTATGATGCTCCCAATGAAGGGGTGCATAGCCATTAATTGTTTGAGATATAATTAACTTGTATCATATGATTCATAATCATATAGTAAAATTATTTCTCAAAACTATGGCTTAGTCTATAATTCCAAAACAACTGTAAATAATATTAGACATATATGTATTTTTGTTGCATCACTCTTACTATGAAAACAAATTTCATAATATAGTTCTATTTCATAATGAATATTCATAATACTCATATTTAAATATAGTTATATCTATTTTTCAGTCAATACCAAAAATAAAAATTATTTCACAAATAATGTTCGGTACATTTTACGAAAACAATTTTCTTAATTTGATGCAATCATTAGGTGCTATATGGCGTGCTCCCACTATTTCCGCCATTACTATAATATCGTACTAAATTTAGAGGTCCACCATTCACTTAATATTGTTGATATTATTTACTTATTTCATATGCTGCAACTAGTTTACAGTGGAGAGTTCTTTGATCAAATACCTTGAACTCAAAGAAATAAATGTTATAGAAAACAATTTTCTATATGAAAATACATTTCGGAATAAAAATCATATTTCATATTCCAATATTAAATTAGTATTACTGTAATATCCCTGAAATTTGAGCAATATCAATTTAATAATCTGTTAAATAATTAAATTGATATTGATGGTCTTTGATAATGAAATCTGAATTTAATTTAATAATCTGATTTAAATAAGTATTTAATTGATGATTTAGTCTTTTAAAATAGTTAATAAGATATTTTCTATTTGAATATATATATTTATTTGTATATATTGTAAATAGAAAGCTTTGGGCAAACTGGAAATTTAGATTTAATTTAATATGACTTTTCAAAGATATTTAAATAAATAACTTTATAGTTTTAAATATACTTTAGGTAAATGTTTAAATTGGTTAAAATATATTTTAACTTAAGTTTAAATATAAATAAGATTAACAAAAATGGTTTGTTTTATTTCTTTTTAAAATATTACTTGATAATATAATCTCTTATATAAATTATTTAAATATCAAATATGTTAATTTCAAATAATAAGTATAATGTATTATTTTTAATTTTGTATGAATAGATTTTAAAAGACTATAGAATTGTTATTTTTAAATTGATAAATAATTGTATATTTTAAATTGAATCTTAGGATTTAATTTGATTTGAATTTGAATTTAAGTTTTGAAATTCAAAAGAATAAATATTTAAATTGTTTTGGATTTTAGAATATTTGTATAAACTTTTATATAAAAATATAATTAGTTTGTTTTATTAAAAAGTAATTTATATATATAGATAGGTATTTAATAAATAAAGAAAAGGGTTTTATTTACTTTTAAAAATAAGGTAAAAAAATATAAAAGACAAGTGTTATTTCCTAAAGCCCTTATTTTAACAAGTGTTAATGTTTAAAGCTTTGCATTAACATGTGTTAAGCAATGGATTAAACAAAATGACAAGTGTCCTTATTATTTCCATTTTCTTTTATTTTTATAAAATCATAAATTCACTTATATATACATTTGCATATCTTCACTTCATTTTCTTTTTAAATCTTCATTTCAAAACCAAGAAAACCCAAACCAATTCTCTAATCCAAAATCTGAAATCAGTAATCAAATTTGCCTCAAACCAAATTCAAACAACCTATAATTCATTTTCCAAATCAAAGATCAAATCTGTCTGCATTTCCTTTTCAATCTGGAATCATCTCAACCCAAGCAGTTTGCATTCTTCTCAAACCTGAAAACAACATGCTTTCTTTTCAAATGCCTGCCTGCAAACATCTTCATTTTTCAACCTGGAATCAACTGTAAAAAATAAAAGAGCCTGCTTGCATTCGTTCTTCAATTTGGAAGCCAGCATGCATGTGGTTCAAAACAGTTTTAAGCTCAACAACTCAAGTTTTTAAATCAAAGAGGCATTCCAGTTTTAAAGTTCAAACCAGTTTCAAGCTTTTCAAAAATTCAAAGAGGCTGCCTCTGTTTAAATTAAGGTGAGTAACATTTTTAGATTTTAAATATAAGAATCTGTTGCATGTTAACTCTGAAAGAAGTATGTTCTTGTGTGTATATATGTGAGTTTTTATAGATAGATATATGGATGTATAGATATATATTTGCATGTCAGCTATTGTGTGATATCTCTGTTTTTATTTCTTTTAAGCCAGATCTTGATCAAAAATTCCTCATCTTCTTATCTAATCTCTGTTAGATCTTAGGCTTAAACAAATTAATTAGTTTCATCATAAACTAAAGTTTAAAAAGGTAATTAAGCTCAACTTAAACCTGGGTGTCTCTGTAAACCAAAATCAACAGAGCAAGATTTATATAGGTGAAAATTCAAACACTTTAATTCATCAATTCAGAAGCATAAACTAAATTCTTAACCCTAGGCATGAATTTTAAGAATGAAATTATGATTTTTAGTTTTATAATGAAAGAGCAGTTTTTGTTTTAACTAAAAAGGGGAAATTGGGAAGAACTGGTGATCTAGATGGTCTGGGGGATCGGGCTTCTATCTAAAGATAGTAGGGTGATCAGAGACTCGAGGAAAAATGTCAGGAGTATTTTTTTTAAGCATTAAGGAAGATTTGATTTAGGATTTAAATTCCTAACCCTAGTTTTAGCTGGTCTGGGTAAGGAGATCATCACGACTTCTCTGCTGGATCGGGTGCAGTGAGGTTTGGGGAAATGAAAGTATGGTCATTGAAGAGTTTATGGACGGAGTTTCAAGATCTCTGATGATCGGAGTGACGTGGGGGAAGCGTTGACAGGTTTGGTGATGGTTGGGTCTTTCTGTTCCAGGTTTCGAAATTCATCTCGATTTCGACTGCGTGAGTGGATTGAAGTTTGGATGATCGGGGTTGGGTTGGTAGTCGATCGTTGTCTTGTGGGGATGCTCGGCGGTGGTCAGAGTGGACGCTGGTGATCGTGCACGTGCACAGGGTCGTGATTGTGTTTGGGGAAGTCTGGGTGGTTGCAGAAGGTCTCGAGTTTCCTCGGGTTGTTTGATGAGATGCTCGAAGAAATTAAGGTTGGGGACTCGAAGTTTTTTTTGGGGAGGTCTCGGGTAAAAGATGTGATGCCAGGTTTTTCAAAAGCCTGTTGTTTAAATTTAAATCTAAATTTAAATTTGTGCAGTAAATTTTAAACTGGGATTTTAATCAAAGTTTAAATATATAAACTCAAGTTTAGTTTTGAATCTTAGATTTAAGACAAATAAGTTTTATAAATTCAAATATTGTAATAAGTTTAAATGTTTGTTAAATTTAAATGTTTTGAATTTAAAAAGGGATTTGTTTAAATCTTGTAAAATTTCATTTACAAGGAAAATATTATTTATCACTTAAAGATTTTAAGTTGATTTTAAAACTTGTTGAAGTTAAATTATAAGTTAATGATTTATATGCATTTAATTATTAGGGAAATTAAATGGATAATTAATTTATCTAATAAATTAATGAAATAAGTAATTACTTAAAAGTAATTAAAGATTTAATATTAAAGGTTTAAGATTAATTATTTTAGAATAATTAACTTGTAATTAAGATTCATTAATTAAATAGGATTTGATTTTTAGTTAATTAAATAGAATAATTAATTTAAGGATTCAAATTAATTTAATTAAGGTTTAAGATTAATTAATTAGGAATAATTAATTTATTATTATGGGTTATAAATTAAAGTATTAACTAATGATTAGGAATTAATTAATAAGGTAATTTAGAATTATTAAGTTATGATTAACCCTTAATTAATTAAATAATTAGAGATTAATTACTTGGTTATTAAGATTTATTAATTTGGAATTAATAATAATTAATCTAAGTTAATTACTTAAGAAAAGTAATTAAAGAGTTGTTAATAGTTAATGAAGGTCATTGACTATGGATTATTAGATAATTAATTAATGTGATTAATTTTAATAATTTATTAGATTAATTAATTTAAAGATAATCAATTATAGAATTTGTTTAAATAAATTACATAATGGAAGTAATTAAGAAATTAATTACTCATTGTAATTAATTAAGTTAATTTGATTAGTTAAATTAATTAATTAAGTTTAATTAATTTAGAATAATCAAGAGATGATTTAATAATAATTACTTAATGTAATTATTAAAGTATGATTATTTAGGGAAGTAAATAATAGATAATTACTGAAAGTAATTAATTGAAGGAAAGTAATTTGAGTTAATTACTTTGAATAATTAATCAAGGGATTAATTAAGGAATTAATTAAGGACTAATTAATTTAGTTAATAAAAGTAATTAAGGGTAGTTAATTACTGATTGAAGATTAATCAAGGTGATTAATAAATGTTGTTTAAATTAAAGGTTAATTACTTAATGTAATTAATTTAATTAAGTAATTTGTAATTAAGGATCATTAATTAATATAATTAATGATGTAATTAAGAATTTATTAATTAAGAAATAATTAATAAATGAAGTGATTAATTAATGTAATTAATTAAGGATAAATGTAATTAATTATAGTTGATTAATTTAATTAATTATAGTTAATTAATTAATGAAGTAATTAATTTAATTCACTTTAAATTAATTTAAGATAGTATAAATCATTACTTATGGATGAATAAATAGTATTGAATGCTTTGCATTGTTTGATATCTCTAATGAGATATATGCTGATCCGTGATATGGATGTTTAGTTGAATTGTGATGATAATATGGATTATCTGTTTATATTGATAATGTTGATTATCTATTGTGATGTTGTGAATTATCTTTCTATATGAATAAAGATAATATATTGAATTGTTTTAACCTTAAAACAACTTGGCCTTAAAAGATACGCCTTGGATTTCGATGAGACCGGGATCGGGTTTCCGTATACCGGATTTCCAGGTCTGGAGACCCGAATACCACATCGATCCAAATTAACGATAGGTCGTGAATCAAGTGAAGATGAAGATTCAGAGTGCAAGGGTTATTGTCGTTAACTCTGAGGGTGATTCCAAAACGAGTGTAACGAGATAATGCCTTCGGTTTCGTTCGAACCCGGAACGAACTTGTATGGATTGAATGCTTTCAGCACATCGTCAGGTGGACGATGAGCATTCTAAGTGATGTGTTCTTTTTTAAAGGTAATCATGACCTCAAGCCTCACAAACCGGGAATGGCTAAAACAGGGGAGGTGCAGCAAGGTTAGTGGGTAGCACCCAAGTAGGACAAGATTACCTCTGTCTAGAAGTCCCTTCTTATTTCGGCTTAGTGTGTGCGGTTGCTGATCCCAACCGTGAGGTATCTTGTGCGGGAATTATCCAGTAAGGGATGTTCCGGCCTTGTGTTGCAGGGGATTGGGAGTGATCCTCGGTACGGTGATCTAGGCCACGTACTGTGACGGGCGGTACCCCGGTAGCCCTGCCATTGTATGGAATCCAAACTCCAATAAGTGCCGTACGTATTAGTTGTGCCCAACTATGTTGAAATGTGAGATGTAAGCATTTCAGCTATTTCTGTATTTTACTTGAAAACCCTAGACCCTATTATAATACAATCGAATTTCCTATCAAATGTTTTGGTTAGCGTAAGGTAAAAACTTACCCATGTTTATTTGTGGGAAGTCTTACGTGATACCTTTTCTTTCAAAAGGTTTTGAAGTTAAACAAGTTTAACCTGTTACTCACACCAGACCCATGTCTGACCCAAGTTGTTTATTTCTGTTTTATAAACTCTTGGGTACTCAAATTTTTACGAGTAGCCAAGGGATTCAGGTTAGCTTTGACGAGTAATCTGGAGGAGCAATGGAGCAGGAGGCTTCAGCGTTGTAGATATAGATAGTAGTTTCCGCTGTGTTGATCTTGTTTAGATCTTTGTTTTGTATTGAGATGTAATAACTAGACAGATGTTTATAACTGTCTAGTATATGATATGTAATCTGTGTAACTCTGATAAGTGTTGTATATGATACTATGTAATATTTATGTGATATAATATATTTTGTTCGTTTCCGCTGTGAGTATTTGTGTTTGTTTCTTTCTCTTCTTTTCTCTTTCTATCCCTTTCTTTCTTATTAGCGATACGACTTTCTATGGAGAGAAAGTCGTGGTCGTTACAGTGGTATCAGAGCAGTAGGTAGAGTGAATACCTAGGCTCTGAAGTGGTGTCTATCTTGAGAGCGCGTAATTGTTAGTTATATAAAAATGATTTTATATTGTGTTAATTGATCGGTTGAGTGGTATATGGATTCTGGTCAATACGAGTAGCTAACGTTATTGATAGGGATCTCTAAACACTTGAACCAGGCCAACGAACACAATATTGTTTTAAAGAGGTAAATGAAATAATTTTACCCAGAAATAATTTCTATATAAAAAGTACCATTTTAAATATATATATATATTTCTACCTATTTGTTGGGTTACCTGTTCGGGTTTTCCAATATAGGATATAAAGGTAGATAGGGTAGTGGTGTGTGTAACACGACTACCAATGGTTGGAGTCTGAGTATTGAGGTTGGAAGTGTATCTGTCGAGACTGTAGACCTAATACCGTCTCGAGTAAGCTTTGCTATGGTAAAGGATTTCATCGATCTCTGAAGGAAACCTTTTAAAGGTTCGGAGTTTATCTTTGAAGTTTGGATGAGTAAAGTTGGATCTGTCGGTTGAACAGAAGCGAGTGATGGTACCTTGATACCTCAGGTAATAGTAGCTGTATGATGAGATACAGTGACGATGGATGTTCCCGAAGATGTTTTCTTTGGAACAAGATTAAGGAAGTGTGAATGTTTCGGTGTTGTGGCTGAGTTCAGCATGGTGTTTATGTTTGGTTTGGAGTTCGAGTTTCTCGAAGATCTTTGGAATAGGAAGTCCTTGGCATCAGTGTCAGCAGTGCAGCTCAGAGTATTCTGTGATGGCAGGAAGTTTTCTGGATGAGCAGTTTTTCTGAAGGTGAAGTTCAGAAGTAGTAAGAGTAAATCCATTTCTTCGATGGATTGGATAGTTAAGTATGAGCTGTTCTGATTGGTAAAAAGAGAACAGTCTGTTTGGAATTAGGATGGGTTGATCGCAAAAGCGACTTGCGATTGTCTGAGTGTTCTCTTGGGTTGTCAGAATTTTTCTGGATGTCTTCAGAGAAGTCAGGAGTTTGTCCGCATCTGAAGGTTGAGTTTTCTTATCGACTTGGATTCCAGGAGTGATACCGGTGGTTCAGTCTAGTGGAAGGATGTTTCCTAGAGATGGAGTTGGTGAAGCAGCTCAAGTTTTGCTGGAGTATCTGAGTTTTCTTTATGGATCAGTGAACCTTATTTCTGGAATAAGTTGTCCAGTCTGTGCTTGTGTTCTACCTCAGATCAGAGTTGAGCAGCAAAAGCAGTTTGGAGTGTATCTCTGGATGGGAGAAGTAAGTTTGGAATCTACTGATGTTGTGAAGTAGAGTTATGTTTGGATCTCGTCTGTGTTCTGACTTGGATAAGTATTTGGACTTCTGAATTGAATTGTCAGTTTGGATAACTGGAATTCATTGAGTTTTACGTATCTCTGAGGGAGTACGTGGTTGATCTATTTCTGGTTTTTGAAATCAACAGTTCAGGAAGTTTGGAAGTTAAGTCAGACTCGTCTGTAGTCTGATATCCTGTTTAGTTCTATAGGTCTAGATGAGTAGGAACTCTGTAGCTTCGTAGTTTGGATTGTTTGTAGAGCGAGTATTCCGGTATATATATATACTTGGGGAAACTCGAGGAAATTCTATCCAGAATTTTATCTGGATAATTAAATTTGTTTGTTTGGATGATTGGTTGTTATGGTTGCTAGTATATGGTTGATAATATATGTTGTGATTTAAAACTAAAATCTTTAATAAGATTATTAAATTACCTTTGTTTAAATTTCGGGGACGAAATTATTTTAAGGGGGGAGGAATGTAATATCCGTGAAATTTGAGCAATATCAATTTAATAATCTGTTAAATAATTAAATTGATATTGATGGTCTTTGATAATGAAATCTGAATTTAATTTAATAATCTGATTTAAATAAGTATTTAATTGATGATTTAGTCTTTTAAAATAGTTAATAAGATATTTTCTATTTGAATATATATATTTATTTGTATATATTGTAAATAGAAAGCTTTGGGCAAACTGGAAATTTAGATTTAATTTAATATGACTTTTCAAAGATATTTAAATAAATAACTTTATAGTTTTAAATATACTTTAGGTAAATGTTTAAATTGGTTAAAATATATTTTAACTTAAGTTTAAATATAAATAAGATTAACAAAAATGGTTTGTTTTATTTCTTTTTAAAATATTACTTGATAATATAATCTCTTATATAAATTATTTAAATATCAAATATGTTAATTTCAAATAATAAGTATAATATATTATTTTTAATTTTGTATGAATAGATTTTAAAAGACTATAGAATTGTTATTTTTAAATTGATAAATAATTGTATATTTTAAATTGAATCTTAGGATTTAATTTGATTTGAATTTGAATTTAAGTTTTGAAATTCAAAAGAATAAATATTTAAATTGTTTTGGATTTTAGAATATTTGTATAAACTTTTATATAAAAATATAATTAGTTTGTTTTATTAAAAAGTAATTTATATATATAGATAGGTATTTAATAAATAAAGAAAAGGGTTTTATTTACTTTTAAAAATAAGGTAAAAAAATATAAAAGACAAGTGTTATTTCCTAAAGCCCTTATTTTAACAAGTGTTAATGTTTAAAGCTTTGCATTAACATGTGTTAAGCAATGGATTAAACAAAATGACAAGTGTCCTTATTATTTCCATTTTCTTTTATTTTTATAAAATCATAAATTCACTTATATATACATTTGCATATCTTCACTTCATTTTCTTTTTAAATCTTCATTTCAAAACCAAGAAAACCCAAACCAATTCTCTAATCCAAAATCTGAAATCAGTAATCAAATTTGCCTCAAACCAAATTCAAACAACCTATAATTCATTTTCCAAATCAAAGATCAAATCTGTCTGCATTTCCTTTTCAATCTGGAATCATCTCAACCCAAGCAGTTTGCATTCTTCTCAAACCTGAAAACAACATGCTTTCTTTTCAAATGCCTGCCTGCAAACATCTTCATTTTTCAACCTGGAATCAACTGTAAAAAATAAAAGAGCCTGCTTGCATTCGTTCTTCAATTTGGAAGCCAGCATGCATGTGGTTCAAAACAGTTTTAAGCTCAACAACTCAAGTTTTTAAATCAAAGAAGCATTCCAGTTTTAAAGTTCAAACCAGTTTCAAGCTTTTCAAAAATTCAAAGAGGCTGCCTCTGTTTAAATTAAGGTGAGTAACATTTTTAGATTTTAAATATAAGAATCTGTTGCATGTTAACTCTGAAAGAAGTATGTTCTTGTGTGTATATATGTGAGTTTTTATAGATAGATATATGGATGTATAGATATATATTTGCATGTCAGCTATTGTGTGATATCTCTGTTTTTATTTCTTTTAAGCCAGATCTTGATCAAAAATTCCTCATCTTTTTATCTAATCTCTGTTAGATCTTAGGCTTAAACAAATTAATTAGTTTCATCATAAACTAAAGTTTAAAAAGGTAATTAAGCTCAACTTAAACCTGGGTGTCTCTGTAAACCAAAATCAACAGAGCAAGATTTATATAGGTGAAAATTCAAACACTTTAATTAATCAATTCAGAAGCATAAACTAAATTCTTAACCCTAGGCATGAATTTTAAGAATGAAATTATGATTTTTAGTTTTATAATGAAAGAGCAGTTTTTGTTTTAACTAAAAAGGGGAAATTGGGAAGAACTGGTGATCTAGATGGTCTGGGGGATCGGGCTTCTATCTAAAGATAGTAGGGTGATCAGAGACTCGAGGAAAAATGTCAGGAGTATTTTTTTTAAGCATTAAGGAAGATTTGATTTAGGATTTAAATTCCTAACCCTAGTTTTAACTGGTCTGGGTAAGGAGATCATCACGACTTCTCTGCTGGATCGGGTGCAGTGAGGTTTGGGGAAATGAAAGTATGGTCATTGAAGAGTTTATGGACGGAGTTTCAAGATCTCTGATGATCGGAGTGACGTGGGGGAAGCGTTGACAGGTTTGGTGATGGTTGGGTCTTTCTGTTCCAGGTTTCGAAATTCATCTCGATTTCGACTGCGTGAGTGGATTGAAGTTTGGATGATCGGGGTTGGGTTGGTAGTCGATCGTTGTCTTGTGGGGATGCTCGGCGGTGGTCAGAGTGGACGCTGGTGATCGTGCACGTGCACAGGGTCGTGATTGTGTTTGGGGAAGTCTGGGTGGTTGCAGAAGGTCTCGAGTTTCCTCGGGTTGTTTGATGAGATGCTCGAAGAAATTAGGGTTGGGGACTCGAAGTTTTTTTTAGGGAGGTCTCGGGTAAAAGATGTGATGCCAGGTTTTTCAAAAGCCTGTTGTTTAAATTTAAATCTAAATTTAAATTTGTGCAGTAAATTTTAAACTGGGATTTTAATCAAAGTTTAAATATATAAACTCAAGTTTAGTTTTGAATCTTAGATTTAAGACAAATAAGTTTTATAAATTCAAATATTGTAATAAGTTTAAATGTTTGTTAAATTTAAATGTTTTGAATTTAAAAAGGGATTTGTTTAAATCTTGTAAAATTTCATTTACAAGGAAAATATTATTTATCACTTAAAGATTTTAAGTTGATTTTAAAACTTGTTGAAGTTAAATTATAAGTTAATGATTTATATGCATTTAATTATTAGGGAAATTAAATGGATAATTAATTTATCTAATAAATTAATGAAATAAGTAATTACTTAAAAGTAATTAAAGATTTAATATTAAAGGTTTAAGATTAATTATTTTAGAATAATTAACTTGTAATTAAGATTCATTAATTAAATAGGATTTGATTTTTAGTTAATTAAATAGAATAATTAATTTAAGGATTCAAATTAATTTAATTAAGGTTTAAGATTAATTAATTAGGAATAATTAATTTATAATTATGGGTTATAAATTAAAGTATTAACTAATGATTAGGAATTAATTAATAAGGTAATTTAGAATTATTAAGTTATGATTAACCCTTAATTAATTAAATAATTAGAGATTAATTACTTGGTTATTAAGATTTATTAATTTGGAATTAATAATAATTAATCTAAGTTAATTACTTAAGAAAAGTAATTAAAGAGTTGTTAATAGTTAATGAAGGTCATTGACTATGGATTATTAGATAATTAATTAATGTGATTAATTTTAATAATTTATTAGATTAATTAATTTAAAGATAATCAATTATAGAATTTGTTTAAATAAATTACATAATGGAAGTAATTAAGAAATTAATTACTCATTGTAATTAATTAAGTTAATTTGATTAGTTAAGTTAATTAATTAAGTTTAATTAATTTAGAATAATCAAGAGATGATTTAATAATAATTACTTAATGTAATTATTAAAGTATGATTATTTAGGGAAGTAAATAATAGATAATTACTGAAAGTAATTAATTGAAGGAAAGTAATTTGAGTTAATTACTTTGAATAATTAATCAAGGGATTAATTAAGGAATTAATTAAGGACTAATTAATTTAGTTAATAAAAGTAATTAAGGGTAGTTAATTACTGATTGAAGATTAATCAAGGTGATTAATAAATGTTGTTTAAATTAAAGGTTAATTACTTAATGTAATTAATTTAATTAAGTAATTTGTAATTAAGGATCATTAATTAATATAATTAATGACGTAATTAAGAATTTATTAATTAAGAAATAATTAATAAATGAAGTGATTAATTAATGTAATTAATTAAGGATAAATGTAATTAATTATAGTTGATTAATTTAATTAATTATAGTTAATTAATTAATGAAGTAATTAATTTAATTCACTTTAAATTAATTTAAGATAGTATAAATCATTACTTATGGATGAATAAATAGCATTGAATGCTTTGCATTGTTTGATATCTCTAATGAGATATATGCTGATCCATGATATGGATGTTTAGTTGAATTGTGATGATAATATGGATTATCTGTTTATATTGATAATGTTGATTATCTATTGTGATGTTGTGAATTATCTTTCTATATGAATAAAGATAATATATTGAATTGTTTTAACCTTAAAACAACTTGGCCTTAAAAGATACGCCTTGGATTTCGATGAGACCGGGATCGGGTTTCCGTATACCGGATTTCCAGGTCTGGAGACCCGAATACCACATCGATCCAAATTAACGATAGGTCGTGAATCAAGTGAAGATGAAGATTCAGAGTGCAAGGGTTATTGTCGTTAACACTGAGGGTGATTCCAAAACGAGTGTAACGAGATAATGCCTTCGGTTTCGTTCGAACCCGGAACGAACTTGTATGGATTGAATGCTTTCAGCACATCGTCAGGTGGACGATGAGCATTCTAAGTGATGTGTTCTTTTTTAAAGGTAATCGTGACCTCAAGCCTCACAAACCGGGAATGGCTAAAACAGGGGAGGTGCAGCAAGGTTAGTGGGTAGCACCCAAGTAGGACAAGATTACCTCTGTCTAGAAGTCCCTTCTTATTTCGGCTTAGTGTGTGCGATTGCTGATCCCAACCGTGAGGTATCTTGTGCGGGAATTATCCAGTAAGGGATGTTCCGGCCTTGTGTTGCAGGGGATTGGGAGTGATCCTCGGTACGGTGATCTAGGCCACGTACTGTGACGGGCGGTACCCGGTAGCCCTGCCATTGTATGGAATCCAAACTCCAATAAGTGCCGTACGTATTAGTGGTGCCCAACTATGTTGAAATGTGAGATGTAAGCATTTCAGCTATTTCTGTATTTTACTTGAAAACCCTAGACCCTATTATAATACAATCGAATTTCCTATCAAATGTTTTGGTTAGCGTAAGGTAAAAACTTACCCATGTTTATTTGTGGGAAGTCTTACGTGATACCTTTTCTTTCAAAAGGTTTTGAAGTTAAACAAGTTTAACCTGTTACTCACACCAGACCCATGTCTGACCCAAGTTGTTTATTTCTGTTTTATAAACTCTTGGGTACTCAAATTTTTACGAGTAGCCAAGGGATTCAGGTTAGCTTTGACGAGTAATCTGGAGGAGCAATGGAGCAGGAGGCTTCAGCGTTGTAGATATAGATAGTAGTTTCCGCTGTGTTGATCTTGTTTAGATCTTTGTTTTGTATTGAGATGTAATAACTAGACAGATGTTTATAACTGTCTAGTATATGATATGTAATCTGTGTAACTCTGATAAGTGTTGTATATGATACTATGTAATATTTATGTGATATAATATATTTTGTTCGTTTCCGCTGTGAGTATTTGTGTTTGTTTCTTTCTCTTCTTTTCTCTTTCTATCCCTTTCTTTCTTATTAGCGATACGACTTTCTATGGAGAGAAAGTCGTGGTCGTTACAATTACAATTCTTGCTTCCAATGTTTCTCTATGAAGCAGAAGTGACTATTCATTCTCTTTATTCCAACTTTACCTTAAATTACATCTATTCTTATACATTCGTTTTTCTTTCAAATGGTCAAACTATTCAAAAGAAAACCTTACTACAATATCATAACAAACCTTTTACAAAAGCGCATCTGATTATTCATAACATTTAAGACATCAAATATGTTGCACTTTATGTAAACCAATCAAGATGACATTTCAACGATCGAGTTCTTAGATGTATCTCGTAGTTTATGGTCTTGTGTTACATTAACACAATATGATCCTTTTGAAATCATTCAAGTTGAATACATGATCTTAAAATACTGTCTATTGGCTTACTTCGAATGAACTAACTTCATCGAAATATTGTACCCCACAAACTATGACTGTTCACAATATAACATTTATATGTGAAGTACATGGATCAAATATCCATAGTCTTGAATTGCATTTAGAGTTCAAAAAGTCATGAAATGCAATACACGGTCTAAACCAAATAAACATATAAGTGACCAACTTATGGATGTATTTAGTCGTTGAATTTAGGCACTTGCATGGATATAGAAACATTATATAACATGCAATTAGAATTATTAGTAAGTATATATTATATTTCTATTTGTCAACTTTCAATTCAGTTTGCTTATATATGTTAATTGACAAACGTTTTTCAATCATATTAAATGCACAAATTTATCATTGTAGATAATTATAACATTATATAGCATATGTTCTTACAATATTAAAAAGGTTAAATGTTACCATTTCAGTTTTCTAATAAGGCTCTCACTAGTCTTTTATGTTTCTTCAAACCCTAAGATGAAACATAGAAGTCTTACAACTTCACTAGTGGGTGTTAGGACTCGTTTGTTTTGGTATTATGACCTTGAGTTTGCTCAACAAATCATAGCCCCACAAACGATGGATAACTTTTTATCGGTTGTATCATATACAACGCTAACCCAATTTTCCTTGTTCTAATCTCATTTCGACCTTGAGTTTGCTCAACAAATCGAAAGAGATTATTCACTCATACCTACCATATCGTGATGGCCTAAGTATAGTATGTACCTTGAGTTTGCTCAACAAATACATATAGTTATCTTACCTCATCTGTTCAATATATTAATAATACTAGGCATAACATCCCTAGCTTGAGTTTTCTCAACAACTAAGAAGTATGTAAGTAATTTATTAATATATATATATATGGTAGAGGACAACATTATATTGAAGATTCATAATCTTCAATATATATTGAGTGATATCGACTTATAGAATAATATATTTCTTATGAAATACCCCAACGATTCAAGTGTCAGGCACATCAAAAATCACGGTATATGTACATTTACATATGTATTTATTTCTCAAGTCTATTTGGGTTTCTTTAATGTTCCACATTTGGTTTATATACATATCATATATGTTTTATTGTTATATAACTTTTATATTTCATATTACTTATATGATAGTCTTACGTATAATATATCATTAATTAAAACTTATCTAATTAATTTTAATCAATCAACTCTTTAATTAATTTTAAATTAGTAGTCCAATATAACTTTTATATTGGACATATCTACTATAACATTTATAGTGTATACTATAACCTTTATAGGGTAACCCACATATATCATATATCATATATATATATATATGTATTTTATTTAATTAATTTATTCAATTAAACAATTTTTATTAAAATTTATTAATTTCAAAATTTATCTTGTATACATACATGTATACTTATGTTATCTTAAACATTTTAAAATAACATAACATATATCAACATATATAATACATGCATTAATTAATTAACATGTTTAATTAATTTATTTTATTAATCTTATTAATAAATTTAAAATTTGAAATTATTATATAAATATTTTCAAACATTTTGAAAATATCATTATCTTTTCAAACATTTTGAAAACTTATGTAGTATTATAATTTTTATAATAAACATGTTTTATTTTAAATTTAACTATTAAATTTAAAATCTTTAACATTAATTTTCAAAACGATTTTGAAAATTAGCCCAAGGCCCAAATTAAGTTGGGCCTTTTCTATTAAGGGCAACCTTTGGGCTCACTTCACCTTTCGGGCCAGGCCGGTAACCAGGTAAGACAGGGTACTTGATTACCCAATTCCAATCCTAGACATTACCTTTCTAGACACCGTACTAAGTGGGCAAGCTTAATTAGTTAGCCCTAATATGGCTAGTTTAGACCGCATAAGCTATTGTGCTCTGATACCATTGTTGAAACTGGACTAGCCCGCAGCGGAAGTTATGGGTGAATTTCAAAAAATTTACCCTATTGGATCTTTTATTGGGCCTATGAAGTCTAACTGAATTAGATCATTTCAAAATTTCATTTAAATAAAATCATTTATTTTATTTAAATTCAAATATATTAAGATATGAAATTAATTTTATTTGATTTAGTTTATACATAAATGTATCATATACATATATGTGTGAGTGCATGTGTAACATAATAATCCGTAAAAGGTATAATATGCTCATATGTAGATATTGGGATTTACATCGCAACAGACATATTAGCTCATTTTGTATGTCATTTATATTGTCCAAATATGTGCATGTATATGTGTTACAATGCGCACACACACAGACACACATATGTATGTATAAATATATTATATATAATATATGAACATAAAACATTTATATAGATAAATATATATATATATAGAAAGAGAGAGAACAATTATTAAAAATTATTTATAATTCAAAATTAACTTAGTTTTGCAAACACAATAATTTTAGTATTTTAATTTGTATATATTATGAATAAAATAATGTTTTCATCCATAAATAATTAAAATAAAATAATCTATTGATGAAAATTCAAAATTCAAAATTTTCAAAAATCTAAGACCATAAAATAGAGCTAATAAAAAATCTGGAGATTTTTCGAAGTTGAAATATTATTTTTAAAAACAAATATATTGATTTCAGCAATAATTATTTAATATAAAATAATATATTACTAAAAATTCAAAATTCAAAATTTCAAAATTTCTAGAATCATGAATGAAAGGCTATGAAAAATTATGAAGAATTTTTCAATTAAATTATTATTTTTAATAAATCATAAACAGTTTTTCCAAAATAATATTAATTATTAAAAATAATAAAATTTATTGAAAAATTCCTAAATTTTTTCTATAAGTTTCTGAAATGATAAAATATTTAAAAAAATAAAAAATTGAATTTTTAATGTAATAATTATTTTATATATAATAAACAATTCAAAATTCAATAAATATTAATTTAAAATTTTGAATATATGTATGATGATTAATTTTCGAATTTGTAAAATCATATTATATATAAATATGTGTATTAAAATTTTAAATCATATATATATATATATATATATATATCTTATATATGCATATATGCTATTATGAGAGAGAAATATATACTAATATATATATATGAATTTATTAATAAATAAATATAAAACAATTATTAATGAAAAAAATTAATTTTGTACAGTAAACAACATATGTCTATACGTAAATCAAATAGTATAATAAACAAATTATGCACATAACAAAACTGATTTGTGACAACTACATCTACTTACAAAATCTCACCTAACTAAACATATAGTAGCAATATATTTAAACTGATATGAAATTTCTCATTATAGGATCATAGAATATAATTTAATTACTGTAATATGAATTAAAATTACCAATTTAATGATGCCTTTGAATCCACGTTGAAGCAATGACTTCCCTTCCTTTTACTGTTCTTGATTCGTTAGATTGCAAGTTTGGAATCACCGACCTCTAACTATCGAATAGTATTATTTTAATTTGAAATATATTTGAGAATTTTGGAGTGGATTGAGAGCTATGTTTTAACCAGCAATGTAGAAGGTAATGGCGGCCAAAAAAGGCTAGTCATTATTTTTAGAGATATATACATATATATATATATACATATATATATATATATATATATATATGTATGTATATGTATATAGGGTTGTATTAGAAAGAAACGAGGAAAACCTTTTTACCCATTCTCACTTTATCTCAACTCAATGTCTCCAAGCCAATTCCCTATGTTTTAGCCACCCCTAGAACTTTCCAAAACCGAAATTTTGTAGCCCTAATGACGGATCTTAAACCCATATAAGCCTAAGCCAAAATACTATGCAATTAAATCTAATTTAATCGCTTATCGATATTGTATATCGATCGATATATTTTTAACTATTATAAATATATATAACATTATTTATTTCTCAAATCATATTCAAATTTTATAATTAATAGTTCATAAATATTAATTAATTTAATTAATTTATAACAATTATAAACTAATTAAATCGTTCGGTCTTAAGGGAATTCATCATTTCGACTGTGTAACTCTTGGGTGTAAATTTGGTCAGCGATTAACATCGGACTATTCTAATGTTAACGTTCACACGTCATTTAGCGGGTGGTGTGATATTATGGCCAAATTTATCGCTTACTCATTTTTGGTAAAATCCAATTTTAGTTTAATAAGCGTTACCCGGTTGTGACAGTTGTTTACACCAATTCTCTTCGTCAAAACTATATCACTTTGGAATTATGGAATTTGGTAATGATCAAAATTCCAACCTCATCCACATTCAACTTTATAGTCCAAATACAAAGTCCTTGGTTCAATAATAACAATTATTATTAACCGAAATGCTCTAGCTAAAGACTTTGACTTTGAGTTGACTTGAGTTGACTTGGTAATAACCGCATATAACCGAGGAGACGAATCCTTTCTTGAATAGTGCTTCACTTCCAATACTTCCACTCAACCCAACTATAGTCACTCAATGGATGCCATGTCATGATTTGGCTATAATCAAAGTAGAGCTTTCATATTGAAGATCCACGGCATTCTCAAGTCGAGAGAACTGTGTAAATTAATCACATCGATATTTTCTGTTTGATCTTAGTTATATTAACCAACAGAAAACTATTGAGTGAGTCATTCCATAGTTATCCAATAACTATTAGTACGTAACCCCTTGATGCCCCCAGTAGTCATGAGTAACACACTGCCCAACATTTGGAGAGCGTTACGTACTCCAGTCTCAACAGATACATCGATATCCAGTCTTGATGCATCTTGACTAGGAACATTTAAAATAGTATATTTGTTTCGTTGTGATAAATTACTCACAGTTACAACACTTTGTAACTACTATCACAAAATATTCCATTTATGGATTTTTCTATTAAATATACTTTTAATTAAGTTAATTAATTAATATAATCACATTATATCAAGTATATAATATGAAGAAAATACCTTTTATATCGAACAAGATTGGTCAACGAGTTAGATATATGTAACAAATTACATAATTGCCCCTAGGGCATACCCCTAACTCTATTAGTGCCCGTTCTGCCTCTGCTCTCCGGGCTCTGACGTACTGTGATAGCTGGCCATTCCTGACATGATCTTCAATTACATCTTTCAGATACCTACAATCATTTGTATTGTGCCCATTTAACTCATGGAACACACAATATCTTCCCGATCTCCTTTCACTATCAGTGGGCTCTCGCCTCATCGGCTTGCGGTAGGGTACCTGCCCCCGGGTTTCCAAGTATATTCATTTAGGAGTTTGAATCAGTTCTGTAATATCCCGGAAATTTTAACAATATCA
Organism: Allium fistulosum; assembly: GCA_030737815.1. Lineage (NCBI taxonomy): Eukaryota > Viridiplantae > Streptophyta > Magnoliopsida > Asparagales > Amaryllidaceae > Allium > Allium fistulosum. Next base: position 1,042,273,075 of record CM060901.1, on the reverse strand, counting down.
ATTTAATAATCTGTTAAATAATTAAATTGATATTGATGATCTTTGATAATAAGATTTGAATTTAATTTAATAATCTGATTAAATTAGTATTAATTGGTGATTTTATCTTTTAAAAGTTAATAAGATATTTTCTATTTGAATATATATATTTATTTATATATATTGTAAATAGAAGCTTTGGGTAAATTGGGAATTTAGATTTAATTTAATATGACTTTTCAAAGTTATTTAAATTAGTAAATTTATAGTTTTAAAATACTTTAATTGCTTAAGATATTTTTACTTAAGTTTAAAATTATATAAGAGTTAACAAAAAAAGGCTTGTTTTGTTTCTTTTTAAAAATATCACTTGATAATATAATCTCTTATATAAATTATTTAAATATCAAATATGTTAATTTCAAATAATAAGTATAATGTATTATTTTTATTAATATGAATGGATTTTAAAGAATATGAAATTGTTATTTAATTGAATAAATAGTTATATATGTATATATATATATATAACTTGACTTTTTAAATTGAATCTTAGGATTTAATTTAATTGAATTTGAATTTAAGCTTTGAAATTCAAGAGAATAAATATTTAAATTGTTTGGATATTATAATATTTGTATAACTTTTAATTATAAATATAATTGGTTTTGTTTCTTTAAAATGATTTATATATATAGATAAGTATTTAATAAATTAAGAAAAAGGCATTTTATTTACTTTTAAAATATATATAAAAATAAGTAAATTACTTAAGAGACATGTGTCTTTATCTAATGACTCATTTTAACATGTGTAATTTAATTAGCTAATGTAATGACAAGTGTCTTTATTCATTTTTCATTTTCTTTTATTTTTATAAAATCATAAATTCACTTACATATACATATGCATTCCCTTATTTCATTCTTTCTATTTTTCTTCTCAAAAACAAGATAAACTCAGATTTTTCTCTAAATACAAATATGAAAATAGATCAGTACCATCTTCTCAAAAACCAATTCTCTAAAATGCAAATCTGAAATCAGTAACCACTTCTAAAACAATCCTCTACTCTAAAATCTGAAATCAGTAACCACTTCTAAAACAAATCTGAAGTCAGTAATCTATATTTCTCAAACTCTTTCTCAAATGCAAAAATCTGAAATTCAGTAATAAAATGCCTCAACCCAAATCAAAGATCTGTAACACTCCTCAAACTATAATTGCAAATCAATCTGTAATCAAAATCAAGTCTAAAGCCTGCTGCATTCTTTTCATCTCTGGAATCAATTCAAAGCAACCTGTCTGCATTCATTTCTCAAACCTGGAAGCCAACATGCATGTGTTTAAATCAATCTAAAGCTTCAACCACCCAAGTTTAAAAATCAAATTCAAAGGAGCATGCAAGTTTACAGTTTTCAAAAGCTAAACTACCTCTGCTCTGCATGTTTGGTGAGTAACACTTTTTCTAGTAAACATTATAAAGTTAAAGATTAAATAAATATAAATCTGTGTTTGTGTATTTCTGAGATGAATGTTGCTCTGCATGAATGTTTATAAGTGTAGTATTTATATGTATGAATGTGTTTTGATGTGCATGTCTGATGTGTTCTTGCTCTTCTCTGTTCTTGATTATAGAGTGTTAAAGTTTAGAATAAAATTCATTTTTTCTTCCTCTGACTTCTAATAAGATTTAGTTTTCGAACAATAAATGTTGTTTAGTCATAGATTTTATCTTAAAAAAATGAATTAAAGTGAGTTAATTGGATATTATCTGGAAAGAAATAGAAAGACAGTGAGATTCTTTTAATCATGTTAAAATCAAATCTTGTAAATTTCTGTTCCAGGAATGTAATATAAATCTACACCTTGAAATATGATTTTTAAAATAAATATCAAGAATTTTAGTTGGATTTAAAGTGAGATATTGGGGTTTATCCAGAAATGGGTTTTAAGTTGTGGTGGGTGATCGGAGTGACGAGGATGGTCGGGATTACTTCTGGAGGTGGCGTAGGGGTTGACAAGTTTGGCAAAAATAGTGATTGATTTTATTCGTGGTTGTGGCGGCTCTGCGATGTCGATCTAGGGCTTAATGGGTTGTTTCAGTCGATGATGTTGACGAGGTAAATTCATCGTCATGGGCGCATCGGAGTCAATCGGACCCAGGCGAATCGAAGCAAGGGAATGAGGTGCCGGTCCAGGCGAGATCGTTTGACCTCTGGTGGTCGGGATGGGTGGCACGAGGAGTTTTCTGGTGATGGCTGCTGAGCATTTTTTCGAGATAACTCGATTTCGATTTCGAGTGTTGTTCGAAGGTTGGAGGATCGTAATCTGGTGTAGGGTTGATCGTCGATGTGTGGGGATGTTCGGTGATGGTCGGAGACGCCGCAGGTGATTGTACACGTGCACGCGATCGTGATGTTTCTGGTGAAGTCTGGTTTTGCAGAGAAAGGCCACTCGAGTTTTTCTCGAGTTTTGTTCGTGTGAGTCTCGGAGCAGTTAGGGTATCGGCTCGAAGCATTTTTGAGTGGGCTCGAGTTCATAGTGTTGCCAGGTTTTAAAACCTGTATGTTTAAAAGTTTTAAACTGAATTTAATTTTGTAAAGAAATATTTAAACAGAAGTTTAAATCTGAGTTAATCTGAAATCAAATTTAAATTTGTATCTCAGATTTGAAATAAAAGAAAGTTTTTAAATTAAATTGTTTTAATAATTTTAATGGTTTAAAATGGATATTAAATGGGTAGAATTTAAAAGTAAATTGATTTAAATTCTTAAGTTCTTTTATAAATTAGTATTTCTTCACCATATGATTTTAAGAGTTTGTAAATGGATTTTAAAGTTTGTTAAGGTTAAACTTTTATTCATTTTAAATCTCATATTTAAAATGGAATTTAAAGGAAATATGAAAGTTAAATATTTCAAATATGTTTTAAATGATAAATATCATTATAAGGAAATGTTTTCTTAAGACTTAATTATTTGTGAGGAAATTAAGGGATAATTAATTTGTTTGATTAATTAATCATTTGGATTAATTAAATAAATAATAAATTAAAGATTTAAACTAATTTATTTATGATTAAGATAAATTAATTAGGAATAAATAATTTGTAATTAAGGATTATAAATTAGAATATTAATTAATGATTAAGAATTAATTAATAAAGTAATTAAAGATTAATTAAGTTATGGTTAACACTTAATTAATTAAATAATTAAAGATTAACTAAATTGGTTATTAAGATTTATTAATTTGGGATTAATAATAATTAATCTAAGTTAATTACTTAAGAAAAGTAATTAAAGAGTTGTTAATAGTTAATGAAGGTCATTAACTATGGATTATTAAATAATTAATTAATAGGATTAATTTTAATAATTAATTAGATTTATTAATTTAAAGATAATCAATTATAGAATTTGTTTAAATGAATTACTTAATGGAAGTAATTAAGAATTAATTACTTATTGTAATTAATTAAGATAATTTGATTTAGTTTAAGTTAATTAATTAAGTTTAATTAATTTAGGATAATCAAGAGATGGTTTAATAATAATTACTTAATGTAATTGTTAAGGTGTGATTATTTAGGGAAGTTAGTAATAAATAATTACTGGAAGTAATTAAGTGAATAATGATTTTATTAATGGAAGTAATTTAAGTTTAATTAATTTGAATAATTAATCAAGGGATTAATTAAGAAATTAATTAAGGAGAATTAATTTAGTAAATGAAAGTAATTAAGGGTAGTTAATTACTGATTGAAGATTAATCAAGGTGATTAATAAATGTTGTTTAATTTAAAGTTAATTACTTAATATAATTAATTTAATTAAAATAATTAATAATTAAGTTGTAATTAAGGATCATTAATTAATATAATTAATGATGTAATTAAGATTGATTAATTAAGTATAATTAATAAATGAAGTGATTTATTAATGTAATTAATTAAGGTTTAATATAATTAATTATAGTGATTAATTTAATTAATTATAGTTAATTAATTAATGAAGGTATTTAAAGGTTAATTACTATAAGTGGTTAAGGTTAATTAATTAAAAGATAATTAATTAAAGATGATTAATTGAAAAAGGTAATTAAAAGATAATTAATCAAAGATGATTAATTGAAAAAGGTAATCAGAGGATAATTAATTAATTTGTAATAAATTAATGTTTAAGTAAGAAGGATTTATAAAATAAAAGTAATTAATTTAATTAACTTTAAATTAATTAGAGATGATATAAATCATTACTTATGGATGGATGATAATACTGAATGCTTTGCATTTGATTGATATCTCTGATGAGATATATGCTATGTGATATGGATGTTTAGTTGAATTGTGATGATATGGATTATCTGATGATATTGATAATGTTGATTATCTATTGTGAATTATCTTTCTAAGTGTATAAAGATAATTGAATTAAATTGTTTTAACCTTTAAAACAACTTGGCCTTAAAAGATACGTTTTGGATTTCGATGAGACCGGGATCGGGTTTGCTACATTACAGCGTGATAGGGGGTTCTCGCTTCGCGGTTTGGTGGCGAACGGGAGACTCTTACTCCTACATGTCCCATTGAGGGGTTGGTTGCGAGTCGAGAGGCTGGCCGTAAAAGCAAATTCGAGGTATCACTGTATGCCACGGTGGGTCTGGGATGGTTGCAAAGCCTACCGGTCGCCACTGCCCTCGGGTCGTCACACGTGGTATCAGAGCTTAGGTTGAGCGAATGCCTAAGCTTTTGGTTAAGTGAATATCAGAGCTATTGGTTGAGTGAATACCTAGCTCTGGAGTGGTATCTATCGTGAGAGAGCGTATTTGTAATTTTTATATAACTATATATATATTCTACCTATATTGTTGGGTTACCCGTACAGGTTCTCCAATATAAGAAATAAAGGTAGATAGGGTAGTAGTGTATGAAACACGACTACCAATGGTTGGAATTAAGGTTGGAAGTGTATTTATCGAGACTGTAGACCCAATACTGTCTCGAGTAAGTTTTGCTGTGATGAAGGATTTCATCGAATCTCTGAAGGAAACCTGTTAAGGTTCGGAGTTTATCTGTAAAGTTGGATGAGTAGAGTTTGGATCTATCGGTTGAACAGAAGCAAGTGATGGTATCTTGATACCTCAGGTAATAGTAGCTGTGTGATGAGATGCAGTGACGATGGATGTTCCCGAAGATGTTTTCTTTGGAACGAGTTTAAGGAAGTGTGTCTGTTTCAGTGTTATGGCTGAGTTCAGCATGGTATTTCTGTTTGGTTTGGAGTTCGAGTTTCTCAAAGATCTTTGGATAGAAAGTCCTTGGCATCAGTATCAGCAGTGCAGCTTGGAGTGTTCTGTGTTAGCAGGAAGTTTTCTGGCTGAGCAGTTTTTCTGGAGGTGAAATTCAGAAGCAGCAGGGTGCATCCATTTCTTCGATGGATTGGATAGTTAAGTATGGGCTGTTCTGATTTGTTAAGAGGAACAGTTTTCTTTGGAAATAGGCTGTGTTGATCGCAAAAGTGACTTGCGATAGTTTGAGGGTTCTCTTGGGTTATCAGAGTTTTTCTGAGTGTCTTCAGAGAAGTCAGGAGTTGTCCGCATCTGAAGGTTGAGTTTTCTTATCGACTGGATTCCAGGAGTAGTACCGGTAGTTCAGTCTAGTTGAAGGATGTTTCCTAGAGATGGAGTTGGTGCAGCAACTCAAGTTTTGATGAAGTATCTGAGTTTTATTTATGGATCAGTGAACCTTATTTCTGGAATGAGTTGTCCAGTCTGTGCTTGTGTTCTACCTCAGATCTGAATTGAGCAGCGAAAGCAGTTTGGAGTATATCTCTGGATAGGAGAAGTAAGTTTGGAATCTACTGATAGTTGTGAAGTAGAGTTGTGTTTGGATCTCTTCTGTATTCTGATTTGGATAAGTAATAGTCTACTTGGTTTAATTGCCAGTTGGATAATTGGAATTCATTGTGATGTACGTATCTATGAGGGAGTACGTATTAGATCTATCTCTGGTTTTAGAATCAGTAGTTCTGGAAGGTTTAGTTGTTGAGTCAGACTCGTTTGTAATCTGATATTCTGTTTAGTTCTGTAGATCTAGATGAGTAGGAGATCTATAGCTTAGTAGTTTAGATTGTTGTAGAGCGAGTATCCCGGTATATATATACTTGGGGAAACTCGAGGAATTCTATCTAGAATTTTGTCTGGATAGTTAGATTTGATTGATTGGATGAATTGGTTGCTATGGTTGTTAGCATATGGATGATAGTATATGCTTGTGTTTTAAAATTTAAAATCTTTAACAAGATTATTAAATTACCTTTGTTTAAATTTCGGGGACGAAATTATTTTAAGGGGGAAGGAATGTAATATCCCGGAAATTTTAACAATATCAATTTAATAATCTGTTAAATAATTAAATTGATATTGATGATCTTTGATAATAAGATTTGAATTTAATTTAATAATCTGATTAAATTAGTATTAATTGGTGATTTTATCTTTTAAAAGTTAATAAGATATTTTCTATTTGAATATATATATTTATTTATATATATTGTAAATAGAAGCTTTGGGTAAATTGGGAATTTAGATTTAATTTAATATGACTTTTCAAAGTTATTTAAATTAGTAAATTTATAGTTTTAAAATACTTTAATTGCTTAAGATATTTTTACTTAAGTTTAAAATTATATAAGAGTTAACAAAAAAGGCTTGTTTTGTTTCTTTTTAAAAATATCACTTGATAATATAATCTCTTATATAAATTATTTAAATATCAAATATGTTAATTTCAAATAATAAGTATAATGTATTATTTTTATTAATATGAATGGATTTTAAAGAATATGAAATTGTTATTTAATTGAATAAATAGTTATATATGTATATATATATATATAACTTGACTTTTTAAATTGAATCTTAGGATTTAATTTAATTGAATTTGAATTTAAGCTTTGAAATTCAAGAGAATAAATATTTAAATTGTTTGGATATTATAATATTTGTATAACTTTTAATTATAAATATAATTGGTTTTGTTTCTTTAAAATGATTTATATATATAGATAAGTATTTAATAAATTAAGAAAAAGGCATTTTATTTACTTTTAAAATATATATAAAAATAAGTAAATTACTTAAGAGACATGTGTCTTTATCTAATGACTCATTTTAACATGTGTAATTTAATTAGCTAATGTAATGACAAGTGTCTTTATTCATTTTTCATTTTCTTTTATTTTTATAAAATCATAAATTCACTTACATATACATATGCATTCCCTTATTTCATTCTTTCTATTTTTCTTCTCAAAAACAAGATAAACTCAGATTTTTCTCTAAATACAAATCTGAAAATAGATCAGTACCATCTTCTCAAAAACCAATTCCCTAAAATGCAAATCTGAAATCAGTAACCACTTCTAAAACAATCCTCTACTCTAAAATCTGAAATCAGTAACCACTTCTAAAACAAATCTGAAGTCAGTAATCTATATTTCTCAAACTCTTTCTCAAATGCAAAAATCTGAAATTCAGTAATAAAATGCCTCAACCCAAATCAAAGATCTGTAACACTCCTCAAACTATAATTGCAAATCAATCTGTAATCAAAATCAAGTCTAAAGCCTGCTGCATTCTTTTCATCTCTGGAATCAATTCAAAGCAACCTGTCTGCATTCATTTCTCAAACCTGGAAGCCAGCATGCATGTGTTTAAATCAATCTAAAGCTTCAACCACCCAAGTTTAAAAATCAAATTCAAAGGAGCATGCAAGTTTACAGTTTTCAAAATCTAAACTACCTCTGCTCTGCATGTTTGGTGAGTAACACTTTTTCTAGTAAACATTATAAAGTTAAAGATTAAATAAATATAAATCTGTGTTTGTGTATTTCTGAGATGAATGTTGCTCTGCATGAATGTTTATAAGTGTAGTATTTATATGTATGAATGTGTTTTGATGTGCATGTCTGATGTGTTCTTGCTCTTCTCTGTTCTTGATTATAGAGTGTTAAAGTTTAGAATAAAATTCATTTTTTCTTCCTCTGACTTCTAATAAGATTTAGTTTTCGAACAATAAATGTTGTTTAGTCATAGATTTTATCTTAAAAAAATGAATTAAAGTGAGTTAATTGGATATTATCTGGAAAGAAATAGAAAGACAGTGAGATTCTTTTAATCATGTTAAAATCAAATCTTGTAAATTTCTGTTCCAGGAATGTAATATAAATCTACACCTTGAAATATGATTTTTAAAATAAATATCAAGAATTTTAGTTGGATTTAAAGTGAGATATTGGGGTTTATCCAGAAATGGGTTTTAAGTTGTGGTGGGTGATCGGAGTGACGAGGATGGTCGGGATTACTTCTGGAGGTGGCGTAGGGGTTGACAAGTTTGGCAAAAATAGTGATTGATTTTATTCGTGGTTGTGGCGGCTCTGCGATGTCGATCTAGGGCTTAATGGGTTGTTTCAGTCGATGATGTTGACGAGGTAAATTCATCGTCATGGGCGCATCGGAGTCAATCGGACCCAGGCGAATCGAAGCAAGGGAATGAGGTGCCGGTCCAGGCGAGATCGTTTGACCTCTGGTGGTCGGGATGGGTGGCACGAGGAGTTTTCTGGTGATGGCTGCTGAGCATTTTTTCGAGATAACTCGATTTCGATTTCGAGTGTTGTTCGAAGGTTGGAGGATCGTAATCTGGTGTAGGGTTGATCGTCGATGTGTGGGGATGTTCGGTGATGGTCGGAGACGCCGCAGGTGATTGTACACGTGCACGCGATCGTGATGTTTCTGGTGAAGTCTGGTTTTGCAGAGAAAGGCCACTCGAGTTTTTCTCGAGTTTTGTTCGTGTGAGTCTCGGAGCAGTTAGGGTATCGGCTCGAAGCATTTTTGAGTGGGCTCGAGTTCATAGTGTTGCCAGGTTTTAAAACCTGTATGTTTAAAAGTTTTAAACTGAATTTAATTTTGTAAAGAAATATTTAAACAGAAGTTTAAATCTGAGTTAATCTGAAATCAAATTTAAATTTGTATCTCAGATTTGAAATAAAAGAAAGTTTTTAAATTAAATTGTTTTAATAATTTTAATGGTTTAAAATGGATATTAAATGGGTAGAATTTAAAAGTAAATTGATTTAAATTCTTAAGTTCTTTTATAAATTAGTATTTCTTCACCATATGATTTTAAGAGTTTGTAAATGGATTTTAAAGTTTGTTAAGGTTAAACTTTTATTCATTTTAAATCTCATATTTAAAATGGAATTTAAAGGAAATATGAAAGTTAAATATTTCAAATATGTTTTAAATGATAAATATCATTATAAGGAAATGTTTTCTTAAGACTTAATTATTTGTGAGGAAATTAAGGGATAATTAATTTGTTTGATTAATTAATCATTTGGATTAATTAAATAAATAATAAATTAAAGATTTAAACTAATTTATTTATGATTAAGATAAATTAATTAGGAATAAATAATTTGTAATTAAGGATTATAAATTAGAATATTAATTAATGATTAAGAATTAATTAATAAAGTAATTAAAGATTAATTAAGTTATGGTTAACACTTAATTAATTAAATAATTAAAGATTAACTAAATTGGTTATTAAGATTTATTAATTTGGGATTAATAATAATTAATCTAAGTTAATTACTTAAGAAAAGTAATTAAAGAGTTGTTAATAGTTAATGAAGGTCATTAACTATGGATTATTAAATAATTAATTAATAGGATTAATTTTAATAATTAATTAGATTTATTAATTTAAAGATAATCAATTATAGAATTTGTTTAAATGAATTACTTAATGGAAGTAATTAAGAATTAATTACTTATTGTAATTAATTAAGATAATTTGATTTAGTTTAAGTTAATTAATTAAGTTTAATTAATTTAGGATAATCAAGAGATGGTTTAATAATAATTACTTAATGTAATTGTTAAGGTGTGATTATTTAGGGAAGTTAGTAATAAATAATTACTGGAAGTAATTAAGTGAATAATGATTTTATTAATGGAAGTAATTTAAGTTTAATTAATTTGAATAATTAATCAAGGGATTAATTAAGAAATTAATTAAGGAGAATTAATTTAGTAAATGAAAGTAATTAAGGGTAGTTAATTACTGATTGAAGATTAATCAAGGTGATTAATAAATGTTGTTTAATTTAAAGTTAATTACTTAATATAATTAATTTAATTAAAATAATTAATAATTAAGTTGTAATTAAGGATCATTAATTAATATAATTAATGATGTAATTAAGATTGATTAATTAAGTATAATTAATAAATGAAGTGATTTATTAATGTAATTAATTAAGGTTTAATATAATTAATTATAGTGATTAATTTAATTAATTATAGTTAATTAATTAATGAAGGTATTTAAAGGTTAATTACTATAAGTGGTTAAGGTTAATTAATTAAAAGATAATTAATTAAAGATGATTAATTGAAAAAGGTAATTAAAAGATAATTAATCAAAGATGATTAATTGAAAAAGGTAATCAGAGGATAATTAATTAATTTGTAATAAATTAATGTTTAAGTAAGAAGGATTTATAAAATAAAAGTAATTAATTTAATTAACTTTAAATTAATTAGAGATGATATAAATCATTACTTATGGATGGATGATAATACTGAATGCTTTGCATTTGATTGATATCTCTGATGAGATATATGCTATGTGATATGGATGTTTAGTTGAATTGTGATAATATGGATTATCTGATGATATTGATAATGTTGATTATCTATTGTGAATTATCTTTCTAAGTGTATAAAGATAATTGAATTAAATTGTTTTAACCTTTAAAACAACTTGGCCTTAAAAGATACGTTTTGGATTTCGATGAGACCGGGATCGGGTTTCCGTATACCGGATTTCCAGGTCTGGAGACCCGAATACCACATCGATCCAAATTAACGATAGGTCGTGAATCAAGTGAAGATGAAGATTCAGAGTGCAAGGGTTATTGTCGTTAACTCTGAGGGTGATTCCAATACGAGTGTAACGAGATAATGCCTTCGGTTTCGTTCGAACCCGGAACGAACTTGTATGGATTGAATGCTTTCAGCACATTGTCAGGTGGACGATGAGCACTCTAAGTGATGTGTTCTGTTTTAAGGTAATCGTGACCTCAAGCCTCACAAACCGGGAATGGCTAAAACAGGGGAGGTGCAGCAAGGTTAGTGGGTAGCACCCAAGTAGGACAAGATTATCTCTGTCTAGAGGTCCCTTCTTATTATTATTCGGCTGTGTGGGCAGTTGTGAGCTCCAACTGCTGGGATATCTTGTGCGGGAATTATCCAGTAAGGGATGTTCCGACCTTGTGTTGCAGGGGATTGGGAGTGATCCTCGGTACGGTGATCTAGGCCACGTACTGTGACGGGCGGTACCCCGGTAGCCCTGCCATTGATGGAATCCAAACTCCAATAAGTGTCGTACGTTTTAGTTGTGCCCAACTATGTTGGAACGTGAGATGTAAGCATTCCAGTTATTTCATATTTATTTGAAAACCCTAGACCTATTATAATACAATCGAATTTCCTATCAAATGTTTTGGTTAGCGTAAGGTAAAAACTTACCCATATTTATTGGTGGGAAGTCTTACGTGATATCTTTTCTTTCAAAAGGTTTTGAAGTTAAACAAGTTTAACCTGTTACTCACACCAGACCCATGTCTGACCCAAGTTGTTTATTTCTATTTTATAAACTCTTGGGTACTCAAATTTTTACGAGTAGCCAAGGGATTCAGGTTTAGCTTTGACGAGTAATCTGGAGGAGCAATGGAGCAGGAGGCTTCGGCGTTGTAGATATAGATAGTAGTTTTCCGCTGTGTTGATCTTTGTATTGATCTGTATTGTGTTGAGATGTAATAACTAGACAGATGTTTATAACTCTCTAGTATGTGATGTGTAATCTGTGTAACTCTGATAGATGATGTATATGATACTATGTAATATTTATGTGATATATTATATTTCGTTTCGTTTCCGCTGTGAGTATCTGTTGTTGTTTTCATTTCTCTTCTTCTCTTTTCTATTTCTCACCCCTTTCTTTCTTTCTGTCGATGCGATTTTCCGGGAGTGGAAAGCCGGGTCGTCACAAGTTCAGTGTAGGAGGAGAATCTCGGTTCCCTCTTAGGTTGTCTCAGTACATCAGGGCTATCAACAGCTTTTCTCTTTCCGTTGTTTGCCTTGGACCCTCCTCCAGACGGTCCCTCATCTTGAGTAACATTGACATCTTGCTTTTCTACCCGTGCATCTTCTTGCCGCAAGAACCTGTCCACCTCGTGGTAAAATTCCCTGAGGTTCTGTGGTGGATCCCGTGCTAATGAATCCTTGAATTCTATGTTGTCGTCTATTACTGATACAGCCGCCATCAATACCATGGATGAATCTAGCCGATCCACTGATGTCGTTACTGCATTAAATCTGGTCAGAAAATCTCTCAAGGACTTTCTGGTCCTCTGCTTTAGTGCCACCAATGTCATAACATTGTTGGGTCTTGTGATGTGGACCCTGAATTGCCTCATGAACCGTTCAACAAGCTCGGTCCATGTCCTTATGGATGCATTATCCAGCTGCCTGAACCAAAGTGCAGCCAAGTCAATTAGATATAACGGAAAACATCTTGCAATTACCTCATTGGATACCCCAAGACTTCTATGTGCCGGATGTATCTCATCATATGTGTGGTTGGATCCGACTTTCCGTCGTACATATCCAACGTTGGTAGCTTGAAGTCTGGCGGGTTCCTTGCATTTCTGATGTTGGGGGTGAATGGGATTCTATTCACATCCTCTAGATCCTTATTCATCAATCCTCCACGTATGGTTTGTCTGATGATCCCTGCCAATACGTCATTGTCATTCAGGGGCAGTCCCTGATTTCCTTTAGCTTACCCCCCAAGTCCGCGAGGGAAATCTGGCACATACTCTTCATGTTGTGTTATCTCCATGGTAGGTCCAGCATTACACGGGGGTGTGCCCCCAAGTCTATATTTATCCAAATTGGTAGTTGTTTGCTGATTGGGGGCTGCCCCCTATTGGACCGCTCCATCTGATTTTCTATTGAGTCCTTCTAATCCAGCTCCGTGGATCTGTGCTCCGGCAGCTCCTGCTGCTCCTGCCTGTCCAAACTGTTTGAGAAGATTCTGCATCGTCTCCTCCTGCCTTTTCAGCAACCGTTCCTACATGGAATCCATTATAGTCTGCATCTCATCCCTTGCGATGTAGATGGATGCCTGATCTGCTCCAACTGCAGAGGACGCCTCTTGACTTCCCTCTTGGTGGCTCCTTTCTAGCAATGTCCTTCAAGCTGATTGCCTAATCATAGCTTCAGATCCATTTCAAGTAGCAGGAGTTGGTTCTTCTCTGTGAAAGCACCAAAGTATTTGCGCCAAAAATGGTCACAAACCCCAAAAGTAGTGAAAGCACTAGTGTTTACACACAAATCCTCAATATCCAGTCACAGACCACAGATCTAGATAATGTAGAGAGTAAAAATGAAGAAATAGTAAATGAAAAATGAAAGTAAGTAAAGAACACAAGAGAATTATAGTGGTTCGGCTGTCTCCGGCTTGAATTGATCCTTTTATTTCCTTTATACTATGATTACAGTTACAATCCTTTGAATATCAATAACCAAAAATGGCAGAGTCTAGCCAAACGAGAAGAAGATAAAGAGGAGCCAAGAGAAAAGGAGACCCTTTTAGTGGCAATGGAGGTGCTATTTATAGGTGTGGAACTAGAAATATCTGCCTTGAACCTCAGATCAAGTCCAGACGGGCCCACATGATCGATCTGGAGTCTTTTGGGATCGATCCTTGATCGATCCATAGTGATTTCATATCGATCATAAACTGCTCCAATTGAGCTGTGATCGGTCATGGATGTTCCCTATGTGTTATGCAACTTGCTGTGAAAATCTCATTGCATTTGGAGTTGTTGATTGTGAGATATGATCGATCCAAGATCGAGTTTGCAAGTGTAGGCTGAAACTTTCGTATCCATCGCCTCGTATCCATCATTTCGTATACATAGATAATGTGCTCCTTAATTCTCGCATCAATTCGAGTCTTTGTTGTGATCCATGTTTTGTGCTCCATTCCTTGACCTCTTCTTTCATATCGATCGACACGAACGATCGATACAAAATACGCCTCCGAATCCATCCAATGCCGCTATCCTTCGTATCGATCCCATGCTTGCTCGATTGATACGAAATGTATTAAGAGGAAGTCTGATCGATCCAAACCAAAAGTGCAGTGCATTATCCAAACCATATCCATCCTGGAGTTGCCAGATCGATACGAATTGTATCGATACGAGATGTTTCAATACAAATATCGATCGATCCAAACCAAATGTAAAGCGCATGTGTTAATCCAAATCCGTATCCATAGTGATCGATACGAGAGTATCATATGAGCCAGTTTTTCATGAATATTGATCCATCCATAACTCGAGCATATGAACTCCGATTGACCTGAAATTCGAAGTGCACCGAAGTCTTGTTTATCATTCCCGATCAATCCCACCTTGATTGGAGCTTGGTCCATTTCGACGGTATCAATCTAGCTCGATTTTTGATCGATCTCCGATCCTGATAACCATCAATTTATTGATATCCTGGTTTTGACCAAAAAGAAGGACAACACATACATGTAACTTATTTATCTCAAACACCTTAAAATAACATATCATATATCAACATATATAATACATGCATATAAGTATTTACTAATTAACTCATTTAATTAATTTATTTTATTTATCTTATTAATAAATTTTTAAATTTCAAAATTAATATTTAAATAGTTTCAAACATTTTGAAGTTTTCATTGCCTTTTCAAACATTTTGAAATTTTATTTTATATTATAATCTTTTATAATAAACATGTTTTCATTTTAAATTTGATTTTTAAATTTAAAATCATGTCTTAATTTTCAAAACTATTTTGAAAATTGGTCCAAGGCCTAATTCAAGTTGGGCCTTTTCTATTAGGGGCAAACTTTGGGCTCACGTCACCTTTATGGCCGGGTAGGTAACCAAGTAGGACAAGGTACTTGATTACCCAATTTCAATCTTAGACATCACCTTTCTAGACACCGTACTAAGTGCGCAAGCTTAATTAGTTAGCCCTAAAATGACTAATTTAGACTGCATAGGCTATTGGGCTTTGATACCATTGTTGGAACTGGGCTAGCCCGTAGCGAAAGAAATGGGTGAGTTTCGAAAATTTTACCATTTGGATCATTAATGGGCCTATGAAGTCTAAATGCATTTAGATCTTATCTAAATTTTCTTTTAAATAAAATCAATATTTTATTTAATACCATGTTTTGTTTTATTAATTTAATTCTAAAACAATCAAGAATCTGATATAAAAATAAGGTTTGAATATATCAAATATATTCATTCCTCAATCGTGTGACAGAACAGTTAAACATAAGGCAAGTATGATCAATTGATAACATGATATATATGAATAAATAAGAATAAGTTTAAAGGCAATCACATAAGAGACAAAAGCGAAAGAAATAAAAGATGACAAAGATGATTGATTCATCCTTCCCTTTTTGACAAACTTGATTTATGCAGCTTTCAATTTGCAATCAATGAATCATTATGACATAAGAATAGGAATAGCCAAAAATAATTCATATGCATATACTACTGCCTCATTTAAAATTGTTTGATATTAATAAAGCGCTTAAATTGTACAATTTGAAATATAAACATTAAGTTTTGTATGTACATATACATATAGATGTAATAATTTGTATATAAAGATTAACCCAAAACTTCTTAATTAATTCAAAATAAACCATATTACATTTAAATTTTCCGATGTATTTATGAACTTATGGAAACTTAATTAGTTAACAAAATATATATGTATACAATTAAATTAAGAGATTCAACCTATATGAAAAAAGTTTTTTTTAAACAAAAGTGAAACATACTAAAGTGAGCAATATATTAACAATCCTTTGAATACTTAAAGAAAGATATTAGTCATGTCAAATACGGTAGAAAATTTATAAATTTATTGTAATCAATTTAATATTAAAGCACCCTTTAATCATGTGTGAGTTTTAATTATAATAAGATGCAGATAATAAAAACTAATAAACTTTCAATTCTAAGGAGATTCAACCTATATGAATACATAATTTTTTTTCATTATTATGATTAAACATAAGGTGATATATACCGAATTAAGCAATATTTTAAAATCCTTTAAATACTTAAAAGAAGGATAATTGTGATGTCAAATAGGGTAACAAATTTATAAATTTATTGTAATCAATTTATTATCAAAACATCATTTAATCATATGTAAGTTTCTATTACCGCACAAATGCAAACAATAAGAACATATAAACTTTCAAGTCAAAAGAATTACACTTTGATTTGAATGGTTAAACATAGATCTAAAATTAAAATATTATCTAAACATATACAAGTTTCAGTTTTGATTTATCTAAATAAAAAAACCAATCAATTCATATAATAAATAATTCAAACTACATAAACCATTTTCAAATCAAATGAGACAATATTATACACATATAAATTATGATATTCAATTTTATTCATTAAAGCATTATATCAAAAAATTTAGAATAAGAAGATCATACCTTAATTCCAAAGCCTTGAAGTACACCTTGAAATATTGAATTTTTCCTTTAGATGTGACTAATGAATCATACCTTGAACGATGAATCAAACCTCCTAGATTCAGAAATCAAATTCCAAATGTTGCAAGGATTAAGAGATAAGAACCACCTTGAATTTATTTGTTTTGTTTGAGTAATTTCTGTTAGTCCATGAGTTGATGGTTTTGATGTCAACAACCTTAGAATAAGATTATAAAATATAAATACTAACATTATAGTTTAGATATATATGTATATGCAGGATTTAACCATGCAGGTACCAAGAATGAAGACTGTACAGTATAGAGATTCAAGATATCAAGATTGAAGACTTATGAGTATCAAGAATATCAAGATTATCAAGAGTTCAAGATTCCAAGATAAGTATTGAGTCTATAATTATGTTAAAACTTCATGATAGCACTAAAATCTTCATTCCGTATTTTCATTTGGGATGGAACCCATTTCTACCTTTTTAGTGGATTACAAACGCACGACAAGTAGCTTACAAACCTACGACAGGTGGCTTACAAACCCACGAACATCCTGGTTTTGTACAAGTTCTCGAGTCCTGATGTGATGAGATATTCTGCAGGAAGAAGCTTGCAAAACTACTGCAAAATGATTTTAAAACTTCTTTTCAAAATGTTTTAGCCTTAAAATTATCTTTTCAAATGATTTTCAAAAAGATGTTTTAGTCTTAAAAAATATTCTTTGATTTTGTTCTTAAATAAATTCTTGTTTTAAACTTCGTTTGTTTTAAACTATCTTTTAATATATTTAACTTCTAATATTTACTTAGATTTTAATATAAAATTATAGTAAAATTATATATATATTATTCTCTATATTTATCTATGTATTTTATCTATAGTCAAGTATATTAATAAAGTTTAAAATAGTTTTAATATAAGATAAAGATTATTTTCAAAGAAAACAAAACATCAAAATTTCCTTTGGGATGTCGACATGCCCTAGTACCCCATGTCGACATAGTGACTGTTAGGACCAATAATTTGAATTTCAAAAGAAGTGTCTATTCACCATAATCTTTCATGAATAGACATGGCTGTTGTTCTTCTATAAATAGGGGTTGGTTTCAACGAATTTTTTATCAGATTTTCTGGTTTTTCACTTCTCTTCTTCTTCCGCATTTTCTTATTCAAAATCCTATCATCACTCTGCCGAAATCAACATTGAATCTAACTAGATCATCTCTGGTTTGATTCTCTATCACTATCTCAACAAGATCCCAGTGCTATTCAGAGTTATAGGCTTCTTTGTAATCTATCTAGCGAGAAAAGGTGTGATTATAGCCTTGGAAATCAATCAAGCGAGAAAAGGTATGATTGTAGCCTTGGAAATCAATTGGGTGAACTTGATGCCCCGGAAATCAAGTATCTCTACCTAGAGGATTGTGATTCTGGAGGGTGTACCTCGTAGCCTTGAAACCGAGGGTGTAATTGTACAATTTCTTTTGAAAGGAAATCCGTACTTAGTTGTGCGGGACTGGATGTAGGGTAACTCTAAACCAGTATAAAATCTGGTGTGTTCATTCCTTTACTGCATTTACTTTATTTCTGCATCTGTGTTTGATTCTGTGATTATATCTGTGTTTGAATATTTATACATTTGTGTACAAATCAACAGTAACTCAAAAAGATTTAGTAATTTCTTATAAACACTATTCACACCCCCTCTCAAGTGTTCATTCTAGCCTTAAGATCCGTATTTCGCATTCCTCACATTTGGTATCAAAGTAAGGTTTTCAAAAGTTTCATAATCTGATTTTTGAAAAAGTTTTTTTTTAAATGGCTATATTTAAGAAATTTTTTAATGCATGTTTAGAAATATTCAGATCATCATTGTCTCTTGAGTCTACATATAATCAATATTCAAATACAAGTTGTCTACTAAGATTGTTTGATGTGCACGAATCATGCTTTATAGGAGTTGAGGAATTAATCCAGAAGAAACAAATTGTGTAGATCAAAAAGAACAAATGGATACTTGATAGTGGATGTTCTAGACACATGACTGGGAATCTAGATTTGCTGAATGATATAATATACAAAGACGGAGGACTGGTTAACTTTGGAGACAATTCAAAAGGTTATGTGATCAGCATTGGCAAAGTCGGTAACTCTGAAACTCCTATTATTACTAATGTTTTGCTAGTTAAGAATCTGAAACACAATCTGCTAAGTATAAGTCAACTATGCGATAAAGGATATAAAACTAAATTTGAAAAAGATAAGTGTCACATTGAAGATAATAATTCAAATATAATATTTGAGGGAATTAGGATATTCTTAGTATGAAAATTTCAAATGGTAACTTGTGTCTTTTGGCAAATGCAAGTGACCCTTGGATTTGGCATAAGAGATTTGGGCATTTGAATTTCAAACTCTTATCTAGACTGTCAAAACATGATCTAGTAAGAGGCCTCCCTAAAATGAATTTTAAAGTAGATAGTCTATGTGATGCATGTCAACTAGGAAAACTTAGAAAAAGCTCTTTTAAATTAAAAGATATGATTTATACTACGAAACCTCTCGAATTACTTCATATTGATCTATTTGGTCCATCTCAAATACTATCAATAAATAATAGTAAATATGTTTTTGTAATTGTAGATGATTATTCTAGATTTACATGGACAATATTTTTAAAACATAAAAGTGATACTTTTGAATATTTTAAGAATTTTTCAAAAAGGGTTCAAAATCAACTTTCTCAAAAAATTATAACCATCCGTAGTGATCACGGTGGTGAATTTGTGATGCAGCGGATTAATCAAAACAATGTAGATCGATGAAAGTAGCAATCGATGGATTGGAAGATACTGAAATGTCCAAATTCGTTGATCCGAAGATACCGAATTCTAGCTATCCCGAACTCGTTGATCGCGCACGATACCGGGTTCAAAGATCTGCGATTCTTCACATGTTGATCTAGCACACTAGATTCCGTGAATCGGCTTCTACAGTTGTTGAATCGAGCGCACTCGATTAACCGAAAGAGGAGATAGGAGATTACACTCAACTACCAATTGGGTGAAAGCACAAAGCTAACAAAACAAGAGTTTTATTTCAAATCAACTAAACTATTACAAATGGCACCACCGGCCTATTTATAGCATTTTACAACTCACACAGAAAAAAAACAGTACAACACTTAGGTCGGAACCGACCTAAAACATTACGACCTAAAAACCAGCCGACCTAAAAATACACGACTTAAAAACAGTGCAATATAAGAAATACAACACAACGCTTTACATAGGTCGGGAACGACCTAAAACTACACGACATAACATTTGAACGACCTAAAACAAAGCAGCATCTTCCAAGAATCCAGGCAGCAGCGAACTGTAGCAATCGTCGACCTAAAATTCTTGCGACCTAACTTAGGTCGTAGCTCGTACGCAACCTAACTTAAGTCGTAGATCGTACGCGACCTAACTTAGGTCGTAACTCGAAGCATTCTTCATTCTGAATTTCGGAGCGACTTATCTTAGGTCGTAGGTCGTCCATACGACCTAACTTAGGTCGAATCACTTCTTTGCGACCTAAAGTAAGTCGTAACTTGTTAGGTCGCTCGAGCGCCTTTCCTTCTAGCTCGTTAACTCGCGTCTTTCCACTAGGTCGTTGCCGATCTTCACTAAGTCGTTGGAGCGACTTAAAGGCTTCGTTAGGTCGGCTGCGACCTAAAACTTCAACTTTCCACAGTTTCTCACAAAATCTTAACTCGTTAATCTCCTCCTTAGGTCGTGAGCGACCTAAAACTTCGTTAGGTCGTGAGCGACCTAAGACTTCAACTTTCCAGGCTACATCATCCTCCCCGGGTTGAGAGAAATTCGTCATTGAATTTGCACTTTCTGCATCCACAACAAACTCATCCCCATGATACGGTACGAGATGCTTAACATTGAATACGTCAGACGTGTACACATCCTCCGGCAGCTTCAATTTATAAGCATTTTCATTAATCCGTTTCACGACTTCTACAAGACCAATCTTTCTGGCTTTCAACTTGTTGTAAGCGCCTACTGGAAAACGATCCTTTGTTAACACAGCATACACCATATCCCCTTCATTAAACTCAACACTTCTTCGCTTCAGATCTGCAGATCGTTTATACTTCTCGTTCGCTTTCTCCAATCGTTCCTGAACGATTTTATGGCATTCCGTCAGCCCTTCAACAAAATCAGCAGCTTTCTTAACTGTCTCCTTCGAATGCGGTATTACCGCTAAATCCAACGGTCCCTGGGGTAAGCTTGAATACACTATCTGAAATGGAATGAATCCTGTGCTACGATTCACCGCATGATTATGAGCAAACTCTGCCTGCATAACTTCATGTCCCAACTCTTCAGATTATCTTTCACAAGGCACCTCAACAAGTTTCCCAGCGATCTGTTAACCACTTCCGTTTGCCCATCTGTTTGCGGATGATAGGCACTACTAAACTTCAACTTCGTTCCGACCATCTTCCACAAACTTAGCCAAAAGTGACTCAAAAATCTGGTATCCCGATCAGAAACAATGGATTCTGGCAAACCATGTAAACGATATACCTCTTTGAAGAATAACTCAGCAACCCGGACATCATCAGCTATCTTCTTACAAGCTATGAAATGTGCCATTTTAGAAAACCTGTCCACCACAACGAATATAGAATCATTCCCCCTTTGAGTTCTAGGCAAACCCAAAACAAAATCCATGCTCACATCCACCCACGGTTTAGTAGGCACAGGTAACGGCATATATAATCCTGCGTTTGTAGCGGTTCCTTTCGACACTTGACAGATATGACATCGTTCCACAAATCTTTCCACTTCTTTCCTCATTGATGGCTAAAAATAAGATTGTGAGATCAACTGTAATGTGCGGTCTCTCCCGACGTGGCCTTCTTCATGTAGCTCCTTCACAATCTTCATTCTCAAACTACAATCAGGTATGCACAATCGATTTCCTTTGAACGGAAAACCATCTACTATCAAAAATTCATCCGTCTCTCCCTCCTTGACTTTATCAACAAACTTTGCAAAGTAAGGATCATCGACAAATAACTCTGGTAACACATCAAACCCTGCCACCTCAACCTTCATTGTAGTCAACACATGATTCCTTCTGCTCAATTCATCTGCAACTCGATTTGTAATTCCCGATTTATGCTTCACTACAAATGTAAATTGTTGTAAGTACGCGATCCACGAAGCATGCCTTGCTGCAATCTTGTCCTGTCCCTACATATGCTTCAATGCTTCATGATCAGTATACAAAACAAATTCTTTATGAAACAAATAATGTCTCCAATGTTTCACAGCTTGCACGATAGCATAAAACTCCATATCATATGTACTATATCTCATCTTCGCTCCTGAAAGCTTCTCACTGAAATATGCAATAGGACGCCCCTTCTGACTCAACACCCCTCCAATTCCAACCTTCGATGCATCAGTATGTAATTCAAACAACAATTAAAATCCGGCAACACTAGAATTGGTGCTGTCGTCAACAGTTCTTTGATTCTATCAAAAGCAACCCCTGCTTCCTTCGACCATACAAACTATTTACCCTTCATACAATCAGTAACGGGTGCCATCACGCTACTGAAGTGTGGAATAAACCTTCGGTAGAATGATGCCAATCCATGAAAACTTCTAACATCGGTTATTGTTCTGGGTTGTGGCTAATTTCTGACTGCTTCAACTTTATTCTGATCAACCCGTATTCCTCCTCCCGAAATAACATATCCCAAGAATAAAACACCATGCATCATGAACACGCATTTCTTCGTCGTAGCATAAAATTGTTCTTGTCGCATTATCATCAACACTTCCTTCAGATGTTGCAAATGTTCTTCTGAGCTTCTACTATATATCAGTATATCATCAAAATACACGACCACAAATTTCCCAATAAAAGGTCTAAAGATTTGATTCATCACCCGCATGAATGTACTAGGTGCATTCGAAAGACCAAACGACATTACAAGCCATTCGTACAACCCCTCACGTGTCTTGAAGCTGTTTTCCATTCATCCCCTGGTCTGATTCGAATTTGGTGATAACCACTCTTTAAATCAATCTTCGAAAATATGGTAGCCCTTCTCAACTGATCCAACAAATCATCAAGCCTCGGTATTGGAAATCTGTATCTGACAGTTATCTTATTCAGTGCTCGACTATCAGTGCACATCCTCCACGTTCCATCCTTTTTGGGTACCAATAGAGCTGGTACAGCACAAGGACTTAAACTCTCCTGCACACGCCCCTGTTCAAGCAATTCTTCCACCTGCCTTCGCAACTCTTCATGTTCCTTCGGACTCATTCGATAATGTGGTCTATGTGGCAATACTGCTCCCGGAACCAGATCGATTCGATGTTGAATGTCTCTTAGTGGCGGTAACTCCTTCGGTAACTCATCTGGAAATACATCCTCAAATTCTTTCAAAACTGGCTTTGCTTCTTCTGGTATTTCAACCTCTTCACTGCTCTCTCGCCCAATCAACAAAAATACTTCTGGCTCTTCCTCAACCTCCTTAACAAAATCTTTCAGAGATAATAAAGTTTTCAGCTCTTCAATCTCTTCTGACTTACCTTCTCCCTGTTGTCTCTTCTTTGGAACTAAGATAATCTTCGTGCCTTCGAACATAAAGCTATAGCTATTGGTCCGTCCGTCATGTTGTACTGCTCGATCATACTGCCATGGTCTTCCCAATATTAAATGACAAACATCCATCTCTACTACATCACACCAGATCTCGTCTTTGTATTTCTTCCCAATAGAGAATGGAACACGAACTCGTCTATCCACTTTCACTTCTCCTCCTTTTCTTAACCATGCTAACTTGTATGGATTCGGATGTTTCTCTGTCTTCAACTTCAACTTTGTCACAGCCTCAGTTGAAACGATATTGTCACAGCTTCCTGCGTCAATCACAAATTTACACACATTCCCCAGTATAGTGCATGTCGACTGAAAGATATTACTCCTCAACCAACTAGCTTCTTCCTGCTTCGGTGTCAAACACGATCTCCTCAGCATTAGATTACAACCTTCATCTCCTGACGCAATATCCTGTTCATCCTCCTCAACTGGACTAGAATAATCTCTATCAACATCCTCATTTTCAACTTCTGCAATCATTGCTCGCTTCTTAGGCTTTGGACACTCATTGCTTTTATGACCCATCTCTTGGCAATTGTAACATTTGAAACCATTGTTAACCTTCGCCTTCTCAACCTCCTTCACCACTGGTCTATTGATAGGTTTAGAAATATTAGAACTCCCACTAACACCCTTCACTTGATTGTTGGAATTAGTAAACACACCACCTCCTCGTCGTCCCTGTTTCTCCCAAGCCAACGCCTTTTGATGTGCTTCTACCACAAATCTTGGATCGAACATATTAACCATATCCTGAATCTGTATTCTCAATCCCCCAATGAATCTAGATGTCAGCTGCTCTTCCGTTTCCATAATATCATTCCTTGCAATAAGCTGGTAAAACTCATCCGCGTAATCATTAACAGTTTTTGTGCCCTTCCTCAAATTCTGCAAACGTTGATACATTAGTGACTGATAATTGTAAGGTAAGAACGTTGCCTTCATCAATTTCTTCATCTTCTCCCAAGATTCAACTTTTGACTTCCCCATTCGTTCACGTGTAAGCTTGGTTTGCTGCCACCATGCCAAAGCTCTACCCCTCAACCTTGTAGCAACCAACTTCACTCTATGATGTTCTGGAACTTCCTTGAAATCAAAAATTTCTTCAACGTTAGCCATCCAATCCAGAAACTCCTCAGCTTGCATACCACCCTTGAATTCAGGAATTTCAGTTTTCATTCCTGATTCCCACTTGTGATCATACTTAGAGTAATTTCTCCCTTGACCTCGTCCTTGTCCTCGGACACTACCACCATCATACTCCTCTTCAAAATCAGATGTATATCGATGTCGATCCTGACCACCAACATCTCTACTCTCTTCACGTCTACTACCATCCCTTCTATTTACATTCCTTCGAACACGATCTCGGTCATCAACATTTCTATAACTGTCTCGGCTCACACTTCTATGATCATTATCATTACTTCTCCCTTGATTAGAATGTGGTGAAACTCTACTTCACTCGTGGTTAGATTCAGGTGAAACCCTTCTTTGATTTCGATTCATCTCCGTCATAAGCTTCTCTAATCTCCCAATGCCTTCATCCAACTTCTCATTGAATTTGTCACTTATACGTTGCTCCATTTGCTCGGCATCTTCCCGTTTACACAAATCTTCAACATTTTGATGACGGTTAGCTCTCCTTGGTGGCATGATTGAATGCTTCACAAACTCTCCAAAGATACCAAACTGGCGTACGGCCTAACTTCCCTTAGCTCGGCCGAAGCTCTTCAACACTTTAAATTCAAACACCTTTCGAACTTAGATCCAAAATGAAATGGATCAAAATTCCCACTATGTTGCAACTTCACGATGAACACGATGAACACAACTTCTCCAAATGAGGTAAATTTGATCTTCAACACTTCTACTTAGCTCGGCTTCTCACTTCAAGCTCGGCTATCACTTCAACTTCAAAGTTCTTCAAAAGAATTGGCTCCAAGGACTCGATTTAGCTATGATTGGCTAAAACAAGCTCTGATACCAAACTGACGCATAGGATTAATCAAAACAATATAGATCGATGAAAGTAGAAATCGATGGATTGGAAGATACTGAAATGCCCAAATTCGTTGATCCGAAGATACCGAATTCTAGCTATCCCGAACTCGTTGATCGCGCACGATACCGGGTTCAAAGATCTGCGATTCTTCGCACGTTGATCTAGCGCACTAGATTCCGTGAATCGGCTTCTACAGTCATTGAATCGAGCGCACTCGATTAACCGAAAGAGGAGATAGGAGGTTACACTTAACTACCAATTGGGTGAAAGCACAAAGCTAACAAAACAAGAGTTTTATTTCAAATCAACTAAACTATTACAAATGGCACCACCGGCCTATTTATAGCATTTTACAACTCACACAGAAAAAACAGTACAACACTTAGGTCGGAACCGACCTAAAAACATTACGACCTAAAAACCAGCTGACCTAAAAATACACGACTTAAAAACAGTACAACATAAGAAATACAACACAACGCTTTACATAGGTCGGGAACGACCTAAAACTACACGACATAACATTTGAACGACCTAAAACAAAGCAGTATCTTCCAAGAATCCAGGCAGCAGCGAACTGTAGCAATCGGCGACCTAAAATTCTTGCGACCTAACTTAGGTCGTAGCTCGTACACGACCTAACTTAAGTCGTAGATCGTATGCGACCTAACTTAGGTCGTAACTCGAAGCATTCTTCATTCTGAATTTCGGAGCGACTTATCTTAGGTTGTAGGTCGTCCATACGACCTAACTTAGGTCGAATCACTTCTTTGCGACCTAAAGTAAGTCGTAACTTGTTAGGTCGCTCGAGCGCCTTTCCTTCTAGCTCGTTAACTCGCGTCTTTTCACTAGGTCGTTGCCGATCTTCACTAAGTCGTTGGAGCGACTTAAAGGCTTCGTTAGGTCGGCTGCGACCTAAAACTTCAACTTTCCACAGTTTCTCACAAAATCTTAACTCGTTAATCTCCTCCTTAGGTCGTGAGCGACCTAAGACTTCAACTTTCCAGGCTACATCAATTTGAAAATGAAAAGTTTGAAGAATTCTGCAATAAAAAGGGAATAATTCACAATTTTTCATTTCCAAGAACTCCACAACAAAACGGAGTAGTAGAACGTAAAAATAGGACGATTCAAGAGTGTACGAGAATAATGCTTTCTGATAGTAATTTACCAAAGTACTTTTGGGCAGAAGCAGTTGCTACCGCCTGTTATATTTTAAATAGAATTTTAATTAGACCTTTAACTGATAAGACATCTTATGAACATATTTACTCAAAGAAACCTAAGGTATCTTATTTTAGAATTTTTGGAAGTAAATGTTTTATTTTAAATACAAAAGATAACTTAGATAAATTTGATCCTAAATCCGACAAAGGTATCTTTATCGGATACTCTAATAGAAGTAAAGCATACAGAGTATTTAATTTAAGAACTAATACCATCGAAGAAACAATGCATGTTTCATTTGATGAAAATTTCAAAATTTTTGAAGAAATAAATGATGAAGAGGATTTAATCACTCAAAACCAAGAGTCGACTGAAACTAATAATGAATTAAATCATCCTAATAAAAGGATTAAACTTTTAAAAGATCACCCTATAGAAAATATATTGGAGATATGCAATCTGTTGTTAAAACTAGAAACCAACTAAGTCAAATGAGTAATGTAGCTTTTATATCAACTATTGAACCCAAAAATCCAGAAGAAGCATCAACTGATGATTCATGGATTTTGGCTATGCAAGAAGAATTAAATCAATTCACTAGAAATGATGTTTGGGAACTTGTTCCTAGACCTGAAAATAAAACAATAATTGGAACTAAATGGGTTTATAAAAATAAAATGAATGAACAAGGAGAGGTTGTTAGAAATAAAGCCCTGTTAGTCGCTCAAGGTTATTGTCAAGAAGAAGGAATAGATTTTGATGAAACCTTTTCCCCCGTAGCAAGATTAGAAGCCATTAGGATTCGACTTGCTTTCGAAAATCATAATAATTTCAAATTATTTCAAATGGATGTTAAAAGTGCATTTTTAAATGGTTTTGTAAAAGAAGTATTTGTTAAACAACCACCACTTTTTGAAAATGATAAATTTCCAAATCATGTTTACAAACTTAAGAAAGCTATATATGGTCTAAAGCAAGCTCATAGAGCCTGGTATGATAGACTAAGATCTTACTTGTTACAATCAAATTTTAAAATAGGTAAAGTAGATAATACTCTTTTTATTAAAAGAAATAAAAATGATATTCAACTAGTACAAGTCTACATAGATGATATCATTTTAGGATCAACTAATTTTGAAATGAATAAAGAATTTTCTGAAATAATGACAAAAGAGTTTGAGATGAGTCATATGGGTGAATTAAACTTCTTTTTAGGATTACAAATAAAACAATTAGATAATGGTATCTTTATTAGTCAAGAAAAATATGCTAATGACCTAGTTAGTAAATTTGGTTTGACTACTGCGAGTGAAAAACCCACTCCCATGGCAACCAATGAGTACCTTAGTAAAGAAGATCTCTTGAAAGATGTAGATCAAAAATTATATAGAGGAATGATTGGATCACTACTCTATATCACTGCGAGTAGACCTGATATCATGCATAGTGTCTGTCTCTGTGCAAGGTATCAATCCCAACCTAAAGAAACTCACTTAAAAGCTGTAAAATGTATTATAAGATATGTTAAACACACCTTTGATTATGGCTTATTTTATCCTAAAAATGATTCGTTTGACTTAATATCTTACTGTGATGCTGATTATGCTAGTTGTAAATCAGACCGAAAAAGTACAAGTGGAACTTGTCACTTTTTAGGGCATTCTCTGATTTCCTGGTTTAGTAAAAAGCAAAACACAGTTTCTCTATCAACAACTAAAGCAGAGTATATTTCTGTTGCTTTGGCTTGTTCTCAAGTAATATATATGCAACAAACTGTAAAAGATTTTGGTTTAAATATCTCAAAATCACCAATTTATTGTGATACTACTAGTACAATAAATTTATCCAAAAATACTACTCAACATGCTCGAACTAAACATATTGATATCAAACACCATTTTCTCAGAGATAATATAAGTAGAGAAGTAATTACTCTCGACTATATCAATTCTGAAAATCAAATTGCTGATATCTTAACAAAACCCTTAAATGAATCTACATTTACTAAATTAAGAAGAGAATTAGGTATCTGTTCATTAACTGAAATATAAAATATGAATAACAAAGTATAATTAAAAATTAAATCAAAATAAATCAAATAGTAAAAATATTGAGAACCATGTCGACATCCCCCTTATACCCATGTCGACATATAACGTTTTTTTTTAATTTTAAAATTTTTTCCCACCAAAATTCAAATAATTGGTTATATATTCTTCTTATTTTCGAAATTTTCTTCATTCTCTCTGTTCTCTTTCTGTTCTATCTTTTGAAATCAATTTATCAATGGCCTCCTCTTCCAAATCAAACATAAAATCAACCTTTTCGTTCCCTTCTCCTACCTCTAGTCCGTTCCAACGTACTATGCTCGCCCGAGTGACAAAAATGGAGGATTCTCTGAAGGATGCAATTCAGTTAATGACTGAAATTCAAATAGTGCAACTCCGAATGGCAAAAGAACAGGAAAGGCAAGGGAAAATCCTTAGAAATTTGCAAAAATTTCTATTGGACAATCATGCTAATCCAATCCTGATTGACGAGGACTCTTCAGGAGATCATAAACAAGAGGAAAGTGAAGAAGAAGAAGAACTAATGGAAGAAGTGCATGCGGAAGACAATGACAAAGTCATTTGCGTTGGTGAAGTATGTTTTGACAAGGACGGAAACTTGGTTAAACAACGTGGAAATTTCTGTTTCCATTATCCAAATTGTTCGATCCATAGATCTCCAATTGTCAAAGAAACTCAGTAGTTTCTTCTTTTTCGTTTTTCATCGTTATGTGTATATTTGTCACGTTGTACGAAAATGTAAATATAAACATATATATATAATTAAATATTGTGTGTTCTTATATATGATTCCTATATATGTTATATATAAGTATTATATAGGTACTTGGTTAGGAATGTTAGTAGTTTAGGACTAAGTTTTAGGTTTACAAGTAAGTATTGATTATGTATGATAACACTATCATTATAATCATATAGGATATTAGACTAAGAGTTATATAGTTTGGAGTTAGTTTGTTTTTGTTGATGACAAAGGGGGAGAAATATAAAATAGAAGAGTTAGGCATAGATTAAGGGGGAGTTATCAGTTTTGGGGGGAGTTATTAGGATAGAAGTAATATTTTATAAACAAAGGTTGTCATCATCAAAAGGGGGGAGATTGTTAGTCCATGAGTTGATGGTTTTGATGACAACAAACTTAGAATAAGATTATAAAATATAAATACTAATATTATAGTTTAGATATATATGTATATGCAAGATTTAACCATGCAGGTACCAAGAATGAAGACTGTACAGTATAGAGATTCAAGATATCAAGATTGAAGACTTATGAGTATCAAGAATATCAAGATTATCAAGAGTTCAAGATTCCAAGATAAGTATTGAGTCTATAATTATGTTAAAACTTCACGATAGCACTGAAATCTTCATTCCGTATTTTCATTTGGGATGGAACCCATTTCTACCTTTTTAGTGGCTTACAAACGCACGACAAGTAGCTTACAAACCTACGACAAGTGGCTTACAAACTCACGAACATCCTGGTTTTGTACAAGTTCTCGAGTCCTGATGTGATGAGATATTCTGCAGGAAGAAGCTTGCAAAACTACTTCAAAATAATTTTCAAAACTGCTTTTCAAAATGTTTTAAACTTAAAAATTATCTTTTCAAATGATTTTCAAAAAGATGTTTTAGCCTTAAAAAATATTCTTTGATTTTGTTCTTAAATAAATTCTTGTTTTAAACTTCGTTTGTTTTAAACTATCTTTTAATATATTTAAATTTTAATATTTACTTAGATTTAAATATAAAATTATAGTAATATTTTATATATATTATTCTCTATATTTATCTATGTATTTTATTTATAGTCAAGTATATTAATAAAGTTTAAAATGGTTTTAATATAAGATAAAGGTTGTTTTCAAAGAAAAACAAAACATCAAAATTTCGTTTGGGATGTCGACATGCCCTAGTACCCCATGTCGACATAGTGACTATTAGGACCAAAAATTTGAATTTCAAAAGAAGTGTCTATTCGTCATAACCTTTCATGAATAGACATGGTTGTTGTTCTTCTATAAATAGGGGTTGGTTTCAACGAATTTTTTATCATATTTTCTGGTTTTTCACTTCTCTTCTTCTTCCACATTTTCTTATTCAAAATCCTATCATCACTCTGCCGAAATCAACATTGAATCTAACTATATCATCTCTGGTTTGATTCTCTATCACTATCTCAACAAGATCACAGTGCTATTCATAGTTATAGGCTTCTTTGTAATCTATCTAGCGAGAAAGGTGTGATTGTAGCCTTGGAAATCAATCAAGCAAGAAAAGGTATGATTGTAGCCTTGGAAATCAATTGGGTGAACTTGTTGCTCCGGAAATCAAGTATCTCTACCCAGAGGATTGTGATTCTGGAGGGTGTACCTCGTAGCCTTGAAACCGAGGGTGTAATTGTACAATTTCTTTTCAAAGTAAATCTGTACTTAGTTGTGTGGGACTGGATGTAGGGTAACTCCGAAGCAGTATAAAATCCGGTGTGTTCTTTCCTTTACTGCATTTACTTTATTTCTGCATCTGTGTTTGATTCTGTGATTATATCTGTGTTTGAATATTTATACATTTGTGTACAAATCAACAGTAACTCAAAAAGAATTAGTAATTTCTTATAAACACTATTCACCCCCCCTAATGTTCATTCTAGCCTTAAGATCCGTATTTCGCATTCCTCACAATTTCCAGCTACGTCGAGCATAAAATTTATAGGAGGCCCAAGGGACAAACTGGCAAATATACTCACTAGCGGGGTCATACGAATGGTACACGGAGGTTTACAGATTAGATCTCTCCTACGTAAGCAGACTTTAGGTCTTTTCGGAGGTTGACTCATAGAAGACTCGGGATTTCAAGTTGGAAAGTGTTAAGGGGTTGTAGGTACCAGCTTTAGAAAGAGATTTAAATCAGCTACGCCATTGGTCGCCTTTTCTTTGGGGGAAGGTTTATGGAAGAACCACCTTGAATTTATTTGTTTTGTTTGAATTTTTTTATGAAAATTTTATTTTCACGAAGGCCATTAAAAGGGAGGAGAGCTTATGAAAGAAATAAGGAAAAATTATGTCTAAAAACAAAACTGAACGAGGATGAGAGAGAGAATATGTTTTAAAACAAAACATTAAAACCTTTTCAATTTCCTCCTTTAAAACCTTCCTTATTTAATTCCAAAATTAAATCACCAAACCCTATTCTATCCTCTTCGTATATTCAGCAAAATAAATTAAAGAGAAAATGACAAAGTTCATTTCATAAATGATATTTAAGTGATTCACAAAAAGGAGATTTATTTCCTTTCTTTTTTTAGTTAATTCCTCCTTTAGATCTTAAAATCACATTTGAAACCTATCCCTTTTTTCCATCATGCATGTAGGCCTCAATGAAAAATTCCAAAAAAAACACTTGACAATTAATCTATTTAAATCCAATTTAAATATTTTATTGATATCGAATATCAATAGCGCGTTTATAACTTTTTTAGATGCACTTTATTAAGTACTAATTCAAACAAATCAAATGAAGTTTAACAATTAATATTTCATAAATATTAATTAATTTAATAAATTTACAACAATTTATAAATTAATTAAATCAAGTGGTTCATTCAGAGTATTCATTATTACGGTAGTGCGACTCAAAGGTGTAAATTCAATCAGCGATTAATATGGAACTATTCGAATATTAATGTTCACACGTCACTCAGCAGGTGGTGTGAAATTTTGGCTAAAGTTATTGCTTACACATCTTTAGGTAAAATCTAATTTTACTTATTATATGCGGCACCACATAGTGACAATTATTTACACCAATTCTCTTCGTCAAAACTATATCACATTAGGAGTTACAAAATTTGGTAATGGTCAAAATTCCAATATCGTCCACATTCAACTTTATAATCGAAATACAAAGTCTTTGGTTCAATAATAATAATTATTATTAACCGAATTGCTCTAGCTAGAGACTTTGACTTTGGGTTAGCATCAGTTGACCATGATAATAACCTCATATAACTGAGGAGACGAATCCTCTCTTGAATAGTGTTTCACTTTCAATGCTTTCACTTGACCCAACTATATTTTTTCGTGGACATCTTGCCATGATTTAACTATAATCAAAGCGGAGCTTCCATATTAAAGATCAACAGTATTCTCAAATCGAGAGAACTGTGTAAATTAGTCACATCGATATTCTCTACTTAACCTTAATTATATTAACCAACAGAAAACTATCGAGTGAGTCATTCCATAATTGTCCAATAACTATCAGTACGTCACCCCTTGGTGCCCCCAACATCCATGAGTAATACACTGCCCAACATTTGGAGAGCATTACATACTCTAGTCTCAACAGATGTATCGATATCCAGTCTCGATATATCTTGACTTGGAATATTTAAAATGGTATATTTATTTTTATTGTGATAAATTACTCATGGTCACAAAACTTTGTAACTACTATCATAAAACATACCATTTATGGATTTTATATAATATACTTTAAATTAAATTAATTAATTAATATAACACATTATATCAAGTATATAATAGAAAGAAACCACCTTTTAGTTTGAACAAGATTGGTCAACAAGTTAGATATATGTAACAAATTATGTAATTGTCCCTAGGGCATACCCCTAACTTTATCACAAGTTCATATATCAGGGTGTATTAAATCTAAAGGTTCTAACTCTCTAAACACAGATTTATGTGGGATCTCAGTAAATTTTGCTTGTGTAACGACCCGTAAATTAATCGCTTCGTATTTGAATATTTAAATAATTTTTAAATATTTAAATAATGGATTTTAATAATCAAATAAACATATTTTAAATATTAATTAATTATTTTAAAATCATTTTTTATTTTGTTTATCAAAATAAATAGTTCAAATAAAAATAGAAAATGTGACCGAAAAACATTTTCCGAAATTTCGAATTTTCGGCTTTGGAAGGTCGTCGGAAATGTTGTGCACATTTTTTTATCACTCATATACACATGCACACACATGCACATCTATCATGTGATAGGTTAATGATGGTGGTAAAATAAATAAACCATGTTTAGAATAAAATAAAACAATATTTGACTTAAAATATAAAATAAAACTTAAGCAACCTAAGGAAGTACTTAACCATAACCTAAGCTAGCTAGGTTAATACACAAGGCATGGTGAAGGGGGGCCATGAAGGGTGCGTGTGCACCTATGAGTATGGAGAGTCATGGCCTCCATGTTTCATGACAACATTTAGCATATTTTAATGTTTTAATTAAATTAAATTAATATTTCACTCTTTGCCTATAAATACCACTACACGTACTTTGTTCCCACTTTACATATTCATTTCCATCTTCATTTCTTCTCTCTTCATGTTCATGAACACTTCCATGGCTTTCAAGATAGATTCCAAAATCAAAAACTAGTGAATACACTGCCAAACATTAATTTAAACTACATATATACACATACAAACACTCCTATACCAAAACCAAGGCCATTTCCACCTCAAGACTCCATGGCCGAGCCCTATATTGCCCAAGGCCAAACCTAACTCAGCCCATTATGGTCTTGAAAATCGAAGCTAATGTGTTGTGATGATAGTTTGTGAGTTCGGCAACTTGTCGTAGCGATCCGGTTAAGTTAGAATTGTTTTTGGTGAGTAAAGCTTCCACCTTTGAACCATAAAGTTTAAACTATATTCGTGCCCATACTTGTAGCTATTGAATGCTTATTATATAATTGTAATAATTGTCCGTTCGATGGTTTTATTTGTTACTTGAAAGCAAGTTGCTTTGGAAATTTAGTAAGCAAAGTTTAAGTTATATGAAAATCAAGTAGTTAAATCAATCCCGCTGTATATAAATTCTTAATATATGTTGTATTATTGTAAGTCATCATGTATGTATGTTCACTCCCTTGTTATGTGATATATGGTTGTGTTTAGAATGTCATATGCTTGAATTTTGAACTACCTGTATAGCGATAGTCGTTATACCGGCACTTTCAGAAAATCACCTTTTATCGAAACCATTTGGTTTCATTACCATGCTTGGAATTATTTTACAAGTTAAGCAAGTTTTTAATTAATGATGTATTCAAAAATAATTAATTATTTTAATAATGATTATTTATTTTAATTAATAAGGATTAAAGTTAACTAATTTACTTATTAACGATGTGTTTATAATTAACTAATCACTCGGTTAATGATGTTTTGAAATTAATTAATCATTTTATCTAATGATGTTTAAGATTAATTAATCTTTTACTAATGATGGATTAAAGTTAAATAATCGATTTACTAATGATGTTTTTAAACTAATTAATCTGTTTAATTAATGACTTTTAAAGGTTAATAAATCTATTTAACCTTAAATAAATATTTTCTTAAATAAAGTTTAAATTAGTTAATCACTTTTAAATAATGTATTTAATTATTTATTAATTAACTAAATTAATTAATTATATTTAAATTTTATTAATTGATCTAATTGATGATATTTTAAAAGGTAATTTACCCCTTTCTAATTTACAGTTATTGAAGTTAATTAATTAACTTAGTTAACAAAGTTTTAAAAATTAATTAATCAATGTAATAAGGATGTTTAAGTTGTTAAATCCTTTTTTTAATGTTGTTTCCAAGTCAGTAAACTCTTTTAACAAAGTGTTTTAAAAGCTAATACTTGTAATGTGAAGCCAAGTACGAATTTGGGTTTTTAAAAGAAAAGTTTGATTTGTTTATGGGCATGAATTATTTCCATAAAGTGAATCACTTATATGGGAACGATTTACTTGTATGGTTAGCACTAAACTTTGAAGAAGTAGACTTGTCGCTATTTCCAAAAGTTAAGAATAATCACGAGACATGACTTTGAGGTAACACTACCTTGACTTGTCCGGTATTGTTGTTAACCAAGAAATAGTACTGGTTTGAATTCGATGAGTGGTGGTAAGTATACAAGACTTAATTTCCATATACGATCGTTTTATATCCTCGATAGTTGGTTCCTGAGCTATCAGTTACTTCAGCTTCTTTATTATCGTCATTCTAAGATGATTTATTTCTCCGTTGAGCAATGACATCCTTTGTCAGAAATGACTAAAACCAAAGCACGAGAGGAAGCCAAGCTATGTACGGTTGCTCCCATTAGGATACTTTCACATCTCATCTAGATTGGATTCGGTAGCGTTATTAGATGTGAAATATTCGGATACTCATAAGGTTTGGCGGGGTCCGTCTTGGAGGGTTCCGAGAAGTGTCACAGAGTAAATGAGCTTCTCAGAAGTATATTACTAGAGGTATACTTCAAGGGGGTGCACCTTCCTAGTCATTTGTTGGAGATTTTCCTTTTCTTATTTGATTCGAACCTTCAAAATTTTATCTCCTTATTTGCACCGAAAAGAGTCCACCACTCTTCGTGGTGTTTAATTATTTATCCATTCTTTACGTTTGGATGTTGATTATGTGGGAGTAAACCCGTTTCGTATTCAGCGGCGTGGTCTCACATGTTTTGTGTTTAATTTCACACCCATTGTTTTAAAAAGTTTTACTCATACCAAACATACCGTCTGACCCGAGTTGTTTGTTTTTCCCTAAACTTTTGGGTTCTCATTTTATTTGAGTAGTCCGAGAGTAGCAGGTCTTTGTTGGGCTCTTTTGAAGATGGAGTTCTAGCAGGAGGCTTTTCATCTTCTTAGTTATCTATTCTGCTGTATGATCTAGTTTGTGTAAGTGTATTTTGCTCTAGCATTTGTAAAGGCAGGATATTATAAGTACCTAAGCTGATTTGTAGTACTTTTGTGTAACTCTGATAACTCTCTGTTAAGGAGTAACTTGATGTACTATTTACTGTTATATTTTATTTAGTAGTTTTGTTGTGAGGTTTTCTATTTTATTCTTTATTTCACAACACGAAAATTCATCTTTTTGATGCTTGGGCAATGACACACGAACAACGAGAATGTATTAAGTGTCGTTCCTAGGGGTCCGAAAGGTAAGTCGTCACAGCTTGGCTACAATATTCACATTTTTCTGAATCCTTTATGAAATCTTTAAGGATTAGGCTTAAGTTACTTATGTTATGAATTAGTCGCTTATTAACATGACGAAGTCTAGCATGCCAAATATTAAAATCACACAACATATAAACAAAACCATTAAATTCAACATTAAACTTAAGCATCCCATCTATAACATATCCTTTACCAATAAAAACACCATTTTTAGTGATGATGTACAAGTCAGATCCAATAGTTTGAGTAAAACCAGCTTTATTTAATAAGAAACCAGATACTAAATTTTTCCTCATCTATGGAGTATGCATCATGTCTTTCAGCAATAAATTCTTTCCAAAGGTAAACTTTAACTCCACGGTCCTAATTCCAACAACAGTAGTGGTGTGAGGATCTCCCAACATCACTTTCTTGTCATTAACAGTAATATATGTTTTAAACATTTCATGATCATGGTAGACATAGCGAGAAGCACCACTGTCTACCCACCACCCTTTTGATCCACCAACTATGTTGATCTTAGTAAGCACATCCACAAGGGCTTCTTCAGTCAGGTTAGCTTGCAGCGCAGGTTTGGTCTGTTCTGACAATTTCGTGCCATATAGTCTGGTTTGCCACAGCTGTAACATAAGAACTACTGTCCACTACCATTCTTTAGGGAAGTATTATGCTGATTCTTCTAATGCTGATTGTTGTGGTTCTAATTCAGTTTGCGATTTCAATTTTTAAAAATTTTCGCACTTGGTTTCAGATACAACAAGCACCTCTTCTTTCTGGTCCTGTTTACTGGCCTCCTCTTCAATACGAAGACGAGTAATTAAACTCTCTAAAAAAACTCCTTAGTCTTATGCCTGAGATTATTTTTAAAATCATTCCAACTAGGGGGTAATTTATCAATTAACACATCAACCTGAAACTGTTCATTTAAACCATACCTTCGAAGATGATCTCATGCATAATTTTCTGGAGCTCGTGCGACTACACCTCCACAGATTTGTCATCCGTCATCTAAAACTTCAAATAGCGACTAACAGCATATTTTTTCGCTCCAGCTTCCTCGGTATCATATTTCTTTTACAGTGCATCCCAGATCTCCTTTGTTATCTTGTCTGAGTTGTAGTAATCATATATATCATCGCTCAATCCATTAGGAAAATAATTTTTGCAGAGGTAGTCATGTTCAATCCAGTCCTTCAAAGCCATTTTCTAATCGTCTGTTGCTTCTCCAGGCAGCGTTAGTTTTTTGGTTGTCAGCACATGTGCTACCTTTCGTGTAGTCAGAAAAAACTCCATCTTTTAGCGCCATCATTTAAAATGCAAGCCTTCGAATCTGAACGGCAGCAGGTACAGTCGGAACCTCAAACACGGATATCGGGGTAGCAGATTTGTCAGCAATTGAAGCCATGGTCGCCTTCAAATTGTTGTACCTCAATCTGAATCTACAATGTCTTTTTTTTGGCTGAGTCACGGACTAGGTCGCTCTCTTTAAGACGATTTGAGGCTTAGCCTTAAGGATGTAACACCCCTATTTTTGGCAGCATTATTTAGAATATCTAATTAGTTAAATTAAATAATGTGAAGATCGATAGGTTGAGATTTGATTAAATTAAGGGTAGCTGTGCCATGTTAATGTGCAAATTAAAATGAAATAACAAAAGCTAATGTGTTAGGAAATGAGAAGGGCACTATGGGAAATAGGAAAGGCTTATACCCTAAACCCTTAGGAATGAAACTCATGTTCATTTCATTTTCACTCAAACAAAAATTTTACTAAGGTCGGCCACTAGTTTTATTCTCAAGGAAGATAAATCTAGGATTCAAGAGAAGAAGATAATTAATTTATCCAACATCTAATCTCACATCTTTTAATCTCAAAGTTAAGGTGAATAATTACTACATCCTATTTTCTTATGGTTTTCAGTTTCAAGACATATCCAAAATGTTTTTGCAAGTTTATGCCATGTTTTGATGATTGAAGTTATATATATATATACATATATATGCGTGTTGATGAATTATATATGTTTATGTTAGTTTTTATGATATGTTTGACATGAAAACCCTATTAGATGACGTCCAAATTCCTTGAAAGTATAAATATAGGACAGAAATGATATTTTGAAGATGGGTTTCAATTTTCATAATTTTCTTGATCTATGTGGATTTTATATAAATTTTCTAGTGAAGAAAATGATTTATTGGGTTATAAATTATTTACGGCTAAATAAATAATTATTTGGGGTTGAAATTTTTATATGTTGGAAAACATAATAAAATAGATATTCTGAAATATTTTCATATTTTTCCTAAGTGTTTTGATGAATATATAAAATTATTTATGGTATGAGACTTAAATGTTTTATATATTTAATTAAAGAGAATGGCATTTTATAAAATAAAATTATTATTTTATTCTAAAATTAGTGGCAGCATTTTTCTAAAAAGTAATTGTTAACCAACGAAAATTTGATAAACTAAGGCAAGTTAGTTGAAAAGTTATCTTCTTTAAGTTAAAAACAAGAAAATCATGCTTTTAGCATGTTTCAGCCATTTCAGGCATAATACCTTTCGACCCAGATCTTCCGTCTAAGTCGAAAGGGTATACCTTCCGACAAGGTCAAACCAATGCATATGGTATCAAGCACTTTGGTACGTAATGAATTGGACAGAGTCGAAGAGTTCTTAGTCGGAAGGTTAATGGCCAAAGAGGTTGGGATATGTTGTTTTATAAACATAAGCTTTCACCTGCTTTGCTTTCGAATTAGAGGTTTCGACTTGGTTGCTTTCGACCAGGTCAAATGTTTAAAAATTAAGGTTTTAAACCTTTCAAAAAAGACGAAAGATTGCTGCTGCTTTACTTCTATTTTGTTTTGAAACCTTCCGACACAGTCGAAAGGTTACTGCCACTCATTATTATCTATTTTTAAACCTTCCGACATAGTCGAAAGGTTATAGCCGCTTTTTCCAACCTTTCGAAGTCGTTGCTTTCAACAAAGTCAGAAGGTTTACTTGTTTTAAAACCAACTGCTTCTCCATGTTTTTGAAAGGTATCAAATCCTTCGACTTAGATGATTTACCCTTGTTTTATAATTGAAGTATAACCCAAAGCTTTCGAAGGAGTTGTTTTAAAGGCAGAGGCCTATTGTTTTAAAGTTTTCGAAGCTAAGCTTTCAACGAAGTCGAAAGGTTGCTTTCAAGGATGTCAAAAGGTTTTAAAGAAGATTTTTCACAGGTTTTAAATCGAACCCAAAGAACTTTCGAAAGGTTTATGTTTTAAGGGTTGAATGCTTTCGAAAGGTTTTAATTGTTGAATGGTTTCAATGGGGTCGAAAGCAAAGCTTTCGAAGGGGTTGAAAGGTTCTATTTTCTGATGATTTTGAAAGGTTTTAACTGGAAGGTTTTCTAAGGCAATATTTTAAAGTGTTTTAACGTAGGATGTCTAATGTTTTATTGCTTTCGAAAGGAAAGATTTCAATTGTCTCGAAAGGTTGAAGTATGGTTTTGAAAGGAACAGTTTTGGCCTCTAGGCCTAGATAATTAAAGGGTTTTACTTGGTTTCGAAAGAGATGCTTTCAAAAGATTCAGAAAGGGGTACTTTCTATGGAATCGAAAAGGGTACTGTTAAATGGTTAAATGTTTTCATCAACTAAAGTTTGAGTAAAGTATATATATACAACGTGGCAAGGTGATTTTGAGCAAAGCATAAGGATTTTATATTTTCCTTGTATAAGTTTGATTTAAAGGTTTAAAATCATATTGAAAGGGTTTCCAAGGAAAATTATGGGAGGGGATCCCTAAGTAAAATGACTCATATATTAGAATACCAGATGGGACAGGTATAGGGTCGCGCCTTATACATTAGCTATTAGCCCCAGCTAATTGTTGTCCAAAATTCCAATGTGTAGGGCTCGGTCAAATAGACTAAAAATTATGATTACACACGGAAAGGAATATATATTTGTATATAGATAGGTTATTATTGAGCCCGCAAAACCATTAGGATCAGGAAGACCTGGAAGATGATTAAGCTAGGGACAGACCGTCCAGAAGCAAGGTATTTAACAAATAGTTAAGGACAGATAGTCCAGAAGAGGTGTGTCTAACGTATGTTAGATTATTTTGATATGTTGTCTGGTAGGCCCGAGTCAACCAAAGGTTAAAAGTTAGCCAAACAAAACTTTTTTATTTGAACAGATAGTTAATTTATTACCTGATATTTATGTATGTTTACATAATGATGCTTTACAGCATTTAACTAGTTTTGGTTGCAGGAAAAGGTTTTGCAAAGATATGTTTTAAAAGAATGTTTGTGAGGGGAAACACATTCAACTAAGCGGCGTGGTTTCACTTAACATATTTAACCGGGATGTATAGTATTATTCACACCAGGCTTTATGTCTGACTCGAAGTTTATGTTTTTCCCTTAAACTCTTGGGTGCTCAAAATTGATTTGAGTAGGCTGAGAGGTTAAGGTCTTTTCAGGTTTTAGTAGAATGACGAATAAGGCTACCGGAGGCATGCAGGAGGCAAACGGATAGCTATTTAGGAGTTGCAGTTTTATGCTTTGTTTTATTTCCACTGTGTTTATATTAATGAATATTAGGCTCAGGTCCCTAATAAGTTTCAAAATATACAAAAACCCTAGTAAAAAAAGTATGTAAATTAGGTCCCTAGAATTAAGTTGCTAAGTAATTGCATATAGTTATGCAATTATTCACTGAATAATTGCAGATAATTATGCAATTATATCCAAAAGTTGCATAAATTTATGCAATTTTTTTGGTGAATAATTGCGGAAATTTTCGCAATTATTTTGGTGAATAATTGCGGAATTTTCTGCAAATTTTTGAAAAAATTGTGGAAATTTTTGCAATTTTTTGGTGAATAATTGCTGAATTTTCCGCAATTTTTTGAAAAAATTGCTTAAATTTCGGCAATTTTTCAGTGAATAATTGTGGAAATGTCTGCAATTTTTTGATATAATTGCATAAATGTCTGCAACTATTCACTGAATAATTGCATAAGTGTATGCCATTATTCGGTAACTTAATTCTAGGGACCTAATTTACAAACTTTTTTTTACTGGGGTTTTTGTGTATTTTGAAACTTATTAGGGACCTGTGCCAAACTGTCCCTATATATTAAGTCTATTATGACTATATGACTCTGATCATCCAAGTGGGTATCTTCATACATCGCTCTTGGCGTAATTTGTAATAATTATATTTTATCTGTGCATGGGAACGATTTGGGATTATGTTGTGAATGTGAAAAAAATTAGTTTTGAAATGTAATAAAGTAAAAATTGTTTTTGAAACCTGTGTTTTGTTTCATATTCAAGTGCTTCTGATATTATTGATTCCATTGACATAACCGTATTTAGTCGTCGGAAGCTAATACTATAGATGACTACAGCATTTGTAGTGCATAGTTTTGGGCATCTAGATATGGGATGTTACAGCTTGGTATCAGAGCATGGTTTATGAAATACTTTAACTAAAAATGATTTTGAAAACATAATCCTTAGAAATTAGAGTTAAGATCGTGGTATGGGATAACGCTTTAGTAACGTACATGTATTTCCTATATATAAGTATACGCTATATTTCTTGTAACGACCGTAATTTTCGATAATTGAAATTTGTTAATATAATGAGATTTTGGTAATATTGTAACGACCCGTATTTTTAACGGATCAACAAGTTCATCAAAATCTGGAATTTTAGAGTTTTTGAGCCATTTCAGATTTTAGGCGAAAATGACTAAGTCCTGAGTCGTGAACGACTTAGTGTGAGTCGTAAGTCGTATACGACTTAGGGGATAGGAGCGAT
The DNA here is from genome assembly GCA_030737815.1 of Allium fistulosum. Classification (NCBI taxonomy): domain Eukaryota; kingdom Viridiplantae; phylum Streptophyta; class Magnoliopsida; order Asparagales; family Amaryllidaceae; genus Allium; species Allium fistulosum. The sequence goes on along the minus strand of CM060901.1, from coordinate 1,042,230,658 downwards.
TCAGGGGTTTGGCTAGTTAAGGGTGTAAGGATAAGTCGTTTGAACGACTTAAGGGGTAGGCGCGACTTAAGGACTGGGCGAGATATGGCTTAAGTTGTAGCGGTTAAGTCGTGACCGAGCTAAGGTGATGAGTCGTACCCAAGTCATCTGATGAGTCGTACCCAAGTCATCTGATGAGTCGTACCCTGTTATCTGATGAGTCGTATCCCTGTTATTTGATAAGTCGTAGAATGGGTTACCTCGTCTAACAGTTAAGTCGTGGACGAGTTAAGGGATGAGTCGTAAGCTGTTGAGTCACGCATAGGTGATAACTCGCGCAAGTGGATGAGTCGTGGCCTTTGTGATAAGTCGTATACGAGTTAGTAGTTGAGTCGTCTAACCAAGTAAGGCGTGCGCATTTAAGTCGTAGACGGGGGGGTCTAGTGAGTCGTAGGCGCATGCTATAAGTCGGAGACGACTTAGGAGATAACTGTTTTGTCGTGAGTCATAGGCAGAAGTGTGTTAAGTCGTTGAGTCGTAGGGGCTTTGAGTCGTAAGTCGTAAACGACTCATGGAGGCAGACGAGATAGGGATTTCAGCTATAAATAGGAGAGTTTCTCTTCATTTTTGGGATCCGGATTTTGAAGCGACGAAGTGTTGCCATTTTTAGAGCTCGACTTCTACACTTCTTCACTTCTTTTCTCCACTCTAATCTAGTGCTTCCTTCCATCCAAATCAAAGATCAAGATTGAAGATTCAAGAGCTAAAGTTGAAGATCTTCATCTTTTCAAGAGAGATTTCATCGTTTGAAGCGGATTCGTGATAGATCAAGCTTGATCCTTCGCTGTCCAGATCTGAAGCGTATTGATTTGAGGTTGTTTAGGTGATTTGGTGAGTGGTGATTATCTCTCACACGGATCCAAAGGAGTATATCGGATTGTTGGCTCGATTTGGTGTTAAATAGAGATTTCCATGCATTTTCTTCATCCTAAGTGTAGATCCATATAGATCCATTGTTCATGATGATGTTACATCCATTTTATCATATGTTAACCTATGCAAGTTCATTCATCAAGTTTGTAGAGATATAATCCATGTTTTCATGCTTATTGGACTTTCAACTCTTTAATTACGAAAATGCCATTATTGTTATAATTGTCTACTTAGATCATTTTTGAATGCCTGATTGCTTGGATTGATGTTTGATTTGATTGATTGTTATGAACTAGATGATTGATGATTAGATTTAGACCGAAGGTGATTCAAAAGCTAAGGGAAAGGCTCCTGAATTAGGAAAGCTGCTCGTGGCATATGTAGCGGGATGATGAAGCTCTTATGCATAGATTTGATGATGTGAAGTTGAGATGAGGCTTTGCGAGGATGTAATGAAGCGAGGCATCATATGATGAAGACTTGGTCTAATCCAGACGGGATCATTCCAAGCATGTTGATAACTCGGTGATATGATTCGAGTTGAGGATAATGAATGGATATGAGAATAGTCGTCGAGGAGGATGACTAGGAGGCTTGGATAGGATCGTTGTTGAAGGTTCTAGCATGCTCTAAGCAAGAGTACGTTTGGGCAGATTCGATAGTCCCAACGGCCAACTGTTGATGGTCGAGTACTCTGGGCAGATTCGATAGTCCTAGGCACGGGCTGCGACGACGTGCGGGAGTTATGTCTAGAACCGGGGTTTCCATTAGCCCTTGACGGATGGCTGAAAGAATGTGCCGGTCATTCAATTAACGGTGATATCAAAGCAATGATATCAGTGATAGCCAGAGTCATGGATGTTTGGTTGTAACGTCATTTCGGACTCAAGAGCGGTATTTTCTGGGTGCTTATCTGATTTAGGCCTTGGTACTTGGAAAACATCGCCCTTGACTCGAGTGATAGTAGCTTTACTTTAAATTGTATGCTCTGCTATGTTTGCTTCTGCTTAGTGTGTGTCTGGGGGCTATCACTGTAGAATGAGGTTGGAGTGGGAGGGTTGGATTCCTATTCCTTTTCCTTTATGCTCTTTTGGTATGTTGTTAGTTAATTTACTGCTCACTAAGACTGTTGTCTGACTCAAGGCTTTATGTTTTAATTCTTATTGCCTTGGGCTGTTCGTCCATTTTGGGACGGACAGACTAGGTAACAGGTGACAGGTGCTGTTCTCTTCTCACGATGCTGATATCGAAGACGAGCTAGAGGGTTGCATATTATCTTCTTATTATATGTACTGAATATTCCGCTGTTTTGTATTCTCTGAGAGATATGTAGTGAGGCCGGATGTATTGACTATGTGGATGCTTGTATTCAACTATTATGGAGTTTTATATGATGTCATTTTTTTCTGTAAAGCTTCACTATACATATGTTCTATTGTATTTTGTCCATGCGCTGTGAGTAATACGATAGATTCTTCTGTTTTAAATCTTACCTTGACAATCGTCCATGGTCGCCTGGCACACTTTACAGTGCTCTATCTTTAGATTCGGTGCAGGGGTCATGGGCGGTCGTCACATTTGGTATCAGAGCATTGGTTAATCGATTTTACCCAACGCTCGCTGAAGTAACCACGTATGAGAGACGTAATTGTATTTTGATGGATGAATACTATATATAATATAGTAGCTTAGTAGAGTTGAGTCCTTTATGCAGTTGTTTCTCTAGATGTTCTAATCATTCCTTTTTATAGATATTGAGAATGAGTCGAAGAGGGAGACCAGCTGCTAGGGAAGGCCGTGCTACTGAAGAGACTGCTGATTATGCAGCCATGTTCGAAGCTATGATGACTTCGATCATGAGAAGGATACTAGTTCCGGGGGCAGCAGTAGATGTTGGAGTTCAAGTTCAAACTCCGAAACCAGTGGATTTTGCTAAGTTGTGCAAGGATTATACTGCTCTTGGAGGGAAGGTTTTCTTGGGAACAGAATCAACTATTGAGGTCCAGAGGTGGATAGATGCTTGTAGAAGGATCTTTGGTGATTTGGGAATTGATGATGCAACTAAGAGGAAGTTGGCATCAAGGCAGCTTCAAGGGAGAGCTTCTGATTGGTGGAACTCTATTACCATCGATACTCCGGAGGAAGAGATTACTTGGGAGCAATTCCAAGTTAGGTTTGAAGCTAAGTTCATTTCTACAGCTCAGAAGTCTGTTCTGTTCAAGAGGTTTGTGGAGCTCAAGCAGGGTGGAAGATCAGTTCTTGAGTATGTTTCTGAGTTTGAAGCTTTGTCCAAATATGCCCGGTCATATATTGAGTCTGCTTATCAGAAGAATGAGAAGTTTGTGACCGGCTTGGATAGTTATCTTGGGAGACAGTTGGTGGATCATTTGGACGATTCATTTGAGAAGCTTGTGGAGAAAGCTCTTAGGCATGAGAGTCTGTTTCCTAAGGAAGGACCTGTTGTTGCTGTTACCAAGGGAGAATCTAAACCACAGCAGGGTGGAAACCAGAAGAGGAAGCAGCAGCAGCAGAAGGGTAAGGATGGCCAGAAGAAGCCGAAAGGCGAGGTGACTTGCTACAATTGTCAGCAGAAGGGCCATTTCTCTAAGGATTGTAAGAATCCGAAGGCACCGATGAAGTGTCACAACTGTGACAAGCCGGGGCATTTCAGGAAGAATTGTCCAGAACCAAGGAAGGACAGGCAGATTGTGCAAGCCTATGCCTTAGGAGCTGTTCCGTCTTCTTCAAAAGCTCCTACTGCTGAAGAGAAGGGAAAGAGTGTGGTTGTTCAAGGTACTCTTTTCCTATGTGGTGTTCCAGTTAGAGTTCTGTTTGATACTGGAGCGTCGCATTCATTTGTTTGTAGTGAACTCGTAGGCCGGTTAGGTTTGGCACCGGATATTGTTGATAGGCCATTGGTTGTGACTAATCCAGTTGGGGGTTCGTCTTGTTTGTGTATGTTATGCCGTGGTCTAGTTGTGTCGAGTCATGGTTGCTCTTTTGTTTGTGATTGCTTTGTTCTGAACTTTTCGGGGTTCGGAATTATTTTGGGTATGGACTGGCTTAGGAAGTATGCGGCTAAGGTTGATTGTGAGAGGCTGGAGGTGACAGTCGAGAATGTGGAGGGGCGAAAGATTGTGATACGATGTAAGCATGAGGAAGGCGTCTTCATGAGCTTCATGTATTCGCTAGTTGTTCCATGGGATGGACTGTCTTTAGTGCCAATCGCAAATGGATTCGAGGATGTCTTTGACGAAGTCAAAGGGTTGCCGCCGCATAGAGAGATCGAGTTTCGTATAGATCTAGTTGAAGGAGCCAGACCTGTTGTGATGCCTCTTAGGCGGATGGCGCCTAGGGAACAGCAGGAGTTGAGGGTGCAAGTTGATGACCTTTTACAGAAAGGATTCATTCGGCGTAGTGTGTCCGAGTGGGGTGCACCAGTTGTGTTTGCAACCAAGGCAGATGGGTCGTTAAGATTGTGCGTCGATTAACGTGAGCTGAATAAGGTGACTAAGAAGAACAAGTATCCATTGCCGAGAATAGATGACTTGTTTGATCAGCTTCACGAAGCTAAGGTGTTTTCTCAGATGGATTTGGCAACGGGATTTCACCAGTTGAGAGTGGCTAAGGATAGTGTGTCGAAGACTGCTTTTAGGACACCATCCGGTTTCTTTGAGTGGCTGGTAATGCCGTTTGGATTGACTAACGCGCCAGCATATTTTGTGGATCTTATGAATAGAGTGTTCAGAGATCAGTTGAACAAGTTCGTACTTGTGTTCGTGGATGATATTCTGATTTATTCCAGAACGGAAGAGGAGCACAAGACGCACTTGCGTATTGTTTTGGAAATCTTGCGGAAACATCAGCTGAGAGCTAAGTTTTCGAAGTGTCACTTCTGGAAGAGTGAAGTGAGGTTCTTAGGCCATGTGATTTCTGGAAGTGGAATAGCGGTTGATCCCGCTAAGGTGGCAGCAATCCAGGATTGGGTTAAACCTAAGAATGCATCTGATGTGAGAAGTTTTCTTGGATTAGCAGGATATTATCGACGGTTTATCAAAGACTTCTCCAAGGTAGCTGCACCATTAACAGGATTGACGAAGAAGAACCAAGTGTTCAGTTGGGATGCTAAGTGTGAGCAAGCTTTCGGAATCCTGAAAGAGAGATTGACGAGTGCTCCTGTTTTGACTATTCCTAGTGGGAATGATGAGATGGTGGTTTACACCGACGCATGTGGTACGGGACTTGGAGCAGTGCTGATGCAGAAGGATAAAGTTGTTGCGTATGCCAGTCGACAACTGAAGCCGCATGAAAGGAATTACCCAACTCATGATTTGGAGTTAGCGGCGATTGTATTTGCTCTGAAGATGTGGAGACATTATCTATTGGGAGTTCGATTCGAGTTGTTTATAGATCATAAATCTTTGAAGTATCTTTTCTCCCAAAAGGATTTGAATCTTCGGCAGCAACGTTGGCTAGAGTTTTTAGCATCATATGATTTTGGTATAGCTTATACTCCGGGAAAAGGTAACGCAGTGGCAGATGCGTTAAGTCGAAGACATGCAGGATTGGGAGCCATGTTTTTAGAATGGAAGAGTCTCGAGTATTTAGCTGGATTTGACTTCAGGCCCAGATGCGAATTGGAACCTGAGATGTTGACAAACTTATCGATTAGACCCACTCTTGTGGAAAGGATTGGTGAGGGCCAAAAGCGAGATGATAAGATTGTCAAGATTATCCGTGAATTGGAATCTGGATTGGATCCAGAAAAGGATAAGGGATTCGAGGTCGATCGAGAGGGTTGGCTTCGGAAGCAAGGACGACTAGTTGTTCCCGATATAGATGAATTGAGGAGTGAAGTTCTGAAGGAAAGTCATCACTCGAAGTTGACAATTCATCCAGGTGGAAATAAGATGTATCGGGATATGAAGAGAACCTACTATTGGGAAGGTATGAAGAAGGATGTTGGAAATTTTATTTCCAAATGTATGAACTGCCAGTTGGTAAAAGCCGAACAGAAGAAGCCAAGTGGATTGCTTCAGCCATTAGAAGTTCCTACATGGAAGTGGGAACAAGTGTCGATGGATTTTATCGATGGATTGCCCAGAACCAGAACGGGAAATGAAGGGATTTGGGTCATTGTGGATCGTCTGACTAAGAGTGCACGATTCATTCCTGTTCGATCGACTAGGACTGCATCAAAGTTGGCTGAGTTGTATGTTAAGTGGATAGTTCGATTCCATGGTATTCCGAAAAGTATAGTGAGCGATCGAGACCCATTGTTCACTAGTGGATTTTGGAAGAGCTTCCAGGAAGTCTTGGGAACCGAGTTGTGTTTGAGTACAGCTTATCATCCCCAAACATATGGTCAGACCGAGAGAGTCAACCGAGTTTTGGAAGATCTTCTCAGAGCATGTGTTTTGGACTTCGGAGGATCATGGGAAGATCACCTTCATTTGGTGGAGTTTGCGTACAACAACAGTTACCAGTCAAGCATTGGTATGGCACCGTATGAGGCATTGTATGGAAGACTGTGTAACTCTCCAACATGTTGGTTGGAAACTGGAGAAAAGCTGATGCTTGGGCCAGAGATGATTCGTCAGACTTCAGATTGTATAGAGATCATTCGGCAACGAATGAAGGTAGCCCAAGACCGTCAGAAGAGTTATGCCGATAAGCGTCGTAAGGATTTGGAATTCGACGCAGGAGATATGGTTTTTGTGAAGATTTCTCCACTGAAGAATGTTATTCGATTCGGGAAGAAAGGAAAATTGACTCCGAGATTTGTTGGACCATTCCCGATCATCGAGCGAATTGGAAAGCTCGCCTATAGGTTGGAGTTACCTGAGAAGATGTCGGGTGTGCACAATGTTTTTCATGTATCATATCTACGGAAGTATGTGCACGACTCGAATACAGTGGTTTCTGCTGATAGCTGTGAAGACTTCGAAGTTGATCCAGTCGATAGAAGACCTCGTAAGCCGCTTCGTGTTGTTGAAACCGACACGAAACAGCTTAGGAGGAAGGTAGTTAAGTTGCTCAAGATACAATGGAGTGACGATGATAACGACTGTACGTGGGAGGTTGAAGAGAGGATGAAGGTAGCTCATCCTGAACTCTTCAAGGTATGGCCCTAAGGTGTCGTATCATCTAACAACATTGTAACTTGTTCTAAGTCTTAGAATTCTGTACGCTAAGCTAGAATTGGATGCATGGTTTGCTGATTGTTATGGTTGGTAGGCGTACAGAATAGTCTTCGATTGCTTTGTTTGTTTGGAATTTCGGGGGCGAAATTCCTAAGGGGGAGAGAATGTAACGACCCGTATTTTTAACGGATCAACAAGTTCGTCAAAATCTGGAATTTTAGAGTTTTTGAGCCATTTCAGATTTTAGGCGAAAATGACTAAGTCCTGAGTCGTGAATGACTTAGTGTGAGTCGTAAGTCGTATACGACTTAGGGGATAGGAGCGATTCAGGGGTTTGGCTAGTTAAGGGTGTAAGGATAAGTCGTTTGAACGACTTAAGGGGTAGGCGCGACTTAAGGACTGGGCGAGATATGGCTTAAGTTGTAGCGGTTAAGTCGTGACCGAGTTAAGGTGATGAGTCGTACCCAAGTGATCTGATGAGTCGTACCCAAGTCATCTGATGAGTCGTACCCTGTTATCTGATGAGTCGTATCCCTGTTATTTGATAAGTCGTAGAATGGGTTATCTCGTCTAACAGTTAAGTCGTGGACGAGTTAAGGGATGAGTCGTAAGCTGTTGAGTCGCGCATAGGTGATAACTCGCGCAAGTGGATGAGTCGTGGCCTTTGTGATAAGTCGTATACGAGTTAGTAGTTGAGTCGTCTAACCAAGTAAGGCGTGCGCATTTAAGTCGTAGACGGGGGGGTCTAGTGAGTCGTAGGCGCATGCTATAAGTCGGAGACGACTTAGGAGATAACTGTTTTGTCGTGAGTCATAGGAAGAAGTGTGTTAAGTCGTTGAGTCGTAGGGGCTTTGAGTCGTAAGTCATAAACGACTCATGGAGGCAGACGAGATAGGGATTTCAGCTATAAATAGGAGAGTTTCTCTTCATTTTTAGGATCCGGATTTTGAAGCGACGAAGTGCTGCCATTTTTAGAGCTCGACTTCTACACTTCTTCACTTCTTTTCTCCACTCTAATCTAGTGCTTCCTTCCATCCAAATCAAAGATCAAGATTGAAGATTCAAGAGCTAAAGTTGAAGATCTTCATCTTTTCAAGAGAGATTTCATCGTTTGAAGCGGATTCGTGATAGATCAAGCTTGATCCTTCGCTGTCCAGATCTGAAGCGTATTGATTTGAGGTTGTTTAGGTGATTTGGTGAGTGGTGATTATCTCTCACACGGATCCAAAGGAGTATATCGGATTGTTGGCTCGATTTGGTGTTAAATAGAGATTTCCATGCATTTTCTTCATCCTAAGTGTAGATCCATATAGATCCATTGTTCATGATGATGTTACATCCATTTTATCATATGTTAACCTATGCAAGTTCATTCATCAAGTTTGTAGAGATATAATCCATGTTTTCATGCTTATTGGACTTTCAACTCTTTAATTACGAAAATGCCATTATTGTTATAATTGTCTACTTAGATCATTTTTGAATGCCTGATTGCTTGGATTGATGTTTGATTTGATTGATTGTTATGAACTAGATGATTGATGATTAGATTTAGACCGAAGGTGATTCAAAAGCTAAAGGAAAGGCTCCTGAATTAGGAAAGCTGCTCGTGGCATATGTAGCGGGATGATGAAGCTCTTATGCATAGATTTGATGATGTGAAGTTGAGATGAGGCTTTGCGAGGATGTAATGAAGCGAGGCATCATATGATGAAGACTTGGTCTAATCCAGACGGGATCATTCCAAGCATGTTGATAACTCGGTGATATGATTCGAGTTGAGGATAATGAATGGATATGAGAATAGTCATCGAGGAGGATGACTAGGAGGCTTGGATAGCATCGTTGTTGAAGGTTCTAGCATGCTCTAAGCAAGAGTACGTTTGGGCAGATTCGATAGTCCCAACGGCCAACTGTTGATGGTCGAGTACTCTGGGCAGATTCGATAGTCCTAGGCACGGGCTGCGACGACGTGCGGGAGTTATGTCTAGAACCGGGGTTTCCATTAGCCCTTGACGGACGGCTGAAAGAATGTGCTGGTCATTCAATTAACGGTGATATCGAAGCAATGATATCAGTGATAGCCAGAGTCATGGATGTTTGGTTGTAACGTCATTTCGGACTCAAGAGCGGTATTTTCTGGGTGCTTATCTGATTTAGGCCTTGGTACTTGGAAAACATCGCCCTTGACTCGAGTGATAGTAGCTTTACTTTAAATTGTATGCTCTGCTATGTTTGCTTCTGCTTAGTGTGTGTCTGGGGGCTATCACTGTAGAATGAGGTTGGAGTGGGAGGGTTGGATTCCTATTCCTTTTCCTTTATGCTCTTTTGGTATGTTGTTAGTTAATTTACTGCTCACTAAGACTGTTGTCTGACTCAAGGCTTTATGTTTTAATTCTTATTGCCTTGGGCTGTTCGTCCATTTTGGGACGGGCAGACTAGGTAACAGGTGACAGGTGTTGTTCTCTTCTCACGATGCTGATATCGAAGACGAGCTAGAGGGTTGCATATTATCTTCTTATTATATGTACTGAATATTCCGTTGTTTTGTATTCTCTGAGAGATATGTAGTGAGGCCGGATGTATTGACTATGTGGATGCTTGTATTCAACTATTATGAAGTTTTATATGATGTCATTTTGTTCTGTAAAGCTTCACTATACATATGTTCTATTGTATTTTGTCCATGCGCTGTGAGTAATACGATAGATTCTGCTGTTTTAAATCTTACCTTGACAATCGTCCATGGTCGCCTGGCACACTTTACAGCGCTCTATCTTTAGATTCGGTGCAGGGGTCATGGGCGGTCGTCACAAATATAATATTGAAAGAAATAAAAATTTGTAATTTAATAATGAAATGAATACTGAAATGAAATGTAACAAATGATAATTAAAGCTAATTATTAACAACTTGAATGTAATTCCAATAAATTAAATAATGTAAAATGTTATACATGGTTATAAATTGAATATAAGAAACAAATGTAAATATTTAATTATTGTATGAAATAGATAGTTAATGATGATTGAATGAAATCAGTATTATATAAGAATTGTAACAATTGTTTATGAATAATGAATTCATAAGTGAAATTAAAAGTTATGGTAACAATTGTTATAAGTTACCTTTTTATTTGGCCTATTAAATTAAAATGGGAAATCAGTTAGAATTAAATGAGCCTTAATGCTACATTGATAAGATTAAGACAATAACTGAAATGGTGAATGTAACAAATTGAATATAAATGCTAATTTTATTCATAAGGTAACAATTGATTAATAAAAGAATGAAACCAAGATAAATAAATTTATTGGGATTTTAAATCATAATAAATGTGTAAAATTGACAAAAAATCCAAGAATTGAAATATAGTAGTTGATACAAATAAAGATGGAAATTTGAGTATATTAATGTAATGAAACATAAAACAAATGTTGACTATGTCATTAGATTTATAATTGGTTGATTATAAAGGTAGAAATCAAATTGAAGCAATTTATTGAAATTAAATTAAAATTTATTGGATTTAATTACAGTCGAAATTGAACACTGTAATTTGTGAAATATTGAACCCTGAATTATATGTAAACTTATTTTAATTTATTATAAATGTCTTTGCAATCAAAATGATGAAAATTTGTTAGTTAATAAATATTGAATTAAAAAGTGATTTAATTAATTTATTTAAGTACGTGAAAATAGTCATTTTGGCCATTGACTCAGATTTCGACGAAACTAGTTTCATCAGATCCGTAACGGTGAATTATTGTAGGATTTCAAGTTTTGTAACGATCGGACTTGTCGTTTGATCGTACAGACTCGAAACGCCTAGAAATTAATTTAATTGAAATCAATTGAAATCAATTTGAAATAAGCTGATTTTATCATAACTTCTTCATACGATTGAATTAGGACTTGAAACCTATTCCATTGAGTTTAAAATATTTGAAAGCATCTATTTTGATATATGGGTTGACCAATTTTTGTTCCGGAGGCAGAACGAGCTTTTCGGGTTGTTCGTCGTTCAAATCCAAATCAAATCTTATCCGTTCTTTCTATGTTCTGACCTACCTATAAATAGCTCGTTATAAACCCTAATTGTTCTCATTTCTCATTTATAATACGTACAATTCTTTATGTTCCTCCTTTCCAATGGCAGAAACAAACCAAATTCCCAAATACGTCAATTCAATTTCAAATTCAATTCCAAAATTTTAACTCCTCAAACCCTATCAAATTTTATATCGATTTGAAGCTCTCGACGAGCGCATCTCAGGTCTGTAATTTGTTTTCCCATTTGAACCACTGCTTATCCAGAAATTTGAGAACAATTCACGGCCGTTCATTGAGTCGCGATCAACTTCGACTAATCGTCGATTGGAGGATACAGTTTTGTAGAGAGGGCCGAGGGGAGTGCATCGATGTGGTTGGTTTCGCGAGTTGATGGTAGGATTTTCGTCGATAATTGATTAGGGTTTGAATCACTCGGTGGCGGCTGTAGTTTTTCGCCGACGTGAGGCGAACGCGACTGAGTCGCGTGGCATCGGTGTGGGTCTGGGGACTGCGCGAGTTGAGGCTAAGGGGGCAGAGAGCCTAGGCGCGATGGTGAGGGGAAACGGGGGTGGCGGCGCGTTCGAGCATTCGCGTGTGTGAGGTAGGGTTTCTGGAGCTGTTGGGTGCGACTTTCGGTGCTGACGTGGCAGTGTGGTGAGAGTTTTTTTATTTATCTAAACTTCAATTTCAACATGTTCTAATCGCAATAACTTTTAAATACGAGGTCCGATTTACGCGCGGTTTATCTTGCCGGGATCGTATTGAAATTTCGGACATTTTGACGCTGGTTTGGATGAATTCTAAGACCGTTCAAATTTTGGACTTAAATTGAATTTAAATTCAATTTAAATTCAAAGGTGAGTGTTTTAACCCACTCACAACTTCTAAAATTTCTTATGTTTGTTAAATTAAATTTATGATGTGATTAGAAATTTATTTATGACTGTTTGGTATATTTTAAATCATCATCTCCGTTAATTTGAATTTATTTGAATTAAATCGTTATTTAATTTATTATTGAATATAAATTGCCAGTTAAATACCTGTTATTGATTATCAGTTCTGTATTGATATTTATTGATTGATTTGGATGATGTTTGTAATGGATGTTGATTGTTGATATTGGATGAATGGATGTTTTATTTTATATTGTTATAAAATGCAAGTTCACTATGGGTTGAAATGATACATACCAGAACGATCAATAGATTAAGGAAAAATCGTTATGGGTTGAAATGATAGACTCAAGCGATTTTATGGATTTTATTATTAATTCAGGATTGCGGTTTTAAATGATATATAAACGTAACATTTTAAATTGCGGATTGAAATGTTAAATATCCGTATCACTTGACCTTAGGGTAGAGAATTATATATGGACACCGGATTGGTTAATTTAAATGATTTTAAAATCCTTAATTTTCGAATTTAATTAAATGATATCTTGAAATAAAATTTGATATATGTAAATTGAAGTATTATTGGAAAAATCAAGTTTATGATGAAATGTGAAATGGTTTAAAGGAATTGCTTTAAGAAATAAAATTGGAAGTTTAAAGTAAAATTTTAAGTATAAATGAAATTCTATCGAAATTAAGTTATTGAATTTGTTTGAAAATACTTTGAAATGTTTTGAAATTGGAGTCATCCGAATTGATATTTGAACATGGATTGAAACGATATGAAATTCAATAGTTTATTGAAATGTTAAATTGAAAGGTTTGGAAGTTGGTTTATTGACTTGGAAATTGAAAATGGTCCAAATGCGTTGAAATGAAATGAATAGTTTAATTTGATATAAATTCCAAATTCATGTTTTAATATAAACTGTTTTAAAAATATATTATTTCAAAATTTCTAATTATTAAGGTTTCAAAGTATTAAACTATTTTAACCTGTATTAATTATATTAAATCATTTTAACCTATTTTAAACCATTTAATTTATTTAAACTAATTAACCTGTTTTAACTTATTTTAAGTCTAATTAATCTATTTTAAAGCTATTAAATCTATTTTAATTATATTTAATCTATTTTAAATCTATATTAACTATTTATAACTATTTATAACTATTTAAAACTATTTTCTTCTAAATTCCAAACTAAGTAAAATGGATTGGTTTATATTCAAATTCTCGATTTTTAAATGAATATGGTTAATGATGTTATAACCTAAGTTGGGATTTAAATAACATATTTGGTTTAATATGATATTTTGAAATGAGAGTTTAACCTATTATATGACTTTTTAAAGGAAATATAATTTCGAACTATGATTTCAATGTGATATAATTTCGGAAGTAAGTAATGATTTCGAAAATGATATGATTTGATTTGAATATGATATTTTGATATCAATTATGAAATGATTTTGAAAATATAAAAGAACCATCCGGTGTGTAATAAGCGATTG